>OZ022509.1:6788726-7988726 GCA_963989385.1 Ctena decussata
ATTTTGTGAGTGAGTCCTTCAGGTAATTTTACAGAGTAATACACATCTTTATACATATTTTCTAGCACTTGGAGAAAATTTCCTTGTATATTAAATTTTCTCAGTTTTGCAAATAATGCGATCCTATTGACAGTATCGAATGCCTTTCTTAGATCAACAAAACAACAATAAAGGTATTTAGATTTCTTAAATACTTCATCAATGAGCGTTTTCAGCGAAAGTATGTGATCACTTGTACGGCAGCATCCCTTCCTAAAACCAATTTGTTCATTACAAATGATATACTTGAAACCATTAAAAACGCAACTTTTTACTCGTCATTTATTCAGATTAAAAGTAATGCCATAAGGCTGTAGTGTACTTCATGCAATTTGCTTATCGTCCGGCAAGGTTTTAGCAACAGTTTAGCTTAGGTGGATTTGTCTGAGAAAAAATGTGAGAAAAATGTTAAAAGCAACAAATTTCAATTTTAAGTATTCAGGAAATCAAGATTCAGTCTAATTTTATTGAAAAATCTTTAGTGTGATGCCTGAAATTGGAAAAACAACGCAAAACTAAAATTATACTGCGGGTGTGGTTTCAAAGATTTTGACATTAAACCAATTTTTCGTAAAATTTTCACACATTTTGAGAATCTTGTAAAATTTCATCTGAGGCCCTAATAAAAGGCTTTTATGAAAAAGACACATGAAATCTTGCCAATCACTTTATATTGGTATCAGTATTTGTCCAAAAAAATCGCTCTCTTTACAAGAACTTCCGGTTTGAAGGCGCAAACTTTCGTCGGCGTTTACGCGTGCGGTAGTCCTGGCATTTTAAAGAAAACAATATACCCGCAGAGGCTTTGGGCCGTTATTGAAAACATCGAGAAATTTAGCCGAAAGGAGCCAGTGTGAACGTTACATGGAAGTATTCATTAAACGTCAATTTCGCTTTAGCCTCAATAAAAGTCGGAGTTTAGTCCCTTTGTATACAAATGCAGTCCTCATTAATTGGACCGTTGTCATCATTCCGACAAAACTGCTGTTTAAAACTACTGTGATAAACACCCTGGTTTCCTTGATAAAGAAGCGTTTCTGTCATAAATCCCTACGTGAGCGAGAATCAGAAAGTTGCGTTTTTGCTGGCTTCAAGTATATTTTCATTCATAAACTTGTCTAAACGATTACATAGAAGTTTCGAAAGAAATTTACTAAAACAGCTAGACAAGGCAATTCCTCTGTAATTTGACGGCTCGCTAAAGGAACCTCCTTTGAAAAGGAGTTTGATAAGGTTTTCTTTCCACGTGTTGGGGTACACACCAGACTTCAGAATATATTGAAGGGGAACACGGTGAGAAGGAAACTGAAACTGATAACCTTCTCACCGTGTTCCCCGTGCCATCAAGCCAGAAGCTATGAGGATTTGAATCCACCAGCGATATAAAAATATCTACAATGAATTACGGCTGTCTGTGGCTGGAAAAGGCAATTGTAGCCTCTATGAGCCGAGACACGACAAAACCAACAAAGTGGCATGTGCGTCCAGCGAAGACTCAGATCAGCCTGGGCAACCACCCAGTCTGATAAGCGTCTTCGCTGTGTGCCTGGGGCTACCTTAGACCCTTAGCTTTCCTCTAAGCGCAAACCGAAGACTCTGATCAGTCTGATGCCCAGGCTGATCTGAGTCTTCGCTTGGCGCACATGCCACTTTGTTGGTTTTCTCCTGTCGCGGCTCAAATGTCAAAATTCAATAGAAACACAAAATTTATATTACAAAAAGATATTATTAATTCTGATTATTTTTATGTCTTATTAAATATAATGGTGGAAAAATATAACCAATGATGGTGTTTAGACCATAACGAAGAAGTCTCAAACTCGTTTTTAGAGTACAGTCAAACCTGTCTTAAGGGGTCACCCAAGGGAAGGACAAAAATTGGCTGCTTAAGACAGGTGACCCCTTAATACAGGTTCATTTGCACTGTATTTTGGTTCAAGGGACCCAGAAAATGTGGCTGCTTAAGACAGGTGACCCCTTAATAGAGGTGACCCCATGAGCAGGTTTGACTGTACGTATAAGTCACATGCTCGGAAAGTCTGTAAGACACATGTGATGTCCCCGTGCCATCAAGCCGTCCCCATCTCCCACTCCCCAGTAGTGTTGACATACTTTCAAATGTATTAGTCCTAAACCATAGTAGTATGTTTTGCACAGTGAGAGAACACTGATTATTTCAACATATTAAAAGCATATTAACAGCTTGCATAATGACTGCCTGTTCCTTCTTTCAGCCTCGACTACATCATAGTTTTACGAGAATAAAACAACAGAAATGTACAAAATTAGTTGTAAATCATTCTCTTAAGATTCCCAGGAGAGACGCTTGCCGGTCAGATTGGCAACGATGCTTCAAGCCTTGAACTTAAGATTGCGAAACACATCCTAAAATTGTGCTCAAACTATAGATGCGAAACACACCCTAAAATACGCTCAAACTATAGATGCTCAAACTATAGATGCGAAACACATCCTAAAATTGTGCTCAAACTATAGATGCGAAACACACCCTAAAATACGCTCAAACTATAGATGCTCAAACTATAGATGCGAAACACATCCTAAAATTGTTCTCAAACTATAGATGCGAAACACACCCTAAAATGTGCTCAAACTATAGATGCAAAACACATCCTAAAATTGTGCTCAAACTATAGATGCGAAACACACCCAAAAATGTGCTCAAACTATAAAAACTGATACCCTTTTCACTGTGTTCATCTCAAAATTACACATTTGCACTTCGTTTTCTTAAAAAGTACTCCATTACATGATGCTCTCTTGAGAACAAACCCCCTATCCACTGCAGTCCCAGTAATAGAATCAGTCTATTGAAACAATGGCACATACATTTTGAAGATCATGTATTCTGCGTAAAAATACAATGAAAAACAGAACTGAAGTTATTATTGAACAATGAAATCCAATTTAACCACAGTGTTGTCATTAGATTTATAGAAACATACCCCTATCTCAAGAAAATACGATGTCAGCGCTGCGCACTGATGAGCAAAAGGGCACCCTTTCTAATCGTTGTTTTGTTTAAGTATCGGTTCTAAGCTGACCAGCAAGCACTAGCCCTGGGCACAGATCCAATTACTTTCTAGATTCTGTGTCCGCCTGAAGCAAGGTTGCAACATATGAGGCACTGTTAGAAGCTTGTGTGTTTGATCCTGCTCCATAAGGCTCATTGATGTGGACCAAATAACCTTGCTTGTCTGCATTGGGTCGCCAAACTTGAATTTGGCCTTGCTTATTATATACGTAGATCGCTCCACCAAATGGTCGTCTAGTCGCTTGTGAGGAACCCCATCCCTTGAAGAGAAATCCTTTGTTTGAACCGGCTAAAGCTTGAACTGAAAACGACACCAAATCATTGTCAATGTCTATACTGGGTAACGACAGAGCTCCGGTACCTGCTTCGTCGACATTAGATTCTCTCAAATGTAATTTAGAGATGTCGAAACTGTCCACCGACCATACTATGATTCTGAACTCTCCTTTCACTGCACCGAAACTTGTTAAACCCCAGCCATCTCCAGAACCAAAGAGACGTCCGAACCCAACCGAAGATGGGTCAGGCACAAACGATGTCCAAACTCGCACCATTTTATCATCATAGCCATATAAGACACCGCCTCCATTCGAGTATTTAGACACGAATGTCTTCATAGTGGAACCAATACCTTCTGAAACTAAATTGTTTGCTCGAACCTGCATCACAACAAAAGCTGGATATTTTGACAGTCCGTGCCGAATAGTCTGAAATGAGTCACTCTTTTCCGTTATATCTAGCGGATGCCACTTTGAAGTGTATGCAGGATCAGGAAAATCCTCTTTCAGCCAGACTTTTATTCGAACTAAACCCATTGAATATGTATACTGATGGCTTCCTTCGAAAAATCCGTGGCTGTTTCCCGTAAACACAACGAAACCTCGACCATCGTTATTGCTTATAGTTGGAGCTCTAAGAATGACATGTGTTTCATTGTACAGATAAAAAACGCCTCCATATTCTTCCCCCGAGTCATCGTCACTCTGAGTAGCCGGTGCCCCAGTAAATATCCAGTCATTTTTCGCTCCAGAAACAGACTTTACCTGTACGTCAACTTTAATAGGTAGCTCATTCAGACCATGTTCTATCACAAACTCCGATAGTTTAGGGTCGTTTGATTTGATGAGGAACCATCGACTGATAAAGGATGGTGGTTTAATCGATTTCTTTTGATTTAACGAGCATTTTGTCCTTAAACAGCGATGCATGTCTTCAACTTCATTTACTAGGTTATTGGTAGCAACAGTTAGCGTTGTGTTCAAATGTGTAATATCCTCAGCGGTTTCTTCTAAAAACTGCTTGTTCATTTGTATGAGTGCGTAGCTGTCCGATTGCGCTTCCTCAAGTTTTTTGATTGCCTCGTTGTTACATGTTCTGCTGTGGTTGTCGTCCCTTCCTACAGAGTCCCTTCTATTCTGAAGCAGAGCCTTCAACTCGTTTACTTCATTTTTTAGGTCTTGCATTTGAAGTAGTAAAGCAGGAAACTGTTTAAGCAACTCTTCAGCTTTTCGTAGAGTGATTTCCCTTGCTTGATGTGATAATGTTTGCTCCGTCTTCTTCAGATCTAATGTATCTGCTGAAATCAAGTTCACACAGACTTGAAATATGGTGACGCTGACTATTGAAGACACACACCTCATTTTCAACGGTCTTTAATCCTTGAAAACTCTGTTTTGCTACACAAACAGTTTAAAACTGTGACTTACACCTCGGGCTGTATCATTCTGAATAGAAAAAATAGCTCTATAACAAGATGAACCTTAAAGAGATATGGGAACAGCTGCATAGCGACAAAAGGAACCTATATTTAAAGAGATCCGGGGTGCTGTGAAGATTTAGAAAAGTATAAAATAATTTTTCGCCATTGAATGCTAATGAACCTTTGGACTACCTAACCCAACTGCACGAGGTTTTTGGGAGCATCCGAGTCTTCGTTGTTTGCTTATTTCATTTGGTACCTTTCTACTCGTCGGGAGTTTATTAGAAAACTTCCTTGTCCCAAGAATATTTACGACCAACATAATATATAATTTATCCGTGACACGAGAAAACCAACAATGTGGTTATGCGCCCAACGCAGACTCAGATCAGCCTGGGCATCCCCCAGTCTGATCAGATTCGTCCCTTAGCGCTTAAAGGGTAGCTCAGGGTCTAAGATACCGCCATGCAGACAGCGAAGATTCTGATCAGACTGGGCGGTTGCCCAGGCTGATCTGAGTCTGCGCTGGGCGCACAACCACTTTGTTGGTTTTGTCATGTCGCGGCTCAATTTTTTCAGTCATTTCTCTGACAGCAGCACAAAGGAACCATCATATTACCATACTATTACATTACCACATGGGTAACACCAGAGAAAATGGGTATATCACGGCTTGCTTTGCTTGAATGTTAGAACTGTGTTTTTGATGAGTGGAGCTGTGGGGAGAGTATGCTATGAAATCGATTTTAACTACCAATGTATTTTACTACTGATCGTTTCAAGGCAGTTTTCTGTTGCACCCCCTTTTACTAAGACTAATCATGAGTTCCTTGCGCTACTTAAAGATATTTATGTAATAGTGTAGCGGCTTAGGGCCAAAAACGACCAAATATTTCAAATAGTGATACAAGCACCATCTTTTGCAGAAACCTTTATCTGTAATGTGGCGACCAAAACAATAAACAAGTCGCCCAAGGGCAACGATCGCTCACCTGTCAGTATATGCTCAATTTATATAAAATTGGCAGTACTACAGTCCCAGATGCTACATACCAAGTTTCAAGGCAACTGGTCCAGTGGTTCTGAAGAAGAAGATTTTTCAAGGTTTTTGCCATATATGGCAACGATGACCATCTTGGTCATGTGACCTGGACCAAATATATAAACTTTGTTTCCCACTTTGCCTGAAGGCTGCATAAGAAATTTAACTGAAATTGGCCCAGTAGCTTCTGAGGAGAAGTCCTTTAAAAATGTTGACACATAACAGACAAATGACCTTTAGTCAAGGTCACTAAATGACCTTGACCCCTAGAATTCCTAGGGGTTCAAGCTGTCTGCATTTCCATATCACAGAGCACTATAGCAACAAAATAATGCACTTTTTTTAGCTTTTCCCATTCAAAAGCATTAGAGACCTAATTTGACCTTGTGGCAAAACAGGTCAGGGTCAACCCAAGGTCATCATTTATATAAACTTGGTAGTACTACAGTCCCAGTTGCTACATACCATGTTTCAAGGCATTTGGCCCAGTGGTTCTGGAGAAGAAGATCTTTTAAGGTTTTTGCCATATATGGGCATGGTGGCCATCTTGGTCATGTGACCTAGACCAAATGCATAAAGTTTCTTTCTCCCTTTGCCTGAAGGCTGCAGATGAAATTTAATTAAACTTGGCCCAGTGGTTTCAGAGGAGAAGTCCTTTAAAAATGTTGACACACAACAGACAAATGACCTTTGGCCAAAGTCACTAAATGACCTTGACCTCTAGTATTCATAGGGGTTAATGATGACTGCATTTCCATTTCACAGAGCAAAACAGAAACAGAAAAATGCACTTTTTCAGCTTTTCCCATTCAAAAGCCTAAGGGACCAAATTTGACCTTGCGGTAAAAGAGGTCAAGGTCAACCTAAGGTCATACTTTATATAAACTTTGTAGTACTGAAGTCCAAGATACTACATACCAAGCTTCAAGGCAATCCGCCCAGTGGTTCTGGAGAAGAAGATTTTTTAAGGTTTTTACCATATATGGGCATGTCAGCCATGTTGGTCATGTGACCTCAGCCAAATATATAAACTTTTGTTCTCCCATTCTGTTAAGTCTCTATATGAAATTTGGCTTCAATTGGCCCAGTGGCTTCTGAGAAGAAGATATTTGAAAATGTTGACATGCAATGGACAAATGACCTGTGGTCAAGGTCACTAAATAACCTTGACCTCTAATATTCATATGTGTTGAAATTGACTGCATTTCCATATCACAGGAGCACAACAGCAACAGGAAAATGCACTTTTTCAGATTTCCCATTCAAAAGCCTAAGGGACCAAATTTGACCTTGCCATAAAATAGGTCAAGGTCAACCCAAGGTCATCATTTATATAAAATTTGTAGTACTGGAGACCAAGATGCTACATACCAAGTTTCAAGGCAATCGACCCAGTGGTTCTGGAGAAAAAGATTTTTTAAGGTTTTTACCATATATGGGCATGGCGGCCAACTTGGTCATGTGACCTGGGCCAAATATATAAACTTTCGTTCCCCCATCCTGTTAAGGCTCCATATGAAATTTGGCTTGAATCGGCCTTGTGGTTTCTGGGAAGAAGATGTTTAAAAGTGTGGCCGACGACGCCGCCGACGACGACGACGGACGACGGACCAAGGCTATACTATAAGCTCACTTTGACAGGTGAGCTAAAAACGTTGACCATGGCCACCTAAAATTCTACCATTTTCAAGATGACCAACGTATTTTTAAAATGGCGGCAACTCAACTGGTCGATTTTGCAGAAGTAGCGAATATTCCTGTGGTCTTTTAGCTACTAGTAAATTCACCCCCAAACCTTGAAAAATGTTAAATACTATTGCTTATCTGTGAAACTGTTATGATTTGATAGTTCTTGTCATCAGACATGAGCTGTGTTTTTGCAGTAACTTACATCACCGCATCTTGCTTTGAAATTTTGACCTTTTTTGATTGATTCCCATCTACATCGACACTGAAATAGATATAAAAGTTTGGTCTTTAGTTAGCAGACTCTGTACGGGAGGGAAAGTGTTTCAAAATCATCTGTGCTGCTTCGGTGACCGATATGGCGAAGGGTTGTTAATAGTATGTTCAATATGTGGAAAGGGTTGTGACTTAAGAGGAAGTATTTTATGGAAAGCTTCCAAAATGGCCTTAGCATGTAACGTATTCTGAAAGGCCTTGATGCAACTAAGTTGATAATCTTAGTATGTGCCTTGTAGGACTGAGAGCTGAGATAACAGTCTCCCTAGACATCTTGTTAAAAGATAGTGGCGTCAAAGATCCATAGTTTTTCGGATGTTCTTCTGTTAGGTAGCTTGTTTTGTTCTAAAGTATACCCAGAAGTTCTGTAATAGCTTGAAATGCTACAGCTGTGTCCTTAACTATGACGCTACCTTGAGCGGGTGCCGTTTTATTTTACTCAAAAGCAAAAATAACGCAAATTTTTCTTTTTGGTGTTTTTATGTCAAAATAAAAGTCTGCTGAAATTGGCAAAACAGGGGAGATATTATCAATGCATGGACTACACTTTGTCGCAAACATATTGAAATTTTATTTGTTTATTCATGCGTAACGAAGGCGTAAACAACGAAGGGGTCAATCTCAAAATTCACAAATACTGATCAGTAAACTCAGTGTCTTGAACTGAATTGTGCCAGGCTCCAAAACTGATGCCCTCTTTATCTAGGACGCTTCAATGTCTTAGAAACATCATCAAGAATTTTCAGCATTGGTTACGGATTATAAACAAAGTTATGCCCCTTTGATCAAATCCCGTAAAGTAGGCAAGTTTTGCGATAGCAAAAGAAAAGTTTGTGGATTTTACAGCAAACAGAATTGAAAATGGATTCCAATTCGGGCTGAATAAAAGAGAAAGTGGTCAGAAATAAATGGAGTGTGTAACAAAGGGAAGTAACTCTGTACGTCCTTCTATTAATGCAACCACAGATTGGAAGTTTTGGGCGCTGGATCCTTGAAATCACGGGGCAAAATTGAATGAAAATCATACAGCATCTTTATCATAAAGGGCAGTCTACAGTTAGCGAATCGGAAGACAAGATTTTTCCCAGGAAAGCACTTTTATCGGCTTTTAAATTTCGTAGCTCAAACCGGAAGTGAGCAAAATACGTGCTCATTTCAAATCAAAATTTGTTTTAAACGGGTCCTCTACCCATAGCCTTACTCATTTTGAATCCCCCAAAAACAGATTTTTCTAATAATTTGATGATTGAGACGATTTTCAAAAACTTCGAACTTCGAACTTTGGAAAAATGCAGATTTTTGCATTGTGCGATTTCACTGAGTAAGAATCAAGTTTTAAACCGTTTTATACCGTTTTCCAGTTGGGTACATCATGCTGAACTCACGTGCAGCAAAATCGTATTGATAATTTATTTTGTGCCACTCTGAGCCAGAATTTCGTGATTTTTGCCTTTTTGACAAAAATCTAAATAATTTTTTCGAAGGACTGCACTGTGAAAAGAAAATGCTGCAGAACTTATGGCCACGTATAGGCAAATCCCAGTATTTTGTTAAAAGTAAAATATCATTACATTTAATGAGGCAAAACAAGACACTAAAAAATATGCGTTTCTTTTGCTGTTGAGTATATAACAAGCGGATAGCATAGTGTCTACCAGACAAGTATCAGGCTAACATTAAGTGTCTCTGAATGTCTTGCAGTAAGCCAGGCTAGCACAGCAAACGGTGTATAAGTCTAGTATTTACAAAATTTGATATCATATTCTCTGTGAAGGTCTTGTAATATCCTTAGATTGTACCGAAGTGCTCAGTGATAATAACTTTTAATATCTTGAGCTGGCATCACTACAGTGTAATATACGTGACCGATTTTAATTTTTGGGCTTACCTTAATAATGAACATAAACATGGTTATTTAAGTTATAGTGTGTGCACTGTGAGCATTTTCGAGTTGCCAACTCGTGTTACTCGGGTTGAAATTTGGCGCATGCGTACAAAGGTACTCGAGTACTGCCGTGCCGAACACTTCGAGTAAAGAACAAAATGGCGACGACCATCGATCTTTTTAGCTTTAAGTCCAGAGTCCTATTCTCGCAATTTTCTTTTAAAACTCAGGTGTTTAATATTCACAAGAGTCAGGACTCACAAGAATTTTTAAATTGTAATGGGAAATTACAATTCTGAAGTCGTTACTGGCCCCGCTGTAAACCCTGCTGAATATGGCAAAAGCACAAGCAGAATAATTATAATCATCATTATGATGAACATTCTTATCCCATTCTCACTATTATTAAACAGAAAAAGGGCAAATCATTGGCGTGACATTGTGTCATTATGAAGGCAAAACCAAAGAATAGGCTTCTTTTACAGCGGATGTTCACTTTCCGCCATCTTCAATCCAGGCTACCCGAGGTGAGGTGGGGGTTACGGTAGTCGAGTAAATACGAATATGTGCGCAGTACTGCGCATGCGTATTGCGGTTACTCGTGTTGTTCGGTCAGTAACTCTAGTTACTCGAGTTACTCGCGTTGACAAACCGAAACTGCTCTGTATGGCAGTATAAGAAAGGTCATTTAGCAGCCTTACATGGAACCATATTCAAAAAGCTATAACTGATGTAGCCTTGGGGAAGGTTTGAAGTAACCGTCACCTGAGGAAGCACCAGCGTGTCTACACAGGTCTAATAGTACCATGAACTAATAACACAGTGTTACCTGAGTGGCCTTGTATTAGTCCCAGCTGGTAAACATGTTCACAAAGAGATCCTGTAGTAGCCTGAGATGGTATGTTATTCATTATAGATGTCTCTAATAGTTTAAACTTGCAAAACAGAGATCAGGGTCAAAAGAGACCTTATTGCAACCGTGTCATGACACGGTCGCTTTCTATAGTATTCAGCCAATAGCTAAACGACCAAGCTAAAGAGCTTCCGGTCTGAAGCTTCCGGAATGCGGTACCTGTAAATACCGGAACCAACCAGTAATACCGCCTTCATGAGAACACCTCTTACACGCAGAGTGGAAGCACTACCAGGAGACTAATATCATGAGGAAACCTATACTACATTCAATCCTGATCAGTCAAAACATGATCTTTAAAGCTAAACAAACACCTTGAAAGGAAGCTCTCAACAATATATAATGGTGATTTAGACCTAGCCCTTGGTACCAACAAATCATAACACGGAAACAAGACACCAACTTCTAAAAAAAGGAGCATGACACGTATTTGTACAACAGAACACCGAAAATGTCATAATCATAACAACAAGCGTGTATTACGCAGGTAGGGAGCGCCAGCTTGAGATAATATACACGGTGACTCAGGTAAGCGATATGGCATTTCTCATTACATACACGTTGGTTGCCAAATCAATTAACAAACACTTCACACGTTATTACGCGCTTCTCCTCCTGGAAGGGGAGATATCTACAAACACGAATGACTGAACTAGCAACTGTTTATAGCAGACGACTTTATTTGGGATCATCATATCTCAGATATGATTTACAGCAAAGGCAATTGAGACTAGAAATTTTGCGACGCAATCTATCCTTTGCACTTAGGTAAGCAAAGGCTACTGCATACGAAACATTGGTTAAACCTAAACTTGAGTGCATCATCTGGGATCCTCATCTTTAAACTCATTCTTAGCAGACTGAGAAGGTCTAGAGAACAGCAGCTAGATCGACCCGTAGGCGATGGCGCAACACAAGTGGTGGTAATTTTATGCTCGGTGAGCTGGAGACGCCCGGAGGCTCATTTAGAGCCGACCTATTTAATCTTCTTCTTCAAGATACACTCCAGTACCGTGTATCATGACAAAGATGAATATCTGACCCCAGATACAGGTCAGAACTGTTACATATTAGAGAACCATGCAGCTCTCAATATCATAAATGTCAGGTTTATAGCGATTCTGCAGTGGAATAGTTCCCCTCTTTTCTGTTGAAGCAGTAAATTAACAAACAAGAAATATCTTTATAACAAGATAATCGGCTTAGATTAAATAGAAAGCTGTTGAATTTTAATTGGGGTCTATCTGTGTTGCACATAACAAAGAGGATTGGTTGGCTGACCGCTCTACATATAATCTTAAAAGTGTCGCAGTTCCAACACAACATCAACAACTAAGCCAGTAACAATTACTTAATTTCATTTTCGATTCCTGTGTCAAGTTATTTTGTTGGTTTTACATTTTAAATGAGCAACATAACAAGCGAAATGTTTCTAGTCAAAAAGCGATTTGACCGAAATATCTAGATTCATCAGGCCAATAGTCAAATGAAACTGAAAGTAGAAAGAGAAAGCGACAGTAAGCTACTTACATTAAAGTCCCGAGTGAAATGTGAAAATTGGCCAATGAAATACTTAAAATGTAAGTCTATACTAAGGTTATAGGACTAAAGCCGAAAAAACATTCTACCAATAATATAAGCTGAACGGGTCGCCAGCTTTATGAAAAGGCTAATATTTGACGATAGAGGAGTTAAGCACGTTGACTGTTATATATATCTACCATAGTCGTATGAAAGTAACTTAAGCTGCGTCAGTATGAAAATAATTAAAAGGTCTCAGGGAGTGCCACAATCAAAGATTGCTTTGTTTGATACATGGTGCGTATATCACATCGCCATTAGATGTATTGATGTTGTGTGAGTTTCCGCCTCCCCTAAATATTCTGAATAAAATATAAGACTCCTTAGAGTGTTTTCAGCGGTCTTAGCTGGTACTACTGTTTCTCGCTTGAGTAAGCTGCATTCTGTTACATGTATGAAGCATATTTTATTGTATATACTTTTTACCATTTCTATAACCTGGCTTAGATACTATTTCACATGTACTAAGACTGCATGAAAATTGCATTAATTTGTATATCAAGAATTTCTGTAACGTCAACAACACAAGCTAATAATGCTGATCTGTATTCTGTGTAAAGACTGTGCAAGAGATATAATATTTACTCAGTTTGCTACACGTGATTTGCTAGCTTCAAATGAGTTAATATCAAAACTGTCTGGGAAAAGGGCGGTCTTTTTGAAATAAAGGGATCATACTTTTGTAAGAGCAGACTTAGTTTGATTCTGTTCACGAGAAACACAAAATAGACAGCCCCATGCTGCCAAGAGCATCTCAAACATATCTCCTTTTCTAAAGAAGACGTCTGAGCTAAAGATTTCTAAAGGGGAAGAAGAAAATCTATTGAGTAAACCAATACCTTGGCGACAATTTACGACTTCCAAACAAGCACTTATTGACAAAGCACTTGAAGTTTTATTTATTTCTACATAAATCGTATGATATGGGTAACCATTAAGACTGCTTAAGTATTTATTATATATTACAGTTTTTGTCCATGTCTGAACTCTGAAAGGCATAAACATATCATTGGAGTCAAGTACATACGTAACTGGTCTTTGAAGTGTCTGTCAAACAAGCATGGCTTAATTTTAACAAATCAATTTATTATTTAATAAAAGCACAATGATTCACTACATACTTAAAACATATCTTTTATCCGGACCCAATTTGAGCCGACAAAACAGAAGAATAAGTATTAATTTGAAAATCCAAATGTATAGGGTTAATACAATACACATGTAAGCTGCGATCGGACATATAACTTCTAAATTCTGATCTAATCATATTTTATTTTGGTAACGTAAACTACGCCAGGTTCCTTCATCTGTATTTCATTTTGTGTTTGTTTTACTACTGATGCTATTAAAATCTTGCATATACATTGTGTAAATTCTATTTCAAATCATCATTACGGCTACAGTTTAGGTAACAACAGTAAGGATTTTCTGTATCGTAAACTACATAAACTAACAAACACAGTTTTGTTTTATTGTAAAGGCTCAGCTAAAATATATGATAACTTTCTTTTTAGATATATAATAATCAATTTCAGATGTACTCCCAGTATGTTGCGTAGTTCTTGACTTTGTGTTTTATGAATAGGAAAATAACGAATACTTTTCTTCACGGCAGCCATCTTGAAAAAAAATCTTTTTGGTTGCCAACGTTATTTTTGTTATTCGCATTACCTAGGGAGCCTGTATACAAAATTTGGAGCTTGTATCACTAGTGAACAATTATGGTCACACCCCGCTACACTATATATGTATGTGCGAGAGCCCCGAGGAATACTTCGACATTGCTCGGGATAACCCAAGTTCTTACGTCGAACGTGCCATGTATTTTTTTTTATCGAAATGTTCTGTTCTTTCGTTTCGTGTGGGTGGGTGTGGGTGTGGGTGTGTGTTGGGGGTGGGGGGTGTAGTTGTACTTTGTGCCATTGTGCCATGTATGTGTTATCGAAAATGTCAAAACTGTTCCGTTCCTTTCATTTCGGTCACGGTCTTTGGAGAGGGGATCGGGTGACGCAGACTGGGGGACGGTAATTGTACTATGTGACTGTGTTTTTTTTTCTAGGTAGTTTTGCACGTATTGGGGCGGGGGGAGGGAGCGGGGGCGTTCGGCATTAATTGCATGGGTAAAAAGCCGAGCAATATGCAGATATTACTCAGGCTGCTCGAAGATCTTCCAATAGCCCGAAGAAAGTCTGGGTATCGCTCGAGTTTACCCAATTAATTATGCCGAACTTGTCCACGACAATGCACATTTTCTCGTCATACGTTGCATCTAAATAAAACACGCTCGCATTAATCATACTCCGTTTGCATCCGTTTTAGAAATAAAAGAACAACAAAACAAAACAAAAGTCTCATCTTACATCCGGTTGCCAACCTATATTAAACTGACAAGCAATCTAAATAATTTCTTTTTTCAGATGGTAATCTTTCGAATACTAGTATGCAGAAATCTGATATAATATCCGATATAAGACGATTCATTTTTTTTATTCTTCTCTTCCTGGTATACGCTCTATTAAACTTAATGGTTCATCCAAGGGAAATCCAAAAGTCGACCGCTTAACAAGGATGACCCTTAATACAGATTCATATACATGTACACTATATTTTGGTTCACATGACCTGCAAAAGGTGGCTGCTAAAGGCAGGTGATCCCCTAACAGAGGTGACCAAATAAGCAGGTTGGACTAAATTGAGCCAAGTAGAGTGCCAGATAATACAGATATGAATTTTCAGCTCGCCTGAACGAAAGTTCAGAAAGATCTATTGTTGTCACTCTGGCGTCAGCGTCAGGAGTGGATGTTTTCGTTAAAGTTTTTAAAGATCTATAACTCCTTAACCCATGGATGGATTCTTTTGATACTTGCACAGTAGTTAGATATTGGTCAAGAGCTGAACAGAGTACCACCCCACCCCACTCATTGACCTTGATGTCAAGGTCATGGACTTAAAAATTGAGAGTTTTTTTGGACTGGATTTTAATGGGAAAAGTTTTTTAAAAGCCCAATATCTCCTTAACTCATGGATGGATTTCTTTGATACTTACACTGTAGTTAGATATTGGTCTAATGGTTTTCAAGGTGCTACCCCACTCCCTCAGTGACCTTGATGTCAAGGCCATTGACTAAGAAAATTGTTTTTTTTTTATTGATTGGTTGTAAGTTTTTAAAGACCCATATCTCCTGAACTCATGGATGGATTCTTTTGATAATTGCACTGTAGTTAGATATAAGCTCAGACTTTCACAGAGTACTACCCCAACTCCACTCAGTGACCTTGATCTCAAGGTCATGGGCTTAGAATATTTTGGTCTTTATTAAAGTTTTATATTTGAAGAAGAAGCAGTAGGAAGCAGGAGGAGCAAAATAATACAGGGAAGCAAACTAGAGGATACAGAAGGCAGTGAAAAAAGCTAAGGAGGACTGAATAGCTAGCCGGAGATCGAAACTTGCCTGAATAAAAACAACAGCAAGAAACTATACCAGCTGGTGACAGATCCAACTTCTGACAAACAAGGTAGATCCACAACTATCCAGGACAGGTCTGGGAAATGCCTTACAGAGGAACAAGAGATTCTCAACAGATGGACAGAATATTGCTCAGAACTATACAACCATGAGACTTACGGTGACAATACGGTTCTGGACTGCAATCAGCCCCCAAAAGAAGATCAACAGTCGATCCTGCGTGAGGAAGTTGAGATTGCAGTAGCAGCACTAAAGAAGGGAAATCTGCCGGAGTCGATAATATATCAGCAGAACGTGTTCAAACTGGAGGGGAGACCATGATTGATGTTTTCACAGATAACTGTAACAGGATCTGGAGAACAGGAGAATGGCCTACCCTATGGACTCAGTCGCTGATTATTGCACTCCCTAAAAAGGGCAACCTACAGCTCTGCCAGAACTACAGAACCATCAGCCTCATCAGTCATTCAAGCAAAGTCATGCTGAAAGTGTCTTGAACAGGTTTAAACCACAAGCCGAAATGATAATCGCTGAGGAACAGGCTGGGTTCCGAGCACGAAGTAGTACCACAGAACATATCTTCAGCCTCAGAATCCTGTGTGAAAAGTATCTCCAACATTAGTAGAATCTGTACCATGTCTTCATTGATTTCAAAAAAGCCTTTGACAGGGTATGACATGCAGCCTCATGGGACACCATGCAGAAGTACAATAGTTCGCACCATTAAGCAGCTATACAACAAGGCTACAAGGGCAGTCCTGATAAATGACAGCACGGGAGAATGGTTCAGAACAACAGTTGGAGTAAGATAAGGATGTCTTCTGTCACCCACCTTCTTCAACATTTTTCTCGAATGGATCTTGTCTGATGTTCTGGAAGAACATGACGGAAAGGATAGCATAGGCGGCAGAAACATTACCAATCTGCTGTTTGCAGATGACATAGACGCTCTAGCTGAAGAAGAGCAGGAACTAGAAGCTCTAGTTGAAAGTCTCGACCAAACCTGCACAAGGTTTTAGATTTTCAGTGCTGAGAAGACCAAACTGATGACGAACAGTGCCGATGGCATCCAGTGGGAGATCAAGGTAAAAGGTTAGAAGCTGGGTACCGTAACAAGCTTCAAATACCTTGGAGCAGTTATCTCAGATGATGACTCAAAACAGGAGGTTCTCTCAAGGATCGCACTAGCCACTTCAGCTCTTACCAACTGAAACCAATTTAGAGAGATAACAATTTCCTTGTCGTTTCCATATTTCTGTATGCCTGTGAATCGTGGACCTTGACATCAGAGTTAGAGAAAAGAACGCAGGCCTTTGAGATGAGATGCTACCGAAGGTCACTGAACATTTCGTACAAGGACCATATAATCAATGAGAAGGTTCGCAGGAAGATCCAAGCAGCCATTGGAGAATATAAACTCCTGACGCTGGTAAATAAACGGAAACTAAGGTGGTTTGGCAACGTCTCAAGGTCTTCTGTTTAGCAAAGACAATTCTACAGGACACAATGAAAGGAAAAAGAAGAAGAGGTAGACAGAAGAAGAGGTGGGAAGACAGTATTAAAGAGTGGACAGAAACGGATTTTGCCAGCTCAGCTAGGGCAGCTAAAAACAGGAGAAGGTGGAAAGGGATTGTTCTGCAGTCAACGACCTAGTAAGGATATGGAATAGAATAGATAGAATAGAATCGCATACTGATTCACAATGTTTTGGCATAGATTAAGTGTACACTTGAAATAATGTTAGACAATTGAGTTTTTACAAAACACTATATACTTACCCCACTGGATGACCTTGAAGTCAAGTTCCCCAACTTGGAATTTTGTTTACAGATTTTGGTTTAAGTTTTATACTTATGAAGACATAATTTCACAGTGCCACGATAGACTCAATTGATACTAATACGTGTACTGATGTTGGATAATGGTTCGATACATCCTGCACCTTCCCCTACCACTCAGTTCTTTGACCTCAAGCTCATGGACGTTGAAAGTTCATGTGGATTTTCTTATTTTGATTTTTGACTTATTTCTGAGATAGCTTGCTTGAGGTTTTATGCATAGCAATCCACACCACCATAGCAACTGTGTGATTGGCAAGCACCAATTCAGGTGAGCTATATTGTCAGGCGACAGCTCTTGTAAAAACCCTAGGGACCGTGGACCCAATTATATACTATCCTTCTAAAAGTCCAGGTAGCTCAGTATCACTGGCTTGCTTAACTAGCAGTACGGGTTCAATCCCAGCTGGAGGCTGAAAACTTTTCATTTTTAAACGGGGTTCCATTGCACAAAGCTTTAGCCTGATCACACTCCTATCGCCCTGATGTTACTGACCATTTCAACAGATAGTCAGACCCAGGAGCATTTCTTATTTCTATACAAGATCCTGAAAAAAAAACACACAAAAGACACGAGAGTTATGTATAGAAAATAAAGAAGTACGACTGGGCGGCAGTAGGTTGCAAATCAGCTCTCACGCCAGCTAGGGCTACTACGCCTAGGGACACAAAACACAACCTTTACACCGATTGCACAACTTCCTATGCCAAAAGGAGCTTCATTGAACAGTGTCTTGGTAAACCCAAATGAACACCAGATTTGGAACAGCGGGCCTTGATATTTCTCCACTACAATCTGGCGCCTAAGATAAATTCAAAAGGAGATCATCAGAAAGCAAAGAACACACCAAAGAATCGAACGCAGCAGACGCGGTTTAATTGAGTCTGTTGATTTGCAGTAGTGCATTTAATCCTTTTATACGCCAAAAATAAAAACAGTGGAATTGCAAGCAGGATAGATTCAGATTAGGCGGCTCACAGTGAGCCGCCTCCTCTGAGTCTACTCGGTTTGCCCACAAGTTTTTGTTTTATCAGTATGATATAGCTTGGACAAAACATTTTGTTTTGAAATTTTGCAGATGTAAATTTTGTCATCTGATTTTTGGCGCTTTAAGGGTTTTGTTGTTTGATATTTCAAAGTCTACATTATTTTTATTTTATTTTCAGGTAGTCAGTACATAGAATACGAAGAATATGTTCAGCTACTGAAAAATTATATGAAAGATCCTCAAATTGTTGAAATTGAACTTCGGGAAGCATTTAGAGTGTTCGACAGAAATAGGAATAATAATTTAGACTTCGGTGAACTCCGCAAAGCTGTTACTCATCTCGGCGAGCCTCTTTCTGATAAGGAAGCCATTGATCTCTGTAAAATAATGGACGCTAACGGAGACAATCAAGTGGATGTTGAAGGTACATTTGGCCACTGGGCACACAAGGTTGAATCAAGATTGATTCAACACTGATTCAACGTCACGACGTCGAATCATGGTTAATTCAAGGTTGATTCCACCTTGTGTGCCTGCTGGGTTTAAATAACCGAAAATATCTGTTCAGATCTTAGACTATTAAACTTTTCTATCCCATAAACTTGCAGGAGCGATGGGGCATCACATATGACTTAGCAAAAGCTCCTGCCCATCTGGTCCTGTTTTCATTTGCCACAGTTGTGCTGACAAAGGCCATCTCTGTCCACGCTTTAATTTTGTCCCCCCCCCCCCCATCTTCTTCTGACTCTACCGCTTCTTCTTGTTTCATTCCAGTGTGCCCTGTAAACTCGTATTTGCCAAGCCAGAAGACTTTGAGATGTGTGTTTCGTTTCCATCATAATTCTCTACTGGCTGGTTGGATCCTTCAGCGGTCGTCCTCATTAGTTACGCGACGTGATCTTTATACGAAATGTTCAATAACCTTCGGTAGCAGCTCATCTCTGCTGTCAAGGTCCATGATTCGCAGACATACACAGAACTGTGGATATCATGCCAGGGGAGCGTATCGGTGTCACTTTGATCCACGAGATATGTTGTTATCTTTGCAGATTGATATTAGCTTTGTTAGAGTTGCATTGGCCTGTGCAATCCTTGAGAGAACCTCCGGTTTTGAGCCATCATCAGAGCCAATTGCTCCAAGGTATTAGAGGCTAGTTACAACTTACAGCTCCCAACTTCTGTCCAAGTTCTGCTGCTATATCATCAGCTCCAGCGGAGTTCCCTTTTTCGGTGCTGCTACTGAAATCTCAACTTCCATCACAACTGAACGGTTGTAGAGCTTCCGGGTACTGAGTGCTGTCGAAAACTCCGTTGTCACCATAACTGTTATGGTTTTATAGCCCTGAGCAATATTCTGTGCATCTGCTGAAAATTTCTTGTTTTCCTCAGGCGGCAGTTAGACATGTCCCAGTCTTGCCCTGGGTAGTTGTGTACCGACCCTGTTAATCTTCTTTCAGCTGAAATGCTGCTGTACCAATTTTGAGTGGCTGTACCAACTTCAAATTTGAACTTGTCGTTGTTTAGAAAAGGGCTGCGCGAGCAAATCCAAGGCCAACAGAACAATAAACTGCATAGATCTTGAGGGCTTTAATCGTCTGTACTCTTACGTTTGCAGATTTAGCTAATTTAGCCTGTGAAAATAAACGTGTTGAAATGGACACTTTTGTACATCATACCATGTCACAGAAAGCAAAGCCTGTTTAGCAACAGTATGTGTCGCGATTTTAAATCTCATAAATGATAGAAGTTTTAGAGATATTATCAGTCATGGAAACTTGGTCAGCGACCCTTTGAAACTAAAGCAGCAAAAAAAAAAAAAAAAAAAAAAAAAAATAGAATAAATAAAATGGGTTTCTTTTATACTTTTCAATGAATTATACAGATTTCTCGGTGAAATCGAAACTGATAATCTCACTGTTTCAAACAGTGAAATTATCACTTTCGATTTCACTGTATCAGAAATAGGATTTTTGTGAAATAGCCTAAAGTTTTTTTGTTGATTAATTGGCTAAACATTATCTGGCTTGACAAAAATTACGTCACGCCTGTTTGCACGTCATTACGACGTTAATTACGTCACTTAAAGCGCCAACATAACATTGTTACTGCACGCGACGTCAGGCCGCCTAAGTCTCCTGTAGGCATTCTTTCTTGACAAAATTTTTGAGATCTGTTTATCAAAATGATATTTGAAGCTATTTTACAGTTGCAAACTTCGTTTACAACCGATATCATAGCCAATAAACACTATGGAAGAATCACATTTGACGCAAAACGGCTAGATAAAAAATTGTGTTTCTGTCGTGATGGCTGACACTCTTGAATAAACAGAATTATTGCGACTTTCAAGCATTAAAGAAATAGAAAATTTGACTTTTTCAGTGTAAGATGAATTTTTATTTCACTCATGGACACCAAAAGTGGTATTTTCACTCGTGGCTTCGCCACTCATGAAAATACTGCTTTTGGTGTTCATTCGGTGAAATAAAAATCGATCTTACACTGAATAAAAGCATCGTAAACGACTGCGTAATACCCCGCCACTGCAAACCATTACCCGTCTTCTATCTTTTATACATTTTTTTTATCATGACATGAACCTCATATTACCTAGATAATGTGTTGCAAGTTTCAGGAAAATCCTGTTAATCTTTGATTTTATACAGATTTTTTTCATAATTTTATACATGTATATAGCTCTGGGGCAGGGGCAGGTAACCTATGTGGACTTAATACTACTTGTAACAGAAACCTTATGTTATTTTAATCATTTCTATGAAATTTCATCAAGATATACCGAAAATCTGATTCTATATTGATTTTTTCATGATTTCATACATGTATACAGCATGTGTCATGGGCAGATAACCACTGGGGGACAAAATTTTGATCAAGACATAAAGCTTATATCAATATGATAATTTGTTACAGATTTCAGAAAAATCCCTTTCGACTCTTTAAAACATTTTTTTCATTATTTCATACATGTATATAGCCCTAGGGCAGGGGCAGATTATCCAGGTGGACAAAATTCTGCTTATAACTGAAAGCTTATGTTACTTCGATCATTTCTGTGAAATTGCATCAAGATATTTCAAAGTGTTAAAGAACTACAGACAAAAAACTGTTTTAAGACCATGCCAAGGGCAATAACTCCATAAGAAGACATCGAAATTTGCCCATCTATAATCCCAACCGAGATCTTTTCAAGACCAATGCACATGCCATGTATGAATAAAATCCGTTAATAAATACTCAAGTTATTGAACGGAAACGAAGTGCTCACGGCCGGACGGCCGGACGGACGGACGGACGGACGTACGTACGACGGACGGACGGACGGACGGACACACGGACAGCCAGCGGGAAAACATAATACCCCGCTACTAACGTGTGGCGGGGTATAAAAAGTCAAATATCCTCTATATCATCGGAATCATTCCTGCAGTTTTCAAATACATTTTGCCATCTACAAATTGACCAGTTTTAAAATCAGTTTTGCAATAATAAAAAAAAAAAAAAAACTAAGTAAAGTAAAATAAAATAAAATACCTTCCGGTATCCCCTTCCCTCTTCCAATGGAGGTGATACAGTAGCCAAAGCCTGCACGGTTTACATGGACAGGTTGGATGTAGTGTTCTGCCTTATAAAGGACTTTGATTCGCATTCATGTTTTTATTTCTTTTTACAGAGTTTGTGAAAGCGATGTGCAAACGATACTGACGGCAACACGGACAGGAGGAACAACCAGTGCAATAACATTTAAGAACCTAGTAAACTCCATTTTTCCGATGTTCATGGAAGTATTAACACAAAGGGTTATGTGCAAAGTAAGTGACGCCCGAAGGGCGCTCACGTTAACTTTGCATGTGACCCTTTATGTTCATACTTCCTTGAATTTCGGGAAAATAAAATTTGTCTCTTATAATTACATTTAATTTTAAAATTATTTTGAGCATCATTTTCATTTTTTTAAGAGCAACATTTGTAAAATATAAGACGAAAAGCTGGCACTAACCATCAGGTACGCCGTTTACGTTAAACGGCCGTTATCATAACGGGTGTATATTAGAATGTTATAACGGCCAATGGCGTCTTTTTTACATGTGACGTTGCTTACCAACGACGTCGCATGACCAACTGTTTGTTCATGGAAGATCGAACACTGTCTCTCCGAAATAGGTTCATCTAAGGAGACTCAAAGGGAATGTAATTATTTATAAATAAATTCAGATAGAATTTAAAACACTTTTGTTCATTTCATGAACTCACTTGGTTCTAGGAGGTGCAGCCATGCATTCGTTCCGCAGCCTCTTGGAGACCACCGTTTTGAAAATTGATACAACAACAACCGTCGTTCTTTTGATGCTTAAACCCATTGGAATCCCAGTAGGGTTATGACGTCATACTGACGTCGATGCGACGTCATAATATCGCATGGACGTCAATATGACGTCATTTCGACCTTGTGGTGCGCTGGGATAACTCCACATAATTGTTTATTTTGAGATAACGCTGTAAGCGTTGCACTACTACATTTGCGCCTTTGTGAATGGCCGTAATTGGCTGGCTTTAAACAACTAAAACATATTTGAATGTAACGCGACGTCGGATTGGATAACATCAAAAATTTGTGACAGTATAGTTAAGGAATGAATTCCATTTTTCTGAGGTTTATCGAACTACGAACTACAGTTTATCCGAAGTTTGCTAGTGAAACAACGTAGTTAACACTTCGATAAACATCACAAAAATTAAGTTCATTGCTTATATCTCAGTACAGCCATTTCAATCAAAACCTTGATAAAAGTTCTTAAGTAAGCACTTAAATTGAAGCAGTAAAACATTTACACACTTCTTCTACTTCATATTTACAGCCGAACAGCGTCAATGACGTCATGACGTCGAATATGTCCAATCAGATTGTAGAGAACCATGGTTAATTTGGACGACATTTAAAGTCATGTAACGTCGCGTGGCTCAATTTAATTATTGGAATATAAACTATATTACGTTCCAGTGGTTTACTGTAGGGCTTTTCAGTAAAAACACCAAGACCCGTCGCTTCTGCAAAGATTACGTCGCTTGCTTTGGGAGCAGAGTTGTACATTTTGAAAGGTGAAAATGTGAAAAAGTGCATACGAATGGGGATAATTGTTTTGGATAGGTAAATCGACAGTTTTTTATTTATTTTTTTATTATGGTCGCCAACTCACGAAATTTGCGATCATAAAACCGACGATTTGCCTCCCTAAATGACAGTATTAAGTGCAATTATCCCCTAATTATATTGACCTTGAGGAATCTTCAAAATCAAAACGGAGGACCTGGCTCACATCGTCCTGATATGACCGAAATACTGTTAAAAGGACGTACAATCGCAAGTCATCCATTCACCAGTCTACGAAATGTTATACGGTTCCGGTTTTTGGAACTTCAAGGCTTAATAATATAGTGTACAAAGTGTTCGGTTGGAAAGATCATTACTGTCCTTATCATACCTATGAATGGTGTGGTTTCACATAAGAATATTTATGCGCAGTGTCGAGATGGCGTCGTGTTGACGTCGACGCGACGTGTTGACGTCGCATCGACGTCAATGCTACGTCATTATTGTACATTATTTTTTCTATTATTATTATTATCTGTGCTTTAATGTTGTAGTTGTAGGCATTTCTTTATTTTTCTGTGTTATATTTATAGGTTATTGAATTTATATTGGGAAATAATCGGCACGAGTTTGCGAGTACGTCTCCGCCATATGAACGAGTGTCGAATGTTTCACAATATAAATTCAATAACCTTTTTATTATATACCTTTGATATTAATCTGTTAGTTTCATCAGTGCTCTCTACGTACGAACTCAAACAAAAATATCAGTATATCAACCACAACTTGTTTTAAATTTAAAATTACATTATGCGATTTGGTGTCTTCATACACGCTAAAAGCCACGCCTGATGGCGCGAAAGTAGAAATGACGTTACATTATCAGTAAATAAACGTTGACGTTTACAAGAACTGGGCGCCATTTTCGAGTCATACTCTCAGCAGCTCTGACGAAAATCTCCGTTATTATCGCAGAATATTAATTAAAAGAGTGATAGATCAAAGGTAAATTATATTTAATTGTCTTTTATGTAATTTATACACCGAAACCGACACTAGTGTCATTATTCTACTCGTTTTTGAATTGCAGTCGACGACAAAATGGCTGCCAAACTTTTCTTCTTTCAAAACAAAAATAGTTCTAGGGAACGTGACTCCTTAACTCCATGCAAGATGCACTTGACTCCGTGCAATATGAAAATAATATTGCACGGTTACTCCAATGTAAATTTAATGGGGATCTTTTTAGGTATATAATAAGCAGAAAATATTGCACGGTTACTCTAATGTAAAGTGAATGGGGAATATTTTAGGTATACAATAAGTCTATATGGTCTCCTGTGTTGAGGAAATAAATATATATGAAACGGGATGGAAAGCCATAATGTTAGTTTGTTCTGGTGTTATGGCTGACCATCACAAAACCAAAAACCCTTAAGTACTTTTAAGCTGAGAAACTGGTGCAAAACCTTTAGTAACTCAAACAATCAAACAATTAGCATCTGTTGCGAAAAAGCAAGCATTGTAGACAGTTTTGACCGTAACAGAATAGAAAAATAGAATGTAAACATGTATTTTTCTTGTAAATTAAACAAGCCAAATACACACCAATATTTACCTAATTTTGACTATAATTCTGTAGAAATAACCAAAATACAGACTTTTATACTAAAAATACTGAACGCTATGTAGTGGTGCGCCATGTCCGACGGATTGTCCATTGCGGTCAGTTACTGGTCGATTTGGTTCGGCATTTAGATGGCGCTAATTTCGCTGCACGTGACTGCAGAAGCGCTCTCTTACCTACCTTGACGTCGTAGCGGGAAGACGGGCTTTCTTTCTCTGGAGCTCCAGATGAGAAATTCTACCGGCTGAGACAAGTGTGCGGCTCTGTTCCATACAGTATAAAGTAATGGGTGAGTTTTACTTAAATGGTGGCAGCTGAACAGAACTTCCAACGCTTCTGAGAGGAGAATTTACTGGAAACTATCAACCAAAAAATTTGTATCCAGACGTCACACCCTACAGTCAGCTACGATACAACTGATAGCTTCTTCTGCACGTCAGATGTATCAGGAACCGTCAATCAGCTACGATACAACTGATAGCTTCTTCTGCACGTCAGATGTATCAGGAACCGTCAATCAGCTACGATACAACTGATAGCTTCTTCTGCACGTCAGATGTATCAGGAACCGCCAGTCAGCTACGATACAACTGATAGCTTCTTCTGCACGTCAGATGTATCAGGAACCGCCAGTCAGCTACGATACAACTGATAGCTTCTTCTGCACGTCAGATGTATCAGGAACCGCCAGTCAGCTACGATACAACTGATAGCTTCTTCTGCACGTCAGATGTATCAGGAACCGCCAGTCAGCTACGATACAACTAATAGCGCCTTCTGCACGTCAGATGTATCAGGAACCGTCAATCAGCTACGATACAACTGATAGCTTCTTCTGCACGTCAGATGTATCAGGAACCGCCAGTCAGCTACGATACAACTGATAGCTTCTTCTGCACGTCAGATGTATCAGGAACCGCCAGTCAGCTACGATACAACTGATAGCTTCTTCTGCACGTCAGATGTATCAGGAACCGCCAGTCAGCTACGATACAACTGATAGCTTCTTCTGCACGTCAGATGTATCAGGAACCGCCAGTCAGCTACGATACAACTGATAGCTTCTTCTGCACGTCAGATGTATCAGGAACCGCCAGTCAGCTACGATACAACTGATAGCTTCTTCTGCACGTCAGATGTATCAGGAACCGCCAGTCAGCTACGATACAACTAATAGCGCCTTCTGCACGTCAGATGTATCAGGAACCGTCAATCAGCTACGATACAACTGCTAGCTTCTTCTGCACGTCAGATGTATCAGGAACCGCCAGTCAGCTATGATACAACTAATAGCGCCTTCTGCATGTCAGATGTTTCTTGAATGTTCTGCGACACGCTGCCAACATCAGCTAAACACTGAGAGCTTCACTGCATACCAGGTGTTCTTCTGATACTGAGAACGTCCGAGGTCGTCGGATCTTTCTTCATAAAATGGGGAGGAGTGTAGTGGTGCGCCATGTCCGACGGATTGTCCATTGCGGTCAGTTACTGGTCGATTCGGTTCGGCATTTAGATGGCGCTAATTTCGCTGCACGTGACTGCAGAAGCGCTCTCTTACTTACCTTGACGTCATAGCGCGAAGACGGGCTGTTCCATACAAAATAAAGTAATGGGTGAGTTTTACTTTAGCTGCAAGTGGGTTAAATGGCCGTTTTAGTGACTTGGACTGAAAAATGTAAGTTATGACTGACCATAATGTGCGTGAGTCCCCAGATTTCATTAAAGGGAAGCTAATGTGGAAACGGTTTTGTTCATACTGAAATAAGAGTTTTAACCCCTGGCGTTGTAAATGGAGCGTTTCATGAAGCTGGTAAATAAAGTATTACTGACGACATGCACACAATCACTGCGACAATTATTGTCGAGAAGCCCTCCAACATTTCCCCGGCCCCACCCCAAAACACACACACACATACACCCTGATCCCGGCTATGTATCTAAATCGATAACTCAAGAATTCTGAAGACTTTTCAGCCTTTCACCAAGAAAAACCGTTTTGGGTGCTCAGTCGTAAACTCATGATACTGCCAGACTAGAAAGTCCGCGAGCGCGTAAATAGATTTTGAGATAGATAAGAAGTTAAACAAACAGACTTTATGCGCGAAATATACTCGAAGTTTGTCCCATAGTCAATCATGTCAATGTTTATGCGCTTGAACTAATAAAGCGTCGATCATGAAACAGTTACCCGACCATCATCATTACTGTGGACCGTTATTGTAGCGAGAAACTGCTAGAGTGGAGTCGGGTAATATCGGACAGTGGGTAAATTCGGACATACCATTGTAAACAGTGAAAATCCAGATGAGACGGCTCATAATGAGCCGTCTCATCAGGATTTTCACTGCTTGCCCAGTTAAGTTTGTTTTAATTCCAAACAACTGACATATAAAGAAAATACTGTCACTGTCCGAATTTACCCGCTGTCCGAATTTACCCGACTTTCCTATACGTACTGTGTGTGACAAAAGCCTGATTGTCAGATAAGTTAAATCTTTATGTGCTAGGTTACATATACTGAGATGAGACAGACAAACAATAATATAGGTATCAAACATGTTTTTTCATGCATTAACGTTTGCAAGGTCCCGAGGGAGATGTTGAGAACCGAGGCCGGATGCAATAATACCGATCAAAACTTTTTTCCGATGCTTTAACATTTGCAAGGTCCCAATTAGGATGTTGAAAAACCTCAGACTTCTGCCTCGATTTTCAACATCTTCCGCGGGATCTTGCAAACGTTAATGCATGAAAAACCATGTTTGATCCCTATAATAAAAATGAGCCGCGACATGAGAAAACCAACAAAGTGGTTGTGCGCCCAGCGAAGACTCAGATCAGCCTGGGCATTCGACAAGTTTGATCAGACTTTGCGCTAAGCACTCAAATGGTAGCTCAGAGTCTAAGCTACCTCCATGCGGACAGCGAAGACTCTGATCAGACTGGGCGGATGCCCAGGCTGATCTGAGTCTGCGCTGGAGACACAACCAGATTGTTGGTTTTGTCGTGTCGCGGCTCAAATGAAATTGCACTTAGACTAATTTTGCTTTTTTTGCCCGAATAATGAGAATGATGAAATGCAAACATGAAAAAGGTTCTTTTAAACGCTTAAAAATAGGTATCCACAAATCATGCTTATTATGTTTTTGCCATCTCGTCATAAACTGTTTAATGTTTGGGCTAATCTTGTGCAAATAGTCTTGAGTCAGACTTTTCGGCACAAAATCGTGGGCCATATCTTTTTAAATTATTATTATTGTTATAATGTTTTCAGTATGATTTCCACGGGCTTTACAAGAACATTCCACTTATGTCGAGCCGATCGTTAAGAACCGAATTGAAGCTTCCGTAGAAAAAACACCTGACACTTGGTTTATTCACTTTGGGCTCGAACTCACAGCTGTGGGACACCGTCATCACTCTTAACCCGTGACTAGAAACGGAGGCCCGCAAATTAAAGTGAGCCGCGACATGGGAAAACCAACAATGTGGTTGTGCGCCCCGCGCAGACTCAGATCAACCTGGGCATCCGCTAAGTTTGACAAGACTCTTCGTTAAGTTCTCAAAGGGTAGCTAAGGGTCTAAGCTACCTCCATGCGGACAGCGAAGACTCTGATCAGACTGGGTGGATGCCCAGGCTGATCTGAGTCTGTGGTGGGCGCACAACCACATTGTTGGTTTTGTCGTGTCGCGGCTCGTTAATAAAACTGAATTCTGAATGAATTTGTCACATTTTGTTTACATGAGTCAAATCAGTTCATGCTAACATTTTGTTTATAAAGTGTGTTAGATTTTTTGCGTGTCCTGAAAAATTTCAAAATATGGACTCCGAGATAGACTAATCTTGTGCTAAGCCCTCGATGTATATGTAGAAAAAGAGTACAGGTGAAATTGTTCGGACCGACTGTCACTTTGGTGCCCTTTTGAACCTAACATCATCAGTCAGAGCATCAACATCAGCTGGCCTTAATGAACTGAATGAGAAACACATAAGTAGGGTTTGCATGTGACAAAAAATATATAATACCGTAGTTAATGAGAGTTTAATGCAAGTTCAAGTCTCTCACGGAGGACAGAAGTATCCAATATGAGACATTATTGGTTATCGATGATGATTAAGATTTGCTGATTAGACAGAAAAATTACTTTGTGAGCAGACTAAAAATCTATTAATTCTTACACGCATATCCGACTGTGAACAGACTCTATTAATTCTTACACGCATATCCGACGGGCAACATTTTAAAGCAAAAATGCTGGCCAGTCTTCCCTTTCAATAATCTAATTACCAGTGTCTGAAATTCTATCATATAATTTTCCGTCTCATTTTCACTTTACATTGATTCAAGTTCTGATAAAGAGTACCAAAGTTCTGACGCAAGTTCTATTCCTTCGAAACGCGATTCTGTAGCGAAAAGCGTAGATACCTATACACAAATACGTAGGTGCGTATTGAAGTTTTGTCAATTTGACAAAATTTCAACACGCACCTGAGTATTTGAATCTTGAAATTTTAGGAAATATACAATATTTCAGTAGCAATTACCAAAATACGTATGAGTCTGAAATACCTTAAAAGGGCTAAACCCCGATATTTCCGCTCAAAGAGCATGAAACCGGACAGTGCATATCATAAAAATACTCCTAGCTACTCCCCTGCAGCCCAACCAAGAAAGACAAAACATAAAAACAACATCTTATCAACGTCGCATATGCTCGAAGACATTAAACGACGTGAATGCATTGTTATTTGAGCCGCGACACGAGAAAACCAACAATGTGGTCATACGCTCAGCGCAGTCTCAGTTCACCCTGGGTATCTGTCCAGTCTGATCAGACTCTTTGCTTAGCGCTTAAAGGGTAGCCAAGGGACTAAGCTACCTTCATGCGGACAGCGAAGACTCTCATCAGACTGGGCGGATGCCCAGGCTGATCTGAGTCTGCGCTGGACGCACGACCACATTGTTGGTTTTCTCGTGTTGCGACTCATTTGTTAATTTTGGAATTAGTACGGGCACAATATTTTCGCACAACCAAAATGAGCTGAAAAGGAGATTTGGATTCCAGTAGTATATGAGAGAGGCGCCAGGGTCGAGTGTAAGAGCAACTCGTTTATGGTGCAGAAGGTCGCTGGAAGGACGCAGGTTCAAACCCGGGCTGAGCCATCCGGCGACTGGAAATGTCACTCTGTCAACCCAGCAGTAAATGGGTATCTGCTGATAAGGCAGTGAAAGGTGAGGAATGGCCCCGCCTTTCACATGCTGTGCCCAAGATACAGTGAGCTTCTACTCCCCCCACCCCCTCCCACCCAATTACGGTGTTGCAGTATATCGAATAGTGCTATGGCTAACAGACAAAATCCCTTTGCCGGTTTAAATGGGAATGATGGTTAATTTATTGCCGTATTCGTTAAATAACGAATACGACAATAAATTAACCATAATTCGCATTCTGGAAGAAATAAAATCGCTTGTAATCTCTTTATGGGGATTTCAGAGGCAATGTTTCAGCAGAAGCTCGTTTTTATTCGTTTAGCCGGTTAACAATGTTTCGAGCACGCATTGTGGTTATCTTGAAGAAGTCTGGTCAAATCTAACCCATGATGCATTAGACAGCCGGATAAGGCAAGCATATTCAGCTCACTTTTCGTTTACATTGGGACATCCTCGAAACCACTGCTAACGCCTTAGTTGATTGACAGATTGAGTAACCAATCATTTGATTCACAGGATACAGCTCTAGCTGCGTGCGCAAGACGATGCTATGCCATCATTTTCGCACAAGCCCCGTTGGAGCCGAGTGTCAACAAAGGAGTCATGCATGTAGTAAAAACATGGCGGTAGTTTCCTGACATACATTTGCCGAAAGGTTTTCTGGGAGTCGAGTTGAACAGGACTTATCTTGAAGCAATATTGCGTAGTTTGCGTTAATCTGTTAAAGTTATTTTGCCTACTCATTTATTCCTGGTAGCTTGAACTCTTCTGTGCTTGTAAATTGGATGAGGTCATTTGTTAATTACGGGCGTCTAGTTTAGTTTATTTCTTATCATTATTTTTATTTTATTTTAAGGGGAAATACCCATTTGTCTTTTGCAAACAGAGTAGACCTTGATCAGACGCCGCGTGTAGCGGCGTCTGATCTGGGTCTGCACTGTTTGCCAATGTCCTTTTTATGGGATAGTGGGCACTCATGGGTTAAACTGTGTCTGCTGTCATCGGTATGCTGTGTCCATGATTCGCGTCCATTCTTCATTCGTAAAAGTGTTTTGCTTTCAGTTCAGTGTATACAACTATTTCTGTCTTGTTCTTCTTATTTGTCCCATTTCTGTCAAAACGCTTCCCTTAAATTGCAACAAAAATGTCAGATTAATGAGGGACTTGAGAAGTTTCGAACTTTCTTGATTCTAGATTGTGGAAATCTGTCACGTCATTACTAGAACATTTTTTGTAATGTAAAACAACGGCATTCCGTTTAGATCAGACAGAATTTATCATTTTACAGGTTTGAGAAATACGCTTTCGGGATGATTACGACTGAAATAATTTATCGAGTGTTTTAAATTTGCAAGCAAAATAATTCTCGAACGTTCCAAGAAATAAATTCCAAGGACTAGTATTCGTTTCATTGTTCAGAGAACATAAATCCTTTGTCACTGCTCGAGTTCAGGCCTTGATTCTGTACCCATCGGCACTGGTTTAGTAAAAAGATAGGCAATGATCAGTAATAAATACAATCAAATTCCACATCCCGCCCTCAAAACCAATACACGCACGGTAATCCGAATGAGCAGCTCTTGCCCAAACAGGTAGTCATTCAGTCTATTGGTGGGAGAGGCTACGGTCTCAGTGATAAAATCAGTCACAGTCATTTGATTATTGACAATTATTGATAAAAAAAATTAACCCCGATCAGCTGTTAATCATTTCGCAGGTAAATTCTTCTTCACTAGCCACAACCAATCAGATGAATTATTGGAATTTTATAACCTATTGGAGATGTTTACCTAAGGTGTCTAGAGAATTACTGAGAATTCTTCTGTTTTGATTCTCGTAGCGATGTTCCCCAGGTGGCTCAGTATTGAGAATAACCGCCTAATTATGCTTTTTATAGTCCGCCTAGGCCTTACTGCGCGTGAACAGACTAAATTCAACTAAGGCTGCTATTTTCGTTTCTCCGACGCGTTCTCTGAATTCAGAATGTATTTAAATGTTGCGTTTTCTACCGTCCCAGTGCCACATCTCAGAATACACAGAGAAAGCGGCATGTAGGACGACAGTGGTGCGCTGCACTACTTCGCCAATCGAGTTGTCTTTTCTAACTTGTACAGTCACTGCTCTTGGGTTTTGACAGACTAGCACCAGTCCCTGTACATCATTTGTGGTTCTGAGCAATTGTTGGCAAGCAGAGTAAGAAAACCCACATTACGACTTGTTATGTTTTGAAGACATAAAACCATTAAGTCTGGCCAGGGTTCCACCGAAATCGGTAATATTCTGGTTCTCTTTTGATGAACATTTCAGGGCGATTTTCTCGAGTATTGGAAGCAGTTTTCTACATTGCTGAACATGGAAATCTATTATCAGAATTAATTAGACAAATTCGAATGTCTCTAATGGATAACCAAATTGCATTTTGTCGAAATAATCGGAACAATTTAATGCTCAGCATGTTCAATTTGTGGTTACGCATGTAATGACTTAATGTGCATAGACAAACCACCATGGTTTCTGCCGTTTGTTTAACAAAGGGAGACAATCACAGCTTTTATGACTTTCTATTTTTTCTTCCCTGGATAACGCAGTGCTTCCAAAATAGGATTAACTCTTGAAGGAAAGAATTTGCTCCTATGGGAGCAAATTCTTTCTTTTATGAGTTGACCCCTATCAAGAAGGGAAGCAAATATTAAACTGGTAGAGTTATTTCCCCTGAAAGTGTACTCATTCACCTTAATCAGATAAAGTTGTTTTAGTCAGATCAGGAATAAAGTTAAACTTTACTTTTTTGTCCAATTCTCATAAAGATGTTCACCAGGTGGCTAAACGGAACGAAATTCATGGTTGCACAATCCTGGCACCGAGTCTATCTGTCCGTCCCTTTTCCAAATCGAAAAAGAGAGAAAATGTGCCATTCAAATTTGTCGTCCGTCTATCTCTCTTCTTCTAAGGAGCCTCAGTACTTTTTTGGATTAAGCGCTGGCCTGCTGTCTAGCGTACCTAGGTTCGAGATCCGCTTGATGCGGAAATCTTTCCAACCGTTAACGGGGTTCCATCGCACGTAGCCTTTCATTATCATTCTCATATCGTCCTATTTTTTTAAAATACTTTTAAATAAGAAACGTAAAACCGCAAGTCATCCATCCACCTATATCTTCTTCTTCTTTCGGTGTTTCGGGTGACTTCGTGTTTTTCTGGTACCATTATTTATATTGACAGTGACAATACGCCATGGCTTTCCGCTGGATTGATGTCTGGAATAAAAGTATTACCTATTCTATTCCATCCCATAATCTCGCAAGACTCCGATTGCAAGGTTATAATAGACAATACTTTCATTCCAGGCATTAATCCAACGGCAAGCCGTGCCGTATATGATAACATGATCTTCGTGAGTAATGGAAACCAATAATCTGTATCAATACAATGGATGCCTTTTCTTTGAACTTTTCATTTACTTTCCAATATGCTAAATACGAGTAATTTTCCTCAAAACACGCAAGACTGAACAATGATATGGACAAATCCATAAACACTGTACTTGCGATAAACATGTTATTTTTCTCGTCCAGTTCTTATAACGATGTTCCCCAGGAGGATCAGGGGAACTTTGAAATGACGTCGCACTGACGTCGATGCGACGTAGTGACGTCACATCGACGTCAGTATGACGTCATTTCGACGCCGTGTGCCCGTTTGGTACCGGCATCGAGTCTGTCCATGTTCTCTCTTATGTGTAAAACAAAGAGAGAGATGATTTCGATTGGATTTTTTTTCAATTCTCGTAACAATGTTCTCCCCGCACCTCAGCGGAACGTATCCATTGTCGCAGTTCGGGGCAGATGATTTCGATTGGCACTAATGTTTTCTTATAAGTAGGCACATTACGTCAAAATGACGGCGTTCTTGCGTCGATGCCACGCCATCACATCGCATCGACGTCATTACGACACCATGTGCCCGCTGGGACAACTTAGCTGTACACAGAAACAAACAGTTGAGGCGGGTCCCTATAAAACTAGAAACGGAACCAAAACGAAACGAAACGAAACGCAACGAAAGGAAACAAAACGCAACGGAACGAAACGAAACGCAACGAAACGAAACAAAACGCAACGGAACGAAACGAAACGCAACGAAACGAAATAGAAATAGAACGAAATGGAGCAAAATTTGAAAAATACCATGAAAGTATCACAATAGAACAGCACCACATATTAATGCAAAAGGAAGACTAAAAAGCCCCATGTTTATCCCTATACATTGCTATATGAAGTTACCAAGTTACTGGGTATTTGTTAGATCAAATACATTAACTTTTAAACAGATACTTGGCTGATGATGATGATGATGTTTTCATATTTGATTGTTGCGCATAAAAATAATTGTTGTGGACCGAGGCAAGAACACTATTTCAGGAACCTGGGTCATATGTATGGAGCTGGTAGCCCGAAAAATGTAGAAAAGCTCATACGACGCTCCACAACAAAAAAAGTAAAAATAAATATTAATTATCTTTAAATAACAATCAAAAACTATAAAGATAATAGAGAAAATGCCCAGACCAAAACACCCAAAGACCAAATGAGGCCCCAAAATCGTATGTCAGTTTACCAAATTAAACAATTCAGCCAAGTATCTGTTTAAAAGTTAATGTATTAGATCTAACAAATACCCAGTAACTTGGTAACTTCATATAGCAATGTATAGGGATAAACATGGGGCTTTTTAGTCTTCCTTTTGCATTAAGAGCCATTCTCTGTAACCACTTAAAAAGTCGCGCCACGCATAGTCATCGATTTTGCTCAGACTTTCCTAATTCACTTATTGTGACACCAAAGCAAGAAAACCATGTCGATTTCATTCCTACATGTGCCCGTTGCCATGGCAACGGCTGTTGAATATTTTGTCAGAAATTGAGGTAAAAATTGTACTGAAATAGACACATTTCTAACAAATTTATGTATCAGAAAAAGAATGACATACTCTGAATGCTTCTCATATGTAAATGTCTTGTTCACCTTGAGTGGACACCAAAACTTTGAATTGTATTTGGAATGATTCTAATGTCATCAGGCTTGGGCAAAGTGGGTGGGGGTAGTGCTATATTGCGAAAGGCTATTTTAAGGCAGTTTTAAGGACATTTGTAGAATTCTTGCAGCCATACTGGCATATGTGTGCAGCTTCATCTAACATACCAACATTTCAAGAATAAGTTTCTGGAAAAACATGCCTGGGAAAGTATACTTCCTGAAGCGTTACCATAGCAACAATAAGTGGACCGTCGCAAAATTCCAAAATGTAGGGTAATAATACTTACAATGTCAAATCATCATATCTTATAGATATATGTGTTCCTAAATTTTTAAATACACTTAATAGTAAATTGGTCTTTTATAAAATATCAACATATTGCTAGTTTCTCTGTTCAAGGTCAAGGTCAAGGTCACAGAAGCACGAAAAGATGACTAAAATGCGTTTTTTTCTTATACTTTTGTGTTCTCTAGCAACAAACTATTGCAGCATTGTCTTTGTACTTGGAGTTTATTTAGTGAATGACTACTACTTTCAAATACACATATAGCTGGCTTTCTCCAGTAACAGCCAAGGTCAAGGTCAAGGTCACAAATACAAGAAAAATGCTAAAAAATGCACATTTGTGTTAATATGTTTTTCTCTGTATCAACAGTAAATTTATGTAATGTCTTTCTACTTGGCCTTTATTTAGTATATATCAATAGCTTTCAATTCTACTAATAGCTTGTTTTCTCCAGTAACCTCCAAGGTCAAGGTCAAGGTCACAAAAACAAGAAAAATGCTAAAAATGCTTATTTTGTTCATATTTTATGTTCTGTATCAACTTTAGATACAGAAAATGTATTTGTACTTGGTCTTTATCTAATATATTTCAATAATTTTGTAAAGCACATATAGCTTGTTTCCTACAGTAGCTTCCAAGGTCAATGTCAAGGTAACAAACACAAGAAAAATGCTAAAATGCACATTTTTTCACATTTTATGTTTTTTATCAACACTTAATAGAGCAAATGTCTCTGGAATTGGCCTTTATTTAATATATTACTATAGTTTTCAAATGCACATATAGCTTGTTTCTTCCATTAATCTACAATGTCAAGGTCAAGGTCACCAAAACGAGAAAAATGCTAAAATGCACCTTTCATTCATATTTTGTGTTCCGTATCAACAGTAAATACAGAATGTGTATTTATACTTTGTCTTTATTTGGCATATAATAATAGCTTTCAAATACATGTACAGTTCGTTTCCTCCAGAAACTTCCAAGGTCAAGGTCAAGGCCATAAAAACAAGAAAATGCTAAAAATGCAATTTTTGTTAATATTTTGTGTTCGGTATCAAAATTAAATGTAGATAATGTATCTGTGCTTGGTCTTTATTTAGTATACATCTCCTCTTAAACGACAAGACTCATTTTTACCAAATTTCATATCTAGCATCAATAGGCAGGGGGAACCAATAATACTGTTTTTCATCCAAATCGCTTCAGAACCTTGGTTGCTATGGCAACTTACAGTTTCCATTGACTTGTATGGGAAAAAATTGAAAATTTGCATTTATTCTATTTCTCTATAGATGATTTGACAAATCTTTTACGGAAATGTTCATTGAGTAGCTCTCTATCAATAACATGAAATTTATGTTAATTGCACAATTTGGCTTGTTGCCATGGCAACCGAATGGTTAAAAAAAGAAGAAAAAAAATACTCAAACATCATCTTTTCAGAAACTATGCAACCAATAAGGCTGCAACTTCACAGAAAGGGTCTTAGTACTTCCCTCTATAAAAGTACTGTTTTTCTTGGCAATTGCTTCAGCAGTTTGGTTGCTATGGCAGCTTAAAATTGCCATTGACTTATAATGTGAAAATAGTAAATTTGCATTTATTGCTATGTCACTGCAGGTATTTTGACAAATTTTATAGAAATGTTCCCAGAGTAGTCCTCAACCAACCTCATTCAATTCATGCAAATTGCACTATTTGGCTGATTGCCATTGCAACCAAATGGTTAAAAATAGAAAAGATATTAAAATATCATTTTTGCAGAAACTATGTGACCAATAAAGCTCAAACTTTACAGAAAGGATCTTAGTACTAGCCTCTATAGAATTAGTGTTTTATCATTGGAATTGCTTCAGCAGTAAGGTTGCTATGGCAACTTATAGTTTCCATTGACTTATAATGGGAAAAATGGAAATTGGCAATTATTTGCTACCTCACTGCAGTTATTTGGATTATTTTTTCTACAGAAATGTTTCTTGAGTAGTCCTCTATGATTCATGTTAATTTTGTCCTAATCACTGAATTCGATTCGTTGCCATGGCAACATGAAGGAAAAAAATTTGAAACAATATTCAAAAATCTTACCCGCAAAAATTTTTAGGGGGATGAAGCTGATTCTCTGCATACATGTTTATGACATTAGCCACTACATAAATATTGTTCTTTTTTTATTGTTGCTCACGTGGTTTCATTTCTATGGCATTTTTAAGTTTCTAAAGACTTGCATTGGGAAAAGTGCAAATTGGCATTTATTTCTGTGTTACTGCAATATTTAGCATAAAGTTTTACAAACATGTTTTTTAGCTCACCTGAGCCAGAGGCTCCGGGGGAGCTTATAGGATGGTAAGGCTCCGGCGTCCGTCGTCCGTCGTCCGTCCGTCGTCCGTCGTCCGTCCGTCCGTCCGTCCGTCCACAATTTCAAACGACTACTCCTCTGAAACCGCTGGGCCGATTGTAACCAAATTTCATATGAAGCCTCCTGGGACCTTAGGAACGAAAAGTTGTTCAAACGGTCCTGGTCACATGACCAACATGGCCGCCATGCCCATATATGGTAAAAACTTGAAAAAATATTCTTCTCCAGAACCAATAGGTCGATGGTCTTGAAACTTGGTATGTAGTATCGGGTACACGAGTACTACCAAAATTGTTCAAATTATGACCTTGGGTTGACCTTGACCTTTTTTACGGTAAGGTCAAATTTGCTTACTCATGCTTTGATATGACAAAATGCTGCAACATAAGATATCTTGGAAACTGTTGAAGATTTTGGCTTATAAAAATTGGTACATACAGTCATCTTAATGACTACATGAAGATTTATGAGTACAAGAGGTCAAGGTCATTCTTTGACCTTTGACCCAGAACTCTCATATTTTGACAATATCAAAGAATCTCCTCAAAAACCACTAGGCCAATTGTAACCAAATTTCATATAGATCCTCCAGGGGTTGAGGGAATGAAAATTTGTGCATACGGTCCAGGTCACATGACCAACATGGCCACCACGCCCATATATGATAAAAACCTTTAAAAATTTTCATCTCCAGAACCAGTTGACCGATGGCCTTGAAACTCGGTATGTAGCATTGGGTACTCAAGTACTATCAAGGTTGTTCAAATTATGACCCTGGGTTGACCTTGACCTTTTTTACGGCAAGGTCAAATATGGGAAAATGCTAGAACATGAGATTTCATGGTAAGTTTTTAAGATTTTGGCCTAAAAATTGGTACATAGAATCATCTTAATGAGTACATGAAGATTTTTGAGTACAAAAGGTCAAGGTCATTCTTTGACCTTTGACCCAGAAATCTCAAATTTTGACAATTTCAAACAATCTGCTCTAAACCAATGGGCCAATTGAAACCAAATTTCATATAGAGCCTCGAGGGGTTGATGGAATGAAAATATTTTCTAACGGTCCTGGACACATGACCAACATGGCCGCCACGCCCATATATGGTAAATACCTTTAAAAATCTTCTTCTCCAGAACCAATTGACCGATGGCCTTGAGACTTTGTAAGTAGCATTGGGTACTTGAGTACTATCAAGATTGTTCAAATTATGACCTTGTGTTGACCTTGACCTTTTGCAGCAAGGTCAAATATGGGAAAATGGTAGAACATAAGATTTCATGGAAAGTTTTGAAGATTTTGACCCAAAAAACTGGTATAAACATTTGTCTTAATGAGTTCATGAAGAATTATGAGTACAAGAGGTCAAGGTCATTTTTTTACCTTTGATCCAGATTGCTCATATTTTGACATTTTCAACCATTTCTTCAAAAGCCAAAGGGCCAATTGTGAACACATTTCATATAGAGCCTCCAGGGGTTGATTGAATGAAAATTTGTTCAAACGGTCCAGGTCACATGACCAGCTTGGCCGCCATTACCACTTACGGGATAAATCTTTAATATTTTTCTTCCCCAGAACCAATACACCTATGGCCCTGAAACTTGGTAAATAGCATGGAGTACTAGAGTACCACCAAGACTGTTCAAATGGTGACCTTGGGTTTACCTTGACTTTTTTTGCGGCATGGTCAAATATGGAAAAATGCTAGAACATAAGATTTCATGGAAAGTTTTGGAGATTTTGGCCTAAAAATGGTATATATGGTTGTCTAATGAGTAGATGAAGATTTATGAGTACAAGTGGTCATGGTCATTCTTTGACTTTGACCCAAAACTCATATTTTGACAATTTCAGACATGATAAGTATAAGCCACCTTGCCAATTGTTTAGGTGAGCGATTCAGGGCCTCATGGCCCTCTTGTTTATTGTAACTTCATCAATTTTGCTTATATTAACTAGGACAAGCAGAACAAGTCAGTCAAAGTTGAAATTAGGCCATATTGTAAAACTTATCTTTCAGTTACTTACCCCTGAGTGCTGAGGGTGAATGGACTCAGGTGAGCTACAGAACCAATGGTCCGGTGGTTAGCTCACCTGAGTCAGAGGCTCCAGGGGAGATTATAGTATTGGTAGGATTCATTGTCCCTCGTACGTCTGTCGTCCGTCCACAATTTCAAATGACTTCTCCTCTGAAACCCTGGGCCGATTGTAATCAAATTTCATATGCAGGCTCCAGGAGTCTTAGGAATTTGTTCAACATCCTGGTCACATGACCAACATGGCCACCACGCGCATATATGATAAAAACCCTTAAACATCTTCACCAGAACCAATAGGCAGATGGCCTTGAAACTTGGTATCGAGCATCGGGTAAGCGAGTACTACCAAGATTGTTTAGATTATGACCTTGGGCTGATTTTGACTGTTTTTTAGGGTAAGGTCAAATTTGCTTCCTTGTGCTTTTATATGAAAAAATGCTAGAACATATGATATCTTGGAAACCGTAGAAGATTTTGAGGTTAAAAAATTGGTGTGTACAGCCATCTTACTGAGTACATGAAGATTTATGAGTACAAGAGATCAAGGTCATTCTTTCTCACATGTTTCAACAATTTTGAACATCTCCTCAAAAGCCACTGGGCCAATTGTAACCAAATTTCACATAGAGTCTCCAGGGGTTGATTGATAAAAAATTTGTTCAAACGGTCCAGGTCGTATGACCAACATGGCCGCCACACACATATATGGTAAAAAGCTTCAAAAATCTTTTGCAGAACCAATACACCAATGGCCTTGAAATTTGGTATGTAGCATAAAGTACTCAAGTACTACCAAGATTGTTCAAATGATGATCTTAGGTTGACCTTGACCTTTCTTATGGCAAGATCAAATATGTGGAAATGCTAGAACATAACGTTTCATGGTAAGTTTTGAAGATTTTGGCCTAAAAATTCGTAAATACTGTCATTTTAATGAGTACATGAAAATTTAGGCGTACAAAAAGTGAAGGTCATTCTTTGACCTTTAACCTAGGTCTCTTATATTTTGACATTTTCAAACATCATCTCAAAAGCCACTGGGCCAATGGTAACCAAAATTCATTTGTGAGCCTCCAGGGCTTGAGAGAACAAAAAGTTGTTCAAACGATCCAGATCACATAATCAACATGGCCACCATGCCCATATATGGCAAAGACCTTTAAAACAATTCTTCGTAAGAACCAATTGACCAATGACCTTCAAACTTGATAAGTAGCGTCGGGTACTCAAGTTCTTCCAAGGTTGTTCAAATTATGACCTTTAATTGACCTTGTCCTTTTCTACAGCAAGTTCAAATATGGGAAATTGCTAGAACATGGATTTTATGGGAAATTTTGAAGGTTTTGGCCTCAAAGTTGGTATATACACTCATCTTAATGAGGTCATGAAGAATTATGAGTACAAGAGATCAGTGTCAGTTTTTGACTTTTGACCCATGTCTCTCATATTTTGACATTTTCAAACATTACCTCAAAAGCCAAATTTCAACCAATTTTCATATAGGGTCTCCAGGGGTTGAGGGAATGAAAATTTGTTCAAACGGTCCAGATCACACGATGAACAGGGCCGCCATACCCATTTATCATATAAAACTTTAATACTTTTTTTTCTCAAGAACCAATAGACCGATGGCCTTGAAACTTGGTAAGTCGCATGGAGTACTAGAGTACCACCAAGACTGTTCAAATAATGACCTTTGGTTTACCTTGACCTTTTCTGCGGCATGGTTAAATATGGGAAAATGGTAGAACATAAGATTTCATGGAAAGTTTTGAAGATTTTGGCCTAAAAATGGTATATATGGTGTCTTAATGAGTACATGGAGATTTATGAGTCATGGTCATTCTTTGACTTTTTACCCAAGACTCATATTTTGACAATTTCAGACATAAGTAAGAGCCACTTGGCCAATTGCTTAGGTGAGCGATTCAGGGCCTCATGGCCTCTTGTTTCTGTGACCTTGACCTCACCCTTCGGGGCCACTGAAAGAAAGTTGTTTGTTCGAACGCTTTTGTAATATACTAAATAAAGACCAACTACAAACACATGGCTGCAATGTATTGTTGATATAGGACACAAATACCGAAATTCTTGCATTTTAGCATTTTCGCTTGTTTTTGTGACCTTGACCTTGACCTGGGAGTTTATTGAAGGAAACTAGCTGTATGTGTATTTGAAAGCTATTGTAATGTAGTAGATAAAGACTAGGTACAAACACATTTCTGCAATATATTTTGATACAGAACATTAAAAAATGAGAGAAAAATATGCACTTTTAGCATTTTTTTCCTTCTTTCTCTGACCTTGACCTTGTCATTGACCTTAGAGGTTACTGAAGAAAAGTTGTTTGTTTGAAAGCTTTTGTAACATATTAAATGTATGCCAACTGCAAAGGGACTGTTGCAGTATATTGTTGATATATGACACAAAGTTTTGCAAATATGTGCATTTTTAGCATTTTTTCTTGTTATATGACCTTCACCTTGACCTTGTAGGTTCCTGAATGAAACAAGCTATATGTGTAATTTCAAGCTATTGTTATGTGTTAGATAAAGACCAGGTACAAAGACATTGCTGCAATACATTGTTGATACAGAACACAAAATATGAGAAAAATATGCACTTTTAGTATTTTTCTTGTTTCTTTGCCCTTGACCTTGACCTTGAACTTGGTTGCTTCTGGAGGAAAGTTGGCTGTTTGAAAGCTTTTGTTATATATTAAATAAATTCCATCTAGAAAGACATTGCTGCAATTTATTGTTCATATAGGACACAAAATGTTAAAAAAAACATGTATTTGTAGCATTTGTTCTTGTTTGTGTGACCTTGACCTTGACCTTGGAGCTTCCTCAGTAAACCCAACTATATGTGTATTTGAAAGCTTCTGTAATATGTCAGATAATGACCAGGTTCAAAGCCATTACTGCAATATATGGTTGATACAGAACACATAAGATGAAAAAATATGCATTTTTAGCAGTTTTTATTGTTTCTGTGACCTTGACCTTGACCTTGATAAGACAAACCAACAAAATGTCCATAGTTTATAGAAGATAAATATATTGTAAAATGAGTTTCAAAATTAAGAAACAAATATGATCATAAACTATGATGATTTGACATTACAAGGACTGTACCCCTAAGAACTTGCTTTTTGCAACGGTACACTTATTGTTGCTATGGTAACGCTTCAGGAAGTATACTTTCCCAAGCATGTTTTTCCAGAAACATATTTACAGAACACTGTTCTGTAGGACGACGGTGCACATATATATTGACGAGGCTGCAAGAACTCTAGAAATGTCCTTAAAGATGTGTGAAATTGGATTTTTGCCATATATGGAAACCCCCACCCACTTTACTTGAGCCTGATGACCACAGAGGTTTTCCAAATATTTTTTTAATTTCTTTTTTAAAGTTAGTGTGAACAAGTTATTTGTAGGTAGAAAGAAATTAGAGCTTGTCATGCATTTGAGGTTAATATATTTGTTGAAAAAATGCCCATTTTAGGACATTTTTTAGCACATTTTTTCCCAAAATGTATAGCTGCTGTTGCCATGGCAACGGACATGCTTTGGAATGAAACTGATGTTGTTTTCTTGTTTTTGTGTCACAATAAGTAATATAGGAAAGTTTGAGCAAAATCGGTGACTATGCGTGCCACGGCCCTATGTAAAAATTTAAGTCATTACAGAGAATGGCTCTTAATATGTGGTGCTGTTCTATTCTGATACTTTCATGGTATTTTTCAGATTTTGCTCCATTTCGATTTATTTCTATTTCGTTTCGTTTCGTTTCGTTCCGTTGCGTTTTGTTTCGTTTCGTTGCGTTTCGTTTCGTTCCGTTCCGTTGCGTTTCGTTTCGTTTCGTTGCGTTTCGTTTCGTTTCGTTTTGGTTCCGTTTCTAGTTTTATAGGGACCCCAGTTGAGGCGTCAATGATTTGTTTATGAGCCGCGACACGATAAAACCAACAAAGTGGCAAAGTGGCATGTGCGCCTTGCGGACACTCAGCTCAGCCTGAGCATCCGCCCTCTCTGATCAGAGATTTCACTGTGCGCTTAAGGGTCTAAGCTAGCTCCATGTGGACAGCGAAGACTCTGATCAGACTGAGCGGATGCCCATGCTGATCTGAGTCTCCGCTGGACGCACATGCCACTTTATTGATTTTTCATGTCGCAGCTCCATAACGTAAATCCCCGACATGTCTGGTTGATTCTAGGTTGTAGGAAGTTCAGTTTCTGTGTTTCTAATCAACAGTATCAAGTTCATGCAAAGGAACGTATTATTTTCATGCATCATCCCATACCGCCTGGTATTTAAATAAGCCACTTATAAATAAAAATACTTTTAGCAGGTGTTCAAAGAAATTAAATACTTTAACAGAAATTAATTTATAAAGGTGCAGATAATTCGTTGAAATGCCACTTTGGAGGCGTATAATAATATTCAGAATTATGTACCTAAATTTTCATCCACTTACTTTTGTTTATTAACAGGTATTCTTATATAATATCATCATAGTCAATGTTTCCTATAGAAATATTTTGAATTCGAAGCCATAACAAGTTAAATAAATACACATGCAATAATAGTCATGCAGTAATATACAATGTACTTCTTAAAATTTGCAAGAACTTTGCATAAATGTTGACACCATTTGAAACTATATGCTTTTATTGAACAGGGATTATTAAAGTTCTGAATCCTTTGTTTTTCATTTTATTGTTTTTAATTTTTGTTGTTTGTCCTTAAAAAGCCAAGTTCTGTAGTAAATTGCAGTATTTTCAGAATGTAATAATAAATGAGCCCTACAACGAGGAACTGGCGACGCGCTTTTTCATAGAATCTAGTTTCAAGCTTTTAATAAACCCAATGACCCCAAAGGACCAGAAAATATATACCCTGCGCGATCATACTCTAACGTGACAAGCTGCAGTGAAGATAAATAAATTTCTTTCGAAACAAGGAATATATCAAGGAAGCATTTCCCTTCCCCTGGCCCCTTTTTGGCCGTGACCATAAAATTTCTTGCATTTTAGACAATTAGTATGAGATAGAAAATCTGAAAATTTTGGATCGTTAAGTGTTACATATATGTCTCTAATGCTTCCTTCGTAGTTCCTGAATATTTCATGAATAATGTCAAGTTAAGCTGTCTATTTGCCGTTTATGTCCTGAATGTTCAAGAAGACGTTAGTCATGCCAGGAAGAATTTTTTCCGCTTTCAGCATTAATGTCATATTATCATATGACGTCGGATCTGAGAGAGTAATAAAGCCATGCATTAAAAACGATAATCCACTGGTGGATTACATATGCAAATTACTCCGTAGTGTTATTGGTTGACGTCCGTAGGAACGTCGCGTTTTCTAATGGCGAAATCGTGACGTTATATTATTGAATTTATAAAACGAGTTATCATATGACACTGAAATCGCATTTTATTAGTGTCATATGATAATAGAAACTTGCAGTCGTTCTCCTGTATAATTTAATTCATTAAACTCGTTGGGGGAAAACCGATAAGATGCTCGGCATAGCTTCGCATCTAATCTTTTTCCCCAACTCGTTTAATAAATTCAATAATACATGAGCACATGTAAGATCCTCTATGTATCTGACACTTTCAGTAACTTGTGATTTTGCCCAATTGTTGTCTTTTTATTCGCCCCATCATTAAAATCTGTGAATTACGCAAAACGCAAAAAACAACAACAAAAAAAACAACAACAACAGAAACAACAACAAAAACATTAACAAAACAAAACAACCAGATAGCAAATGGCCGGATAAGACAGCAGAAGGACGCCACTGTCTACAGCTTTTCATGCAGACCTAAACAGTGAAGTACTAACTAATGTTGTTTCCAATATCTTGGAGATTTTCCGACGATTACTGACAAGTATTAGAAATATCGTAGTCTTAAGCATATTAATCTATTACCAGAGCTTGAAGTTAATGATCTCATAAGATTGCATGTCGGTCTTTAAGTCTGTCAGATAACTGTTGAGCATGGTCCATTTGCAGTTTTACATATAAATAAGAAAGTAACTTTATCCGGATCCAGCGAATAATATTGGGCCCACTTCGAATCGAACTATAGTAGCTACTATATTTACTAAAGTTCCAATCAAAGTGCGGTGGTAGCTACTAAAATGATGTCATGAATTTACCAAAGATCAACCGAGGTCTGGACCGCCGTTACTCTAGTAGCAAGATGGCGGCCGTTGAAGACTCTCGCGATTGTTTTTGTTTCATATCCCGGATATTTGTTCATACAATTATTTCAGGGCATATATATTCATTTAATTTATAAATTATCGTTTTTGAAGACGACATGCACGGAAAAGGCAATGAAATGCATAGTTTTTATTTCCGTTTCCATGACAATCTACATATACTACTATAGCAACTTTTGCCGTTCGATTGGTAATGCGAGTGCGCATGCCCAAAAATCTTACTATGGTAGGTACTTTAGTTTGATTCGAAGTGGACCTTGGTCGTTTTGCTGATTGATTTGTGTAACACGACCTTGCACTTCGTTGTCCAACGAAACTACAAGTATGGAGGGTATAACAGAAAGTAGTTTCTCGTCACCCATTCTTCTGGCATTTCAAAACGCTATACTATTAATTTTCAAGTTTAGATTTGGATTGGCCAATCGATATCATGACATGTAACAGAGTGTTTCCATGTCAGTGGTGTGTTCTAAAGAGCCTTACAATGACAAGGGGAGGTTTATAACATGTAGGAAGTAAGGTAGAAATATAGTGAATAGAAATATTGGCGCGGCATTCAAACCATAATACCAGCGGAATAACCTATACTGTAGGGCTATAAAACATTTTGATAAGAAAAAAAATCACTGTTTTGTTTTCCAAAAAAAAAAAAAAATTGTATTTCTACTTACATTTTTTTTGCATATTTTCCATTTGAATTCATATCTCTAGCACACGAATGCACTTTCATTTCTGAAAATCATATAATCTATAAAATAGGATATTTGAAACAAACTGGTAGAAACTGCAGTTATCTTGATTACAAGTACTTTTGCTTACAGTTATTCAAAGAATGCAAGAAAATTGAATATCAATATCACAAACATCAAAATTAAAAGATAGGCAATGATCAGGAATTAATACAATCAAATCCCACATCCCGCTCTCAAAACCAAAGGGGAAAGAAGAACACATAAAAACTGGCACAAACTAATGAAAAAATGAAAAAATGTAAATGCAAGATGTAAAATGAATGAGCGGCTCTTTCCCAAACAAGTTGTAATTCAGCTACCCTAATTAAAATAGCAGAAACATCTATTTTACCTATTTTATGTTATAAATCACAAAACAAAAAAAACAACAACAAAAAAAAAAACAACAACAACAAAAAAACAAAACAAAAAAAACAACAACAACAAAAAAACACACACAAAACAACAGAAAGCAGAATGGGCAGCTATTTAGATGACCAGACTGCTAGAGACTATAAACAAGCGGACATAATAACACGTAACACAGAGGAACCGCAACAGAAGTACCGCCTTGGAACGGTCAGCAAAAGAATGCTGGTGGGTTAACATAAACTAGTAAAAAAGTCATACTACTACTTAAACATGTAATGCATATTAAACATCTAGTTTACCTATTTTCTACCATTTCTTTTTTAAACCACAAAACATAGCAGGAAGCAAAGTACACAGCGTACGTAAAAGCTTGTTCTAGTCTTGCTAATATCCTGATTGACTCCGGCTTTGATGACGTAGGAGTATTAATATTTACATTTCCTTACTGAGACATTTTTTGAGCAACTGCCTTCATCTGCCGCTGAAGGATAGTTGCCCGCGTGTCATGGCGTCTAACTGACGTCGTGCTAACTGACCAATTTAATAGGACGTCATAATTTTAACTGACGTCAAGCTGTTCGACGTTAAGTCGAAACATCCCAGCGGGCACATGACGTCTAAATGACGTCATACTGGCGTCGATGCGACGTCGTTACGGCGCATCGGCGTCAGTCTGACATCATTTTGACGTCATTTGCCTACTGGGATGTTTTTTTTAAAAGTTTCTAAGCTTATAATTTTGCGTCTTCCCCCCAATTTACCAGTTGTAGTTTGAAGCATAAAAATTATAGCTTTAAATAAAGTGTGAAGGCAAGAACTGACAATTTACTTTTCAACGTTTATCAGGTAATAAACCCAGTGGTCGTCACTAAATTCGTGCTTCTTAGAATGAAAACTCCTCCGACTACGTTCATCACCAAGTAAAATTTCATTTTTAAGGTTATCTATAGAGCTGGCTCTTAAATATTTCAGACCAGTATCGCATTTATAAACCTTTATGTCGGTTTTGTACTAATGTGCCACTGCGTCGGTGTGAAAAACTCGAAACCTGATTATTACGAAAACGAAATTGTATTTTCTCCAAAACAGCAGCACTGCCTTCTATTTTAGACCGAAGTTCCCACAAGGGGCTCGAATTATCATCACCTTGTCAGTGAGCTGCTTTTACAACTTGTCATGAAGAAATCCACTGGCACACTATGGCTTAAAATATCTCTAAACTAATTTAATTTTCACTCTGGTATTTTTCTCGGCTGCTGGAGATGACAGGAAAATTGCGGTTAAAAAAACAAAAAGGTTCCAAAGTGGTGCTTCTTTTGCAGGGTCTTTAAGATCGGTTCTAAATTCAGTTTGACTCTTTTACCTTTTTCAGGAGTTCAGTGATAATTCCGCCAGCTTAACTTTTACAAAGGTTCTTTTTGTACTATAACTTTACATACATTAGTCGAAAAGCATTGTTACATTTTGTCTATCTATTTGCTGATGCTTGAATTCTTTTAGCCGCGACACGACAAAACCAACAAAGTGGCATGTGCGCCCAGCGAAGACTCAGATCAGCCTGGGCAGCCACCCAGTCTGATCAAAGTCTTCACTGTGTGCTCTAAGGATAGTTAACGGTCTAAGCTACCTCCATGCGGACAGAGAAGACTCTGATCCGACTGGGCGGATGCCCAGGCTAATCTGAGTCTGCGTTGGGTGCACAACCACATTGTTGTTTTACTCGTGTGGCGGCTCAATTATAAAACAGAGGCGCTCCTCTACGAATGAGCGAGGATACGGACAGATTCGGTGACAGGAGGTGCGAGTTATGGATTCGTTCCCTTAAGCCCCTATAGGAATTGGACGGAAAAAGATAGATACATGTATGCACGAGATTTCAATGTAAACAAAATGGTCATAACGTGTCAACATGTTAAAGCCTCTATTGGAGACATCAAGGCTTTGTTGATCCCTATATTGTCTTATTTCCGATTTCATGGCCACAGTCGAAACATTCAGTTATTGTGTTATGAAATTGAGTGAGTACACGAAATAGCCGTGCTCCTTCTTTAAGTGAGTGCAGGAATTTGCCGTACTCCACCTTTTATGCTAGTTAAGTTAATAATTGCAACTGGGGTATAAAAGTGGTATTTTTAAAGGTGGTTTCTTTTTTTCTTTTTCTGCCAAATCAGTTGATCAAAGCAAAGCATGTTAGTGTGATTTGTATGCGCAAAAGATCAGGGCTGGTTTATTTTACTTTTCCATTTATGCATAGTTTTCATCGGTAAACTTCTTTATTTCTCTGATATTTGTCTAGATTTGAGATGTGCTTTAGACTGCAGATGTCATTTAAGGTAGCTTTATACAGGATAACTGTGTTTTTACCTATTAAAACAAAAGAGAGTTATTGTTCATGGTGAAATCGATCAACTGTGAAGTATATACTCACACTAACAATGTCTACCGTAAAGATCCTACGTTTTCGGACAGATAGGTCTGTACAAACAGTGGAAACCGAAAGCAGGCTGTTTCTTAGGAACCAGAATGATCAAGGTCTTCACAGTTTTCATTCTATCTGCGCATTTTTTGTAGGCCTTACTTTATGGTAGAATCGAAATAACAAGAAAATCAATAATAGGGCAAGGACCGGCTGTGCTTGCAGCAGGTGCAGAATTTGGAGAGTCTGCTTTGGGGATATTTTTGAACTTAAACATTGTTTTTCTAGGCAACGAAACTATGAAATGTTTGTTTTCTTGTTTTTTTTCTGTAACATGTAATGTAAGCTTTACTAAAATAATATGCATAAGCTTGTCCCACCGCCTAAATTTGAATATCTTCGAGATGCTTCCTTCCATTGCTATAAAGTAAAAACTATTGTATCATTATATTAGTATGTTATCCAAAAAGGTATATATTTTCACCGATTTCATTTGTTTTCACTTTTCTGGTCCTATGTCTAACTACGTTGAAATCACACAAAAATAACGTTAGTGTACCGTTAACGTTGAGCTAATACTACGGGGTCGCCGTAGAGTGAACAATAAGGTGTAGAAGAATACTAGTTGCCGTAAAATTCGTGTGAGAAATGTTTGTACAAGTATTGAATGTTTTAACCTTAATCTTAATGCAAAAACCTAAAGCTTACTACGCGAACGCAAATGTTTGATAAAAAAAAATAGTCAGATTATTTTACCACGAAATACCATTTCATTCTAAAATAAGAGCATACTCACAGGTTTCCTTTAAGAATCCCTAACTTGAAAGACGACTAACAAGCTCTTGTTATGGAGTTTCACCAGCTTTCAGCGAAAAAGGTGGAACCAGCCAAAAAACAGTCACTAAGTTGCTTCAAATTAGAATAAAACATATCATGTAGCTTTAGGGTATTGTCATCATTGCCTTTAAGTCAGTTTAAAAGAAAAGGGTCTTTTAGTGAAAATTACCATGACATCTATAATATTTTATTTTCAATTAAGGATGTCCGCTGGTGAAAATCATTTATTCAAACTTTTTTTACTTTTGTGTTGTTTCATTTCTTCCATCAATATGTAGTCCAAAAATGCAAAATAAAGTATACGTTAGTGTGGATTTTTTTGCAGTACATGCCGTGGAAGCTTGTGAGGGTACCCGGCTATCATGAAATTTTTGGGCATAATATAGAAATATTTAACCATGTGTTAGAGGAATCAGTTGATTGAATAAATAATTACATGCGTTTCCTCTGACGACCACACAATGTTACATTGATTTCAAGCATAATTTGTACACAGTCATTTGTTAATTTCCAAAAATTTAAAGAAAGTGTTACCCCACCCCTTGACTTTGGCCTATTTTTGAAGCCATAAAAATAAGCCCAGGCCACTTTCAAAAAATAGCCACAAAGGGTATTAGCACAATGTTTCTGTTTATAATAGTATATTGCAAGGCTCTTGTCTAAAGATAATTAAGCCAAAAATAATGTCCTGAAACACTCTATTATTAAATAGCACTTGAGATATATTGGTATTATGATATCTTCTCTTCTAATTGAATTTAAAATTAATTGTGGAAAAAAAGGCAAAATATTGACTAAATAAAGATATTTCGTTTAAAATTTGACTATACCTGACACAAAGTTTATTATCAAACAAGTTATTGAAGATTTTATATTAAAAACTGTAAATGCCTTGGCAAAAAATGACAAAATTTATCCCTACCCCCATAACAATGTAAAATTTTTAATATTTTGAAATGCTGCGCCAAAGTGATGAAAAATAACAGAAGCAGATTCTAACTTTTTCTTAAACTCTGATAGTTTATCGTTCAGACAATTATCTTCAGGAAAATTGGTAGAAAAATATAGGTTAGTGTGCAAATAAGAAAGAAAACTTGAAAATTTTAAGCCTACCCCCTTTTGTTTTTGGCTATGTGTAAATAAATGGAGAACTCACGGCTGCATCTGAGTTATCTGTCTAGTCCGATGAAAGAATTTTAATGTAAAACTGAAAACAGCCATGTTACTCTAAAATTATATAGCCTTTTCATAACTAAAGAGAACTTCATAAACAACTCATTGGATCTTAGGCTAATCGACGCATATTCTAAGCCACCCCATGTAGAAAGAATGGCTGCCTGTGTTGGTAAACTATAATATGTTTCTTTCATGTTTATGATAAAATCATTTCAAAAGTCTATTTTCTTGACTAGATTTCAATATATTCTTAACATGCATACAGAAAAATATGACAAAAATAAGCTGTTATATGGAAAAGCAGTTTTAGTATGGTAATTACCCCACCCACTTCGGGACCCACTTCGAGACTTCAACTGATCTGATTTTAACATGACACACAGTCAACGTAAATTTCTTGCTCAATCTCTGGTACGTGTAAATTTACATATGCATAAATGCTCTTGAATGAAATGCTCATTTGTATGATTTGACTCAACAGTTTTTAATTTAAATTTTACATTAGGGACGAGTCATTTATTATTGGGGGGGGGGGGGGGGGGGGGGGGGGTCGGAATTTTTTTTGTGGTGTACTGGGCGGGGGGGGGGGTCGGAAATAAAAAAACCTCGGGGCAGGGAGGGGGGGTCATATATTTTATTAGGCATATTGGGAGGGGGGGGGGTCAGAATTCATTTTTAAAAATGTCTCAGCTTCTAGGGGCTTGGGGGATGGGGGTTCATAAAAAAAAATGTCACCAATCGGGGGGGTGGGGGTCGGAAAAATAATTCTGGGGAGACTAGGAGGGGGGGAGGGGGTCGGAAAATTTTGGTGCACCGTATGAAATGTACCCCCCCCCCCCCCCCACACACACACACACCACCACCACCACCACCACCACCATCACCTGATAATAAATGACACGTCCCTTATTTCTGAGCTTGAGCAACCATGATAGAGAATGGAAATAAATAAATAAAAGGTGAAAAAGTCAGTCTGAATCTCTTAAACTATCTGTATGTGCCTTAGATTCATTGATACATGTAAAATAGTCTTGGATGCAAGATGCATGTAATATAAGCGTGACACTCAACAGATTTGGTAATCTACATATTTTCGAGCTTTGGCGAGCAAAAGTGTGAGATTGAAAGGGAAAACTACATAATGTCACATGAACGAATGCATAAGTTTCTTGGGTCTCATTATTCCAGAGGATTGGTTCCCTCTTAATGCAGAAAGGATTATAAAATGTTCAGTCAGCGTTTGTTTGTTTTTGTTTTTCTAAGATATTCTAAATATCCCCTAGCTTGTATGCTACGGGTAGCATTTTATTGTTTGACCTAAAATCTTTTGAATCATTGAATAAGCCAGTGTAATGAGCAGCTTGATCTCAGTCTACACGGGTCAACAATGCACTCGATTTGGACCACTGCCAGAGGAAAATAGATAGAAAGACCTGTCGTGTTGAAGAGAAAAATATAGTTTTGCGTAACGTTGAACTAAACTGTCAGTTCAGTGACGTCACAATGACAATTTGGCACGCGCGCATTAATTGACTGAGCGGATACTATGGCTGAGTTCGCATCAAATGCAACAAATCTCTCTACAAGTTAGATTCAATAATTTCCACGAAAGCTAGTGTATTTTATAGTAATGTTGAATTTCCCACAGCGTGCCTCGGTATTGGCCATGCTATTAATAGCATGGGGAGACTGAGGCCTATAATGCATCATACAGATCTACATCCCACCCCTACTACGCCAACGCCTAGACGCCCCGCGCACCTCAAGACCTACTGACTGTTCTGTTTCCTTTTTCTCAAACCGTTTAGCCATTTAAATAGTAGAGCGGTCAAAATATCTAAATCTTAAGTCCGAACTCTTTTAATCGAAATAAACGTCGACAAAATCCGAAATGATTAGATGCAAGACATGGACCCAAAAACAGGAAGTGTGATCAGGTGCTCGCGAGTAGTAAGCATCGCCTGACTATCATAATACACCCGCCATGTCTATATATCTGATGGAAAAGTCAGTGAACATGAACGTCCGGTAACTCAACTTGTTTAAAAGGTGTGTTGCTGGAACAGACCCCCCTCCTTGTGTCTGAAATTAAATAGTTAGGTGTTATTTTCACAACCAAACTATATATAGCCGTCATGTTCCAAAACGAGTTGAAAAAATATACCTACAGAGACTCAGACATTGGACAAAAGTGTTTAATCAAAATATTGCCGTTAACTTCGGTGCATTTCGACTTATGCTGACAAATTGATTATCTGAAAAGCATAACATATACCATCATGAAAATTATATTTATATTAAGATAAACGATATGCAATGTAAAAGAAAAATAATTTTGTATGTTTTTTTTCTCTACTTGCGAAATTTTTTATTTATAAAACCTTGTTTCCATTGACGTCTATTATTTCTGTTTGTTCAAATACGCATAAATGATAAGCAATAAAATCCATACAATTTTAAGAGAATTTGAATGATTTACAGACACTTCGGCCCCAAACCATCTCGGCCCCTAGACACTTCGGCCCCAAACCATCTCGGCCCCAGTCACTTCGGCCCCAGTCACCTCGGCCCCAGTCATCTCGGCCCCACGGACACTTCGGCCCCTAGTCATCTCGGCCCCTAAGACATTTCGGCCCATTTATATTTTCGGATTTTTTTTTAGTATATTCATGTGTAATATTATAAGAAACTCCTTTTACAGAGGATGTCAGAGTATTCATTATCATTTAATATATACAGCTATCACTGTTGCAGTATCTTGAACGAAATGCTCACAAATTACCGTATAGTGAAACTGAAACGGCTCTAACAAAAAAAAAACGAATTTCATTAGCGCTGAATAGGCGACCCTCTGTGACCAAGATGCACACACAAAGGAATGGACATTATTAATCTGATCACGAGTACCAATACAACCCTCTTCTCAAGCAAAGCGCACTAAGTTCACTTTGTTCCTTACAACTCTTGGCGGATGGCCTATTCGTAAATTAAAGTTCAAACTGCACCATATTATTGCATGGGAGCAATTTCCATCGCATCCGATCAAATTATCACAGGCGCTCTCGTCGATAGACAGATATCGTCAAGTAATAACCTACGGAATCCCAGAGGAAACATTTCCTTTCTGATATTTATCAGAAAAAAAGAAAAAAAGGAAGAAAAAAGCAAGATGAAATTAAAACAAAAATTAGAAAAGAAATCAAAACAAGAAAATCAGAAAAGAATTTACACCAAACAAAAAGAATGGAAATTAGAATAAGAAAATTAAAAACTGAAATGATATAAATTGTTCAGAAATGAATTTGAAACGACAGAATGGAAGTTAAAAGAAGACAGCACAGTGTCTGTAAAGCAGAAGGTTAAGAGCGGTTGGGGGTTAAAGAGATGGGAGAGTTTGTTGCGAGCGAGGCGGACCTGAAACCGCCGAGCTGATTAATATGTTTTATGATGATATTTATTATAGGACAGATCATGATGTGATATGATCAGATCATTCATACCCTAGTTTATAAGTAAATAATCGTAGTTATTTTGATTTATTGCTGCTCATTTTAGCCTAGCATAAGTTTGCTTTTTCAATTTTACATTTTTTGCCAATTTTGGGTAATTTTTACACCGACTGAAATATCTATCTATCTATCTATCGATCGATCTTTACATTTTTTGCCAATTTTGGGTAATTTTTACACCGACTGAAATATCTATCTATCTATCTATCGATCGATCTTTACATTTTTTGCCAATCTATCTATCTATCTATCTATCTATCGCCGGGCCGGGTAGCGCAATCGGTAGGGCACCTGACTAGTAAGTCAGAGGTCCTGGGTTCGAATCCCGGTCTGGCCACATACTTTCGTTTCTCCTTCCGCTGATTCAAGAAGGGCAGTTGTCAGTTTCTGGCGAAAGTATGTGCACTTAGTACTGGTTACCCGCTTAGGAGGTCTAAGCCTGCCCAGGAATAGTGTGGTTAGGTTAACTGACCGTCCCGACATGACCTTAGTTGTTTACCGTGGACGTTAAGCATCTAATCAACCAACCAACCATATCTATCTATCTATCTATCTATCTATCTATCTATCTATCTATCTATCTCCAGTGTTTCATTGTACATCCGTCCGTCTGCCTGTATATCTGTCTGAAAACAATCCCTCGTGTATACGCGGTATCGATTCATCAGCGATCATCGATAATTGATATACACAATCAATGTAGGTGTGATTTAATGAGTATTAATAATCAGCATACTTAGAATGTTTTTCGTATAATTTGCTTAGTCAGTTATAACCCTTCTGTTGGTCTAAATTATTTAGTTAAATAAAGATAGCTGAGTTGCCACCTATTTGGGAAAGAGCTGCTGACTCGGCTTATCACTTGTAATCTATTGTTTGTTGGGATGTCTTTGTCAATCTTTCCCTTTAATGTTGGGGACAGGGTTTGGGATCTGATTCAGTCAGTTCCTGAAGTGTAGTTACTCTTTAAATTAGGCAAGAGAAGGCGTCTTTAACTTGAAAAAGGACCATAAGTTATAAATAACGAAATTAGTCTACGCATTAGTTCAGACTTACCAGAATTCTCTTCTCACTTTGTTTTAGATTCTTTATAAAGCAAAGATTTATTCTACGAAGATGGCAGGATCGGGCGGGATCTGAGTCTTCGCATACCGTACGGTACTTGTTCATGCAAATAAGTAACATTGTCGCCGTCGTTCATTCTTTTCGCGCTCTGTGACAGCAGCGATAACTAATAGCAGTTAAAAATATACTCCCTCGTCATTTTTACCATTTCCCAGTATTTTTGTTATTAAATTTCGTTTGACATTATATTATCATATCTAAATTCTGGATGGAAGTTCATAAAAATGTTAGAGTTGAATATAATTATGAATTAAACGATAAGATAAAATATATAAGCAAATTAACAAAATCATGAGCCAGTAAGAAAATCAATATAACGTCTCGATTAATGATATGTAGTATGATGTTTATAATATGGTCTGTGTTACTCTCCTAAGGAAGAAATAAAGAAAGAGCATGTGATGATACCCGGGTAATTTTCTCATTCGCGCACGTGATTGTTTTAATCGATTTTATTTGCACCAGTCTCATGAATTCGATTGCGGTCCGACATTCTGCCAGATGTATTAAATTTTGATGACTATATTATGCCTACACCGATAGCTAAATGTTCTGTTTGAACTATTTTGGGCGCTGTAATGTAAAAAATTCGTAAATATAATATAATTCTCTGGACTGATTCCAGTATCAAACTTTTATAAAGCGTTCTAGATAATCCTTTTCGAACAGTGACTTTGTACTTTGGCATCGAACGTTTGTCCATACAGTTTTTCTTTCTCTCACATTTTACGGTTGGTTGACATACATTTATATATTAAAGTCATGTGAAATTTGATCCTTTTCCTTAGCATCGGTAGTATTAATTCATAAGCTGCATATAATAATGACCATTCTGTTGGTTATACGTATATTGATTTCAATATATTTTTACATATTGTAAGACTCAAATATAATTACTCTTCTTTCCGTATATCCAGCCATAATAATTAAAGACGTCTTATCTTGCTCGTGTGCGTTTGTTTATTACTCATCGTTAAATATCACACCTGAGGTTATCATTCACTAATCGATGTCGCGTGTCACGATTAATCGATACCGCTGCTTACCAGGACGCTAGGCAGGAAGTATAAATAGACAAGAGGGACGATCGGGCGAAACAATATGATGGCAAAAATTAGATAGATAGATAGATAGATAGATAGATAGATACAACAATTATCAAAACTGAATTTTGATGAATCAACTTTCATACAAACTTTAGTTATAGTAATTCGCGTTTTAGTTTTGCGTTTTATTTTTTACAGTAATATGGCTTTCAAGACATCAGCGAATTCTTGAAATCAACATCATCCTCTTGTCTTTTTGGAAATTAACTTGTCGAACATTGGCGAGAACCTTGAATCCGATTCGCCAAAATTTAGCAAAATTAAGGTGTTGCAAATATTAGCAAAATTGAATGCATTGCGAGTATTACGTAAACGATTATAGTTTATATGCATGTAGCAATTGCTCAAATCCTTTTTATCCGGCCAAAATATGAAAGCAAATTTCAGTGTTAGTCTAAAGAATTGGCATGACAACTTGTTTGGTAATAAACAAATGAAAACCATGATATTTCAACACATAAATAAATAATAGATAACAAATAAGAGGAAGAAATAATATAAAATAGGCAAACATAGTGAAAAAAATATGGAAATTATTTAAACTTGTCAAACTGGGACCGAAGTGACTAGGGGTATGGGGCCGAGATGACTAGAGGCCGAAGTGACTAGGGGCCGAAGTGTCCAGGATTTTATTTCTTGATGGGGCCGAGATGGTTTGGGGCCGAGATGACTAGGGCCCGAGATGTCTAGGGGCCGAGATGGTTTGGGGCCGAAGTGTCCTGTTAACATTTGAATGGGGGCCAAAAAGGGGCCCTTATCTATATATATATATTTTGCCCAGGTCCTTTACCACAAGAAATCTAATGCTGAATGCTCTGTAAAGCTGTTAATAATATTTAGAGCGTGTAGGGGCGAAGTACCCAGCAGTCAAAAGCAATTTTGCTGATGACAGCACCTGGAGATTTGATGTCACAAACGCAGACATTAAATTTACTGATTGGCATGATTTCATAGATTAAGTCATACAGTTCTACTGGCAAATTATGATTTTTTCTGGACATGAAGCACGCGATTTTTTTTTCGGTAAATGTTAGGAAGACAAGTTTGATCGAATAGAACTAATCTGAAAATGTCTGAGTACAACATGTAATTGTGGGGGTGGTGGGGAGGGGGTGTCTGAGGTAGCCTCTCGACCCCCAAAGCTGAAACTTTTTTTTTATCGTAGACGGATACAAAAATTCTGACCGCCACCCCATATGCCTAACAAAATATATGACCCCCACCCCTGCCCCATGGCTTAATTATTTTCGATTCCCCAGTAGACCACCAAATAAAAATAAAAAAAAAAAATTCCGACACCCCATCCCTACTGAATGTACCCGGTCCCCCACCTAGTAATAAACACAGGATATAATCGATTCCGCTAATTTTCGCTTCCTGTAGAAACGACATTATAACTGGCTTCCGCCGAGACTGTTCGCGATCTCTTGCTTCCCGCCGAGACTTCTGTACATGATAAATGGCTTCCTGCAGACTGTCCGCGTGATTCTGCTTCCTACTGAGGTTCTCGGCAGGAAGCAGAGTCACGCGGACAGTCTCGGCAGGAAGCCATTTTTCGAGGACTGTAATCCCTGCAGGAAGCAAGACAGTCTCTGCAAGAAGCGAAAATTGGCGGACTGGTTTATGAATACCCTGTGATAAATGACTTGTCCGTAATAATCATGTCGCTGTGAGCGGGTAACATCAAATCTTTTGATTAGTAAAATACAGTATTAACCTCAAAATTTTGATATGGTGTCGGGTCTCAAGAACATAGACTATTTTACTGTGACCTGCTTTCGTAGAGGACATTTGGAGCAGCCTGAGGCGTGCACTAATGAAATCTAATGTAGGCTTTCAGCGCAGTTAGTTCGCTAATGACAGAAACTTCACTCCACCACTGTCACTCTGGTCAGTTTTTGCGCTTGAATGTGCTAGCTGTCTGTTGCAGGTGCGCGAAAAACAACTTTCTAACTGATACCAAAGTAAAATTAAACACACCACTTAGCAATTCACTAGCAGTTTCATATGAAGTCAGCTGTAGATTCTAATTGATAGCAACATCACACGTCATCGTTACGTGTACCAACGAACCTAAACAAACCAGCTGCAGTGTATTTGCAGAGATGAGAGAATTTCAGCCGTATGCCTAGGACTTGGCCTGCGTTGCAGAACATATTAGCTGAAGTAAGATTATATCTGTCAACAGGCATATTTTTATATCATGTCCAGCCCTCAGACTCATTAGAGCTCCTTTGGTGTCTAAGGGATTTGGCCTCTCGCGGCCAAATGTGGGTGGGGTGTATGGGTTGCGTCAACTTGCTCCGAAACTCGTAAAGAAAGTCGAATATTTTGTCAAGTAAAACCAGAGACTGTGTGACGGATGGGATGCCGGATGACACAGAAACTAAATGCAGTGTGGTTAGAGCTCCCAAGAATATATTTGGCAAATTGTAAAGGCATAGTAAAGCGCCTGGTGTGCAGCCAAATAACGACATCACGGGTACGTTGGACCTTATACCTCTTGAGCGAATGAAAAAATGGTAGCGCCCGAATGAAAACTATACAACAGCATCCAAAGTTTTAAAAAACATAGCGCAAGGGTACCACCATCGGACAACTTAAAATTGCTTTTTTCAAATGAATTTTCAAATTGTTACATCAAAAGTCTAACGACTTTATGTGACTTGCAAAATATTGATTCGGTAAACATAAGCTGTAGTATGACGTCATACGGAGGAATCGGGGAGCATTCATTATTTCACAGGTAACGGGCGTAAAATCTTGGTTAGGGGTACCCCCATCGGACACCTTTATTTTCTACACATGTAAACTAATTATGCATAAACAAATTTAATGTAACATTGTAAAGATATACCCTTGTTTAAGATAAATAGGCAAGAATCGATTCAGAACTTTAAGTTTGACATGAAAGGTGAAATAATATGTGCTCCCTCAGAATGATGACGTTTGTTTACATTGAACTATTTATATAGATTTTAGCCAGTGTCGAGGGGCAAACAAGTGTGCATTTTCTCTAATTTCTCTAAAACTAGAACGAACTGGAATATAATCCTTATATTATTTGTTAGGTGACTAAAATCTCCATCCAATTATTGAACTGCATTTAGGTACGACGAAATCATGGTGTAACCATTCACTGAAATGTTTCTGACTTGTACCCTTGTCCGGTAAATACCGTCTGTGAAAATGACGTTAACGCTCCCGAGACGAGAAAAGCGCGCAAAAGTGTCGAGGAAAAGACCACAAAACATTATAAATATTGGTATTAAATTGGACGAGGTGCTACTCATTTTAAACGAGAACAGATCGTAAAGGTGTCCGATGGGGGTACCCTCACGCTAGTGATTTTATATTATTTCTTAATTGTAAGACGGCAAAATTACGACAGCCGACATTTGACATTCCGAACAGTTGTTGGCAGTTCGCGTTGCGCAGCGGTCTCAAATTTGTCACCAGCGGACATCCTTAAAAATCCGAATTTTCAAATTGATGTTTCTTTTATTGGAAACTAAGGGTATAGATTATATATCAGTTATGGAAGTGATAAAAGCTAGGCATTGAGGCTGGTTAATAGAAAACAAGGTGTAAACAATCACAAGTAGGAGGATAAATTTTCAGGTCAAATACTTATGTATGCACAATGTAATGGACTCCAGTTGAAAAATGGGACCTACAGCTTCTTTTTGAAAGGCCCATGTGAAATTTCCATTTCGGGATTAGAAATTATATGGAACTGCTAGAGTAAGCTAAAAGTACATGAATAAATGCGTTTCCATGAAAAACATCTAAACTAATTTATACAATATTTGTGTTGAAATTTCCATTTTAATAAAAATTGTAATAAAGAAGTGATTTTCTGAATGAAACATCTGGAAACACGCACTGCAGATACTTCTTAACACAAGAGTTGGACTTGTGAGTCCTGTGTCTAACGTAGTATTATACCTTGATCCAAAAGAAATGTCAGTACGGTGACTTATATACCTGCCAATATCTGTCAAATTCGATCAGTCCACCGGAAGATTCGGTAGAATAAGTTTTGCACGCTTGTTTAAGTTCACTAAGCATATCGCATTGGTATTTTATCTCATGTCACCACATTTACTGTCATATCTATGCTAATACAAGCATTTAATATCAGAAAGAGGGTGCATTTCTTTAAACCGTTTACGGTGTTAAGTATTCCGCCGCCGGCGGGATTTGAACTCGAAGAGCTAGGCCTTAGCGGACTGCTCTGCCAAGGCCCATTACGTACACTATTACATCATGTATGCCTAACCTTAAAATAAGAGTCAGCATAGTGCAAAAGTCGGGCACACGTTACAAGTAAACACCCACGACAATTTATTTTCGGTTATATTCGCGAATCTCTGTTGGCTTGCAAAATGAGACATTTGGCGAATATTGAAACTTAGCTTGAATTTTAAAAGGTGTAAACTGCCAAGATCAAGGTTGAAAAACGTCGCCTCAACGTCTAGGCATAAGTCTGAAAACAATGTCGTGTCAACGTTAGTTAACACGACGTTGTTTCAGCTCGTCGGATGTTCATTATTAAGACATTCTAAAATAATGCCATTTGTACAATGAACAGATTATCGATCGGTGTAACAGCGAAGACTCAGATCAGCTTGCGCATCCTCCAAGTATGATCATCAGCTTCTAGAAATGGATTCAGACATATCACATTCTATCAGCTTTGTCACTTGGAAAAATGTACCTAATGCAAAGACAAACACGGGCTTGTTCTTTCTGTACGCTCAAATAGAAACTAACAGTCGTCTCCGTTCACATAGACAAGTTTTGGATCATATGGGGTAGTGATTTTGGTCACACGGGTCGTATAGTCATGACCAGGAATTGGGATGTACATGTACCAAGAGAAAAGGCACGTATAGTATGTGCGAATGGAGAAGACTCAGACCAGCCTGTGCATTCGAATCACCCATATTGGGTTTCGCATTCCATCGCAGCGTTTTGCAGTTTTCTTCAAATTAAAGTCAATCCTGTCAGCAGGAGTCATCCAAGGGAACTAAAAAATGGTTGCTTCGTGTGACCTCTAAAAACGTGTTCGTTTGCACTGTAGACATCCCCCCTCCCCCCCCCCCCCCCCCCCCCAAAAAAAAAAAAATAAAATATATATATATATAAATAAAAGGTGGTTTGTAAAGGCATGTGACCCTTAATAGAAGTGTCCACATAAGCAGTTTTGAATGTACATTTCGTTACCAAAATGAAAAGTGTGAACAAACAAGACTCTATAAAACTACATGATTGGTGTCGCGTGGAAAGATAGCTTATTTTATGTGCGAAAAGGAAATAATTAGATCAGTCTGCGCATCCGCTCAGTCTTCCCTTTTTGGTCGATATTGTACTTGTACAGATACTATGGCCAAACACTTGCGTCTATTGTGGGTATACCGCATGTCTAGGTGTTGCATAACGTTACATTGGAATAGTACGTTTTGTTACAGCAGAGTAATTTTTGTTACCGGTGAGTGAGCAGCGTGTATATCCCATGCTCCTTTTTGTAAAATGGAAAAGTCTAGGGGAAGCTATAAAATAGCCCCACCCTGACAATTTTTTTGGATCAAGGAATACATATGTATAAGATCAGTTCAACTTCTGCAGCACGTGGGGACTCGATCCAAGTATCGTTTCGATCAGAAGGCTGGTACAGTTTTAGTGTCATTCCTGCAAAAGGGTCAAAGGTACTTCCGTTCGGACAGCGAAGAGGAGTATGCCCAGGCTGATCTGAGTCTGCGCTGGCCGCACAGCCACTTTGTTGGTTTTGTCGTGTCGCGGCTCATTTACACATTGTACACAATATTTTTTCTAAGATTTAACTTAGTGACCTAGTTTTTGGCCCAGCAGAACCCAGTATCAAAATCGATTTTGTCTCGACAGAATGTTTCTCTAAGATTTGACCCAGGGAGTATAGACCAGACTTGACCCAGTTTAAAGATGGCCTAGATTTTATGGTGATAAACATTCTAACAAAATTCACGACGATTCAATGCAAAATAAAGCTTCTATTGTGTACACATGATTCTTCTAGGATTATACCTAGTGACCTAGTTATTAACCCAAAATAATAAAATCTCAAACCAGACCCAGATTTTATAGCGATAAACATTCTGACAAAGTTTCATGAAGATTGGACTAAAAGTATGCCCTCTAGAGTGTACACAAGATTTTTCTAAGATTTAACCTAGGAAGTTGCTTTTGGCTCAACATGCCCCAATTTTAAATTTGGCCTTGATTTGTCAGAGTTAACATTCTGACAAAGTTTCACGAAGATTGGATCAAAACTGTGCCCTCTAGAGTGTACACAATGTTTCTCGGAGATTTGACCTAGTGACCTAGCTTTTGCATGATGTGTACATCCTCTTAGAGAAAAATAACCTAAAATTTATGCCTTACTGATAATCAGACCAGATGTTTTCGCCATCCCCTAATTATCTGGACACTGCAGGTATCAGCTAAACATGCTCTGTGAACTACTTTTGCCATTAGCTCTGGTTCTCGGTTAATAATACAGGTAATTCAAGCATATAGTATTTTTATCAGCAGTGCTACTGAAACCTGATTCACGGTATTAGTGCGCCGATTAAAGAATGGTCTCATAAAATACTCTAGAAAATCGCATATCCAATGATAAAATTTTGTCTACTTTTATTCTAAATACAGTCAGTGTGTTTAAAGACATATTTTTGAAGTATCACACGAAAATAAGTTTGCAATACAACTGGAACTATTTTTTTATAAAGACTGTAAAATAGGGAATACTGTTTCGCTGGTTCCCGTGCCATTACAAAATTGTTATATTACAAAACGTTTAAATTTTAACGTAGAAATCCGTTCAAAACGCCTAAACAACATAACTTTTAACGAGGATTTCGATTTTCTAGTTTATATCAAGATTAGGATGCGGGATATTTATGTTTTACTTTTAACTAGAGAAAATCGGTTTACAGCGTAATCTTCACCACCTGGGGCACTGCTGCGAAGTTGCATAATTCTGTATCATTTATTGGTATACCGGAGGATTATACGACCAGTTTCATTAGAAACACATGTGAAATCGATACCCCGAGTAACCCTAGTTTATATAGCAGTAAGTCGGGTCGGTCGGGGTCAATTCTCTAAGAGCATGTACACGGCATGGTCCCAGCATAATCCATTTACAAATTATTTGTAGACTTTACAAAGATAAAAATTCTGACAAAGTTTAATAAAGATTGGAGCAAAACTGTGCACTCTAGAGTGTTAGCAATGTTTTTCTAAGATTTGACTTAGTGTCCTAGTTTTTGACCCGACAGGACCTGGTTTCATACTAGGGCTAGTTTTTATAGAGATTAAACATTCAAACAAAGTTTCATGAAGACTTGATTTAAACTTTGCCTTCTATGTCATTCAAAGTTTTATTTCTATTTTTAGCTCTAGTAGCCAGCTTGTTAAGTGGAGTGGAACCGTTTTTGTATATTTGGTTCAGGACCATAAGTCAAACATTTCTGTGATTTCTGTTTGAAATCGATCTGTTGGCTTGAGAGGAATTGTTGTTTAATGTGGTGATAATCACTCATTTGGGACAAAGACAAAAATCTACATAAAATACTCAAAATAACACTGATCTTTCCAAAACTTAGCAGGTGCCTTCTTCATGTTGTTTCTCATAATTTAGAATCCCAAAATGCAGCATTTGTTAATGTTAAAAAGTGTTTTTGTAAGAAAAGATTAAAGGGTAATTTTCTGCGAATAAAACTGAAAAAAATAATATCGTTATTGAAAATACACTTGGTGCTTAGAGTACCTTGTTGCATAATGGAGAGCGTCCTAGCAATTATTTTTTTCAAACTCTTTCACACATTATCAGGCTGAGCAGATGAAAAAATATGCAGTCTGTGTCCATTTTTTTTGTCGAAACACACAGGTGAGACAGGTGAGACTATTTTAACAAGGTTGAACAATTTCATCTACACACCACTGATCATGTCAGTAATGTATTATTTATACTGTAGGTGTTAACATAGGTATGCTTGCCTATCCTATATTTAATAAATGCGTCCAGTGTACATTTACTTTGTATATGGTTGAACATTTGAGAAAAGCTACCGTTTTCATCTGGTCTACATTGCAATTTGAGAAAGAGTTGGAATAAATAATTGCTAGGACGCTCTTCATTATGCAATAATGCACCTTCAGCACTACGTAAATTTTCAATAACGATATTATTTTTTTTTCAGATTTATTCGCAGAAAATTACCCTTTGATCTTTCCTTATAAAACACTTTTTTAAGCAGCATGTACGTCTATTTTGTATTCTAAACTGTAAAGAACAACAAAAATAAGAAGTCTGCTAACTTTCAGGGTGATACATTACTTTTTTATGGTTTTATGCAGATTTTTACATTTACCATAAATCACCACCTTAAAGGTTTTTTCTTCTTCTATTTTTAGCTCTGGAGGCCATTTTGTTCTGTGGAGCGGAACCATTTTAGCAATTTTGGTACAGGGCTATAAAAGAAACGTTTGTATGAAATTATTTTGAAATTGACTTCCTTGTCTAGGAGAGGGTGTCATTTAAAGAAATTGTTGAGGACGGACGGTTGGATGGACGGACGATGGACACATTTCGATCACAATAGCTCACCTTGAACACTCGTGCACAGTTGATCTAAACCCATGACCAACCCCCACTCGACTATACTCTGCGTATAGCTGCAATCATTAATTTGATAATCTACACTAGAATTCTACCAGAGCTACGAACGGCCCGGTATGCAAAATGGTTTAACTGTTTAAAGGAACGAAATCTTGGCTTCTGAAGTGTCAGGAATTATTTGATTTTAAATTTATCTCTCAAGGGTCATATCGGAACTGTATAAATTGTGTTTCTAAAATATTTTGTCTGGACTGTTGCGAGTTAAGCTGACACTTCTGAAGCAGAGGGATATGCCACAGGGCATTAGCCACTGGCTGTACCAGACACGCGATCGAGTACTTAACATTCATAAGTCCCAGGAAATGAATGGGTCACCTCGTTTGTTTGCACTGGGCATTTCTTTCGCTGGTTTCCTGTTCATTGATTATTTTTCAATGTAAGCTCTTAAATGCAGAGATGTATTGATAGCAAAAAGTTCAACTCAAGGTATTCTTCATGCAGTCCATATGATAAATATATAGTCATGTCTCGATATCTCGAAGTCTTCAGCCCAAACTACTGGTATAATACAAAGTAAATTTTCTGGTTGAGATATCAGTGGTTTGAGATAACAGGAGCTAAAATGTAAACAAATATAGGAAATATATTCTTTGATACAAGAAGGTACTTTGAGATATCAGTGTTCGAGATATCGGGAGGTGACTATACGTGCAACCTAGATACGGACTATGCGCAGTCTGTGGCCGCGGCTCCGCTCGTTCTGAATACAGAACGGTACTCTGATTCGAGGCCTAATTTGAATATAGATACTCATAAACATGAGATGAAAACAAACATTTAACGAAAATTCTTATCTTGTTTTGATCATCATGATTGTTGACTTAAAAGAATAATTATATCCTCGCCAATGCTCCCAAGTTATTCCATCATCATAATTTGGAGCTGTATAGTTGGAAAAATACTTTCCATTGAGATTCGAGTCATAACAGTCGCCATACCACCAAGCACCGTGATGCAGCCGTGCACAGTTCGATGAAGACATATCACTATCTCTGTCATATGTTGTAAACTTCATACCATTGTGATATGCCAAAGAATCCCCTGAATGAAATAATACATGAGCCATGACACAAGACGATGTGTTTTATATATCCAATAACCGACAATATGTTATGCTGCATCTAGCCATACAGCTTCCAAATGTTTAAGTTTCTGTGTTCAAATCTTTTTCTTATTGTGATATGTCAGGGCAGAATATACACATACAAATGAGCTGTTAGTCTTATGCGAACAGCCTAGACCATTATCAGCCTGCTTATCAACCTAAAGCCAACGTAGGCCGATCCGTCTTCATTTTTCATTTTATAGAATCTCCCTTGGCAATAAAATGTCCACGAAAGAAGAAAGGCTCTTATCAAACCTTCCGGATGGACAGCCTATTCTGAGTCGTTACTGTTATAGTGCGTTTGCTCTCAAATACAAACGGCATCCCTAATATTTTCTCAAAATTGGTGAGAGGTAAAAGATTTTCGAATTGCTCATTCTTAATTTTCATCCTATACATAACAAAATCATAATTTAGTAGAAATGTGAGGCTTTGCATAAAAAAGTTTCTATTAAAAAAACGACCTAAAATATGTCATTTTCACCTCTTAATTACAAGGCAGTAAAAGTTGGCTGTTGGAATTCCCGTTTATTCTTACGTATTAGGACATGTGACCAATGTATGCTATCCCTCGAACAAAATTTGCATAATTAATTGAAACTTTTTTCTAAATCCATTTTTTCTACTTTTTGTTTCACCCATATATTATAAAATTTTGAAACATACTCTTTTTACTAATAGTTCAATGTTTATTTACAACATAGTATCACCTGACCAGCGAAACCATGTGTTACGCTTGTGGACAGGTGAATACATTTTACTATTTCATTCATATACGCCCACACCTGTAGTAAACCATGAGTTTACCCTATTGCCCATCAACAATATTTTGGCTGCTCTAACAAGCATACGACGCCCTTCAGCGAAACAGCCCAGTTTCTGCATTAGTGTTAATGGAAAATATTTTACAAAAGCATCCAAAAATTTGGATTTTTCGTATTCTGTTATGTATAGTTATAGGAATCATTTGGACATTAGAACAGTTGATGGAGCTTTCATCGTTTTTGAGAAAATAAGCAAAACCCCGTTTGCACTTGGAAGCAAACGGACTATAGCTATTTTTATTAGGTACCACTTTTCATATTGTGGATCGTTAAATGAGTTTCGTTATCTACATCGTTTAAAATATTCTCAGAGGTCAAAAAGAAAATGTAAACTTTTACTGCATAGGTCTGAAATTCTGCTCAGTGTATTTTTACTAATGGTACAATAATTTGGTTTAGTGAAAATACGGAGTGGAACCCTTGACAGGTTTCATGCATATTTTTGTATTCACGACCACTTAAGATTATGAATATATCGTCGTAGAAAAAAGGAACCGCTAAAATTGAATGTGAGGCTATATGAATAAGAATGGTACGCGTCTTTTTTGACACGCAAACAGGCCATTGAAAAGTAAAGAAGATCCGCAATAATCACATAAGTGAAGGCCGCAAAAGTACCGAAGTCATAGGTCCACATTCATATAGCACAGAAATATCGACTAATCTTAAATATTTTGAGGCACAGACATAGAAATCAGAACTAAAACAATCAGTTTCCATATCCCGCCTTTAAAACCAAAAGGAAAAGAAGTACACGAAAGGCAAGAACAGGAAACCTAATGAACAATTATTTCCAGACAGTAGGGGGGGGGGGGGGGGGGCTGGGGCGGCATTCAGTTACCCAAACTAAACACAACTCCCACAAAGCACGTGTACAAAAGCACAGACTTGAACAACAACAGCAAGCTAACGTCAATAACCACAACAGACGTACCGCCTTCCAACTGTCACTAATAAAATACCGCGGACTTAGGGACCAACCATTTGATATTCTGGTGGGGGGGGGGGGGGGAGGGGGCTGGTATTCTTGATGGAGACACGACATTTTATTTCACTGGCCTCTGGAAACAATTTCTTTTTTTTTCACCTTGGGAGAGCGTTTACTTGACCTTAATATTCTGTTATTTTACCCACATCAGTATTTTTTACACCTTTTTTCTCACAAAAAGAACATGTTGCTGTCTTTAACCAGGCCAAGGGCATGGCTTAGCTTGCTTTTGCAAACCAGTGCCTGGAGCATGTTACTCTTTTCATCTACAGATACAAATATCCCTTTATGAGTTTGGCAAAAAATTAGGCCTTAAATTAGGGATATTTTGGCCAAAATTTAGGGCTAGTTTGGCAAAGTTTTAGGGCTAACATTAGGAATTTAAGTTTTCTTTTCTATCCCAATATATGCCCAAACATGCTTTATTCGTACTTAAGAAAGTTTGATAAATACTTATATGATAGAGTCACATTACTTACATGATAGAGTCACATTATACATAAATGGCAATTAATAAAATCCATATCCAAAGACAGGGAATTTTTTTGATAAATATACCAGCACCCCCCCTCCCCCCGAGAATATCAAATGGTCGGTCCCTTAAACCGGTTTTACCTTAGCGTATGACTATGTACTGTTAAATGTGACAGCGCCAATCTAGCGGCTAATTCGCTGGAAACAGACAACTCACCGATCTGAGGTTGTTTTTCACTCTGTTTTATGGCCATTCTGTACAAACAGGGCATTATATGACTTGAGAACAATTAATTGTGTGAGAAAATCTGAAGTTTCTGTTGAAAGAATTTCAGTTTGCAATGTCATTGAAACATTGGAGCATGGCAGGAAGTGTTTGTCATGCTTCGGAACCAATGACGTCATATATCTGTTACCGTAGCAATTTAAGGTTCATATTGATGTATAAGTGACGTCATCGAGACATCTTTTTGCCAAGGTAGTAAGCACGACAGTTGGTAATTCCATAGTTGCTATGGTAACAGATATATGGCATCATCTCACTTATAATTCGAGCGGAACATTGCATACAGTGTATGCAATGTTCCTATCGAATTATAAGTGTGATGCTACCTGAAATTCATTCAATGGAAAAGTCAGTTTATCTCAAACAAATAATCATTCTGAAGTTATTTAATTCCGTTTTTTTTTTATGTTCTATTTGGTGCCTTGTTGTTATATTGTTCAGTCATATCAAGCATTGTGATCTCCTTATTGCGAATAGCTTACCTGCATCTCCAGAGTATCCTCCTATCGTGAGATTGTAGCCCGTAGCCTCACTACCAATACGAAAATCGCTATACTCTGCATATTTGGTTACATGGCTGATGTCCGTCAGTATTACTTTTAGTTCATAATAACTGCGCGACGTAAGTTCATGCAATATTTCATTTCCTGAAAAGAAAATATTCAATAATCATGATTAATTTAGACATAAATGCATTGTGTCTTTAATATTTTTACCGTATTGATCCTATTAAAAGCCCCAGTGTATTGTAATTGAAAACGGGGATGGGGAGGTATTTAGGGTTCAAAGGGTAACAAATGAGTCACATGCCAAAATGCGTACTAGGTAAATGATAGTCTAATTAATAAATTGTCCAAAACAGCAGTGATATCGGTTCAGTGGTTTATATTAAAGATGCCCAAACCAAATTTAGTGCGATGTGTACGCATTTCTTAACTTCTGTATTGGCGCTGAACCCATTGTTTCAAAACAAATGAATAAGTATGCAAAGTTTCGTGAAAATTGTGTAGTCCTAAAGAAATAAAATTAACGTCTTGCCCTCCACAATTCGACAAACGGTATGCCATAAGAAGTCTCAAGATGTACAGTTTCGCTGTAAATTATCCCCAGCCTTCTTTTCCCGATTATATTTGTATTTTGATATTTCAAAATTGCCTAATTCCAGACATGAAGGCTTAAGAGACAGCACTTTAAACATCGTCATATATTCACCCCATGCTCCACAGTGCATTTTATCACGTTGTCAGCTTCGAAAAATTTAGAGCTTATTCATCAATGGCTGAGAATCATTTTTAGTATTTACTAAGTGATCGCTGCCTTTGTGTGTGTGTATATATGTTTAGTTACCAGCCGGCGTAATGAAGGTCATGAGAAAGAGGTGACTGATGGTATCTCACCTGGTTCCATAGAAAGTAAACTACAAGGTCACCAAAAGTTATGCCCTCTTTGGATGTTATAATTTTGTTCCAGAGGACCTTCACGTCAGATTAGTATCATGCGATGAAACTTGGCTTTACCATTATGATCCAAAATGTAAACCAGAGTCAGGAGTGGAAGCACATGGGACCACCATGGGCCAAAGTTCCAAGCATCTAGATCTTGCAGGAAGATTATGGCTTCTGTCTTTAGGTTTGGAAGAGGTATACTCCAAAGAGATTATGTACCATGTGGCAAACACTGAATGGTGAATATTATGCCAGCTTGTTGAAAAGGAACTCAAATGAGTCAAATAAACTCAGCTGCAAACGCTGTTGCAACGACTCTCCAGTTCAAACCAGAAATTACAATTGCAATTGTTACTGTAAAGGATTGTAGGTTAAAAATTTTCACACCCGCTTAATTCACCTGACCTCGTCCCAAGTGACTATCATCTGTTTCAAAAGCTGAAAAAAAACACATCAGCATGGAAAAGGTATATCGATAATAATGAACTTATGAATGCTGTTCAGTGCTAGTTTAAGCCCCCAGTATCGATTACTGACCCTTCTATTGTGCTTCTTCATTGTTACATGTTCTTCTTTCCGCTTGTGTATGGTCATGTAGCAATATTGTCACCTGTAAAGCTGCCCATTTTGTAAATCCCATTGAAGGACAATACCTATAATATCCTTTTGGTGTAGCGACCAAATTATTACGTGTTTTGTAGAGGCTTACTGAAAAATACTTCTGTAATATTTCAGCTGATAATAAGGCGTAGAATTTTGAATATGTTGCTCTTTTCCAAAATTTGGTTCCGATGGCAATCAAGTAAATGAAGGAGCTTGCTGAACATATATCTAATAGGATACTACCTACAAATCATGTCTATAGAGAAATAATTATACTGCTAGCCTGTTTTAATTTTTCCCATTGAAAGTCAAAGTAAACTTTAAGCTGTCACAACAATAAAATTACCAAACATATTGGCCCATGAAATAGAGTTTTCGATGAAGCATAATATGCATAGAACATTTCTTTAAAGTTTCATCTTTAACAGCCTCACGGCTATTGAGGAATTGACTTTGATATTTAATTATTTTAAGCATTTCGGTTGCTATGGCAACCAAGCCATTGGAGAGGATGACACAAAAGACAGATGTCTGATAAAGGAATCAGAATCAGAATCAGAATTGTTTACTGGTGATACGTCCAAGGACAATCATTCACCAGGACCTGTGAATCAGGGAAGCTAGTCCCTAGCCCTTATAAGAGAAGTAAACTTAGTAACTGAATCCTCTGCACACTCAGCAGCAGAAATAAGTGAATCTTCAAGGGAATTCCAATCTCTAATAGCCTGGGGGAAGAAACTGGACTTGTAAATGTCAGTCCAAGCCAATGGGGTTTGAAATGTTAGGGAATGATGATTCCTGGTACGCCTACTTGGGGGAACAGGGTCGTTTATGGGTATGCTGGCTGCACCCCTTAGACCTTTGTAAAGCATTATGAGTCTACTATCTTTCCTTCTCTTTTTCAGGGATTCCCACTTATGTTTCTCCAGAATGCCAGTCATACTCCCAGTTTCATATGTGTAATTTCCCGTTACAAATCTAGCTGCTCTTTTCTGCACCTTCTCAAGTTCATCTTGAAGAAGTATACTTTGAGGGTCCCAAACTGAACTGCCATACTCCAGGACTGGACGCACCAGTCCCTTGTATGCTGACTCTTTAACATCCTGTGGACATGCTGCCAAGTTACGTCTTAGGAAGCCGAGGGTCCTATTAGCCTTTGTGCAAATATTGCTGACATGTGTGTTCCATTTCAAATCATTTGCTATGGTTAAGCCGAGATACTTGATAGTTTCTACATTACTGAGGACCGTTCCCTCTAAAGTGTAGACAGCATTGATCTTCTTGATCCCGTTTCCTTGTAATTTGCATTATATTGCATTTAACAGGTTGAAATCATATGCCCCAACTCCTTGCCCAACAACCTAAATGATCTATATCCTCCTGAAGTTTCACCGTGTCTTCAATATCTCGGATTTCACGATAGCAAACACAGTTGTCAGCAAAAAGTCTTAATTCCGAGTCAATATTTTCTGTTATATCGTTAATGTACATCGAGAACAACAATGGTCCAAGTACGGTGCCCTGGGGGACACCCGACAAAACCGGGGCCCAATCCGACTTAGCTCCATTTACCACCACACGCTACTGCCTGTAACAGAGAAAAGAATCTATCCATTTCAGAGTCCTCCCACCAATACCATAGCCGTATAGCTTACATTTAAGTAATTCATGAGGGGGAGTGTCGAAAGCTTTTTCGAAGTCCAAGATAAAAGTGTCAACCTGACCGCCCTTATCCAAGATTTTAGCCCAGTCATTTATAACCGTAATCAATTGAGTTTCACAACTATGTTTCTTCCGGAAAGCATGTTGTCTGTCTGACAAAAGTTTATGTTCATCCAAATGTGCCACAATATTAGAGCAGACAATGTGTTCGAGTACCTTGCATGGTACACAAGTTAGAGAAACCGGTCGGTAATTGCAAGCCAAAGACCTATCTCCTTTTTTGAAGAGTGGGCATATATATGCAAGGGACCATTCCTTGGGGATTTCACCCGAGTCAATAGATTGTTGGAAGAGATGAGCAAACATTGGGCCTAATTCAGATGCTAGTTCTTTTAATACAATAGGATGCAATTCATCAGGTCCTAAAGCTTTCGATGGGTTCAAGCCCTAAAGAAGTTTCGTTACACCTTCTGCCGAAACATGAATGTCCTCCATGAAAGGAGCCAAGCGATTAAGAAGGGGGACTTGGGTATGTTCACTTTTATTAAACACATCCAAAAACTGACCGTTAAATTCATCAGCCTGTTCCAACTCTGATTCGGCAACACCACCACCATTTCATTTCGTTAGGGGTGGGATACCTTGAGTATCTTTCTTTTGACTATTACCATAGGACCATACCAACCAAAGTGTTGGGGCAATGGGTAACAAAACCAGTAACTATCTTTTCCCAATGCTACAGATGCTTTAAACGAAGGGCTATCAAAACGTTGTAAGCTTCACATAGAAAGAGCAAGATACATAGAATTTATACTGCTTTATTTTTCATCATAGTTTCCTTCAAACTCAACATGCTTGTTCCATCTAGTTTGCCAGTTGTTGATACCCGATCGGTAAAACTCAACAGACTGGTTCCCTAACCAGTCCTCCGCAGCAGCAGTCAGCTCATTATCAACATTCTAAAATCTCCGATGAGTTGGAAGTCACTGGGGGCTAGCTTTTCGAAACAGTGTTGGTAAAGAAGGAGTTCGTAGCCACACTCGCTCTCGCGCACAGCTTCAATCTCGGGTTATATGGACTGGGCGTTGGTGGAGCAAAGCCGAATCTCACGGGGGATGGGCGGAATTGGATATTGGATGGGGGTGTCTCTTGCAAAAAGTATTGTTACTAAACCATTGCTGCCAGAAATATGATCCTACATGGAATCAGTAGCTAAGACATGATGCAGATCAATTGTGGTTCATTGTACTATACAAAGGGCAAAATTGTGAGGCTCAAAACTTTTTGATATCCCCTCGTGTGAATTTCTAACAAAAGCCTTATAGTTTCAGAGGCGACACCGACTGAAATGTTACATCGGACGGACGATCAGAGGGACAAGCGCCGGATAAATGCCTATCAGCCTCCGGTGCAGAGAAGCTTAAATATTACAGCTGTTTAGATTCACCAGAACCAGTTAAGTATTGTTAATAAGAGAATTTTAATGTGGCCTCGATATATTTTGAAAAATACGCCAAACACTAGAAGCTATTTCTCGCCAACTTCAAGTCAATGGACCCTTAATAACTGCTTATTATCAGTTAGTTTGAGACAGAGAGCCCATTAACGCCTGATGTTAAGAGACATGATATATGAATACAGTACTTCTAAAAGATGGCAACTTGATTACATACCTATCCAATATTCGCCCGTTGCATGACCAAACCCTTTTTTATAATCATCCCACGGTCGATAAAAATCCACAGATCCATTGAATCGCCGCTGAATTACCTGTGATATGTGGAAGACATCAGACAAAGAATTATGCTTATATCCCGTAAATAGAATCACAAAACAACAAAAAGTGTGTTACATGATTTGAACATATCGTTCTTTTTTTTACGAAAATAATATTCTATTATCTTGCATGAACTCTGGATGAAGTAGCACTTTCACATAGGGTGTCCCAGAGGAGCAAATTCTTTCCTATCCGTGTTGACCCCACTGAAAATGGAGGCAAAATAGTAAGCTGCCTATCTGCTAGTATACCTACTCATATTAATACTGTTTATTAGAGGTACTAGGGGCGTTCGAAAAGTAATGCAAATGGCCTCATTTCTTGGTAACCACCACAAAGACAGAGCTTCTGATATCAAAAAGACATAAAGTTATGATGTACCCAGAAAAGTCTGCAAACACTGTGTATTTTTTTTTAAAAAGGGCGCATTCTTAACTTCGTTGATAGAGGTATACCCTTAATGCGCTGCAGATTTTTTCTTTAGTAAGTCGTAATTCATATATGAAGAGTCTTTTGATTCTTTTTACTTTTGGTACTTAAAAACAATGCCCAGGCAATGTTATCAAGTAAATATCGCAGGAAATTAAATTTTATCTAGGTTCCATACTGTCCCTTGAATATAAATGACCCGCATTGTATGCAGTAACAAAGCCTCCCTTTCCACTACAGTTATTATGATTTATTAATGATATCAAGTTTGTTAGCATTCAAAATCTTGTTAGCAAGAGCATTTACATAGGTCAACGAAAACCTGTCAATAAATTCAAATTAATGCCAAAAAATAGAAGCCTCTACCACCTTTGAAAAATGACGTTAACGCCGATTTCAGTAACGTCATAAGAACTGCGCATTACTTTGCAAGGAATTAGTCGATAAAAGTTGCCATCCTTCTAATTTTTTGTATGGATTTTGTGGGCAGAGATGGACAAACCGTTGACACAGATCAATTTTGCATTTACTGAGGTATTTGACTTGAACGCCTGACCCTGAATAGATTTTACATATGAAATTAGCCCAGTGGTATCAGTGGAGCCTAATAAAATGCGTGGTAATTCAAAAAGGAAAAGTGTATTTGTATATTGTTTGGTATCATTGTAAACGCGAAATGCAGGGCTTTCAGCATATGCATAGCATTTGTACCCAGTATGCCCTTAATCAAAGTTATGAGGCCATTTGCATTACTTTTCGAACTCCCCTCGTATTATGTCAGTGCTACTTTACTACACTTTAGGCTCTAAATAACGCCCGCTCCCCCTTTCGTAAAATACAATGCCCCGGGGCGTTTAATAGGTTTAATACGGTAAGGCGCTCACAGCCGACTATGTTTCCTTGAATAGTGTTGCAGTAAGGGTATCTCATTATACCATAATGATACTACAACGACATACCAGCAGGCACATGATGTCGAATTGATGTCGAACTGACGTCGATCCGACGTGATCACGTCGCATCGATATCAGTTCGACGTCATTTCAGCGATCGATTTTGACGAACCTCAGTGCGGCGTCATTTCGACGCTATGTGCCTGCTGGATCAACTGCTATTCATCAAACTCATACAGGGCAGAAACTCTTCGGTGACCTGTTTACAGTGAGAGATTCTATTCCAGCTGATCTCCTCATGAAGAGCAATCCCTTATCAGCACACAAATCTAAAACAATCATGTAAATACTGGCTTGAAGTATTAGTTTTGCTATTTGAGATAAATCATTACTGCCAGATGTTGTCTGCTTTCTTTACAATGAACTAACAGGAATTCATTTTAACAACCAATCTAAGCTTCTAATTGTCATTTCTTGTATGTTGTAACCCATTAATGCCCAGTGGACTCTTCTATCTGAATATATTGGACGAGTGCATTTGTCATTTAAGGGGTTTCTGGATCAGTTGATTTTTTATCATTTTCTTTTCATTTTATGTAGAAGTACTCATTAGTCTTATGCAAATAGTGTAGACCCTGATCAGACGCCACGTTTTGCGGCATCTGATCTCGGTCTGCACTGTTTGCCTATGACCCATTTTTGGGTTGCTAATGGGTTAATCATTTATAACAAATAAAAAAAACAGATATTGCACGTTTTGAAATACTAATGTGCAAAAACTGGTCTGTGAGAACTGTGATGCTACACTCATATAGTGACGAAACCAAGATAATGGTACAAACATTTCCTGAGGGGTGTGATTTGAAGCAATGTCTCTGATCTTTCTGATGTTACTCTCTAATTTTACAGCCAAGGTATATGAATGGATCCCTTTTTTCAAGGCCCACGTATCCAGGTATATGAATTGGGTTACAGGTATCCATGTATATGAATGGGGTGGGCTTCAATGTCCCAGGCGCACATCTGTTTATGAAAGACCTGTTAATAAACCCCTTTCCCCACCCTCTCCACTCCCCACCCCCTCTCCGCAGATATGCAAGCAGTGTAAATTTATATCAACCTGGTGGCCCAGTCAGATGCGTGTTCTTCTGAAATTCCGGGGATGATCGGTTTGATCCTCTTTCGTAGACATATTTCTTCTTTCCACTGATTCAGGAACGGCAGTTGTGTCAGCTGCTGGCAAAGTACTGGTTACTCGCTCTACCCAGGAAAGTTTAGGTTATGTAACTGAACGTCTCAACATAAACATAGCTGTTGATGAGGACGTTAAACCTTAAAGCAACCAATCAAAATATAAAACAAATACATTTTTAGCTCACCTGAGCCACAGGCTCCGGGGGAGCTTATTGTATAGGCAGGCTCCGTCGTCCGGCCTTCCACAATTTCAAATGACTTCCACTCTGAAACCGCTGGGCCGATTGTAACCAAATTTCATATGTAGCCTCCTGGGGTCTTAGGAACGCAAAGTTGTTCAAACGGTCCTGCATGGTCACTTGATCAACATGGCTGCCATGCACACATATGGTAAAAATTGTGGCCCAAAAGTCAAAAATGGCTCTGAGGCAGAGAGACCCAGGTTTGAACCATAGAAATACACATAAAAATATTCAAAAATCTTCTTCAGAACCACTTGGCTCAGATGCTTGAAATGTGGTATGTACAAGAGCATATTACTCATGAGCTACTTGGGTATGTAGCATTGCCTTGTAGTCCATTATCAAGTTTGTTCAAATGATGACCCCAAGGATCCAAAATGGCCCCGCAGCAGGGAGTCCCGAGTTTGAACCATAGAAATACATAGAAAAATATTAAAAAATCTTCTTCTTCAGAACCACTTGGCTCAGATGCTTGAAACTTGGTATGATGCATTGCCTGTTGGACTCCTACAAAGTTTGTGTAAATGATGGCCCTGGGATCCAAAATGGCCCTGAGGCGGAGAGTCTTGGGTTCGAAATTAAAATAAACTTAAAAAAAATCTTCTCCAGAACCACTTAGTGCCGATGCTTGAAATTTGGATTGATGCATTTCCTAGTGGTCATTTACCAAGTCTGTTCAAATGATGGCACCAGGGTAAAAAATGGCCCCGTCCCACGGGTTCCTGGGTTTGAACCGTAGAAATACATAGAAAAATATTCAAAAATCTTCTTCTTCAGAACCACTTGGCTCAGATGCTTGAAATTTAGTATGTAGCATTGCCTAGTGGTCCTTTACCAAGATTATTCAAATGATGGCCACAGGGTCCAAAATGGCCCCAGGGGAACCTGGGTTTGAACCATAGTAATACATTAAACATATTCAAAAATCTTATTCCTCAGAACCATTTGGAAATTGTTGCAAACTATCATGTTTGTTCAAATGATGACCCTAGTTGGACCATTAAACTTTTTGCTCAGGTGAGCGATTCATGGCTTTTTTATCACTTTTGTTATATCATACCATCATACCATTATCTACAAATTTACCTCTCTGATATTATGTCCTGCATCACGTGCATGTCATCCAGTGCACAAGTATTATCAGAATTGTCTTTACTTGCCTACATTTTGAAGCTTTCACATGTATTGATGAAGCAAATCTAGATTCAAAAGTTAATTCAGTAAAAACAAACACATGTTTCTGTTAGCAATAACAGACGCTAATGAATCATGATAGAAAGTGTGGAGCTGACACATGAAACTGTTATGCTTATGATAATTGCTCCAGATAACAGCTAAGCAAATTTCAAGGGAAGCTGGAATAAAATCTCTCACTGTTTAGGAAATCATCTGTACTGCAGTGTTTCGACTGAGCTTTTATTCACTTCAAAACCGAAACGGCCCAGCACTAAAATCGCTAGTATTAGTCTCGTAGCAAACATTTTTTTCTGATGATATTTCGAAAGAAACGGCACCTTGAATTACACTCCACAGAAACACTTCCGACTGGACCACAGATAAGTAGTATTCGTTACTCGATCCTTATATGCATTTTCTACTTTTCAGACTTTATTGTAATTTTGAGTTTGCAGTTTTACCAAATGCTCTTCGGCAATATAATTTGTTCGTCTGGGGGAGCTTATAGGATAGGCAGGCTCCGTCGGCCTTCCGTCCGTCCGTCAACATTTTCAAACAAGTATATCCCTAAAGCTACTAGACCAATCTTGAAAAAGTGCATGAGGAGCCCCGGTAGCTCAATGGTTTAAGTGCTGGCCTATTGATCTAGCGGACCAGGTTTGAACCCCATTTGAGGCGGGAATCTTTCCTACCGTAAAAGGGGTTCCATTGCACACAGCCTTTCATTATCACCGTCCCATCGTCCTGATATGACTGAAATACTGTTGAAAAGGACGTAAAGTCATCCTACACCCATTATTAAATTTCATCTGTAGTATTATTGGGCAGGGGGAAAGGCTAAATTGTTTTGGCACATGTCTGGCCGAAACTGTGGTTGCCATGGGAACCAAACGCTTCCATTGCCTTATAATTCTCCAGTTTTTTCCGCGATTTTCGATCGGATCTTTTCCAGACTTGCTGGGAACGAGGACAGGGACAAGAACTCGGACAAGTTCGAAATTCAGCCAGATCCGTTTTTCAATCCCGGAGCTAGTTTCTCAGTTTGGAATTCTGCGAGATCGGATTTTCCATCGTGGAGTTAGTTGCCCTCTAGCGATCCTATAGACTTTGTATGGGGAAAATCGCGTCTCTACATTTTTTTGCTCATTTTTTGATCGGATGTCATTTATACTTGCAGGCAACAATGACTGGCAAGAAGTCTCGGAAGAGTCCGAACATAAGTCAGATTGGACTTATCATAACAGAGCATCAAATAATATAGTATCTCCAGCTTTTTCGGTCAATTTTGATCGGATATTACTCAGCCTTGCAGGAAACGAGAGGAGGAACAAGAGCTCATATGTGTTCGAAATTTAGCCAGATCCAAATTTAAGTTGCGGAATTAGCTGCCCTTGAGCTTTCCTATAGTCTTTTTATGGAGAAAATCGTGTCTCCACATTTTTTCACTCATTTTTAATCGGATGTTTTAGCTCCCTTGAGCCGAACCTCCCGGGTAGCTTACAGTATAGGTAGGTTGTCCGTCGTCCGTCATCATCTGTCGTACATCGTCCGTCACTCTTTTGATCGACTTTTCTCAAAGTTTTCTTGGCGGATCCAAGTGAAAAGTTATGTAGAGTCTCAAGGCAAAGGAGGAACAAAAGTTTATAACTTTGTTTGCGATCCGTCAACTACGCTGAGAACTAGGGCAGATAACTCTGTTTTAGCAGAAAAAAATTTATTCTCCGAAACCAGAAATGAGGACGAGCTGAAATTTTGCAGACAGCATCGGGGAATCCTGCCAACTGAAATTTGTTAAAATAAGGAACGCGTTTTTCCGTTTGCCGCCAAGGCAGGGTCGTGAACTTTATAAAAATCAGGACAGAAAATCCCATAGACTTACAATGAGAAAATTTGCTAAGTTACAATTAATGTTTTATCTGAGAGCAACTGCCGGATCAAAGTGAAATTTTATATGGGAACTTCTGGTATTGGGGGAACAATATTAATATGTATCTTTGTTCATGATAGGTCATCTACGCTAGGAGCTAGGGCAGATAACTCTGTTTCAGCAATAAAATCTTCTTCTCCGAAACCAGAAATGTGAACAAACTGAAATTTTGCAGGCAGCATCAGGGAAAAAAGTATGCAAAGACCTGTCAACTGAATTGAGAAAGTGCTTACGTAGTGTATTTCTAAATAAACATTGACATCTGTGATGTGGAAGTTGGTACTTATAATAAGCTCAATGGTCTCAGGTGAGCGATATAGGACCACTGGTCCTCTTGTTACTTTAATTATACCTTTTTATATAAAACGCTTGAATTTAACTTGTACCGTTTGAAACCTGAGGCCAGATGGATATAGAAACACAATACTTATATAAACATATGCCTGTGTTATGCTTGGACGTTTATAGAACTGTAATTTATTGCGCTAAAACCTAATATAATTGGCTGTGACAGTCAACCATGCAATGCGTATGATACAACCGACAAACAGTGGTCGCATATTAATAAAGAAATCATATTTAGACTTACACTGATCAGATTCGCATGAGGGGTGATCGAAATACGCGGACGTTTGCTGCAACGACTGAGATCTTTGTTTGTTGTAGCCAAAGTTATATTGGTTATACATCTTGGCTGAAGTTATTAATTGGTTTATATTGTTTGAAACCCGAAGAAGTTGTAGTAAGTTACTGTGTTTGATATATGAGCCACAACATGAGAAAACCAACAATGTGGTTGTGTGCCCAGCGCAGACTCAGATCAGCCTGGGCATCCACCCAGTCTGCTCAGGCTCTAAGCTAAGTGCTTAAAGGGTAGCTTAGGGACTGAGCTACCTCCATGCGGACAGCGAAGACTCTGATCAGACTGGGCGGATGCCCAGGCTGATCTGAGTCTGTGCTGGGCGCACAACCACATTGTTGGTTTTGTCGTGTCACGGCTCATATTTACTAAAGCTTTCGTCACTAACAAGGTAATTTAGTTTGCCGACTTTATACATGTAGTCACCGCTAATACTGACAAGACTGCAATGTTCCCAAACAGCGTTCTGGGCAGATTCGGACACTGATAGTAAACGTTCTACAAATGGATGTGAACGCTTCCAAAAGCCGGTTTGGTGACTCAGTGTGACTTGACTTAATGCACTCCTGCGAAAAGAAGGACGCATCCTTTTATTGCATTTTATCGCGCAAAAGTGCAGGTAGAGTGATGATAAATTTCGAAAGAGTCGTGAAGAAGTATTTCGAGCTTTCTTCTAACAAAAGCAATGAATGTAAACAAACATACTGTCCATGCTCCAGTATTATCGAAGATACAGTATACTGACACATTGTTGTTTTTAGTACTAGAGGGATAAATGGTGTAGGTACCATTATGTGGACTAAGTAGTACAAATTCAGAACAGTCTTTGGCTCCACCAGTTTCTGTCATTTGAAAAAGAAAGAATATACACGTATCAATTAAACCATGCGATGTAATATATAATTAGTAAAATATAATGTGAACCAAACATGACTGGAAATAGTTCCTTTTTTGGCTTTATTCGTTGTAGAAAAATCTCTTGTATTAATGTTTTTTTTTTTTTTCAACAGATGTTGTCTATAACTAAAAAACTTTAAGTATATCACACGATTCGACCACTGTTGTTTGAATGAGGAAATACTATGTATGACCAACATAGAAATTATAATAAAAACAACAACAACAACAACAACAAAGTACATGCTATTATTTACAAGTACTTAATGAGCTTAAGTTGTTTAAGGCACGTTACCTGTTTTTGGTTGTTCATCGCATGTCATATATTGATTACACAGATCTGTGCTGTTACAACATGATGCGCATCTGATATGATGGTCATCTGTTCTTTTTTCAAGCATCAACTGAGATGATGATGGGCATGCCTAAGAAAATTACAACAATAAAAATCTTGAGCTTCTACCATAAACCATGATATGCAGCAAAGATAATGTACGGCGTAAAACGAAAACCCTTTTCAAGTTTTAATGATGGAGAACGTTTGACCAATCTTCTTGCATCTTATATCCACAGTTCAATCAGACATAATTATTAACCAGAAAAAAAAATAAGAGAAAAACTATGTCTGTTACAGTGGTGTTAAGGTAGGGTAAAGAATGGATACTGTATGTGATAATTATTTTGGGCCAGTATCTACCAAAATGTGAGCTAAAATATACCAAATGTGAATTAAATCCACGAGGTCCAAAAATTTTGACGTATACCTTTCACAAGTATGTGATCTTGATATTAAAACCATGGTAGTGTTTGAGGTCGGCCAAAATTTTATTGTCAATCATCGGTTTTGTAAAACCATCCGATGATCGACTAATATTGTTCCTTACTCCAGCCTTCTTCGCATTTTCCAAGACGTTAACGTGAATTTAAACTACAAATGATCATTTGCCATTCTAAGATAATGGTCTATGTCGTATTTTTGCAGTATGCGTTCGTTCGTTATACAAATCCAAGTGATTCCACTATGTCATTGCCATGCGTCAGAGTCCCCCGGAAAATAAATCATGTTGGTATGAGGGTACCTAGGGAAATGTGATGACGATCTTTTTGTATGCGTTCCTATTGGCTTTTTGTTCAACAAATGTATATTAACCACGCAATGAATATGAAACTTCATTCGCAAATCGAATATGGCCGCCACTGGCACGCAGCAGCCACTGGTCTCCACCACCGACGTATAAAGACATGACTACCACCTACCCACACCCTGACATCACTTATTCCTGCCCAGGACATACTTAGGGCGAACTTCCTGGTTTATTAGATTGAAAATAATAATTGGACATGTGTCACGATTGGAGGAGCCTAAGAACCTCAGCAACATTTTCAAAGTAACCGTTATACTCATTACGCTTGGAGCTATGTCAAACCCTTATTTAATTAAAAAAAGTGATACCAATATCCTCGACAAGCTTATTAAACGTATTATGTTACATTATGCACACGTGATTTCTATCTTTAAAGATCTATTTGTTTTTTATTGACCACCATTAGGTTATTGAATTCTGTAAGTGATTCCGAAAAAATGTATGTTAATAAGTTTCTGAAATGAGAATATAACTAATTTAATAGCAATGCACGATTCAGGGAACATTTTATATACTAAGTCACTACCAAATACAGATGCTACATTAGGCGGGAAATTGACGTACTGCTTGATTGTGGCGTGGTTGTCCTGTCTTGTTACACGAACTGTGTATTCTTGTTTTCGATACAAGCATACAAGGATACGTTTCTTTGATAAACTCCGGACTCACATGTGTTTCGTATAAAAAGAATAATACTTATAAATCGAACCACCTGGGACAAGACACATCCGAGGTCATAGAAAGAAGAGCCAGTTTCAGTGGTGTATCGATGTACGTAGCATTTCTATAATAAAAGAAAATCATTTACGATGTAGAAAACATCGAGGTGGTGATAGTTTTGATTTTGGGCAAAGACAAAAAATCTGCATAAAATAATAAAAATACAACAGATCTTCCCAAATCTTAGCATATGCCTTCTTTATGTTGGTTTCTCATAATTCAGAACCCAAAAATGCAGGATTGGCAGTTCAGTTCAATTTAATTCTCTTATCCACGTTACCCAAGTGGCTCAACGGTACGTAACCATAGTTGCACACACTTGGCGCCGTGTGTCCAGGATTGGCTGATGTTGAAAAGTGTTTTATAAGGAAGGGTCAAAAGGTTATTTTCTGCTCAGAAATCTTAAAAATAAATAAATAAATAAATAAATAAAAAAATAATATCGTAATTGAAAATGTACTTAGTGCTGAGAGTTCCTTGTTGCATTACGGAGAGCATCCTCGCAATTATTTTTTCCAGCTCTTTCACACATTATCAGGCTGAACAGACAAAAAACGTGTGGTCTTTGTCCAAATTTTTGTCACAAACACAGGTGAGAATATTTTAACAAGGTTGAACAGTTTCATTTACACACACCTGTTATAGTGTCAGTAATGTATCATTTATATCGTAGGTGTTATATAAGTATGCTTGCCTACCCTATATTTAATGAATGTGTCCCGTGTACATTTACCTTGTACATGGTTGAAAACTTGAGAAAAAGCTACTGTTTTCATCTGGTCTGAATTACAATTTGAGAAAGAGTTGAAACAAATAATTGCTAGGACGCTCTTCATTACGCTATAACATACCTTCAGCGCTACGTAATTTTCAATAACGATGTTTTTTTTTAGATTTCTGCGCAGAAAACTACCCTTTGATCTTTCTTTATAAAAACACTTTTTAAGCAGCATGTACCTCTATTTTGTATTATAGACTGTAGCGAACAACAAAAATAAGAAGTCTGCTAACTTTCAGGGAGATATGTTATTTTTATGGTTTTATGCAGATTTTTGCATTTACCATAAATCACCAAAATCACCACCTTAAATAAACGATTGTATGCTATGGTAGTTACTTGCATGCTATTCAAGCATATATAAATACACAGTTCCGAGAATAGCCGCTTAGCTCCGCCTACTTAGTTACTGTTACTACGTCTCACAAGCTTTACACAAAGATGGCAGAAAAACAAATGACAAATGCATGTGTCTGCTAAATGTTGGCGATCCATGGCAAAGAATCAGCCTCCTCATAACCTACACATGGAAGTTGGCGCATTATGCATTTCCGATGCGTTCTGGTAAGTTTATCAAAAGTGGTGTTTTTGGTGTTTTTTTTTTAAGCAGGTATAGATCCCTCCATTAACTGTAAGGTAGAATCACGGACTTATGGAAAAGTATTGACCACGTGCGATTTGTTTGTGAGACTATGTCATGCTCTAAGTTGTCGTTGCATTGGCCAGGTACACGCTATCACGTGATTTTGAGTGGCTTTGGATGTGGCTCGAAACTGTATAACATTAAAATTAATGAATACGATTGATGCGAAAATATAAAGGCAGAAGTTAGAAGCGATATCAAGAATATATGGTCAGCTAAGATATAGGGGAAATTCGGACATTTGGCCTGTTTTTGGCTAGGATGCTTTTGCTGTTAACATGCATTTTTTTTCAAAATAATAACAACAGTATTGCATCTTTTGCAATATAATATACCACTCAAGATCCCGATTATTTATTAACGAAATACAAACCAAAGGATACTTTACCTCATCCTGCGCACATGTGATGTGCTTTTGACAGGAATTTAGCCTTGGCACGCCACTACAAAACGCACAAGTTCGTCCTGCAAATAAACATACATGTATGTATTATCATTTAGGAAAGTTAATCTTCGTTTCACGGTCGCAAACTGCGAACATTAAACCGTCGATTTACCAACGCAAATGTTAATTTTAAATACAGGTATCTGCAGTCTAATGAAAATGTAAGCTTTGCACTTTCCAAATGTAACTACTTCACACCCAGAGCAAGCGCTTTTTGCAAAACAAAAATGCCAGCCAGTGAAAAGCGACGTTACATAATGATATAGAATTCCAACTGTCCATCACAGGATAGACTGTCGCAGATTTTTGACGTTATCCAGCCAGACGTCGCATTGTATTTGTGAGTGCATTAGAATTGAGTTTTTGAAAGTCAGTTTTCGACAGAAAATTTAGGGCTTAAATAGTTCATAAACTAACCATAAAATAGGCAATATCTCTTGAAAGAAATGGTACTTCCTAAGTTCTGGCATAAAGAGTGTTGTACAAAATTTAAATCATTATTTTAAGTTTGACTACATCATTTTTAATTTTTAGATATATGTTGTGTTTTTTTGTCCGAATTCGGTACATGTCATTGTTTTTATTTCTTATTAGCTTAAATGATTATATTTTCAGAGAGGTAAACAATTGAGACTCAAACAATAATGTGCGACAATATTTAGTATGTTCGTAAAAATGTTCACAATAACGCTTTCAAGGAAGAATTTCCATTGTATATTTGAAAGAAATGCTAACCAAATAGCTGCTATATTATGAAGCAGGTCGTTCAAGCATGCTGATTAAAACACGTCCGACACATGTTTACCTTGTGTGGGCGTTCCGCCGCACGCACTATACTGATTACAGAGCATTGTATCATTACAACAAGCCATGCAACGTATATGGTGGCCTACTTCTCTTTTACCAACGATAGCACCATGTGACGGTGAGCAAGCCTGAAATCATGAACATTATCAATCTTTCTGCAGACCATGAATATTCTTTATGTCTTTTCGATGACTGTACATATTTGAACTGAGAAATATACTGCATTTTTACTGTGATATTGTGTTTCGATTGTAAATGCATACCCCTATACAGAAATGTAGGGACCCAGGAAAACCTGTGCTGTAGTCTGAAGCCAACATTTAATCCTCCATGCAGACGTTATCACGCCGGATAATCGGGTATTAGACTGAATCATGGACCTGACATTAATCTATTTATTTCAGTTGGTTGGAACCAGAACTTAGTTTGCCCCTTGCTTGGTTATTCGGGATTCAGTGGGAGGTGTTCGATTGCTTCGGTATTTTCATTGGTGTTGTTTGGCAGCATATGACACAACAGGAATCTACTGGTGTTGCAATACGTTGTTTCTGTCGAGTCCTCATCTCTAATTCATCAAAAGTCTTATCCGTCATTTGTTTGTTTCCCGTCCGGATTCATCGATGGACATATAATTTGATGTTTTCCACTGATAGGTACTTGAAATCATTGTTCGTGGAACAATCTTACTTTCGAATTTTCATTAATTACAGTCTACCCTAAGGTAAAAGAATCAAGATATTTGACCTACTTGGCCTAACTTGCTAATATACTTTAGTACAATAATGCTTAAAACGCTGAAAAGTAGTCCGAATAATACCTGCGTGGAGATACACCCAAGGTCATAGAAAGTGGTACCCAATTCAGTGGCGTACTTATGTATAAAACACTCCTGAAAAAGGAAAAAACAATATCATGACAAACACAATCCGTTATCCCCTAACTACCAAATGCCTCTTCTTATCAGCAATCGAATTGCATCTGAGGAGTTATGTTAGGCAGGAAATGCCAATTTTATGGTTGAGAAATAAAGAAGTACCCAGCTGGACGGACAAGATTCGAAGCCACGCCAACTACGACAACTCCGCCTATCCACTTAACCGATTGCGCCACTACGCTCCCAAAAAAGGAATTTCATGGAACAATGTCAGGCTTGATTTCTCTTAATAACCCGTCGGACAGCGCTACGCGATTTAGTTGTGTTAACACAATCAGGTATATACATATACTCAGAGGCAATAGAAAATATACAGTTTTTATTTTGAATACTCGGCTTCGTGTAAATGGCTGCATTGAAATATAAATAATGCCAGTTTTGGCAAACGTCTAGCTGTGCAAAACACAAACACACATTGTTTTGCAGTCACTAATTAAGTTAAGGTCCTTAATTCAAATTCAGCAGTTCCAATCAAACCTCGCTTTGCACACGACAAATACCATTTTGCACTCAACAAAAGTCTAGCGCTAATGTCTGTGAGTACAACCACATCGTCATCTAAACTGAAACCCCCACAAAGCCTCTTCAACCCTAGTTAGAAATGCTACATGTCTCAAATTATCTCCCTTTTCATTAAAAGTAGATAAAATTAAATATTTCTCTATCTTACCTGGTATTAGAAGTTTCCACTTGATATTTTCGGAAAATTGTAGTTTGGCTTCTTGCTTTTGTGTGCGTTTAAAAGGAACTTCATTGGCTTGTTTGTTTGAAAGAAAATTGCAAATAAACATCCCATAATAACTCAATGCTTATTCAGTGCATGTTACCAGAAGACGCCAAATGCATCATTTCTTGGTACGACAATTTGATACTTTACCCCGTTTTTCATATGAGAGTTTGATATGTCCTTACAAACCTTTCATTCCTTTTTCGATGTAATGCATAAAAAAGCACAGAATTAGTCTCTATTGTCCAAAGTGTATATTTAAAGGGGAGCTACTCCAGCGACAATGTTGACTGAGACCCCTTGTCTGTTTAAAACCATGTTATTTCCTTATCCTTTATGCCGATTGTACTGAAAAGTATCGCAAATTATGTGAAACTGATTGTGTTTATCAACGGTGCCATGGTATTATCAGATGTAAAGACATCTGAAGGAAAATCAATGCTGCGTTAGCTGTATACTTTCTTCCGCCTCTCAGTATAGAATATCTGGATCATACGGTACAGAAGCTTGGAAATATATGATTTAATTTAAGATTTTACAAACTTTAACAGATATTCCGGCCTAGGACTATTTAACTGATACAGGCACATCCGAAAAAAATGTATGGTTGAGAAATAAGGAAGTACCCAACTGGACGGACAGGATTCACCCACGCCGATTATACGACAACTCCGCCTAGCCATTCAGAGACATCAGCTTAACCGATTGTGCCACTACACTCCCAAAAACAGGAATTTCATGGAACAATGTTAATATGTTCGGGAAAGTAAGATCCCTTGGAGGCAAGGAATACACCAAAGAATAGAAAATAGTAGACTCGGTTAAATTGAGTCTGTTCATGACTAGTAATGAAATGTGCGACACCAACCACGCCCCCTAGCACCGGCTTAAGCGGAACTCTTTTTTTCAAAATTATTCAAATGATCTAAATGATCCCAAAGGACCAATAAAAGATAATCTGTACTATGATGATGTACGGGGAGACGTTTTACGGCCGCCACACGGCACAAACACCAGCTGCAGTGAAGATAAGTATATGTTCTGAAAAGTAAGATCCATTGGAAGCAAGGAACACACCAAAGAATAGAAAATAGCAGACTAGGTTAAATTGAGTCTGTTCATGACTAGTAATGAAATGTGCGACACCAGCCAGCCACGCCCCCTAGCACCGGCTTAAGCGGAAATCTACTTTTCAAAATTACTCAAATGAACTCAATGAGCCCAAAGCCTGATTTCTCTGAATAACCCGTCGGATAAGGCTTCTCGAGTTAGTTGTGTTTACACAACCAGGTATATACATGCAATATCTAGATCATACGATACACACGGGCAAATTTTTCTTTGCCATACCTACTTTGGGACAGAAACTTTGCCTGTGTGAACGAAGCTTTACTGTAGTTGACTAACTCGTCTTTTGTGTCTTCCGACTAGAATCGGTGACAAAGCTTTCACTTTTACACAAAAACTTCGAGAGTTATTACCTCATCCTGATCGCAGTTGATATGATGTTGACAGTCATCTGGTCTTGCTATTTTGCTACAAGAAGCACACGTCTGACCAGCCTCTGTTAAAATAAAAGATATAGAGGATCTTACATGAGTGCTCATGTATTATTGAATTTATTAAACTAGTTGGGGAAAAATAAGATGCGAGGCTCTGCCGAGCATCTTATCGGTTTTCCCCAACGAATTTTATAAATTCAATAATACAGGAGCACGAATGCAAGATTCTATTTATCATATGACACTAAAATCGCATTTCATTAGCAAATTTGCACTAAAACGTCTCGATTTCGCCATTAGAAAATGCGCAGTTTTATGGACGTCAACGCATAACGTTACGACGTAATTTGCATATTTTATTCACTAGTTGATTATCGTTTTTAATGCACGGCTTTATTACACTCTCAGATGCGACGTCATATGATAAAAGGTGAATATAAGTGCAGTTGTGTTTGTGAACACATGGTCATTAAGCAGATGAATAGAATTAAAACAGGGGATCGCGTAGCGCAGTCGGCAGCACGTCTGACCATACTGAGCCAGAGGGTCAGGTTTCGATACTCAGTCCGGCCACTTACTTTCGCGAAGATTGATTCTATTCCTTCCGCTGATTCAATAAGGGCAGCTGTCAGTTACTGGCGAAAGAATGTGTACGTCGTACTGGTTAACCGCTTAGAAGGTCTAATTAAAATCTTAAAGAGTTCCTTCAGGAGCAGAGATCACGTTCGAAAGAAGGAACATGGGCAATACTTCGAAGTTTCGGCTAATAAAGCCCTATCAAGGGCCCTGACATGGTCTGGTGATGAAAATGAGGGGTAAAAATACTGCAATTTCTTAATTTTAATAAAGCAGTCGATTAAGAAACTGATAAGTGTAAAAATTGGGTCCAAATCAATAAAAAGCGATGATCTAGAATATGTGTCTAAATCAATAAAAAAAATCTGTTTTCTCAGATAATATCCTCTGATCTTAAAGGACAGAAAAAAATAATCTGCACCTTGGACGGTATCCGGTGAGACGTTCTACAGCCACCACCCGGCACAACACCAACTGCAGGGAAGTCAAATTAAAATCTTAAAGAGTTACTTCAAGAGCACCTAACCACGCTGTTCCTGACAGGCTTAGTGCAGAGTGTCTGATGAGATCAGAGGATATAGTCGGAGAAATCAGTTTTTTTTATTGATTTAGACTCATATTCTTGACCATCACTTTAACCCCCTCTACACCTCCCCATCCCACCCCCCACCCCTACCCCTCTTGATACTATTCAGTCTTAGAATCGACTGCCTTATTAAAAAAGAAATTGCAGTATTATTCCCTGGCTTTCATCAACAGATCATGTCAGTGTCACTGATGAGGCTTTATTAGCCAAACCCTCGAAAACGCGTTGCTCCATCTTGCAGAGGAAATTAAAGGACCTGGTATGATAAGGCCCATATTTGGCCCCCAGAAAACTCATTTTTCAAAAGTCTTATTTCCATACTAAAAATGTATTCATATGAAAGTTCAAACCTTGAATGTAACAGTAAACACAAAATTATCCAGTTCTTGCACAAAATATTTTTGATATTTGTACTGAACATACCCCTACCCCCAGTGGATTCTGACGAAAATGACGAATTTGGTAGCCTTTGTGGCTTTCAAAATATATGAGCCCGGCCTCCAGCACATTTAATATGTCGTATACAGATAAAATTTTAATATATTTACATGCCATGAAAATATTAAATGTGCTGGAGACCGGGCTCAATGTTTATTTTTAACTTTTTGTTACCAAACTGGCAGCGTTTGGAACATTTTTCCAGCGTTCTCAACATAAAAACGCCCATATCTCCGCTCATAGACAAAATAAACATATGTTCTGGGTATTCATTTTCTTACTTAGAACACAAGGAATAATCTGGTATACATTTCATCTTGATCTGTTGGAATTTTTGGTTAACGTCTCTGGACTTGCAAACTTGAGTGGGTGGGGTACCTGGAGAGGCCTGGTGCAGTGTACAGGTAATTAGCAGTGCAATCTAACATATAAGCAGTTCATCAAAAGCCTGTTGTTAAGAGCTTTCAAAAGTTATTGTAAATGACTTATTTTTTGAAAGGAATATGTATTAAACTCAAATTTTCTCGCAATTTTCCTTCATTATATTGAAACAACATAGGCATGTCAGAAATCATGTTATTCTGAGAATTAACGAACACGAAGCATATTATTTTTGCTTGTTCCCATACGCACAAATAATAAGCAATAGAAACCATGCATTTCTAAGAGAATTTGAATGGGGGCCAAAAACGGCCCCTATCATACCAGGTCCTTTGTATTAAATGGCGCCTGTACTAAGGATCTTAAGATTGACAATGGTAGAAGACGAAGTGTCCTGATCATTTTTGATTTGATCGCAAAAGCCGAAACTTAGGCTTTTTAGTTACCGGACCCTCGATTTCACTGACCAGTTCCTTAGATACATAGACATGGCGGTTGTATTATAAGAGGCAGGCGATGTTTACTACTAGCGAGAAATTGATCACAACTCTGTCATAGGACGTCGCTGTTACTTAGAGGATCACAAACGTCGTGTCATAAAATCGTATGACCAATCGTGTAATTACACTTTGGCGCGTACATGTAACGTCATTTACAACGTCCGTGTCAATAATGCGTTTTCTCACTGAAAAAAAATGTTTATTTTGAAGGCGATAAAATTTCATTTTAAAGGGTCACATGATAAACAGAATCTTAAACTCGTTGTCATTTCATATGAAATTTATGAAACTCGCAAAAGGCTCGTTTCACAAATTTCATATAATGTGACCACAAGTGTAAGATCCTCTATACCTTAATGTTTTGAAATTGTCAATGTTTCTGTAGTTTAGGCGTTCAGACATAATGTTGGTACTCTGACCGCTTTTGCCTAAATATATATATTACCCATTTCTCTTTACATGAAGTATTTAAGCATTGACTTTGATCATTCACACCCAGATACTAGTAAATATTCTGTACTCACCGCACCTCTGAATGACTAGCCATAAGCCAGTAATCACTATCAGTATATGGACTGAAAAGTAAGTAAACATATCTTATTTCCATCTTGGTACGGAATCGTTTTTATTTTCGCTTCGCAGAAAATAACACAAACACGCACACACACACACAAACAACTGCATTTCAGTCAGAAGTGTCAGTATATTATGATATGATAAGAATATTCATGGCCTTTTTGGGCTCGTCTAAAATATTTACATTTATCCGTGCATTTATTAAAAAAGCCCTATGGTATACCATTATAACGTAATGTAGTTTATACTTCAATAACTACATAGAATCACGCAACGTAACATGACGTCAAAATAGACCATGGATCTCCAATCTGATTGGACTTAAGCGATGTTATGACGTGTTTGTTATCTCGTTGACGCCGCTCAGCTTGTAGTACAAAAATTGCGTATAAATGTTTCTCTACTCTAGCCGTTGCCGCCTACGCGAGAAAAGATTGTGAATATAAGCAATTAACTTAATTTTCTAGTGTTTACAGAAGGGTCGCCAGAAAAGTTTGCATGAACCCCTTTCTAGCGTCCCTTCGGGTTCATGTAAACTTTTCTAGCAACCCTTCGGTAAACACCAGAAAAATTAAGTTAATTCTTTGCGCGCGACCCAATGTAGTTTAAACTTCGATAAACATCAGAAAAAGGAAGATCATCCCTTAAATAATGTTAGCTATATTTTATGAAGACCATATTAAGTAACGACCAGGAGCCAACAAATTCTACTCACCTTCGACTACCTGTCTTAACTGTTAAGCTAGTTTATAAAAGCATTTACTGTTAACTTCAAGAAAACAGAAAAACATCTAAGAGTTTACGAACTAAGAAGCTCAAGTGAAATTGACACCATATTCGTTTTCATATATTAGTGCGTTAAAATACTTCTGCATGAATAAATCAGCATCAGACCGTAGCCGATCATTGGCTTTCCTTTGACATGAAATTATGCTAATCTTAAGTGAAATCTACTCCTCCAAGCAAACGGGCTTTCTATAGACCAACTTCCATTATAAACAATCTTCTAGAGCAGTAAAACCTTCACTATAATCTACCATAATGCCCCCCCCGCTTCTCCGGTCTTTCGGATGAGACTTTAAACCGAGGTCCCGTCTCATTCCTGTTAAAACAGCAACAAACTGTATTTTCTAGGCCAGCAAAGTCTTTCCGAATGCCTGTGAGTTCTCAAACACACCTACGTAATCTGATGTACTTTACTGTTTTTTTTTAAAGTAATCTCTGTTTTAGGTTTTGACATAGGTACTCCATTCATAACCTATGTTATTAAAACAATAAAGGTTTGTCTGGTAGATTCAACTATGCATACCTCATATATTTAGGGGTGCTCTTCAGCTAAGATTTCTATTCAAGTCCAGTCAAACTAAAAAATCTGACCTTAACATTCCTATGGTAACACATCAAACAAAGAACCACTTATGGTTTCTGTTATACTTTTCCAATTATACTCAGTGTCTATGACAACACACCAGTCTTATAATGCCATATATTTCTTTACATTCAATGATCATACTATACCAGCCAGCATGATATGGTTATCATTTCGAAACATTTCATTTTGCTCATGATTTTTGTTTTGCCTAAACATAAACTGTGAACGTGTGACGTAATGTAAGATCAGAAATCAATAAAAACGAAATTTCACCATAATTTCACATGGCTGAAATTCCGCAATAATGGATTTTTCTAGAAAAATCAAATGGCCATAGAAAAGAAATCCAGACCGCCGAAGGCAACAACGTAACATGGAGTCAGTCTAACGTCACTATATTCTCACATTCATAAAAATGGACAGACAAAATTAACTTTGGGTAAAAATGTGTTACTTATGCAACCCAAAATGCTTGGATTAGTGGTAGAAACTGGATTTCAGAAGTTTTGTGGGGCAAACTTCAACCATTACCCAGCCCGATCATGACGTTACATGTATAACGTCACCCTTATTTGCCAAACTGCGTCCTAATGTTGTGGAGGAAAAGTGGTATTATGTCAAGAGACATTCCAAAGAACATTTCATGTGCAATCAAGTGTCTGACAGAGCGCGAAATATAGATATAATGCGCTTTAAATGTGTCATTTGACATCGACAGTGTTCCAACACGTCATTTTTGACGGCACGTTCGACAGCGCCAACTGGGTAACGAATTAAATTTAAATAAAATAAAATATCCTATCACAAAACCAGATATTAAAAATTCATTAAATTGTCTGTTACATAAATAAACCAAATATTAAACGAACATGTATCAAAACTGGTGCGTTTTCATTGACGCTGAGTATAGTTTAAACTTATACCAGCCCACTGAACTCTTGAGCCTACCATATCAAACACATTGTGTGTGGCAGGGGTCAAAATAATTGCAGTTATTCATCAAATTCTTCAATCCACAGAATATGCAGAAAAGATAACATTTTGCCAAAAACTTATTTTCATAAAAGACAACAACAAAAAAAAATCATTATCTAAGGGTAAGGCTCAATATAGGCTTTACAGCTGATTATTCATATTTTCGGCAATATTCCTCGTACGTATTGCAAAAGATACAGAATAACATCACTGCCCCTTGTAACCGGAATCCATTCTGTACAGAATTAGTAATCGTAGGTATAGCAACTAAAACTAAAGCTGGTGGCCAGTAGAATCACAACATCTCGGCGAAAACTGTAAGTTTTTTTTTTCCATTCGATATGCATCTTAAACTTCTTAAAGTGTCTGGATACACCTTTATATTTTTTTCGTCAATTTTACAAATATGAGCGAACTTTATGACTTCTAATTTGTTTTCCAGGACAACAGAGCCTTTTCGAATGTGGTCTAGGGGATAGTCGGGTAACTTCGGTCAGGCCGGTAAATTCGGACACTAACATTGTTTCCTTTATTTGTCAGTTGTTTGGAACTAAAACAAAAATTAACTGGCCAAACAGAGAAAATCCTGATGAGACGGCTCATTATGAGCCATCTCATATGGATTTTCACTGTTTGCATTTGTATGTCCGAATATACCCGCCCGTCCGAAGCTACCCGACTCTCCCCTACTTCTTAAGGATTCACCATAAGGCATAAGCCTGTGTATACTCAACCAGCCTTACAAGTATAAATGTTGTGACCATAGTTTTCCTGAAATCTTAATTAGACCCAATATATAATCGTTAAATTAATTACTTTTCCCCAAAACAGCATTTGTCCCCATACATACAGGGTCCCAATATAAATAGATTTTACGGTAATCATTGAAACAGCCATGCACAACGGTGCTTGTTCGATAGTTGATCTGAGCATAATTCCTAGATCGCGTATCATCAACAGTATTTCTGAAAACTTAGACTCTAGGGATGGAAAGGAAGGAAACAGCAAATTGTGTTTGACCGAATGTGTTCGTGACCACATATGTTTGGGTCGAATTGGCTGAGGCTAAAGTTCAAACACACTTTTTCCAATTGTCATTAATCTGCTGCACCTAAGACCAATTATAGGCCATTTGCTGTCATTTTGCAGATTTTCTCATTTATTACTGGTGATAAAACTGTTTTTTTCCCAGTGGTATTGTCAAAGTAATACATAACTGGAAACTGACTTTCAGAATTTTATCTTGTCAATTTTTGGCTTTTGTCTATTAAATCCTTTACAAAAATTTACAAAATTTTCAGCTTAAGTAAAGGGGAGTACGATAATTGAATGTAATAGCTATAAGCAATGCCCATATATGCCAATATCACAAGCAAGAAATGTTCCTATAGATAAATTAATTCTCTTCATCACCAGTCACTTCTCTTCGCAACCAATAAATAAGTGAACTTCATTTTTACTCAGATGAAAAGATTAACAGGTATACAGGTGCCATTGGGTAACTCTGTACAATAGACTAGCAACTGACATAGGTAAATATTGACCATTCAAAGGCTATTAAATAAATAAACTTACTCCCTTGTAAAATACAGATAAAATATCTTCTAAAAATGGGCAGTTTTCAAAAGAAACTTTTTAGTTTCAAAATATAATTTTAAGGAAAATTATAGATTAGTTATATATAAGATAGTCATTAAAGATGCGCTTAACTTCAAAGTGATAGCTGTGGTAGTTTTAGAGATATTTAGCAAAATGACCTGTTTTATAGACAGCAAACGGCCTATACAACGAAATAGAATTTTGCCTTTATTAGAGGACCATACTGGAACAAGTACAAAGACAAAAGTCTAATACTTACATAAAATGCTCATATTTCTTTCTCTTCTGACTTTGTTGTTTCGCAGGCAGAAAATAAATGACTGACTTTCCTTGTTTGCTTCTTTCTGATAAGACATATATTATCAAGCGTATTAAAGCATATGTCAATTTCACATTACCTTATAGGGCGAGGTGCATCTAAACGAGTGCCTGGTTAAAATAAGTATGCTAGATGATTGACTGATTTGATGCTTAACGTCCACGGTAAACAGCTAAGGTCATGTCGGGACGGTCAGTTAACCTAACCACACTATTCCTGGGCAGGCTTAGACTTCCTAAGCGGTTAACCAGTACTAAGTGCATATACTTTCGCCAGTAACTGACAACTGCCCTTCTTGAATCAGCGGAAGGAGAAACGAAAGTATGTGGCCAGGCCGGGTTTCGAACCCAAAGTATGCTAGAACATAAGGTATCCTGGAAAACTGTTGAAGATTTTGGGCTACAAATTGGTATCTACAGTCATCTTAATGACTATATGAAGATATATGTGTACAAGAGGTCAAAGTCATTCTTTGACCTTTGACCCAGAACTCTCATATTTTGACGATTTCAAACAATCTTCTCAAAACCCACTTGGCCAATTGAAACCAAATTTCATATAGAGCCTCAATGGATTTAGGGAACGAATATTTAATGATACGGTTCAGGTCACATGACCAACATGGCCGCCACGCCCATATATGGTAAAAAAATTAAATAGATCTTTTTCTCCAGAACCAATTGACCAATGGCCTTGAAACTTGGTATGTAGCATTTCGTACTCAAGATTGTTCAAATTATGATCTTGGGTTGACCTTGACCTCTTTTACAGCGAGGTAAAATATGGGAAAATGCTATAACATAAGATTTCATGAGGAGTCTTAAAGATTTATTGTGTAGAAATTGGTATATGCAGTAATCTTAATGAGTACATGAAGATTTATGAGTCCAAGAGGCCAAGGTCATTCTTTGACCTTTGACCAAGAACTCCTATATTTTGACAATTTCAGACAATCTTCTCAAAAATCATTTGGCCAATTGTAACCAAATTCCATACAGAGCCTCCAGGGGTTTAGGGAATGAACATTTGTTCAAACGGTCCAGGTCACATGACCAACATGGCAGCCATACCCATTTATGGTGAAAACCTTTCATATTTTTCTTCTCCAGAACCAATACACCTATGGCCTTGAAACTTGGTAAGTAGCATGGAGTACTGGAGTATTACCAAGACTCTTCAAATGATGACCTTGGGTTTACCTTGACCTTTTTTGCGGCATGGTCAAATATGGGAAAACGCTAGAACCTAAGATTTCATGGAAAGGTTTGAAGATTTGGGACTAAAAATGGTATATATGGTTGTCTTAATGAGTACATGAAGATTTATGAGTACAAGATGTCATGGTCATTCTTTGAGTTTTGACCCAAGATTCATATATTGATTATTTCAAACATAAGAAAAAGCCATTTTGTCAATTGTTCAGGTGAGCGATTCAGGGCCTCATGACCCTCTTGTTTTACATTATTTGCTTGTCCGGAGCATACCTCGGAAAGTATAAAAGTGAACTAAACGAAACTTCACAGATTGATAGAGGGATTTGAGGGAAAGTGCAGAGCACAAAAACCATAACCCTACTACCAGGAATTACAAAGTTATCTCCCTTCTTAGATCTTTCAATATTTTGCTTGTCCGGTGCATATCTATAGTATTAAAGGGGTCTAATTGAAACTTCACACACTAATAGAAGGCAATTAAAGAAAGCGCAAAGCACAAGAACCATAACTCTATCGGAGGTAATTTCAAAGCTCCCTTCATTTTTTTCCAGTATTTTGCTTGTCTGGAGTATATCTCTGTAAGTATTGAACTGAACTAAGTGAAACTTATATAAGAACCATAATCCTATCACCAGTTAACAAAAAGTAAAAAGATGGGCAGTGATCAGGAATTAATACAATCAAATCCCACATTCCGCTCTCAAAACCAATAGGGAAAGAAGCACATACACACATAAAGTGACACAAGTTTTCGAAAGACACGCACAGTAAACCGAATAAGCAGCTCTTTCCCAAACAGATGGCCATTCAGCTACCCCAATAACGGCATCAACATCTATTTTTACTTATTTTTTTATTTTAGTTGCAAAACAAAACAAAACAGAAGGCAGACTGGGCAGAGATAAGGATGACCAAACCGCCAGGGACCATAGACAAGCGGACACAGCACAATATAACATCAAGAAACCGCAACAGAAGTACCGCCTTGGAACGGTCAGCAAAAGATTACTGGGGGGGGGGGGGGGTGCTTGGACATATTTAACCACAACAGAAGTACCGCCTTGGAACGGTCAGCAAAAGATTACTGGGGGTTGGGTGCTTGAACATGTTTTAATGGGCCAAAACCTCGCCCTCTGCCTCTGCAGTCGTTTGAAACATTACGCTAGCTGTTTGGTCCGCATGAGGGTTTCCTAACTCATCAATGAATCATCACCGGTAACAAACAAAGTACGGATAAGGCCTATGATGAATCAGAGATGAGGACTCAACGGAAAGAACGTATTGCGACACCAGGAGACCCCTGGGAAGCAGGCAACACCACTGAAATACCGGAGCAAAAGAAAACTATCAGCTGAAACCCGAATAACCAAGCAACAGACAAGGCAAACTCCGGCCCCAACCAACTAAATTAAGTAGCTTTATGTCGGGCCAATCATTGATTCTGATGCCTGACCAGCCGGCGTGCAATTAAAGATGGAAGCAAAAGTGTTTAACCATCATTGGGTTAACCACTAAACCTGCAGACTGTAGCATTACATTTATGTTATATTCAATACGTTTGTAACGACCGACAATTTTCCTGAACTGATCAGAAAAATCGGACTTACCTACAATTTTTTTTAATTTATAGTCTAAGTCACCATAAAATTCTGGTTCCGATAGGCCCTATTGCAAAAGACGTTTTAATCCGACATTGAATTTAGAAACCAATTCATAGTCTCGGCGAAAGAATTTTGAAAATGCTTTTCGAAGTTTATGATATCTATAGCCCTGTTGGAGAAGCTTAGCAGTTAAAATTTTATAGCGGTCATTGAAGTGAGTCACATGACTAGACACTCTAGCAAACCGAATAAGTTGAGAATTGTAAACCCCGTAAGAGGTAGAACGGGGAAAACCACCATCCGAAAATGGAAAATAGACTATGTCAAAATCAAAAACATTACGGTTATCATAAATTTGGGATGAAACAAATCCATTTGAAACAGAGAGATGTAATTCCAAAAATGAGGCTTCAGTATCGGCTCCATTAGCTTTGTTTAACTGTAGCTCAGGTGGATAAATTTGATTCACCATGCCTTTAAAGTGAGGACTGTCAATATTTAAAAGGTCATCTAGATATCTAGATGTAGAATTAAAAGCTTCAACAATTTCAGATTGTTTATCATTAGAAAGAGAAGCCATGAAATCTCTTTCGTAGCAAAATAAAAACAAATCCGCTACAAGAGGAGCACAATTAGTACCCATCGGAATACCAACAATTTGTCTGTTTAACTTAGTACCGAATCTAATGTAAATATTATCTAAACGGTATGTTAACGCTTCCCACATATTTTGACATGACCAAAGTTTATATCGGTTTTGGTGTTCAGAAGTAAAGAAAGCGATTCTTACGTTACATGCAAGAAAATTTGAACGTTCCCTTTGGAAGGTCCACTCAATTTACTCTTTAAGTTTTTCCTTGAACAAATTATGTGGCAAAGTCATATTGAGTGCAAAAAATCATAAATTGACAAACTGGTCGCACGGAACCCTCTCAACTTCAATTTATTAATTACCTCACCAGAATTTTTAATAAACCAAAACAAATTCTTACCTGACCTTTCATAAACTTTTTCACAGTACCTTATGGCATAATTTTTACAGCAGTGAGGCAAGAGGTTAATAATTTAGAAAGTTCAGTAGCGGACATAGCACAATGTAACATCAAGGAACCACAACAGAAGTACCGCCTTGGAACGGTCAGCAAAAGATTACGAGGGGGCTTAAACATGTTTTACTGGTACCAAACCACGCCCTCTGCTTCTGCAGTGGTTCAAAGCATTTAGTTAGCTATTTGGTCCGCATGAAGATTTCCTTACCCACCAATGAAACACAATCGGGAACAAACAAATCACTTATAAGATCTATGATAAATCATTTGCCAGTTTGACTGTATTTTACTGTGGTAATATAACAAACGCTACAGCCTATCTGATACAAGTAGCCTTCAATACAACTTCGTATTCAAACAGGACATTGATGCATTCGAAGCTAGCAGTAAACCTGGCAAATGAAATTCAGTGCTTCCAAACGTTCGGTTATGCAAATCGTTTCAAGCAACAAAAAGTGTTCAATACAGACATCATACCAAATACATGGGCATATCCTGAAGACGGAAGATGCGAGCAAGAAACTTGGTGTCAGTTTAGACAAAAACATGAACTGGGACCAGCATTTTGCATTTTAACAACGTCGTGACAAAATGCAAGAGGACGTTGGGATTCCTACGACATAATCATTAAGAGTGGACAACAAAATCAATGCAGCGACATACACAGCTATTGTCCGTCCAGCGATGGAATACGCGTCTACAGTCTGGGACCACTACCGCAACATATCAAGGTTGTTGAACATTCGCAGCGGAGTGCAACTCGATATGTGTGCAACAACTTCACCGAAAATACTCCAGGCTATGTTACCGCCCATTGGGCACACAACGTTGAAACAACATGGAATCAATGTTGATTCAACGTCATGACGTTGAATCAATGTTGATTCCATGTTGTTTCAATGTTGAGTACCTGGAGGGCGGAATGATACACAATCTCCCATAGGACAATTTAAAGGGTCAACACCGTACAAGGAGATTGCCACGAATTCAGACGGAGACACCATGAAGCATCTTATGTAGCAAAATAAAAACAAATCTGCTACAAGGGAGCACAGTTGGAGCCGTTGGTATACCTGCTATTTGCATAATTAGAGCTCATTGTCCAGAAGGATAGTTTGGCAAGACCATCACATTATCTTTTATTTTTTAAAAACGCAGCGAACAAACAACATCGTATCAACATTTCTCGTCCTTAATGGTAGTATGAAATTGATTTATTATAAAACAAGTAATGGTTGTCACTATCTACTTTTTCTTAGTATGTCCATTGAGCCGTCAGTTTGTGTGCCATAATTAGAAGGTTTAAATTGTCTTTTTTTATGCCCGAGGTCTGCCAAATTAAAAGAGGAATAAACAGCTATTCAAAGAAAAGAGACCACGAAACTTTTTGCCGAACTGAGGGATACCAGTTATAAAGCCCCTGTCACACTGTGGCGAGTTTGTTCTACGACATTAAGCTCCGCCCACTTTTTTAAAACTCGCCGGATGTCGTGTGAATGTCGAAGAGGTGTCGTGGTATGTCGTCACAAGTCGTACTCATGTCTGCGTATGTCGGCTATTGTCGGGAAGTGTCCACGAGAATTTTAAACCATTTAAAATTCTCGCCACAACTCGTAGACCAGAGTGGGCGTGGCTTAACTCGTACAAATCTCGCAACTGACTCGAAGAGGAGTCGTAAGCCTTCTCGCGCATTCTCGTGTGTTCTCGCCGTCAGAAAGCGACTTGCGATTCATGACGATACAGTACGAAGCAAGGCGAGCTACGCGCGACTCCTTACGAGAAAGTTTGTGAGACATCTCGAGTTTCCGACGACATCAATTCGAGTATATGCGACACATGTACGATAATGCGCGAGTTTGTCTCGGGTTTCGCAGAAATTAGGCGAGATCACACGACACTGTCATTTATTCAATATAGAAATCGTGTTATTTTTAAGTGATTACCACCATTTACTGTGAAACATTCAATTTCCTTTTGCATCTACAGTTCAGTATTTATCTAATTTATTGTAGCGGTTGCAGCATCATCTTGTAATTGTAAAACAATTATGGCGTCTGATCACTGGAAAACACCAAAACACTGGAAACTTCATGGCAAAATCGCATAATATCGTATAAACTCGAAGGAAATTCGTGAAAGTATCGCAATACATCGTATAAGCCCCGTACAAATACCGAGCGGATGTCGCACTATATCGTACATATTCGCACTGTATCGTATAAGACTCGTATAAACTCTTGTTAACTCTTAGTTATAGCGAACGGCTATCGAAGGTGACCGTACAGTTCTCGTAGAAATTCGTATGTTCTAGTAATAATCTCGTACTGCTATCACAGAGACGTCGTACAACTATCGTAGGGATGTCGTGGAACACTCGTACAAATAGTTTGTGCAAAAAGTCGGCTGAAAACTCGCAGTTATCCTCGGCGATTTCTGGCGGTTCTTATCTTGCCACATCTCGCCGCAACTCGCCGAAAATGTCGGGACAGTGTGACAGGGGCTTACGTTTACAGTTTCAAGATTTTCGCCTTCAACGGGTCTCGAACCCGAGACTTCTAGATCGGCAGGTCAGCATATGAACTACTAAGTTACCGGGGCTAACGTTTAGTTGCATATGCAGTGACACTACTTCTGTAGGTTCCTCTCTGTTTGGCTGAAAGTGTCTGTTGTCCATTTTGTCATACTTTTCTATGTCTTGGTGGGTTATTCTTTGTTATTTTAGCCTTTTGCTGTTGTTTCGTATGCAGTATAGAGTCTGTCATTTTGGCCTATATTCATATTTTATGTATCTGAATTATGACACTGAGGCAGTATTTCTTTAAAATGTAAAGAAAAAAAGTAAACTCATAAAGTTGTATCAGTGAGCTCAAGACATTGTCCTAGGATGTTGAAGTTTCTATGCTTTCGAATTTTTTTGTTTGAAGGAAGCACTTGCTATTAAATTGAAAAGAGAGAGAAACCTAAGGTTTCTTGAATGTTATTTATCAGACATATTCTAAAGTGCATGCACTCTTGTGGACTTCCAATTATATGTGGAAACATTATTGGTTTATCTTTCCGTAATTTCATGACAACACATACATATACATATAAGTATATACATGTGCCAATTGATTGGACGTAGGCATTGCCTATATTTGTGGGAATATTATTCGGAGCTATTTCCTTTCTTGTGTATTTTGGCAATCAGACCATTATGAATTGCTAAACGAACGAAAAATGCTGTTTCATCATAATTTTTATACGCCCGTTTTGAAAAAAAAGGACGTATTATGGCATGGCACTGTCCGTCCGTCTGCCCGTCTGTCTGTTTGTCCGTCCATCAACATTCTTGTGCGCACCATATCTCAGTAATCGTTTGAGATCTATTCATGAAATTTTGTAGACATATATATTAGGATAGGGCAAAGTGTTGCGTACAGTAATGGTTGCTCCTCCTTTCTTAGTTTCCAAATTATGCCCCTTTGATTACTTTTACCCTACAAGTCTTGTGCACGCCATAACTAGATAACTAATTGGGATATCTTAATGAAACTGCATACCCATGTGTATTAGGGTCTGACAATGTGTCGCATATATCAATGGTTGCTCTCCCTTTCTTCGTTTTAGAGTTGCATCCCTTTGATCAGATTTTCAGGCTTTTTTAGTGTATACTAGTCTTTTGCATTCAATAACATAGTAATCAGTTGGAATATCTTGATGAAACTTTATAGCAATGTGCATAATTACAAGACGGTATTTCACATATAAGAATGGTTCTTCCCTCTTACTTAATTTTGGCGTAAACTCCCTTTGATTTGTTTTTTAGGCTAGCCCCTTTCCCCTATTTACTCCATAACACCTTAACCCTTTGAAATATTTTAATGAAACTTTGTAGGAATATGTATAATAATGGGGCTATGTATCTGGAGCATAAACCACAACTCTGGCTTACTTACTTCCTGAATTATCTGCCCTTGCATCAATTTCCGTTTTACTCTGTAACTCCTTTACCGTTGGAAATATTTCAACAAAACTTTATGATGATGTGTATACTGTCAAGGGAACATATTATGACCAAGAATATAGAGCTGCTTCACCATGGAAGCTGATTTTTGATGTGGTAAATTTTGAATAACATTGCAGTCATTAATTACAGAGTTGTTTACCTTGTTTGTCTGCCTGTCCATCCTTCTAAACAATCTTGTTCATTCTGTAACCCTTTCATGACAATAAAACGGGTGTATTATGCGCCGCCTGCGAAGCCCTTGTTACACAGTGGTGAAAAAAGGATATAGCCTGGAACTATGCCTTCAGCACCGCTATTTATCAAACAAAACACCCCAAGAAAAAAAGCACAACTTGAAATTCGTCTTCTATTTCCTACTGTCAAAAATTAAAAAAGAAAGAAAAAATAAATAAAACATAAACATGAAAATAAAAATCAAAATCTTAAAGAGTTCCTTCAAGAACAGAGAATACATTTAGAAGAAGGAACATGGGACAGACTACGTAGTTTCGGCTAATAAAGCCTCATCAGTGACCCTGACAATATCTGGTGACGAAACCAGCAAAAGCATAATGTAATTTCTTAACATTAATTAGGCAGTCGATTCAAAGACTTATTAATATAGAAAAGCATCCAAATAATATAAATAAAAATCTTAAAAAGTTCCTTTAAGAGCAGAGAATACATACGATGATCTAGAATAAGAGTCTAAACCAATCTCAGATTTCAGATTTCTCGGAATATATCCTCTGATCTCATAGGACAAAAATAAGATATACTCTGCACTACGGATGATGTATAGGGAGGCGTTTTAAAGCCAACATGCGGCACAACACCAGCTGCAGTGAAGTAAAATTAAAATCTTAAAGAGTTCCGTCAAGAGCAGAGAATACATTTAGAAGAAGGAACATGGGCCAGCCTACGTAGTTTCGGCTCATAAAGCCTCATCAGTGACCCTGACAAAAATAAAATATACTCTGCACTATGGATGGTGTACTGGGAGACGCTTTACGGCCGCCACACGGCACAACACAAGCTGCAGTGAAGTAAAATTAAAATCTTAAAGAGTTCCTTCAAAAGCAGAGAATGGTACAAAATGGTACGGGATAATGTCAAAATGATTACTTTTGCTGCTGACCTAGCCAGTCAGTTACCATACATGTAAAAGTTGCTTTCGAACGATATACGGACAACAGTATCAGTTCGATCGACACCCATTAACAATAGTATCATTTACCGTTATTGGTATCACTGACGAAAGAATTCTCGGTCGCCAGCAACTTTGAAGGGTTCAATGCGATGGTTGTGAATTACATCCTAGAGTCTTTGAAGAACTAGCATCTGAATTAGGCCCAATGTTTTCTCACCTCTTCCAACAATCTATTGACACGGGTGTAATCCCCAAGGAATGGTCTCTTGCGAATATATGCCGCTCTTCAAAAAAGGAGATAGATCTTTGGCTTGCAATTACCGACCGATTTCTTTAACTTGTGTACCATGCAAGCTACTCGAACACATTGTCTGCTCTAATATTATGGCACATTTGGATGATCATAAACTTTTGTCAGATAGACAACATGCATATCAGATTGGGCCCCAGTTTTGTCAGATTGCCCTAAAGGCACCGCCCTTGGACCACTGTTGTTCTCGTTGTACTTTAACGATATAACAGAAAATATTGACTCGGAATTAAGACTTTTTGCTGACGACTGTGTGTGCTATCGTGAAATCTGAGATATTGAAGACACGGTGAAACTTCAGGAGGATATAGATCGTTTAGGTTGTTGGGCAAGGAGTTGGGGCATGAGATTTCAACCTGTCAAATGCATTATAATGCAAATTACAAGGAAACGGATCAAGAAGATCAATGCTTCCTATACCCAAGAGGGAACGGTCCTCAATCAAGTATCTCGGCGTAACCATTACCAGTGATTTGAAATGCAACACACATGTCAGCAATATTTGCATAAAGGCTAATAGAACCCTTGGTTTCCTCAGACGTAACTTGACAGCATGTCTACAAGACGTTTAAGAGTCAGCATACAAGGAAATGGTGCGCCCAGTCCTGGAGTATGGTAGTTCAGTTTGGAACCCTCAAAGTATACTTCTTCAAGATGAACTTGAGAAGTTGCAGAAAAGGGCAGCAAGATTTGTAACGGGAAATTACACATTTGAAACTGGGAGTATGACTGGCATTCTGGAGAAACTTAAGTTGGAATCCCTGAAAAAGAGAAGGAAAGATAGCAGTCTCATAATGCTTTACAAAGGTCTGAGGGGCGCAGCCAGTATACCCATAAATGACCTTGTTCCCCCAAGTAGGCGTACCAGGAATCATCATTCCCTGGCATTTCAAACCCCATTGGCTGGGACTGACATTTACAAGTCCAGTTTCTTCCCCCAGACTATTAGAGATTGGAATTCCCTGGAAGATTCCCTTATTTCTGCCGCTGAGTGCGCAGAGGATTCAGTTACTAAGTTTACTTCTCTTATAAGGGCTAGGGACTAACTTCCCTAATTCACAGGTCCTGGTGAATGATTGTCCTTGGACGTATCACCAGTAAACAATTCTGATTGATTTTGAGTCTGCTCAGAGGCTTCGCTGTCCACATCCGTCGAGTCTGATCAGAGTCTTGGCTGCCCGCCTGAAGCTAGCTAAGAGCCTAAGTTACTCTTTAAACGCATAGCAAAGACTAAGTGGTTGTCCAGGCTGTTCTGGGTCTTCGCTGGGCGCACAAACCACTGTTGTTTTGTCGTGTTTTGTCTCAAAAATGGATTTGCCTGAGACAGTTCTATGAAGGTCAGTAATTCCTAAAAATTATTAATTTAGCCGCGACACGAGAAAACAAACAAAGTGGCATGTGCATCCAGCGCACACTAAGATCAGTATGGGCTTGGCGCACAACCACATTGTTGGTTTCGTCATATCGCGGCTCAATTATATAACAGAGGTGCTCCTCTACGAATTGGAGAAAGACAGGAACAAACTTGTTGACAGGAGGCGCGAGTTATGGATTCGTTCCCTTTAGCCCCTGAGAGACATTGTTATAAGAACTGGACGGAAAAAGATAGATATGCACGAGATTTCAATGTAAACAAAATGGTCATAACTTGTGTCAACATTTTGAAGTCTCTATAGGAGACATCAAGACTTTGTTGATCCCTATAGCCACAATAAAACTTTCAGCTACTTTGTTACGAAATAAGTGAGTACAGAAATTTGCCGTGCTCCTCCTTTTAGTGAGTGCAGGGGTTCGCCGTGCCTCGTCTTTTATGCCGGTTAAGTTTCTAATTGAATCTAGGGTATAAATGTTTTCTGTCAAATCAGTTGATCATAGCATGTTAACGTGATGTGTATGCGCAAGAGATCAAGACTGGTTTATTTTACTTAACCATTTTGCCATAGTTTTCATTGGTAAACTTTTTTGATTCTCTGATATTTGTCTAGATTTGAGACATGCTTTAGACTGCAGATGTCAGACATATTTGAGCCACGACACGACAAAACCGACAATGTGGTTGTGCGCCCAGCGCAGACTCAGATCAGCCTGGGCATCCGCCCAGTCTGATCAGAGTCTTCGCTGTCCGCATGGAAGTAGCTCCGACCCTTAGCTACCCTTTGAGGTCTTAACGAAGAGTCTGATCAAACTAGGCAGATACCAGGCTGACCTAAGTCTGCGCAGGGCGCACAACCACATTGTTGGTTTTCTCGTGTCGCGGCTTATTTGTGAGGTTTCATTTGGGGGCGCTGCTGTTTTCTGTTGGTACGGTAATCAGGCGATGTTTGTGGTACTGTCTGTTTTATCACTGAATTTCTGATTGTCACCGGATTTCAAGTTAGGGATTTTTAAAGGAAACCTGTGAGTATGATCTTATTTTAGAATGAAATGGTATTTCGTGGTAAAATAATCTCAGTATTATTTTTATCAAATATTTGCGTTCGCGTAGTTAGCTCTAGGTTTTTGCATTAAGATTAAGGTTAAAACATTCAATACTTGTACAAACATTTCTCACACGAATTTTACAGCAACTAGTATTCTTTTACACCTTATTGTTCACTCTACGGCGACCTCGTAGTATTAGCTCAAATTTAACGGTACACTAACGTTATTTTTGCGTGATTTCAACGTAGTTAGACATAGAACCAGAAAAGTGAAAACAAATAAAATCGGTGAAAATATATACGTTTTTGGATAGCATAATAATATGAAGATACAATAGTTTTTTACTTTATAGCAATCGAAGGAAGCATCTCGAGGATATTCAAATTTAAGAGGTAGGGGTCAAGCTCTGGTTATAAAGTTTCACCAGCTTTTCAGCGAAAAGGTGGAACCAGCCAAAAAACAGTCACTAAGTTCTTCAAATTAGAATAAAACATATCATGTAGCTTTAGGGTATTGTCATCATTGCCTTTAAGTCAGTTTAAAAGAAAAAGGCCTTTTAGTGAAAATTACCATGACACCTATAATATTTTATTTTCAGTTAAAAAATCCGAATTTTCAAATTGATGTTTCTTTTATTGGAAACTAAGGGTATAGATTATAAATCAGTTATGGAAGTGATAAAAGCTAGACATTGAGGTTGGTTAATAGAAAACAAGATGTCAACAATCACATGTAGGAGGATAAATTTTCAGGTCAAATACTTATGTATGCACAATGTAATGGATTCCAGTTTGAAACTGGGACCTACAGCTTCTTTTTGAAAGGCCTTTCCCATGTGAAATTTCCACTTCAGGATTAGAAATTATATGGAACTACTAGAGTAAGGCTTAAAGTACATGAATAGATGCGTTTCCATGAAAAACATCTAAACTAATTTATACAATATTTGTGTTGAAAATTTCATTTTAATAAAAACTGTAATAAAGAAGTGATTTTCTGAAGGAAACATCTGGAAACATGCACTTCAGATACTTCATAACACAAAATAACAAACATTTAGACCATCAGCTATGTTATGATATGTGTAAAATGCGGGAACTCACATGGACCAAGAAATTTTCTAGCTCATTTTGTCAGTTGGAGTTATCTCCCTTGTGAGTCCTGTGTCTAACGTAGTATTATACCTTGTCGGGGAAATGAAACACAAAAAGGCCTCTAGAAAGTGAAAAAAATTAGCCCATCGTTCGAAAGGACAAATTTGGTATCATATGAAAGTTTAATATCTCTCCTTTAAATTCCAAGGTGTTGTCGCATTCGCAAGTGGTGCCTTCATGTCAAAAAATGGGGAGATAACTCTGTACCCTAGCGTTCAAACAGAAAGGTTCTTAAACCAACACTGTCATCTAGAAACTGCATAAGAATTCTTGAATCATAATTAAACATTTTATGTTTACATTATATGAATTCTTATTATTGTGCAATTAAAACAAATAACATTTCCTATTTTAAATATGACCGTTCAGAGCAAAAAATGAGGGTGTTCTGACATAAATACATTACGTGACCGAAAGAAAACCTTAACAATATCCCAATTACTTATTTTGGGCAAATTTTGAAGTGAAAACCACTTCAAATATGTCAGTTTGATAACCGTCGTAAGTACAATGCAGAATATTAAAAAAGAGTAATCGTTCAAGTAATAATAGATATGAATTTCAGCAATATGCGCTTACAACAAAAATGACTTAATCGAATATATAGAAGAGAACCCCGAAGCATGCATTAGAACTATTTAGTTGCCGATGTATGAAAAACGTTATTCCTTTCAAAACAGAAGAACTTGTTATTACTGACATGGTAAGGAAGCACCACTAATATATATCGAAGCGCCTGGACGTAGACAGAATAAATTTGGGTTGTCGACCATACTTTAGCCTGGCGTGTGTGCTTCTTACCCGTTTGGTTTTAAGAGCGGGATGTAGGATTCGATTGTATTAATTCATTGCCTTTCATCAGTTTCTATTGTCAAAAGTATTGACGAAAATATAAACAGAAAGTTATTTATTATTGTTACTTCATATATGCTTCGATAATGTATAATCTGTCGCTATAGTAGTTCAAAACATTTTATATTGTATTTTAATACCTGTCTGCTGCAAATTTAAACAACAATTTTACAACAATCGCCGCAATTTTGAGCGCCAGTTCGTAGAAGATGTTATAACTATTACACGAAGCATCATAGAGACTGGTATTTGTCATACATTTCACAGTGGTACCGTATATAAAATATTAAGTGTTACTTAAATTTATTTAAGTGGTGCAGAATTGTTTTCATGAATATCATCTAATAATTATGAATCTGTCAGTGCAGATGCACAGTTATTGTCTGTGTCTATTGCCCAAAGTTTATGATGCATTCCGTTCAGTTTAGAACTGAAACAATATTTACGTTATACGTTACCTTCTATTGTTTATTATTCTGACTTATTAAAGTTAGTCATGAGCCAATTACCTCACCTTTGCAGTATTATTTTCCATCACCTGTCACGTTATTAATGTAGAGTTTCTGTAATTTTTGTGAGCACGAAGGCTTACCGGTATTATCCTAGAGCTGTCTCTCTCTCTAACATTTAGCATTTTAATTTGCCACTTATTTAGAAGATGTAGTTCATCGATGATGTAAAGGACAGTGGGTAAAATGTCTGTAAATCGATGTACATGCGTATATTTATAGGCCAAAGATAGAATGTGGATACAAATGCGCATATTTACAGGCCCAAGCTATGATTTTGTCTCCGAAGATACGATAGGGCATTTAGCATATATTTTTCTTAAAGTTACATACGTTATCTACCATATCTGGAGTGTTTGTCAGTCCACATTCAAATTTTTTTTGGGTTAGGCACAGAAGTTACACACTCATAGATAAGTCTGCAGTGTACTATCATTTTTCAGATTTAATCAGTCCTCCCAGCTGCGCCTGTAACAAGGAGACAGTTAACTAGTTCAGGTTAGAAAAAACTAACATAAGACAACAGAATTAGAGATATTAAGATTTTTCAGAGTCCCTGTCTTAGCTATCGTTTCTGATGACTTAAAAAATTTCAGTCCTGTTACTTTAAACTTATTGTTAACACTAGAATTTTACCTTATATTAAAGACAGCCGTCATGTTTGGACAAGCATGTAATTTTAAAAGTTGGCATTTCCAATTACAGTATAACTAACCTATCAAAAAAAAAAAACCAAAAAAAACCCCTCAAAACCTAGTATCAGACATCACGGCAAACCTGTAGATTCAAATTAGTGTAACTGTTGCACAGAGTTAACAGAGTTAAGCCGCTTCATGATTATTTAATGATAGTTTCTAATGAAAATGTTACAGCAATGTTTGCATGATGAAACATCAAAGAATTACCATAGTGTTGTAAGTAACCAAAACAGTTGTTTGGTTGGAGATATAATAAGATTTTTTATCTTCTGAAGCTTTCTGATATTAAACTTGCATAACAATCGTGACAATATGTAACAAAATGTTGTTTTTTTATCAATAACAGTTTTATTATGCTTCGACTGATGACATTTTTCTGTATAATAGTTTTTCATTGGCATTACCTTTTTGAAAGAGTTCCGATATTGAAATTGTGATAACTATTACAAGAATATCGTTCGGTCCTTATGAGGAAGCTACTTTTAAACAGAAAATAAAAACAAGTACGACAGAAATTATAAGAAAGATTCAGTCGTTCGTCATAGGAGGGAACAACTTCTTTTCCAAAAAAAAAACAAAAAAACAAACAAACAAAAAAACAACAAAAAAACTCAATGTAACTGTTAAAGTTACACCCTAGAGTGTTAAAAAAAAAGAAAAATGAGGATATTTTGTTGTTTCTTCTCAGAAAAATGAGTTTTTTTATTGTTTCTTCTCAATCCTTTTAAATAATCATCAAACAAAATCTTAGTTTAATATTTTTCGCTACAGTTTTATGTGGCACAAACAACATGCAAATTAAAAACAAAGGTGTTTCTTATAAAATGGTAGCGTAGACAACATAGAAAACGAACAACTATCCATACGTCTGACAGAAAAAGACGCCATCTATAAAATAGTCAGTATTTATTTGCATAATTCTCAATGACAGACAAAGAGTTGGTCTTGTAAGAAAAAAAGAGTAATCCAAATATCTATCTGTGCTACAAGAACAGATTGTATCTTTTGGTAGGCTTAACATACGTTTTCCAAGTAGCGTATGCAACGAATACCAATTAAAATCCTTCAAAAATTAAGAATAAAAGTACGTAAGATATATGAAATCAGAAAGCAGAAAAATTTCTGAAACATGTCACTGATTTTAAAGGCGAACGTTTCTTACAGCCTAGTGGCCATAGGGGCTGTGGGTGTTTGAGGCACAACTGATCTAGCCCATCCCTCTGCTTCAAAAGAAGGTACCCATTTACTGCTGGGTTAATAGATTTTTCAATTGTTGACCGGCCGACTGGGGTTTGAACCTGCGATCTTCTGCACTATAGCCGAGCGTCTGTAACCTCTCGACCGAGCATTTCACTGATATAGAATACTAAAATATAGATTTTACGTTACTTTTTGTCTCTTTGCAGGCTGCATTTGCATGCTGCAAACTCCTTGATATCCTTTGGAAACAACGTTACAAGCTACTTTTTTGTACAGCAATTTACGCTAAGACAAAATAATAACGTTAACTTCATGTGTAGTCTCCTGATAAATTTTCCGGTCCAATGTTATTTGGTCATGATTGAAACAATGGGTTTAGTTTGTCGAGCGTCTTAAATTCTCAGCGTTTGTTCTCTCCCTCGTGTCTCGGTTTCTTTCGTAACATTTCTGTTTTTTACAAAACATTTCTTACTAGCTTATTTGGTAAAGGATGAACACCCTTCACAATGTTTTTGTAAAGCAAATAAAAATCGTGTAGCAGCTCAGTGAAAAAAAATCTTATTTCTGTTGATTGTTAACAAAATAGCAATGTAATCCAAATAATTATTTAATTTTGAGACAAGTAGCTTCCTGAATAGCCATTTAATTCAGTTTATTGTGGCTTTAGTATCTGTAAGATGTTTCCGAACTTGGCATTTTTCATAGGACTTATTACGTCTGATGCTGTAAAATACATTACGGTACTTTCACGGAACCAGTCATAGAGCTCAGCAAGAAAACCCCTTTGCAAGTAAAGTTTAGAATATCCTTTTGTTAAATCCAAGAAGAAAGAATCATTACAGATGTATTCTTGCATATTAATTGTAGAGTGCAACGGTTTTAGATAAAACAAATTAAAAAAAAAACAAAGAACAGTTTTAAATGTTAATTCTTTAAAGCAAAAGTTTTCACGTGAACCTGTAAATGTATAAAAGTTGGTCGGAGATAAATCTGCATTATTAGATATTACAAGTTATGGTATTCAGAAAATAATTCACATTTAAGCACATTACTACTCTTCTTTCTGCTTATAGATAAATCATTTCGCATATTTCCGTTAAGTAACGTATTTGACGACAGCTCAAGAAGAATGACTGCAGTAACAAGCATGCGTATGCTTTCAAAATGGACTAGATATTTAATCAGACACAAGAAGTATTTCTGTGTCAAATTTGCATTTTTGTTGCCTTTTTATTATGGAAAAAAATGATAACAAGCAATATCGTATAGTTTTTTGTTTCTAAGTCAAATTGTTTTGAACTTAATAATAAAGCACTTGTGATGTCCATCCTAAAATATTAGGAAACAACCTATTTTAGTAAGAAATGCTATTTTTGACATATGTACAACGTATGTACACATCAGTCATGCCATGAAAATGTTTTCCTTATTTTAAGACAAGATTAGCAGAAGTCAGCAATTTGTTAAACATCTAAATCTTGTACCCCACCCCTTTAACAACCTTCTTCTCCCCCTTACCCCTACCGTAACCCCAATCCCCTCCCCCATTTCACCGAAAGCATCACTTTGGCACCGTTCTTTATCCTCAAATATAACCTTCAATTTGTCCTGTTAGAAATCAAGATTTATTTTTGAGCGTTGGGTTCTCTATTGGACTCACACAGCAGACAATGGACTTAAAATACTACTATAGGTACGTATATATGGTACAAATAATGTTTCGATAAAACAGGCATTTTTAATTATATCGTTCGTAAGCGTACTTTTTCAGTTTAGAAGATCATAATAAACACTATACATGCTATACTATGACGAAATTATCTGTTTTAAATGAAACAGTTGTGAAGAAATGACCCCATTTCATAAAACAGCCCCCCAAAATGACTTTTAAGCCCGCAAAATTCTTATTATGTGACCATAGTTTCTGCAAATTTCTATATTTTTTCGCATATAAACTTATATAAAGAGTTTTGCTATGTTACGCATAAGTATCATTCACATTTCGATGAGTTTTAACGAATGTTATGGATTTTCCGTAGAAATTCCAGAAATCAACGATTTTATTCATGAATTAAATATTCTGCCCCAAAAATTCACTTTGGCACCACTTATGAGAGCGACAACATCCGGAATCATAAACTTCAATATTTCCTGCTTACAAATCAGTCAACAAATTCCTTTCGAACGATGGGCCATTTTTTCGCCTCAAAATCGGGCCCATTTCCCCGACTATTGATCCAAAAGAAATGTCAGGACGGTGACAAATATACTTGAAACCATTAAAAACGCAACTTTTTACTTGTCATATATTCAGATTAAAAGTAATTCCACAAGGCTGTAATATACTTCATGCAATTTGCCTTTCGTCCGGCAAGATTTTAGAAACACTTTAGCTTAGGTCGATTAGTTTGAGAAAAAAATGAGAGAAAAAATGTAAAGAGCAACAAATTTCAATTTCAAGTATTCAGGAAATTAAGATTCAGTCTAATTTAATTGAAAAGATCTTGAGTATGATGCGTGAAATTGAAAAACAACACAAAAACTAAAATTATACTGCGGGTGCGGTTTTAAAGATTTGGACATTAAACTAATTTTTCGTAAAATATTCACACATTTTGAGAATCTTGTAAAATTTCATCTGAGACTCGAAAAATGGGCTTTTGAGAAAAAGACACATGAAATCTTGCCAAACACTTTACATTGGTATCAGTATTTGTCCAAACAATCACTCCCTTTACAAGCACTTCCGGTTTGAAGGCGCAAACTGTCGTCGGCATTTACGCGGGCGGTAGTCCTGGAATTTCAAGAAAACAACATGCGTGCAGAGACTTTGGACCGTTATTGAAAACATGCCGAAACGAGCCAGCGTAAACGTTACATGGAAGCATTCATTATACGTCAATTTCGCTTTAGCTTCAATAAAAGTTGGAGTTACGTCCCTTTATATGAGCCGCGACACAACAAAACCAACAAAGTGGTTGTGCGGCCAGCACAGACTCAAATCAGCCTGGGCATCCACCCAGTCTGATCAGAGTCTTCGCTGTCCGCATGGAGGTAGCTTAGACCCTTAGCTACCCTTGATCACTTAACAAAGAGTCTGATCAAACTGAGCGGCTGCCCAGGCTTATCTGAGTCTTCGCTAGGCGCACAACCACATTGTTGGTTTTCTCGCGTCGCGGCTCATATACAAATGCAGTCCTCATTAATTGGACAGTTGTCAGCATTCCGACAATACTGCTGTTAAAAACTAGTGTGATAAACACCCTAGTTTCCCTGAACAAGAAGCGTTTCTATCATAAATCCCTACGTGAACCAAAATCAGAAAGTTGCGTATTTACTGGCTTCAAGTATATGTGCTGCCAATATCCGTCAAATTCGATCAGTCCACCAGAAGATTCGGTAGAATAAGTTTTGCACGCTTGTTAAAGTTCACTAAGCATAACACATTGGTATTTTATCTCATGTCACCACAGTTATTGTCATATATGAGAGACTATGTTAATACAAGCAATATCAGAAAGAGGGTGCATTTCTTTAAACCGTTTATGGTGTTAAGTATCCCGCCGCCGGCGGGATTTGAACTCGTAGAGCTAGGCCTTAGCGGACTGCTCTGCCAAACCCATTACGTACACTATTACATCATGTATGCCTAACCTTAAAATAAGAGTCAGCATAGTGCAAAAGTCGGGCACACGTTAAAGTAAACACCCACGACAATTTATTTTCGGTTATATTCGCGAATCTCTGTTGGCTTGCAAAATGAGACATTTGGCAAATATTGAAACTTAGCTTGAATTTTAAAAGGTGTAAACTGCCAAGATGAAGGTTGAAAAACGTCGCCTCAACGTCTTGGCATAAGTCTGAAAACAATGTCGTGTCAACGTTAGTTAACACGACGTTGTTTCAGCTCGTCGGATGTTCATTATTAAGACTTTCTAAAATAATGTCATTTGTACAATGAACAGATTATCGATCGGTGTAACAGCGAAGACTCAGATCAGCTTGCGCATCCTCCAAGTATGATCCTCAGCTTCTAGAAATGGATTCAGACATATCACATTCTATCAGCTTTGTCACTTGGAAAAATGTACCTAATGCAAAGACAAACACTGGCTTGTTTTTTCTGTACGCTCAAATAGAAACTAACAGTCGTCTCCGTTCACATAGACAAGTTTTGGATCATGAGGGTTAGTGATTTTGGTCACACGGGTCGTATAGTCATGACCAGGAGTTGGGGTGTACATGTACGAAGAGAAAAGGCACGTATAGAATGTGCGAATGGAGAAGACTCAGACCAGCCTGTGCATTCGAATCACCCATATTGGGTTTCGCATTCCATCGCAGCGTTTTGCAGTTTTCTTCAAATTAAAGTCAATCCTGTCAGCAGGAGTCATCCAAGGGAACTGAAAAATGGTTGCTTCGTATGACCTCTAAACACATGTTCGTTTGCACTGTAGACCCACCCACCCCCCCCAAAAAGAAAAAATATAAAAAAATAAAAGGTGGTTTGTAAAGGCATGTGACCCTTAATAGAAGTGTCCACATAAGCAGTTTTGAAAGTACATTTCGTTACCAAAATGAAAAGTGTGAACAAACAAGACTCTATAAAACTACATCATCGGTGTCGCGTGGAAGATAGCTTATTTTATGTGCGAAAAGGAAATAATTAGATCAGCCTGCGCATCCGCTCAGTCTTCCCTTTTTGGTCGATATTGTACTTGTACAGATAATATGGCCAAATACTTGCGTCTATTGTGGGTATACCGCATGTCTAGGTGTTGCATATCGTTACATTGGAATGGTACGTTTTGTTACAGCAGAGTAATTTTTGTTACCGGTGAGTGAGCAGCGTGTATGTCACATGCTCCTTTTTGTAAAATGGAAAAGTCTAGGGGAAGGTATAAAAATAGCCCCACCCTGAATCTGGTGATAAACATTCTGACAAAATTCACGAAGATTCAATGCAAAATAAAGCTTCTATTGTGTACACATGATTCTTCTAGGATTAAACCTAGTGACCTAGTTATTAACCCAAAAAAATTAAATTTCAAACCAGACCCACATTTTATAGCGATAAACATTCTGACAAAGTTTCATGAAGATTGAACTAAAACTATGCCCTCTAGAGTGTACACAAGATTTTTTCTAAGATTTGACCCAGGAAGTTGCTTTTTGCTCCACATGCCCCAATTTTAAATTTGGCCTTGATTTGTCAGAGTAAACATTCTGACAAAGGTTCATGAAGATTGGATGAAAACTGTGCCCTCTAAAAATTCTGACAAAGTTTAATAAAGATCGGACTAAAACTGTGCAGTCTAGAGTGTTAACAATGTTTTTCTAAGATTTGACTAAGTGTCCTAGTTTTTGACCCGACAGGACCTGGTATCATACTTGGGCTAGTTTTTATAGAGATAAAACATTCAAACAAAGTTTCCTGAAGACTGGATTTAAACTTTGCCTTCTACATGTATGTCATTCAAAGTTTTATTTCTATTTTTAGCTCTGGTAGCCAGCTTGTTAAGTGGAGTGAAACCGTTTTAGTATATTTGGTTCAGGACCATTAGTCAAACATTTCTGTGATTTCTGTTTGAAATCGACTTGTTGGCTTGAGAGGAATTGTTGTTTAATTGTTTTTTTTTCTATTTTTTTTTTTAGCTCTGGAGGCCATTTTGTTCTGTGGAGCGGAACCGTTTTAGCAATTTTGGTACAGGGCTATAAAAGAAACGTTTGTATGAAATTATTTTGAAATTGACTTCCTTGTCTAGGAGAGGGTGACATTTAAAGAAATTGTTGAGGACGGACGGTTGGATGGACGGACGATGGACACATTTCGATCACAATAGCTCACCTTGAGCACTCGTGCACAGTTGATCTAAACCCATGACCAACACCCACTCGACTATACTCTGCGTATAGCTGCAATCATTAATTTGATAATCTACACTAGGATTCTACCAGAGCTACGAAAGGCCCGGTATGCAAAATGGTTGAACTGTTTGAAGGAACGAAATGTCGGTTGCTGAAGTGTCAGGAATTATTTGATTTTAAATTTATCTCTCAAGGGTCATATCGGAACTGTTTAAATTGTGTTTCTACAATATTTTGTCTGGACTGTTGCGAGTTAAGCGGACACTTCTGAAGCAGAGGGATATGCCACAGGGCATTAGCCACTGGCTGTACCAGACACGCGATCGAGTACTTAACATTCATAAGTCCCAGGAAATGAATGGGTCACCTCATTTGTTTACACTGGGCATTTCTTTGGCTGGTTTCCTGTTCATCGATAATTTTTCAATGTAAGCTCTAAAAGGCAGAGAAGTATTGACAGCAAAAAGTTCAACTCAAGGTATTCATACAGTCCATATGATAAATATACAGTCCTCTCTCGATATCTGGAAGTCGAACTTCAGCCCAAACTATTGACATATCAAAGTAAATTTTCTGGTACCAGAAAATTTACTTTGAGATATCAGTGGTTTGAGAAAACAGGATTTAAAAAGTAAGCAAATATAGAAAATATATTCTTTGAAATAAGAAGATACTTTGAGATATCAGTGTTCGAGATATCGGGAGTTGACTGCAACCTAGATACGGACTACGCGCAATCTGTGACCGCTGCTCCGCTCGTTCTGAATGCATAAAGGGTACATGCAGCTAACAGCATCGCGTTTTCTGATTCGAGGCCTAATTTGAATATAGTTACTCGCAAAGCATGAAACGAAAAACAGATACCGGTATTTAATGGAAACTATTATTTTGTTTTAATCATCATGATTGTTGACTTAAGTGAATATGTAGCTCCGTGCCAATGCTCCCAAGTTACTCCATCCCTCTTTGGAGCTGTATAGTTGGAAAAATACTTTCCATTGAGATTCGAGTTATAACAGTTGCCATACCACCAAGCACCGTGATGCAGCCGTGCACAGTTCCCAATAGACATATCATTGTCTCTGTCATATGTTGTAAACTTCATACCATTGTGATATGCCAAAGAATTCCCTGAAAGAAATTATTTACGAGCCATGACACAAGACAATCTGTTTTTTAATATATGCAACAATTGACAGTATGCTATGACTGCACATAGGCATACTACTTCCAAATTTTCATTACCGTTGCAATTTAAAGTTCATATTGATGTATAAGTGACATCATCTAGTTGCCAAGGTAGTAAGCACAACAGCTGGAAGTTCCATAGTTGCTATGGTAACAGATATATGGCATCATCTCACTTATAATTCGAGAGGAACATTGCATACAGTGTATGCAATGTTCCTGTCGAACTACCTGAAATACAATTAACGAAAAAGTCTTTTTCTCAAACAAATAATCATTCTGAAGTCATTTAATTCCGTGTTATGTTCTATTTGGTGCCTTGTTGTTATGTTTGTTCAGTCATATTAAGCATTGTGACCTCCTTATTGGGACTAGATTACCTGCGTTTCCAGAGTATCCCACTATTGTGAGATTGTAGCCCGTAGCCTCACTACCAATACGAACGTCGCTATACTCTGCATATTTGGTTACATGGCTGAAGTCTGTCAGTATTACTTTTAGTTCATAGTTACTGCGCGACGTAAGTTCATGCAATATTTCATTTCCTGAAAAGAAAATATTCAATAATCATGATTAATTTAGACATAAATGCATTGTGTCTTTACTATTTTTACCGTATTGATCCTATTAAAAGCCCCAGTGTATTGTAATTGAAAACGGGGATGGGGAGGTATTTAGGGTTCAAAGGGTAACAAATGAGTCACATGCCAAAATGCGTACTAGGTTAATGATAGTCTAATTAATAAATTGTCCAACAGCAGTGATATCGGCTCAGTGGTTTTATATTAAAGATGCCCAAACCAAATTTAGTGCGATGTGTACGTATTTCTTAACTTCTGTATTGGCGCTGAACCCATTGTTTCAAAACAAATGAATAAGTATGCAAAGTTTCGTGAAAATTGTGTAGTCCTAAAGAAATAAAATTAACGTCTTGCCCTCCACAATTCGAAAAACGGTATGCCATAAGAAGTCTCAAGATGTACAGTTTCGCTGTAAATTATCCCCAGCCCTCTTTTCCCGATTATATTTGTATTTTGATATTTCAAAATTGCCTAATTCCAGGCATGAAGGCTTCAGAGACTGCACTTTAAACATCGTCAGATATTCACCCCATGTTCCACAGTGCATTTTATCACGTTGTCAGCTTTTACGTAATCGGAAAATTTAGAGCTTATTCATCAATGGCTGAGAATCACATTTTGTATTTACTGAGTGATCGCTGCCTTTGTGTGTGTGTGTGTGTGTGTGTGTGTGTGTGTGTGTGTGTGTGTGTTGATATTGTACTCAATCCGTACATTCTGATTTAAGATGACCGTTTAAGGATAGAAACAGGAGTGGCTAATATATGTTTAGTTACCAGCCGGCGAAATGAAGGTCATTAGAAAGCGGTGACTGATGGTATCTCACCTGGTTCCATAGAAAGTAAACTACAAGGTCACCAAAAGTTATGCCCTCTTTGGATGTTATAATTGTGTTCCAGAGGACTCTCACGTCAGATTAGTATCATGCGATGAAACTTGGCTTTACCATTATGTTCCAAAATGTAAACCAGAGTCAGGAGTGGAAGCACATGGGACCACCATGGGCCAAAGTTCCAAGCATCTAGATCTTGCAGGAAGATTATGGCTTCTGTCTTTAGGATTGGAAGAGATATAATCCAAAGAGATTATGTACTATGTGACAATCACTGAATGGTGAATATTATGCCAGCTTGTTGAAAAGGAACTTAAATGAGTCAAATAAACTCAGCTGCAAACGCTGTTGCAAAGACGCTCCAGTTCAAACCAGAAATTACAATTGCAATTGTTACTGTAAAGGATTGTAGGTTAAAAATTTTCACACCCGCTTAATTCACCTGACCTCGTCCCAAGTGACTATCATCTGTTTCAAAAGCTGGAAAAAAACATCAACATGGAAAAGGTATATCGATAATAATGAACTTATGAATGCTGTTCAGTGCTAGTTTAAGCCCCCGGTATCTATTACTGACCCTTCTATTGTGCTTCTTCATTGTTACATGTTTTTCTTTCCGCTTGTGTATGGTCATGTAGCAATATTGTCACCTGTAAAGCTGCCCATTTTGCTTAATGTTTAGCTTTGTGATTTAAAATAGAAAATAGGTAAAAATAGATGTTGCTGCTGTTTCAATTAGGGTAGCTGAATTTTCACCTCTATTTATTTGGTACACAATGCATAACTTTCGTGATTTTTGTGCATTTGTGTGTGTGCTTCTTTCTATTTTTTCATTTGGAGGGAGGGATGTGGGATCTGACTATTTGAATTCCAGATCATTGCCTTTTATCTAACTTTGGAGTGTATCTCAAATTTCAGACGTTTTGGAAGGCGACAATATGAAGATACTTTATGGTTTATCTCTCTGATGAAAATCAGGCTGATGTTATTGAAGTTTCAGACCAATTTCTAGATATATGGATGATTCGCTTAATATTGATAATGTTTATTTTCAACGAATGGTCGACCGGACCTATACTACTGAATCTCATTTAAATAATGCAAATTCTTCTGATTCCGAAGTCCCTCTTAAAATTTGCTTTTATTCACGCCTATTGATAGTGTTTCTTCTTAAACAGATAAACGGAATGATTTTGATTTGACATTTTTAACTTCCCGTGTCTAGATGCGTATATTCCTCGATTTACTCAGGACAGGATCGTGGTGAAGTGGTTAGGGGCGTCGACATGACTAGTTTGTTGATACAGACACGGTTGGTGGCTTTTCTTTTCTCCTTAATTTTATCAAATGTCATTGAGTCTGAAACCCGACCAAAAGCTGTTAGGGTTAACGTTAGGGGAAACCATTTGTGATTGTATCTGCATTGCTAGGGCAGTAAGAGCCCATTTTCTATTTCTCATTGAAGGTCAATGTCTGTAATATCGTTTTGGTGTAGCGACCAAATTATTACGAGTTTTGTAGAGGCTTACTTAAATAATACTTGGATAGTAAGGCGTAGAATCTTGAATATTTTGCGCTTTTCCAAAATTTGGTTGCGATGGCAATCAAGCAAATGAAGTAGCTTGCTGAACACATATCTAATAGGATACTACCTACAAATCATGTCTGTAGAGAAATAATCATACTGCTAGCCTGTTTTAGTTTTTCCCATTGAAAGTCAAAGCAAACTTTAAGCTGTCAGAACAACAAAATTACCAAATCATTGGCGCATGAAACAGAGCTTTCGAACAAGCATAATATGCAAAGAACATTTCTTAAAAGTTTTATTTCAAACATCCTCATGGCTATGGAGGAGTTGATTTTGATATTTTATCATTATGAGCATTTTGGTTGCTATGGCAACCAAGCCAAAGGAGCAGGTGTCACAAAAGACAGATGTCTGCTAGAGGACCATAGCAACCAAAGCTTTGGAGCAATTGGCAACAAAACCAGTAACTATCTTGCCCCAATGCTACAGATGTTTAAAGGAAGGGCTATCAAAACGTTGTAAGCTTCACATAGAAAGAGCAAGATACATTGGATTTATCAGTAGAAGAAACTCCCCCGATCGGGAATCAATGACCTTTGGTGAACTTTGAGATTTGACAAGTAAATGTTACTAAAATTAGTAAATTGTCACTCGATCGGGAACATTTCAGTCATTTTTATAGTGCCCTCACAAAACTCAAAAATATGTCACAGTTTTCACTTAATCTGCATGAAACTCTATTAACTTACAGATGAATGATATATGAGCCGCGACACGAGAAAACCAACAATGTGGTCGTCCGCCCAGCGCAGACTCAGATCAGCCTGTGCATTCACCCAGTCTAATCAGACTCTTTGCTAAGCGCTTAAAGGGTAGCTGAGGGACTCAGCTACCTCCATGCGGCCAGCGAAGACTCTGATCAGACTGGGCGGATGCCCAGGCTGATCTGAGTCTGCGCTGGGCGCACAACCACATTGTTGGTTTTCTCGTGTCGCGGCTCATATCTAGATTTCTACAGCGCAGAATTTTGTAAAGTTCTTAATTTGAAAGTTATTGAATCATGAAAATATGAAATTTTTAAAAATAATTCTGATTCCCGATCGGGGACTTATTATGTATATGATGCCTGATCGGGAATCAACTTGGTCATTATCAAAGGCTAGCTGGCAGTTAAATAAAGGAAATGATATGTGTTGTGTACTTTGTGAAGCCAACCAACTTGACACTGTTGGGTAACTTCCACAAGGTCCTACCATATCATTCATGTCAATGCAAACGCGACTTTGAGAAGCCTGATATTGAAGCACATTTTTAGTAAAAGATACTTGTGCTACTGAAGAAGGAGAACTCAAACTGTATACTTGTTCAATTGCGACACACTTTGCCAGTAGCTGGTCTGGTCCTGTATTGTCTTTTATTCCATTCAAGAAAGACAGCAGAACTTTGTTTCGTTTCTTTAGAAAGACATCTATATTTAGAGATTTAAGCAAGTCAATACATTTATAGATAGAGCCTACTTCTGCACAGTCGTTTACAATATTTTCCCTTCCTCTACTACCGAGGGCATTGTCAAGTCTTTGTTTTTCTTCATATGTACAAGCTTAGTAACAAAGGATAAATTATGGTGTAGAGAGGTTTCATAAAATGTAAAAAGCACAGACAGCTACTGATACGCATCAGTCGTGGTTCATTGTACTATACAAATGGACAAATTGTGAGGCTCAAAATATGTTGATATCCCCTCGTGTGAATTTCTAACAAAAGCCTTATAGTTTCAGGGGTGATGTTGTTTAAAATGTAACATCGGACGGACGGTCAGACGGACAAACGCCGGATTACTACCTATCAGCCTCCGGTGCAGAGAAGCTTAGTTTAGATTCACCGCAACCAGTTAAATATTGTTAATAAGAGAGTTTAAATGTGGACTCGACTTATTTTGAAAAATACGCCAAACACTAGAAGCTATTTCTCGCCAACTTCAAGTCAAAAGACCCTTAATAACTGCTTATTATCAGTTAGTTTGAGCTAGAGAGCCCATTAATGCCTGATGTTTAGAGACATGATATCTGAATACAGTACTTCTAAAAGATGGCAACTTGAATACATACCTATCCAATATTCGCCCGTTGCATGACCAAAACCTTTCTTATAGTCATCCCACAGTCGATAAAAATCCACAGATCCATCGAATCGCCGCTGTATTACCTGTGATATGTGGAATACATGAGACAAAGAATTATGCATTGCACACAGCCTTTCAATATCACAGTCCCATCGTCCCGATATTACTGAAATACTGTTGAAAAGGACGTAAAATCACACGTCATCTAGAGCATTATAGGGCAGGGGGAAAGGCTAAATCAGGTTTTGGCGCGTGTCTGGCCGAAATGTGGTTACCATGGGAACCAATAGCTTCCATGGACTTATAATTCTCTATGTTTTCTCCGCGATTTTTGATAAGATCTTTTCCAGAATTGCAGGGAACGAGGACAGGCACAAGAACTCGGACAAGTTCGAAATCCAGCAGATCCGATTTTTCATCATGGAGATAGTTTCTCTTGAGCGGTCCTTTAGACTTAGACTTTGTATGTGTCGTGTCTCCACATTTTTGCTTATATTTAATCGTATGTTTTTCACACTTGCAAGTAACAATGACAAACAAGAAATCTCGGATGAGTTTCAATATCAGTCAGATTGGACATCATAACAGAGTTATTACCTTGAGCGTCAAAGAATATAGTGTCTTCAGCTTTTTCCGGTCATTTTGATTGGATTTTTTTTTCAGATTTGAAGGGAACGAGGACAGGCACCAGAAATCGGATAGGTCTGAAATTCTGCGAGATCGGATTTTCCGTCGTGGAGTTAGTTGCCCTTTAGCGATCCTATAGACTTTGTATGGAGAAAATTGTGTCTCTACATCTATGCTCATTTTTGCTCGGATATCATTCATACTTGCAGCAAACAATGACAGGCAAGGAGTCTAGGAAGAATCCGAATATCTGTCAGATTGGACTTACCATAACAGAGCATCAAATAATATAGTGTCTCCAGCTTTTTCGGTCAATTTTGATCGGATATTTCTCAAACTTGCAGGAAACGAGGATAGGCACAAGAGCTCATATGTGTTCGAAATTTTGCCAGATCCAAATTTAAATTGCAGAGTTAGTTGCTCTTGAACTTTCCTATAGTCTTTTAATGGGGAAAATCGTGTCTCCCCATTTTTTCACTCATTTTCAATCGGATGTTTTAGATCCCTTGAGCCGAACCTCCCGGAGGGCTTACAGTATAGGTAGGTTGTCCGTCGTCCGACATCATCTGTCGTACATCGTCCGTCACTCCTTTGATCACTTGTCTCGAAATTTGCTAGGCGGATCCAAGTGAAATTTTATGTTGAGTCTCCAGGCAAAGGAGGAACAAAATATTATAACTTTGGTTGCGATCCGTCAACTACGCTGAGGGCTAGGGCAGATAACTCTTGTTTTAACAGAAAAAAAAACAACAAAAAAACCCCCAAAACTTCTTCTTCGAAACCAGAAATGAGGACGAGTTGCAATTTTGCAGACAACGTTGGAGAATCCTGCCCAATGAAATTTGTTAAAATAAGGAACGCGTTTTCCCTTTGCCCCCAAGGCAGGGTCGTGAACTTTATAAAAATCAGGACAGAAAATCCCATAGACTTACAATGAGAAAATTTATTAAGTTACAAATGATATTCTATCTAACATAAACTGCCGGATCAAAGTGAAATTTTATATGGCGACTTCTGGTATAGGGGGAACAATCTACGTTAGAAGCTGGGGCATATAACTCTCTTTCAGCAATAAAATCTTCTTCTCCGAAACTAGGAATGCGAACAAGCTGAAATTTAGCAGGCACCATCAAGGAAGCCTGCCAACTGAATTGACAAACTGCTTACGTAGTGTATTTCTAAAAAAACATTGACATCTGTGATGTGGAAGTTGGTACTTATAGTAAGCTCCATGGTCTCAGGTGGGCGATATACTTTATTTATACTTCTTTATTTAAAACTCTTGAATTTTTTTGTACCGTTTGAAATATGAGGCCAGATGAAGATAGAACACAATACATGTACTCACATAAGCATATGCCTGTGTTATGCTTGGAGGTTTATAGAACTGTAATTTATTGCCCTAAAACCTACTATAACTGGCTGTGAGTTATTAAGTAGACAGTCAACCATGCAATGCGTATGATACAACCGACAAACAGTGGTCGCATATTAATAAAGAAATCACATTTAGACTTAAACTGATCAGATTCGCATGAAGGGTGATCGAAATACGCGGACGTTTGCTGCAACGACTGAGATCTTGTAGCCATAGTTATTTCGTTTATACACCTTGGCTGAAGTTTTAATTTGGTTTATATTGTTTGAAACCCGAAGAAGTTGTTGTAAGTTACTGTGTTTGATATATTTACTAAAGCTTTCATCACTAACAAGGTTATTTAGTTTGCCGACTTTATACATGTAGTCACCGCTAATACTGACAAGACTGCAATGTTCCCATACAGCGTTCTGGGCAGATTCGGACACTGATAGTAAACGTACTACAAATGGATGTGAATGCTTCCAAAACCGGTTTGGTGACTCACAACCGAGTGTGACTTGACTTAATGCACTCCTGCGAAAAGAAGGACGCATTCTTTTATTGCGTTTTATCGCGCAAAAGTGCAGGCAGAGTGACCATAAATTTCGAAAGAGTCGTGAAGAAGACTTTCGAGCTTTCTTCTTACAAAAGCAATGAATGTAAACAAACATACTGTCCATGCTCCAGTATTATCAAAGATACAGTATACTGGCACGTTGTTGTTGGTACTATAGGGATAAATGGTGTAGGTACCATTATGTGGACTAAGTAGTACAAGTTCAGAACAGTCTTTGGCTCTACCAGTTCCTGTCATTTGAAAAAAGAAAGAAAATACAGGTATCAATCAAACCATGTAATGTAATGTAAAATTAGTAAAATATAATGTGAACCAAACAGAACTGGAAATAGTTCCTTTTTTGCTTTATTTGTTGTAGAAAATCTCTGTATTAATGTTTTTTTGTTTCAACAGATGTTGTCTATAACTAAATAACTTTAAGTATATCACACGATTCGACCATTGTTGTTTTATGTATAACCAACTTTGAAATAATAATAAAAACAACAGCAACAGCAAAGTACATGCTATTTTGGGGATTCCCCGAGGTAAATTATCGGTTCACGGTCGCAAACTGCGACCATTAAATCGACTATTTACCAACACAAATAACAATTTTCAATACAGGTATCTACAGTCTAATGCATTTGTAAGTTTTGCAACTTCCAAATGTAACTACTTCACACCCAGAGCAAGCGTTTTTTTGCAAAATAAAACGCCAGCCAGTGAAAAGCGACGTTACACAATGACATCGAATTCTTACTGTACATCACAGGACAGACTGTCGCAGAGGTTTGACGTTATCCAGCCAGACATCACATTGTATTTGTGAGTGCATTAGAATTGAGTTTTTGAAATTCAGTTTTCGACAGAAAATTTAGGGCTTGAATAGTTCGTAAACTTACTATAAAATAAGAAATATCTTTTGTGGTACTCCCTAATTTCTGGCATACAAGGTGTTGTACAGTATTGAAATTATTATTGTAAGTTTGTCTTCTATCATTTTTTATTTTCAGACGTATAAGTTCTTTTTGTCCGAAATCAGTATAGGTTGTTTGCTGTATATAGAACAAGACACTATTTAGATTTTCACATTTATTTCTTGGGATAAAGATGATTTTCTTTCTCCACTGATATTTTCTAACTAGTACATAACTAGGCAATGACTCTCAGAATTTTATCTGGTCATATTCGTTTTTTTTCTATTAAATCTAATACAAAAATTTAGCTTAAGTGAAGGGGAATACAGTAATGAAACAGCCACAACCCATGCCATTTATGCATCACAATCAAGAAATCAAATAGATTAACAGTTTTACAGGTGTCACTGAATGTAACGACTATGCTTTTATTTGTATGCAAATTACATAACAATAGACGTAGGTAAATGTTGCCATTCTGATGGCTGTTACATTGATAGATTTTCTCCCTTGTAAAGAACAGTCAAAATAATAACAAAAAACAGGCATTTTTCAAAAGAAACTGTTTTGTTTCAAAATATTTTTTTTCAAGAAAATTATAGATTAGTTATGTGTTACATGTATATAGACATTTAAGATGCACTTTACTTCCTAGAGATATGTGTTGTAGTTTTAGAGATACTTGGTAAAATGTCCTGTTTTATAGACAGCAAACAGCCTATACATGTTATTGTATTTATTTCGAATTAGCTTAAATGCTTATATGTACAGAGAGGTAAACAATTGAGACTCGAACGATTATATGCGACATTAATCAGTATGTTCGTGAAAAGTGTTCACATTAACGTGTTTAAGGAAGAATTTCCATTGAAAGAAATGCTAACCAATAGCTGCTTTATTACGGAGCTGGTTGTTTCAAGCAGACTGTTTAAAACACGTCCGACACATGTTCATTTTACCTTGAGTGGGCGTTCCGCCGCATGCACTGTACTGATTACAGAGTATTGTATCATTACAACAAGCCATGCAACGTATATGGTGGCCTACTTCTCTTTTACCAACGATAACGCCATGTGACGGTGAGCAAGCCTGAAATCGTGAAATTTATCAATCTTTCTGCATACCATGAATATGCATTATGTCTGTTGACTGTACATATTTGAACTGAAAAAATACCACATTTAAACTGTAATATTGTGTGTTCGATTGTAAATGCATACCCCTATACCGAAATGTAGGGACCCAGGAAAACCTGTGCTGTAGTCTGAGTCAACGTTTAATCCTCCATGCAGACGTTATCACGCCGGATAGTCGGGTATCAGACAGAATCATGGACCTGACATAAAGCTGTATATTTCAATGGGTTGGGACCAGAACTTGTTTCGTCCCTTGCTTGGTTATTTGGGACTCAACTTGTGGTGTTCGGTTGCTTCGGTATTTTTATTCCTGTTGTTTGACACCACATGAGTCTCCTGGTGTTGCAATACGTTGTTTCTGTCGACTCCGCATCTCTAATTCATCAAAGGTCTTATTCGTCATTTGTTTTGTACCTGTACTGACTCATCGATGGACATAATAATTGAGCCGCGACACGACAAAACTAACAATGTGGTTGTGCGACCAGTGCCGACTAAGATCAGCTTAAACGTCCACCCAGTTTAATCAGACCCTTTGTTAAGTATCCAAAGGGTAGCTAAGAGTCTAAGCTATCTCCATGCGGACAGCGAAGACTCTAATCAGACTGGGCGGATGCTCAGGCTGATTTGAGTCTGCGCTGGGCGCACAACCAAAGTGTTGGTTTTGTCGTGTAGCGGCTCAATTATAATTTGACGTTTTCCGCTGATAGGTAGATGAATCAAAATTTGTTCGAGGAACAATCTCACTTTCGAATTTTTGCGCATATCATTGCCTACCATCAGGTAACCGAATCTATGCCCAAATTAAAAATAAGACATTTGACCTACTTGGCCTAACTTGCTAATATACATAAGTACAAAAATGCTTAAAACGCAGAAAAGTAGTCCGAATAATACCTGCGCGGAGATACACCCAAGGTCATAGAAAGTAGTTCCCAATTCAGTGGAGTATTTATGTATAGAACACTCCTGAAAAAGGAAAAAACAATATCATGACAAACACAATCCGTTATCCCCTAACTACCAAATGCCTCTTCTTATCAGCAATCGAATTGCATCTGAGGAGTTATGTTAGGCAGGAAATGCCAATTTTATGGTTGAGAAATAAAGAAGTACCCAGCTGGACGGACAAGATTCGAAGCCACGCCAACTACGACAACTCCGCCTATTCACTTAACCGATTGCGCCACTACGCTCCCAAAAAAGGAATTTCATGGAACAACGTCAGGCTTGATTTCTGTTAATAACCCGTCGGATAGCGCTACGCGATTTAGTTGTGTTAACACATTAGGTATATACATATACTCAGAGGCAATAGAAAAAATACAGTTTTTATTTTGAATACTCGGCCTCGTGTAAATGGCTGCATTGAAATATAAATAATGCCAGTTTTGGCAAACGTCTAGCTGTGCAAAACACAAACACACATTGTTTTGCAGTCACTAATTAAGTTAAGGTCCTTAATTCAAATTCAGCAGTTCCAATCAAACCTCGCTTTGCACACGACAAATAGCATTTTGCACTCCACGAAAGTCTATCGCTAATGTCTGTGAGTACAACCACATCGTCATCTAAACTGAAACCCCCACAAAGCCTCTTCAACCCTAGTTAGAAATGCTACATGTCTCAAATTATCTCCCTTTTCATTAAAAGTAGATAAAATTAAATATTACTCTATCTTACCTGGTATTAGAAGTTCCACTTGAAATTTTCGGAAAATTGTCGTTTAGCTTCTTGCTTTTGTGTGCGCTTAAAAGGAACCTCATTGACTTGTTTGTTTGAAAGAAAATTGCAAATAAACATCCCATAAGAACTCAATGCTTATTCAGGGCATGTTACCAGAAGACGCCAAATGCATCATTTCTTGGTAGGAAAATTTGATACTTTACCCCGTTTTTCATATGAGAGTTTGATATGTCCTTACAAACATTTCATTCCTTTTTCGATGTAATGCATAAAAAGCACAGAATTAATCTCTATTGTCCAAAGTGTATATTTAAAGGGGAGCTACTCCAGCGACAATGTTGACTTAGACCCCTTGTCTGTTTAAAACCATGTTATTTCCTTATCCTTTATGCCGATTGTACTGAAAATTATCGCAAATTATGTGAAACTGATTGTGTTTATCAACGGTGCCATGGTATTATCAGATGTGAAGACATCTGAAGGAAAATCAAGACTGCGTTAGCTGTATACTTTCTTCCGCCTCTCAGTATAGAATATCTGGATCATACGGTACAGAAGCTTGGGAATATATGATTTTATTTAAGATTTTACAAACTTTAACAGATATTCCGGCCTAGGACTATTTAACTGATACAGGCACATCCGAAAAAAATGTATGGTTGAGCAATAAAGAAGTACCCAACTGGACGGACAACTGGATTCACCCACGCCGATTATACGACAACTCCGCCTAGCCATTCAGAGACATCAGCTTAACCGATTGTGCCACTACACTCCCAAAAACAGGAATTTCATGGAACAATGTTAATATGTTCTGAAAAGTAAGATCCCTTGGAAGCAAGGAATACACCAAAGAATAGAAAATAGTAGACTCGGTTAAATTGAGTCTGTTCATGACTAGTAATGAAATGTGCGACACCAACCACGCCCCCTAGCACGCCCCCCTAGCACCGGCTTAAGCGGGACTCTTTTTTTCAAAATTACTCAAATGATCTAAATGATCCCAAAGGACCAGAAAAGATAATCTGTACTATGATGATGTACGGGGAGACGTTTTACGGCCGCCACACGGCACAAACACCAGCTGCAGTGAAGATAAGTATATGTTCTGAAAAGTAAGATCCATTGGAAGCAAGGAACACACCAAAGAATAGAAAATAGCAGACTAGGTTAAATTGAGTCTGTTCATGACTAGTAATGAAATGTGCGACACCAGCCAGCCACGCCCCCTAGCACCGGCTTGAGCGGAACTCTACTTTTCAAAATTACTCAAATGAACTCAATGAGCCCAAAGCCTGATTTCTCTGAATAACCCGTCGGATAAGGCTTCTCGAGTTAGTTGTGTTTACACAACCAGGTATATACATGCAATATCTAGATCATACGATACACACGAGCAAATGTTTCTTTGCCATACCTACTTTGGGACAGAAACTTTGCCTGTGTGAACGAAGCTTTACTGTAGTTGACTAACTCGTCTTATGTGTCTTCCGACTAGAATCGGTGACAAAGCTTTCACTTTTACACAAAAACTTCGAGAGTTATTACCTCATCCTGATCGCAGTTGATATGATGTTGACAGTCATCTGGTCTTGCTATTTTGCTACAAGAAGCACACGTCTGACCAGCTTCTGTTAAAATAAAAGATATAGAGGATCTTACATGAGTGCTCATGTATTATTGAATTTATTAAACTAGTTGGGGAAAAAATAAGATGCGAGGCTCTGCCGAGCATCTTATCGGTTTTCTCCAACGAATTTTATAAATTCAATAATACAGGAGCACGAATGCTAGATTTTATTTATCATATGACACTAAAATCGCATTTCATTAGCAAATTTGCACTAAAACGTCTCGATTTCGCCATTAAAATGCGCAGTTTTATGGACGTCAACGCATAACGTTACGACGTAATGTGCGTATTTTATTCACTAGTTGATTATCGTTTTTAATGCACGGTTTTATTACACTAACAGATGCGACGTCATATGATAACAGGTGAATATAAGTGCAGTTGTGTTTGTGAGCACATGGTCATTAAGCAGATGAATAGAATTAAAACAGGGGGTCGCGTAGCGCAGTCGGCAGCACGTCTGACCATACTGAGCCAGAGGGTCAGGTTTCGATACTCAGTCCGACCACTTACTTTCGTGAAGATTGATTCTATTCTTCCGCTGATTCAAGAAGGGCAGCTGTCAGTTACTGGCGAAAGAATGTGTACGTCGTACTGGTTAACCGCTTAGAAGGTCTAATTAAAATCTTAAAGAGTTCCACTATGAGCAGAGATCACGTTCGAAAGAAGGAACATGGGCCATACTTCGAAGTTTCGGCTAATAAAGCCCTATCAAGGGCCCTGACATGGTCTGGTGATGAAAATGAGGGGTAAAAATACTGCAATTTCTTAATTTTAATAAGGCAGTCGATTCAGAAACTGATAAGTATAAAAATTGGGTCCAAATCAATAAAAAGCGATGATCTAGAATATGTGTCTAAATCAATAAAAAAATCTGTTTTCTCAGATAATATCCTCTGATCTTAAAGGACAAAAAAAAATAATCTGCACCTTGGACGGTATCCGGTGAGACGTTCTACAGCCACCACCCGGCACAACACCAACTGCAGTGAAGTCAAATTAAAATCTTAAAGAGTTACTTCAAGAGCACCTAACCACGGTGTTCCTGACAGGCTTAGTGCAGAGTGTCTGATGAGATCAGAGGATATAGTCGGAGAAATCAGTTTTTTTTATTGATTTAGACTTATATTCTTGACCATCGCTTTAACCCCCTCTACACCTCCCCATCCCATCCCACCCCCACCCCTACCCCTCTTGATACTACTCAGTCTAGAATCGACTGCCTTATTAAAAAAGAAATTGCAGTATTATTCCCTGGCTTTCATCAACAGATCATGTCAGGGTCACTGATGAGGCTTTATTAGCCAAACCCTCGAAAACGCGTTGCTCTGTGTTGCAGAGGAAATTGAATTTGTATTAAATGGCGCCTGTACTAAGGATCTTAAGATTGACAATGGTAGAAGACGAAGTGTCCTGATCATTTTTGATTTGATCGCAAAAGCCGAAACTTAGGCTTTTTAGTTACCGGACCCTCGATTTCACTGACCAGTTCCTTAGATACATAGACATGGCGGTTGTATTATAAGAGGCAGGCGATGTTTACTACTAGCGAGAAATTGATCACAACTCTCACGATAGGACGTCGCTGTTACTTAGAGGATCACAAACGTCGTGTCATAAAATCGTATGACCATTCGTGTAATTACACTTTGGCGCGTACATGTAACGTCATTTACAACGTCCGTGTCAACAATGCGTTTTCTCACTGAAAAAAAAATGTTTATTTTGGTGTAAACATATTTTATTTCAATTTCATACAAGTTATGTACAGGTTACAAATAGTATACAATAGCAAAAGGATCTGAACGGAAGCCAAGGGCCTATTTAGTTCATCTCCTGTGAGATATATCAATTTATACCACAATTAGGCAGATATTTATGCAAATAATATAGTGGCCGGTACTTAGTAGAATTGTAAAGCGCAACATTAAAATGTGTGTATAGAATACAAAAACAATGTTCGAAGAGAAAACAAATGGAGCATTACCAAACAAAGAAGGAGTAAAGCAACGTGTTAATAGTCAGGACGAGGTATACCCGAGTAAATTATTTAGCTACTAGTAAACCTAGGTGATAGTTTTGTTAAATTGACAGGTAGTTTCCAGGTCACAATTTCCTTTGATCAAGCTAGTACATTAGCAGACTTTGCAGATAACTTATAGATTTCAATTTACTAAGTAAGATTGCCACAGACTTCTTTATAAATAAAACATATTACTGTCCTTGATGAAAGTTTGCACACATCTGAAAATAGTGTTATTTAATGGCAAAGTCAATGACCTATTACCATACATTAAAGTATCGAGTGAAACAGTGCATATTTGAGACAAAGAGTTCATTAGGTTTCGACGAATATCAGTGTAAAGTGGACAATGAAAAAAATAGTGTTGTGTATTTTCAATACTACCGCAATTGCATAATGGTGAATCTAAAATATTTTTCAGGAAAAGGTCATAATTTAGAGAGCTACATTTTGTTCTCAGACGAGTATGAAGTACTTGTAATTTTGTGTTTCCTACGTAATAATAATTTGGAATTAATGTCCTATTTCGATTCAGGCGATTTTTAAAGAAATTAACTGATGCAGCATTTTTATCTTCGTCTTCTAGACTGTTCCAATCTCTGACTACAGAGGGAAGAAAAGATTAGTAATATAGACTGGTTCGGGCTTCGACCATTCTCATGTCATTGGCATTTCTTAAGTTGTATCTAGAGAAACTATCAACTGTTGGGGGACCATAGAGGAAAGGTATAAGGGAGATAACAATGATTGCATTTTATAAAACAGCACTAATTTATGTTTATATCTACGTGTGTCCAAAGTTTCCCAACCTGTTTCATCATATAATGCCTGGATCGAAACTAATTTTGTCGTTCCTGTAGCAATCCTTGCAGCTTCTATTTGAATTTTTTCAAGCTCTTGTTTTTCCTGTTGATTACAGTTACTCCAAACTACGTCTCCATTTTCAAGGATAGGCCGAATGAAAGAGGTGTAAATTATTTCTAATTACTTACGATCAATTTGATATTTTAATTTCCTCATTATATTTAGCCTTACCCAAGCTTTTTCTTTAATAAATTCAATTTGATTATGCCAAAATGTTTATTTTGAAGGCGATAAAATTTCATTTTAAAGGGCCACATGATAAACAGAATCTTAAACTCGTTGTCATTTCATATGAAATTTATGAAACTCGCAAAAGGCTCGTTTCACAAATTTCATATAAAGTTACCACAAGTGTAAGATCCTCTATATCTTAATGTTTTGAAATTGTCAATGTTTCTGTAGTTTAGGCGTTCAGACATAATGTTGGTACTCTGACCGCTTTTGCCTAAATATATATATTACCCATTTCTCTTTACATGAAGTATTTACGCATTGACTTTGATCATTCACACCCAGATACTAGTATATATTCTGTACTCACCGCACCTCTGAATGACTAGCCATAAGCCAGTAATCACTATCAGTATATGGACTGAAAAGTAAGTAAACATATCTTATTTCCATCTTGGTACGGAATCGTTTTTATTTTCGCTTCGCAGAAAATAACACAAACACGCACACACACACACACAAACAACTGTATTTCAGTCAGAAGTGTCAGTATATTATGATATGATAAGAATATTCATGGCCTTTTTGGGCTCGTCTCGAATATTTACATTATCCGTGCATTTATTAAAAAGCCCTATGGTATACCATTATAACGTAATGTAGTTTATACTTCAATAACTACATAGAATCACGCAACGTAACATGACGTCAGAATAGACCATGGTTCTCCAATCTGATTGGACTTAAGCGATGTTATGACGTCTTTGTTATCTCGTTGACGCCGCTCAGCTTGTAGTACAAAAATTGCGTATAAATGTTTCTCTACTCTAGCCGTTGCCCCCTACGCGAGAAAGGATTGTGAATATAAGAAATTAACTTAATTTTCTAGTGTTTACAGAAGGGTCGCCAGAAAAGTTTGCATGAACCCCTTTCTAGCGTCCCTTCGGGTTCATGTAAACTTTTCTAGCAACCCTTCGGTAAACACCAGAAAAATTAAGTTAATTCTTTGCGCGCGACCCAATGTAGTTTAAACTTCGATAAACATCAGAAAAATGAAGATCATCCCTTAAATAATGTTGGCTATATTTTATGTAGACCATATTAAGTAACGACCAGGAGCCAACAAATTCTACTCACCTTCGACTACCTGTCTTAACTGTTAAGCTAGTATATAAAAGCATTTACTGTTAACTTCAAGAAAACAGAAAAAAATCTAAGAGTTTACGAACTAAGAAGCTCAAGTGAAATTGACACCATATTCGTTTTCAAATATTAGTGCGTTAAAATACTTCTGCATGAATAAATCAGCATCAGACCGTAGCCGATCATTGGCTTTCCTTTGACATGAAATTATGCTAATCTTAAATGAAATCTACTCCTCCAAGCAAACGGGCTTTCTATAGACCAACTTCCATTATAAACAATCTTCTAGAGCAGTAAAACCTTCACTATAATCTACCATAATGCCCCCCCCCCCACCGCGCTTCTCCGGTCTTTCGGATGAGACTTTAAACCGAGGTCCTGTCTCATTCCTGTTAAAACAGCAGCAAACTGTATTTTCTAGGCCAGCAAAGTCTTTCCGAATGCCTGTGAGTTCTCAAACACACCTACATAATCTGATGTACTTTACTGTTTTTTTTAAACTAATTTCTGTTTTAGGGTTTTGACATAGGTACTCCATTCATAACCTATGTTATTAAAACAATAAAGGTTTGTCTGGTAGATTCAACTATGCATACCTCATATATTTAGGGGTGCTCTTCAACTAAGATTTCTATTCAAGTCCAGTCAAACTAAAAAATCTGACCTAAACATTCCTATGGTAACACATCAAACAAAGAACCACTTATGGTTTCTGTTATACTTTTCCAATTATACTCAGCGTCTATGAAAACACACCAGTCTTATAATGCCATATATTTCTTTACATTCAATGATCATACGATACCAGCATGATATGGTTATCATTTCGAAACATTTCATTTTGCTCATATAGATATAGAAATATAGATATAATGCGCTTTAAATGTGTCATTTGACATCGACAGTGTTCCAACACGTCATTTTTGACGGCACGTTCGACAGCGCCAACTGGGTAACGAATTAAATTTAAATAAAATAAAATATCCTATCACAAAACCAGAAATTAAAAATTTATTAAATTGTCTGTTACATAAATAAACCAAATATTAACCGAACATATATCAAAACTGGTGCGTTTTCATTGACGCTGAGTATAGTTTAAACTTATACCAGCCCACTGAACTCTTGAGCCTACCATATCAAACACAATGTATGTGGCAGGGGTCAAAATAATTGCAGTTATTCATCAAATTCTTCAATCCACAGAATATGCAGAAAAGATAACATTTTGCCAAAAACTTATTTTCATAAAAGACAACAACAAAATACATCATTATCTAAGGGTAAGGCTCAATATAGGCTTTACAGCTGATTATTCATATTTTCGGCAATATTCCTCGTACGTATTGCAAAAGATACAGAATAACATCACTGCCCCTTGTAACCGGAATCCATTCTGTACAGAATTAGTAATCGGAGGTATAGCAACTAAACTAAAACTAAAGCTGGTGGCCAGTAGAATCACAACATCTCGGCGAAAACTGTAAGTTTTTTTTCCATTCGATATGCATCTTAAACTTCTTAAAGTGTCTGGATACACCTTTATATTTTCTTCGTCAATTTTACAAATATGAGCGAACTTTATGACTTCTAATTTGTTTTCCAGGACAACAGAGCCTTTTCGAATGTGGTCTAGGGGATAGTCGGGTAACTTCGGTCAGGCCGGTAAATTCGGACACAAACAAATTTTATCTTGTCAAATTTTTGGCCTTTGTCTATTAAATCCTTTACAAAAATTAACAAAATTTTCAGCTTAAGTAAAGGGAAGTACGATAATTTAATGTAATAGCTATAAGCAATGCCCATATATGCCAATATCAAAAGCAAGAAATGTTGCTATAGATAAATTAATTCTCTTCATCACCAGTCACTTCTCTTCGCAACCAATAAATAAGTGAACTTCATTTTTACTCAGATGAAAAGATTAACAGGTATACAGGTGCCATTGAGTAACTCTGTACAATAGACTAGCAACTGACATAGGTAAATATTGACCATTCAAAGGCTGTTAAATGAATAAACTTACTCCCTTGTAAAATACAGATAAAATATCTTCTAAAAATGGGCAGTTTTCAAAAGAAACTTTTTAGTTTCAAAATATAATTTTAAGGAAAATTATAGATTAGTTATATATAAGATAGTCATTAAAGATGCGCTTAACTTCATAGTGATAGCTGTGGTAGTTTTAGAGATATTTAGCAAAATGACCGGTTTTATAGACAGCAAACGGCCTATACAACGAAATGACAAAAGTCTTATACTTACAAAAAAAAGTCCTCATATTTCTTTCTCTCCTGACTTTGTTGTTTCGCAGGCAGAAAATAAATGACTGACTTTCCTTGTTTGCTTCTTTCTGATAAGACATATATTATCAAGCGTATTAAAGCATATGTCAATTTCACATAACCTTATAGGGCGAGGTGCATCTAAACGAGTGCCTGGTTAAAATAAGTATGCTAGATGATTGATTGATTTGATGCTTAACGTCCACGGTAAACAGCTAAGGTCATGTCGGGACAGTCAGTTAGCCTAACCACACTATTCCTGGGCAGGCTTAGTTTGGATTTTGATTGTTTCAGTTCCTGGTCTTTGCATACTTTTTACTTTTAGACCTCCTAAGCGGTTAACCAGTACTAAGTGCATATACTTTCGCCAGTAACTGACAACTGCCCTTCTTGAATCAGCGGAAGGAGAAACGAAAGTATGTGGCCAGGTCGGGTTTCGAACCCAAAGTATGCTAGAACATAAGGTATCCTGGAATACTGTTGAAGATTTTGGGCTACAAATTGGTATCTACAGTCATCTTAATGACTATATGAAGATATATGTGTACAAGAGGTCAAAGTCATTCTTTGACCTTTGACCCAGAACTCTCATATTTTGACGATTTCAAACAATCTTCTCAAAACCCACTTGGCCAATTGAAACCAAATTTCATATAGAGCCTCAATGGATTGAGGGAACGAATATTTAATGATACGGTTCAGGTCACATGGCCGCCACGCCCATATACGGTAAAAAAATTAAATAGATCTTTTCCTCCAGAACCAATTGACCGATGGCCTTGAACTTGGTATGTAGCATTTCGTACTCAAGTACAATCAAGATTGTTCAAATTATGATCTTGGGTTGACCTTGACCTCTTTTACAGCGAGGTCAAATATGGGAAAATGCTATAACATAAGATTTCATGAGGAGTTTTAAAGATTTATTGTGTAGATATTGGTATATGCAGTAATCTTAATGAGTACATAAAGATTTATGAGTCCAAGAGGTCAAAGTCATTCTTTGACCTTTGACCAAGAACTCCTATATTTTGACAATTTCAGACAATCTCCTCAAAAATCACTTGGCCAATTGTAACCAAATTCTATACAGAGCCTCCAGGGGTTTAGGGAATGAACATTTGTTCAAACGGTCCAGGTCACATGACCAACATGGCCGCCATACCCATTTATGGTGAAAACCTTTCATATTTTTCTTCTCCAGAACCAATACACCTATGGCCTTGAAACTTGGTAAGTAGCATGGAGTACTGGAGTATTACCAAGACTCTTCAAATGATGACCTTGGGTTTACCTTGACCTTTTTTGCGGCATGGTCAAATATGGGAAAACGCTAGAACGTAAGATTTCATGGAAAGGTCTGAAGATTTGGGACTAAAAATGGTATATATGGTTGTCTTAATGAGTACATGAAGATTTATGAGTACAAGAGGTCATAGTCATTCTTTGAGTTTTGACCCAAGACTCATATATTGATTATTCTAAACATAAGAAAAAGCCATTTTGCCAATTGTTCAGGTGAGCGATTCAGGGCCTCATGACCCTCTTGTTTTACATTATTAGTTTGTCCAGAGCATACCTCGGAAAGTATAAAAGTGAACTAAACGAAACTTCACAGATTGATAGAGGGATTTAAGGGAAAGTGCAGAGCACAAAAACCATAACCCTACTACCAGGAATTACAAAGTTATCTCCCTTCTTAGATCTTTCAATATTTTGCTTGTCCGGTGCATATCTATAGTATTAAAGGGATCTAATTGAAACTTCACACACTAATAGAAGGCAATTAAAGAAAGCGCAAAGCACAAGAACCATAACTCTATCGGAAGTAATTTCAAAGCTCCCTTCATTTTTTTTCCAGTATTTTGCTTGTCTGGAGTATATCTCTGTAAGTATTGAACTGAACTAAGTGAAACTTATATAAGAACCATAATCCTATCACCAGTTAACAAAAAGTAAAAAGATGGGCAGTGATCAGGAATTAATACAATCAAATCCCACATTCCGCTCTCAAAACCAATAGGGAAAGAAGCACATACACACATAAAGTGACACAAGTTTTCGAAAGACACGCACAGTAAACCGAATAAGCAGCTCTTTCCCAAACAGATGGCCATTCAGCTACCCCAATAACGGCATCAACATCTATTTTTACTTATTTTTTTTATTTTAGTTGCAAAACAAAACAAAACAGAAGGCAGACTGGGCAGAGATAAGGATGACCAAACCGCCAGGGCCAATGACAAGCGGACACAGCACAATATAACATCAAGAAACCACAACAGAAGTACCGCCTTGGAACGGTCAGCAAAAGATTACTGGGGGGGTGCTTGAACATGTTTAACCACAACAGAAGTACCGCCTTGGAACGGTCAGCAAAAGATAACTGGGGAGGGGGGGTGCTTGAACATGTTTTAAGGGCCAAAACCTCGCCCTCTGCCTCTGCAGTGGTTTGAAACATTACGCTAGCTGTTTGGTCCGCATGAAGGTTTCCTAACTCATCAATGAATCATCACCGGAAACAAACAAATCACGGATAAGGCTTATGATGAATCAGAGATGAGGACTCAACGGAAAGAACGTATTGCGACAACAGGAGACCCCTGGGAAGTCAGACAACACCACTGAAATACCGGAGCAAAAGAAAACTATCAGCTGAAACCCGAATAACCAAGCAACAGACAAGGCAAACTCCGGCCTTAACCAACTAAATTAAGTAGCTTTATGTCGGGCCCATCTTTGATTCTGATGCCTGACCAGCCGGCGTGCAATTAAAGATTGAAGCAAAAGTGTTTAACCATCATTGGGTTAACCACTAAACTTGAAGACTGTAGCATTACATTTATGTTATATTCAATACGTTTGTAACGAACGACAATTTTCCTGAACTGATCAGAAAAATCGGACTTACCTACAATTTTTTTGAATTTATAGTCTAAGTCACCATAAAATTCTGGTTCCGCTAGGCCCTATTGCAAAAGACGTTTTAATCCGACATTGAATTTAGAAACCAATTCATAGTCTCGGCGAAAGAATTTTGAAAATGCTTTTCGAAGTTTATGATATCTATAGCCCTGTTGGAGAAGCTTAGCAGTTAAAATTTTATAACGGTCATTGAAGTGAGTCACATGACTAGACACTCTAGCAAACCGAATAAGTTGAGAATTGTAAACCCCGTAAGAGGTAGAACGGGGAAAACCACCATCCGAAAATGGAAAATAGACTATGTCAAAATCAAAAACATCGCGGTTATCATAAATTTGGGATGAAACAAATCCATTTGAAACAGAGAGATGTAATTCCAAAAATGAGGCTTCAGTATCGGCTCCATTAGTTTTGTTTAACTGTAGCTCAGGTGGATAAATTTGATTCACCATGCCTTTAAAAGGTCATCTAGATATCTAGATGTAGAATTAAAGCTTCAACAATTTCAGATTGTTTATCATTAGAAAGAGAAGCCATGAAATCTCTTTCGTAGCAAAATAAAAACAAATCCGCTACAAGAGGAGCACAATTAGTACCCATCGGAATACCAACAATTTGTCTGTTTAACTTAGTACCAAATCTAATGTAAATATTATCTAAACGGTATGTTAACGCTTCACACATATTTTGACATGACCAAAGTTTATATCGGTTTTGGTGTTCAGAAGTAAAGAATGCGATTCTTACGTTACATGCAAGAAAATTTGAACGTTCCCTTTGGAAGGTCCACTCAATTTACTCTTTAAGTTTTTCCTTGAACAAATTATATGGCAAAGTCATATTGAGTGTAAAAAATCATAAATTGACAAACTGGTCGCACGGAACCCTCTCAACTTCAATTTATTAATTACCTCACCAGAATTTTTAATAAACCAAAACAAATTCTTACCTGACCTTTCATAAACTTTTTCACAGTACCTTATGGCATAATTTTTACAGCAGTGAGGCAAAAGGTTAATAATTTAGAAAGTTCAGTAGCGGACAAAGCACAATGTAACATCAAGGAACCACAACAGAAGTACTGCCTTGGAACGGTCAGCAAAAGATTACTAGGGGGCTTAAACATGTTTTACTGGTACCAAACCACGCCCTCTGCTTCTGCAGTGGTTCAAAGCATTTAGTTAGCTATTTGGTCCGCATGAAGATTTCCTAACCCACCAATGAAACACAATCGGGAACAAACAAATCACTTATAAGATCTATGATGAATCATTTGCCAGTTTGATTGTATTTTACTGTGTTAATAAAACAAACGCTACAGCCTATCTGATACAAGTAGCCTTCACTACAACTTCGTATTCAAACAGGACATTGATGCATTCGAAGCTTGCAGTAAACCTGGTAAATGACATTCAGTGCTTCCAAACGTTCGGTTATGCAAATCGTTCCAACGAAAAGTGTTCAGTACAGACATGATACCAAATACGTAGGCATATCCTGGAGACGGAAGATGCAAGCAAGTAACATGGTGTCACTTTAGACAAAAACATGAACTGGGACCAGCATTCTAACAACGTCGTCATAAAAGGCAACAGGATGTTGGGATTCCTACGACATTATCATGAAGAATGCACAACAAAATCAGAGCAGCGACATACACAGCTATTGTGCGTCAGCGATGGAATACGCGTCTACAGTCTGGGACGACTACCGCAACACATCAATGATGTTTTAAAACACTTGCAGCGGAGAGCAACTCGTCATGACGTTGAAGCAATGCTGATTCCATTGTGTTTCAATGTTGAGTACCTGGAGGGCGGAATGATACACAATCTCCCATAGGACAGTTTAGAGGGTCAACACCGTGAAGGAGATTCAATGAATTCAGAAGGAGACACGATGATGCATCTTTCATAGCAAAAAAAAAAAGATCTGCTACAAGAGAGCACAGTTGGAGCCGTTGGTATACCTGCTTTTTGCATAACTAGAGCTCATTGTCCAGATGGAAAGTTTGGCAAGACCATCAAATTATCTTTTATTATTTAAAAACGCAGAGAACAAACAACATCGTATCAACATTTCTCGTCCTTGATGGTAGTATGAAATAGATTTCTTATAAAAAAGAAATGAGCCGCGACACGACAAACTCAACAATGTGGTTGTGCGCCCAGCGCAGACTCAGATCAGCCTTGGCATCCGCCCAGTCTGATCAGAGCCTTCGTTGTCCGCATGGAGGTAGCTTAGACCCTTAGCTACCCTTTAAGCGCTTAGCGAAGAGTCTGGTCTGACTGGGCGGATGCCCAGGCTTATCTGAGTCTGCGCTGGGCGCATAACCACATTGTTGGTTTTGATGTGTCGCAGCTCAAATGGTTGTCACTATCTACTTTTTCTTAGTTTGTCAACTGAGCCGTCAGTTTGTGTGACATAATGAGTAGCATTAAATTGTTTTGATGCCCGAGGTCTGTCTAATTGAGGGATATGTGGTTCAAATCTCTTTGGATGCTGGGGCATTATTGAAATAGGAATTGACAGTTATTCAAAAGAAAGAGAACACGAAACTTTTTGCTGAACTGAGGGATACCAGTTACGTTACATAGAGGATATTTGACTTTTTCAGTGTAAGATCGATTTTTATTTCACCGAATGTACACCAAAAGCAGTATTTTCACGAGTGGCGAACCACGAGTGAAAATACCACTTTTGGTGTTCATGAGTGAAGCCACGAGTGAAAATACCACTTTTGGTGTTCATGAGTGAAATAAAAATTCATCTTACACTGAAAAAGTCAAATTTTCTATTTTTTTTTTATGCTTGAAAATCGCATTAATTCTGTTTATTCAAGAGCGTCAGCCATCACGACAGAAACACAACATTGTTTCTAGCCGTTTTGCGTCTAATTTCATGCTTCCAGCGTGTTTATTGGTAATGATATTGGTTATATACATAGTTTGCAACTATAAAAAGCTTTAAATATCATCTCCAAACATTTGCCAAGAAAGAATGCCTACAGGTGACTTGGGCGGCCTGACGTCGCGTGCAGTAACAATGGTACGTTGGTGCTTTAAGTGACGTCATCAACGTCGTAATGAAAAAACAAACATGTGTGACGTAATTTTTGTCAAGCCATACAAGATTTAGCCAATTAATCAACAAAAAACCTGAGGCTATTTCACAAAAATCCTATTTCTGAAACAGTGAAATCGAAAAGTGATAATTTAACTGTTTGAAACAGTGAGATTATCAGTTTCGATTTCACAGAGAAATCTCTATAATTCGTTGAAAAGTATAAAAGAAAGTTTCAAGATTTGCGCCTTCAGCGGGTCTTGAACCCGCGATTTCTAGATCGGCAAGCCAGGGTTTGAACTACTGAGGTACCGGGCTAACGTTTACATTTGTAGTTGCATATGCAGTGACACTACTCCTGGAGGTCCCTCTCTGTTTGGCTGAGAGTGTCTGTTGTCCATTTTGTCATACTTTTCTATGTCTTGGTGGGTTATTCGTTGTTATTTTAACCTTTCGCTGTTGTTATAGAGTCTGTCAGTTTGGCCTACATTCATATTTTGTGTATATGAATTAAGACACTGAGGCAGTATTTCTTTATAATGTAAAGAAAATAATGAAAACTCATAAAATTATATCAGTGAGTTCAAGACATTGTCCCAGGATGTCGATGTTTCTAGCTTTCAAAATTGTTGTTTGTACGGAAGCACTTGCTATTAGATTAAAAAGAGAGAAACCTAAAGATTCTTGATTGTCATTTATCAGACTTTATCTAAAAGAGTATGCACTATTGTGGACTTACAATTTTATGTTGGAACACTATTCGGAGGTATTTCCTTTCTTGTGTATTTTAGCACTCAGCGAACGTAAAAAGTCTGTTTCATTATAATTTTACCTAGTGGTAAAAAAAGACGTAGAATGGAACTATGCCTTCAGGACCGCTATTCATTAAACAAAACACCCCAAGAAAACGCACAACCTAAAATTCGACTTCTTATCCCTATTGGCAAAAATAAATAAATAAATAAATAAATGAATAAAATAAAAAGAATTTATAAAACACATAGATGTGAATAATATCACTTAATTGATGTTCACAAAATGGTACGGGAATAACAAAAGCTCTTCTTATGCTGCTGACCTAGCCAGTCAGTAATCATACATGCTAAAGTGGCTTGCGACCAAGTTATCGACAACAGTAGAAGAGTATCGGATTGGTCAACAGCACACGCAGCCTCTGTAGTGATTGGTAATACGGAAAACAGAAAATCAATCTACGAAAATGTAATGCCTTTTTTGTTGTGGTACTCATATACCATTATTGACGGAATTGCTGTATACAGCAACTGTTGCTTATTTTAGAGGATTGTTGGACGCAAGAGACAAGTTTCCTATTTCAGCTGCAGATTCAGTGACTGCTATCTCTTTAATAAATCTAGATTTTATGTTAGCCGTCATAAACTTTTAAAAGCTACATAAATCCTGTGGTGATTTTTCTAATATTCCAATATCACATTCCCCATGAGAATTAGGATAGTAGTAAGGACTGTCACTCTGGGGACCGATTTTCCCATGTATTTTTACATAGACTTTTGGCCTGAAAAAAACTAAGTCCGCAGGGTCGCCTAGTGTAAAAATACATGGCGTTCCCCAGAGATGACAATCCATGAGCTAACTTCCTCAGGCTAGTAAGTCTCTGTTAGGCCCTTACAAAGCCGTAGAAGTCAAGTTCTTAGGCTCTAAGAGCCGTTCTTAGGACGATTCAGCGCCATTTTCCTACAAGAAATAGTCGTGGGATCATGCACGCAACTTTGCGGGACGTTGTAGAAAGTTTGTAGGATCTGTAGGAGCACACAAGAAAACTTGCGGGATCACGCGACGTCTTTGGCCAGTAGTGACGTTATGTTATAGGAAGTCTGTAGGAACTGTAGGATCCCACAAGAATTCTTTGCGGGATCACGCGACGTCTTTGGCCGGTTGTGACGTTATGATTGTACGTTTATGACGTCAGTTATTTCTAGCCAAAGTAAACAAGACGTTGGCCGCCATAGAAGCTGCGCTTATCACATTTTAAAGGGAAAATAGCGTATTTAAGGTTTGTAAAGTTATGAAATTATGCTGGAATTGTTATTAAAGATAAGATGTAGATGTGTATATTATTTTTAATGCAGTTAGTCATGAGGTTTGTGTGCAGAATGCGACAACTCGTAAGGGTAATCTTTCTAAAAAGAATTGGGTAGTCCTGAAAAGGACTGTTTGTTTGTTATAGCTGCTTTTTTGTCTATCTCGTTTTCTTTTTTCTAGGATTCGCTATGTCCTTGCAGTGTGAACCTACGCCACATCTCGATTCTGTGTGTTCTTCCGAAGTGGTCACATCAATAGTTAGGGGTATTTTGATAGGCTTGACGCTGAATTCTAGCATGCTGGGCTGCTGCTGTTGTTCTTCTAATCTTTGAATTCTGGTCTTCAGGTCATTTAATTCTTTGATGATATTCGCTAGAGCGGCCATGCCTTGCTGCGTCGTCCTAGTCTGTACTGGTTGGTAGTACGTCGTCGGCTGAACATACGTTTGTTGTTGTTGACCGTCGGCCATGATAGAATTGACTGCAGTCGCTAAGATATCCGATCCTCTCAGATCTTTTACAATATCGTCCAAAGTGAACGCATTCTCCATATTGACATTACTGCAAAGCACTCCAGTATGTCCTTATATACTTCTCAGTTGGATTGACCTACTTATTTTCTTGCTTTCTATCAGGTCCGCGCTGACTACATAAATAGCTTGCGCATTGACCCACTGGCACATTGTTACGATGGCTGACTTCGAAGAAACATGTTTGAGACAATTGGAGGCGCAGTTGGACTCTGTGCAGAGGGCAGTGGAGGTGCTGAAGCACATCTTTGAGATTACGCGGAGGGCCATAGAAAGAAGAAGAGAGGAGGAACAGAGAGTTCCAGTAAAAGACGAATGATCAGAGATGAAGCCAGAGGACCGCGAGCCGCCACCAGCCAACTACCGACGGCAGGAAAGAGAAAGTCCCATGGCTGAGGACTGGGACAGGGAAGCTGACGCTCCCCCTTTCTATTATCAGCAACAGGGGACAATCTCTTACCAGCAGTGGAGTGTAAGATGTCCAGCCTGAGGTGGAAGGCCAAGCCGTTGTCCTTGCTCATAAGATCTTTTGAGCACTGCCTCACAAAACGGCCCTTTTCAGGGCCACCACAACTTATTCAGAAAGAAATACTGCGTTGATAGTTGCATAAAACCCCATAACTAATTCGCATAGTTTTGATTGGTTAAGAAAGCATGCTGTCTTTCACGTCCGCCATGAGTCAATATATATATTCAACTGCCCTTAACAACTTCATTCTCAAATATGGGTTTGTCAAAGTATGTTCCCTTTGACCTGAGCAGACTGTGCAAGGCGTTTAAGAAGAAAGATTGGAAAGAAGTTGAAAGGCAACAGAATAAGATGGGGTTTGAAGTCTTTATGAGGAGAAGGGGTGTAAATCTCTCCAAGACTAATCCTGTTGTAGGGATCGTAAAACCTGTGTCAAAGTCTTCACAGTAAGTGAAGCCTTAGAACGCCCAAACAGCCCTTTTCAGGGCTACTCAACTCTTTCGATTGAAAAACCTTATGATAGAAAACATGACTTAATTCATTTAAAATAATTTATTGAATAACTATGTAGAAACATGACAGTACTATCATAACTTCTAAACAACAAAAAAGTCTCTCATAACTCTCTGTAGAAGTAATTATACTGAAAGTCTCTCATAACTCGCATTGTTTATTTAACACTAAGCGTCTTTGATTACTCACATTAGTAGTAATAATAATACTGAAAGTCTCTCACATTGTTCATTTAACACTAGGTGTCTTTCACAATCACTGGTAGTAATTATAACACTGTTATAACACTGAAAGTCTCTCATAATTCACATTGTTAGTATAATCACTGTGGGTTCACTGTTTCAGTTTTCGTTCACAGTCTTTAGATCTATGATCCTTAGATTTACAAAAGAAACAGACCCTGTCCGTCTTTCTTCGTTTGCTTGGAACCTCCGATGTGTCCCGAAATGGATATTTCCTCTTTGTCCCTCTGGATTCTTCCTGCTTGTCCTCTGCTTTGGCCTCTGTCTGTGGACATTCAGATATCCAGTGTAGAGTTGAGGAGCAGCGGTAACAACTTCCAAAGGGTGGCTTCAAGATGTCCTGTTCTTTCAGTGAAGACTCCAATGGCTGAAATAATTCTTTGTCCTTTTCATTCAAGAGTTTCTTCAGTGCCGTACAGTGATAGTAGATGCTCTTGGCATTGTTGAAGTTATTTGTTCTTGGATCCATCTTTACTGTTCAAGTGTCAGAGCTGAACTAAATCAAGGAGTCGGCACACTCTGTTTTATAGCCTATAGCTGGTGAATTTTTTGCACTAAGGTTACTAATTGGATCCAGTGCCAATTATAAAATCATGAAGTCAGAATATTTAGTCCGATATCGCAACTTTAACTTATCATCTTCTCTTTGTCGAATGTCATCTCTCAGCTGTTGATTGCCAAACCATACTTGTTGGCCAGCCATCTCATTCATGTGTTCGTCATAGCCTTTTATCCGTAGACTAAGAATAGGTCTCGCATCGGAAGATGGTCCAAGCATGTACTCAACTTCCATGTTATCACACTCTGACATCAAGAGAATATATCCAAATAAAAATCCATGTTCATCTATACTTCCTTTTGCATAATAATGCCCTATATGCGTGGTAATGTATGTCAGATCGTCCTCATTGCAATTGTGTATGCCAAATACCCATCGGCTTGATCGGCGTGACTCGTGTTCAAAGGATGGATTTACTAAACGCTTATGGAAATCTAATCTTACGTCTTCATCCAGTTCTGGCAAGGCATCAATGACTTCAAATAATCGTGTCATTTCTCTGCGATATTCATCTTGAGATAATGTAGCCATTGCATTTTCTACACGTCTATAACTCACGTTGAACCATCCTTTGTGAAGATCTTTCCTTAAGTCTTTCACTGACATGCGAGCCAAATACTTATAAATCATGTCTCTTATTTCAGCCGGTAAAATGTTTAAGTTGAAGTCGCACAACATCTTTGCCCAATGGTGCTCAAGAACTGTCCTCGAAGTGCCGTGTCTTCCTCTTTATATAGACACTTACCTACCATGTGTCCTGACCTGTAATTGACCATGACTATAATTTTTATCGTTTCAGGTGATATTTCAGCTGAGCCTATAAATAACCAAGAGCCAGATCTCTCAACGTCACTTAAGATTTGACAACCCTACAGTTAACATGCCAAGCAAGTGGAAGAGAATAAAATAGAATGGCAATGAAGAGGAGGAGGATGATGAGATTCAGTCCCCACACAGAAGACACAGAACCAACGTGATAGAATCAGACAGCGAAGATGAGGATGATATACAGCAATATTACGACTTGCAGCAAGTCAGACAGAGACCTTCTCGGCGATTCAGGACTAAAGCTTCGGTCTGCAACATTACTGTCAAGAAGTTCCCCGAACACGAACAACCGCTGGTGTTTGTCTCACGTTTGTTTAATAGGATGGTGGATGATATCAAAGACAAAAGCAAAGCTCAAGGTAACGATCGTATGAGACTCTCCATCTATCATCCAGGCTTAAAAATAGGCATTCACGTGCAATTTTCGGATGTCACTACATTGAAAGGTGGTTCTCTACTTCAAGAGATAGAAAAAGTCATTCAGTCTAATGATGAATTCAGGATTGACGATGGCCAAATGTCTATGGAAGTAACTCATACGAGAATTCCCTGAGGATCGGGCAGAAAAGCATTACATCATGGTCTGTATTTCGATAGTCAAACTATGAGAAAAATGAAGACGTCTATAGTTCAGATCAAGAATGCCCGGGACTCCATGTGTTTGGCAAGAGCCATTGTCGTAGGGAAATGTCATGCCGACAGAGACGATTCTGACACGTGGAAAAGGACTTGGGATCATATCCGAAAATCACACAAATCTTATCAGACCAGCAAAGCCTCGCGTTTGCTAGAAAGAGCCCGAGTGCCCAAAACCAAGTCTTGCAGTATTGACGAGTACAAGAAGATTCAGGCAGTACTGGCTCCAGAATATATCATCAAAGTTTTTTCTCAACATGCTAAAGATGAACTGATGTTTGAGTGTTTGCCAGTGACGCGCCAGTCTAAAGTGATTCATGTTTATTACAATCAAAATCACTACGATACGATCACAAATATCAAGGGGTTTTTAGGCTGTGTCTATTACTGTGAATTTTGTGATGTCGGGTACAGTAACAGAGGAGACCATTGTTGTCCACATGGATGTGTCGGATGCTTCGAACCCGAACCGTGTGAGCCAGATATAAAGCAATATTGTGGACAATGCAGAAGAACGTTTATAAGTCAGATATGCTTTCAGAATCACAAGCGAGTACGGGACGGTCAGAAAAAATCCATCTGCTCTCTGGTCAAGAACTGTGAGAAATGTCATCAAAGGATCGTGGAAAGAAAGAAGAGTGATCATGCTTGTCCTGGCATGAAATAGTGTAAGAGTTGTAAGAGTATCGTCGAGGCCGAACACAAGTGTTTTATTCAGCCTTACACAGCCACAGAAGAGACAGAGGAGAACGAAACTCGTTTCATCTTCTTCGATTTCGAAGCCAAACAAGATACTGGAGAGCACGTACCTAATTTCTGCGTGGCTCACAGAGCCTGTGATGTCTGCATAGATTTGCCCATCGAAGCTCATTGCCCGAATTGCAGTCAGTTTGAGGGAGGAAGAGAAAGAACATTTCAAGGTGACAGTACGCTTAACGATTTCTGTACTTGGCTGTTTGATCCCGTCTATCGTGGGGTGACGGCCATTGCTCATAACTTTGGTGGATACGATGGACAGTTCATCCTACGTCACGTGATCGAGCACGGAACGGACAAGCCGGAATTGGCCATGACTGGTAATAATATTATCACCATGAATGCCAGAGGAGTGAGATTCATCGACTCGTTACATTTTCTCAATATGAAACTGGCCAAATTTCCAGCCACGTTCGGTCTGACGGAACTTAAGAAAGGCTATTTCCCACACATGGCAAATACAGACCAGTTTTGGAATTACACGGGCCCCTATCTCGATGCCAAATACTACAGTCCAGACACCATGTCAGAGAAAGATCGAGAGACGTTTATGGCCTGGCACGACGAGAAAATTGCATCACAAGCCGTGTTTAGCTTCAGGCAAGAAATAGAAGAATATTGTAGGAGTGATGTAGACATACTGAGAAGATCCTGTGGACGTTTCAGAGACATCTTTAAGTAATACAGTGGTTTGGATCCATTGATGAATGACATCACCATTGCTCAGGCATGCAGCCAAGTATGGAGAAAAGATTACATGCCGGTGAACTCCGTGGGACTGATTCAACCTCAAGGATATCCCAACGAGAAAAAATATTCCATCAAGGCCGTGCGATGGATTCAGAGCGTTGCTCTGACAGAATCTAAGTTCATTCACCATGCGCTCAACGGCGGAGAAAAGCAAATTCAGGGCATGTATGTGGATGGTTTTGATCCCCAAACCAATACCGTGTACGAATTCCAAGGTTGTCTGTGGCACGGCTGTCCCACTTGCTATACAGACAGAGATTTCATCAATCCGTTTAATTGTCAGAGAATGCATTCACTGCATGAGATGACAGAGACCAAGATCAGAACCTTGAAAAATGCTGGCTTTACGGTCGTGGAACTGTGGGAACACGATTTTGACAAACTGTGTAAAGAAAACGTGGAGTTCAAGACTGCGATCGACAGTCTGTGGCCTCACAGAGACCCTCTGAAGCCAAGAGATGCTCTCTTTGGTGGTCGGACGAACGCCATCAAATTATCTTACGAAATAGAAGGAGACGAAGAAATCAAGTACATCGACATCTGTTCACTGTGTCCGTACGTGTGCAAGTATGGACTGTTTCCAGTCGGTCATCCCGAAATTTACACTCAAGAAAATATTGACATGACCAATATAAGACAATACACTGGCATTCTCAAGTGTAAAGGTCTGCCGCCAACACATCTCTATCACCCCGTTCTGCCGTACAAGTGTAACAAGAAGTTATTGTTTCCACTCTGTCGGACGTGTGCCGACACGCTGAATAAAGATGCATGTCATCATAGCGATAAGCAAAGAGCACTGGTGGGAACCTGGGTCAGCACCGAACTAATTGCTGCTCTGGACAGAGGTTATCGCCTCGTGGAAGTGTACGAAATCTGGCACTTTCCAGAAACTTGTCAGTACGATAGGGAGAAAGGTGAAGATGACTTCTTTGCAGGCTACATCAACAACTTTTGAAAATCAAACAAGAAGCCAGTGGGTATCCGTCCTGGTGTTAGACAGAAGAAGACTGTGAAAAGTTTAAACATAAGGCATCAGATTGGAAAACGTAGAGAGAAACGAGGGAAAACGATCTTTTAGCAAGATCGTCTTGAATAGCTTATGGGGCAAATTGGCTCAAAGAGACAATCTGACCAAGACAGAGTATATTTCCAATCCCAGTCAATACTTTGAACTCATCACTGATCCAAACAAACTCGTGAAACATGTGGAACCGTATGGTGAGGAGTTCATACTGGTAAACTGGGAGGAATTAGACAGTCTGGCCGAACCACATCAATGTAGTAACGTCATTGTGGCTGCCTTCGTCACCGCCCAGGCCAGGCTGAAATTATAAAGCGTGCTTGAACCTCTGGGAGAACGTGTTCTATATTTCGACACAGATTCTTGCATATACGTTCACAAACCGGACCAATGGAACCCCACGATCGTCAATAACAGACTTGGAGAATGGACGGACGAGAAACCTGATGCCAAGATCACTAAATTCGTGGGCATGGGACCAAAGAACTACGGATACGAATATGTCGAGCATGCCAGTGGCAAGAGAAAATCTACCTGTAAAGTCAAAGGACTGACGTTAGATTACAACACATCTAGGATTGTAAACTTTGACACGATGAAACAATGGTTAGACAAAGAAAGAGACACGTTCAGTATCATCGTGGAATACAAGCACAGGATCAAAAAGAACAAGAATAGAACTGTGTCCAGTGAAACTCAACATGAGACTTACAGATTTGTGTACAATAAGCGAGTCATTCAAATGAACGGCACGACCGTGCCGTATGGATACCAATAATTTATTATAAATAGAATAGCTCTGTGTCGTTCTGTCTCATTTCTACAGTTTCATCGACAAGATATGGCTCTGGTAGAAGATATCCGCAATTTGTTTTTCAAACATCCTGCCAATATTTTTATCTCGGGGCCTAGCGGATCAGGCAAAACTGAGTTCGTAAAAAAGTTGATCTATTTGATATCGTGCCCCAGCGCATTGTCTGGTGTAACAAAGAATGGCAACCTGCCTACAACATACTGCAAGAAAAAGAAGGGTCAAGCATAAAGTTTGTTCAAGGCATTCCTCGCGAAGATGAGGACATCGTCAGTGATGCAAGTCTGACACATTTGATCGTGTTTGACGATATGCTAGGTGACAAAGACGAAGAAGCCATCAAACTTTGGTTCACGAGAAAAGGCCATCACAGAAACTCCAGTGTCGTGTACATCACTCAAAATTTATTTCAACAGAGCAAAGCGACACGCACCATCAGTTTGAATGCACATTACTTGATATTGTTTCAAAGTCCGAGGGACAAGATGCAGATTAAAGTCTTGGGACAACAACTTCAGGCGCCTCACCTGGGTTTTGCTTTCGACGATGCCACTTCGAGACCTCACGGATATCTACTAGTCGACTTGAGACCAGACACGCCCGATAATTTGAGGTTCAGAACAGACATTTTCAAACACTGGTTCACGAAATCGGATAAGCAAGGACATGTGCCCCCGTGGCCTATTTTCCCCAATCAATAGTATAAATAGAAGTGAAGTCGAGCAAACTCGATCAGTATTCATCAAGATGCGAAAAGATTCAGCCAACCTGATTCGCGCTCTCTACCAATTGAGTAGAGAGCGTGATACCACACGGAGACAAACTCTTTTGAATGCTGGGCTTGTCGAGATGATCAAGTGGTTTTCTCTGGCTGCTCGTAAAATTATAGAACGTAAGATGATATTGCCCAAGCAGACTCAGAAATTTATGGACAGACATAAAGAAGATGTGAGAAAATTAGCAAGTGCCATCGTTGATCCAGAAACGAAACGTGAGATCATACTGAAACCAGGTGGTGGAGGATTTCTAGGCGGCGTGATTATCAGAAGTCTCATTCGTTGGGACGGAAACAAATTACTTAGAAAATTTAACAAGGCTAAAGAGCCCAAGCCTAAGAAGAAGCCAAAGAAGAAGAAGGCACCAAAGAGAAAACCTCCGAAGAAAAAAGCTTCAAAGAAAAAATCTCCGAAGAAAAGGCCTTCAAAGAAAAAATCGCCAAAAACCAAATCTAGGAGAAAAATAAAACTGGACGATATGCATATGACTGTCAGAATCAAGAAACATAGAAAACCTCCATCTCCCGTTGCAGGGCCGTCAACTGCAAGAACTCCGAGTCCATTTTCTACATCTACTCCAAACTCGAGTCTAAGAACTCCAAGTCCATTTTCTACTCGATTTTCGACTCCAAGTTCGAGTCTGAGAAAAATAGGTGAAAGACTCACTCCTGCAAAAACACCTTCTCTAGAAATTTCTAGATTTTCTCCTCTAAGGGCTTCTCCTGGAAGGAGCTCTTCTCATGCAAACGAATATCTTCGTACTGCCAGACAACATGGATTTGAAGCTGCCATGAAACAGATGTTGGCAAAACGTAGACTAGATCTGTAATGTTACCCGAAGAAAAGTATTTATTTACAGACTGTCTGTTTGGACGTCGTCATTTACTGTTCAGACATCAGAGATGGCACCCAAGAAAAGACAAACGCCATTGATTAGAAAATATCTGGCTTTGCTAGAAGGACTCAGTCAAGTTCCACATCGATACCGCCAGAAAATGATAAATGAAGCACCGAAAGAAGTCATCGACTGCATCGGTGAATGTTGTTTGAATATTATAAAAGGCAATGTTCGACTGACTAAAGCTCAGAAACAGCATTTAAACTCGAGGAAAACTCACATTCGTTTGCTGTCCAAGAAACAAGTGCCTATCACAGAGAAAAAGAAAATCATCAATCAGAAAGGCGGAGCTTTACTGGGATTACTTTTAAAACCTCTGCTTGGCTCGGTCTTAGGCTCGATTCTCGGCTGAATATGGCGACCGGACGTAAGATGGCCATCGTGCCTTTCAAATTGTGGGAAGAGATGAAACGTTGGAAAGAGGAACAGATTCAAAAACCTAGACTGCCTCCAGATCCAACAGTATCTGCCACGGCTAGTCTGCAAAGAGACTTATCTTCCGTCATGGCCAACGACGAATTGTCAGAAGCAGAAAAATCTCAGTTGTATGGACAAACGTTGTATAAATTTAAGACGGCTCATCAGAAGGCATTGAAAGAGACAAAACCGGTTCTTTCTAGCGATTCTGAATCGAAGATCGATCAACGCATCTTGGAAAGTGTTCCTACGACCATGCGGAAGAAAGCCAAACTATTGATCTCGTGGTTACAAGATCATCCAAACTTGTCGTGGGACGAAGACGGATCGGTTAAAATGTATGGAAAACCTATTCCTGGATCTAATATTGTCGATCTTGTCAATGACGTGCTGAGACAGAGAAAAGGAATAAAACCTACCGGTTCGCAGCCATTTGCAGAAACACTGAGAGAAATGAATGTGCCTCAAGACTTCGTGGGAAATAAGAAACGATGGGAATGGATGCACAAATGAAGAGGACGAGGAGTATGTGACTCCTAAAACGAAACAACGGCGCATGCCTACAGTAAGAAAACGAGCAAGTCCCGTTTCTGCTTCAGTCAGAAAACATATCAAACAAGACTTGTCTCGAAGTCTGTCTGCCACGAGAAAACACATCCAGGACGAATTGTTTGCACCACGCACTAAGAAACCTATAAAAGAAGAATTGTTTGAATCGCCAAGAAAGTGGTTATCCTACGATGAACAATGAACAGTCTTTTTGCAAAATTGTTTTACGACCCGAACTGCCGTGCAGGCTATACCGGCATACAAGCTTTATACAAAGCGGCCAAAAAGATCTCAAAGAAAGTCAAATTGAGGGACGTGAAAGATTGGCTGAGTAAACAACAGACTTATACGTTGCACAAGCCCATCAAGAGAAAATTCTTGCGTCGTAAGACAGTGGCTGCAGGAATCGATTATCAATGGCAGGGCGATTTGGCAGACGTGTCGAGTATGGCAGACGTCAACGACAACAACCGCTACTTGCTGTGTTTGATAGACGTATTTTCAAAATATGCCTGGGTCGTGCCAATCAAAGACAAGACGGGTCAGACCTTGATTAAAGCATTTAAGTCCGTCTTGAAGGAAGGTCGTCGTCCAAAAAGTTTACAGACAGACAAAGGCACAGAGTTTAAAAATAGACAGTTTCAGGCGTTCTTGAAATCAGAAAACATTCATTTTTTCACGACAGAAAATCCAGAAACCAAAGCTAGTATTGTCGAAAGATTTCAAAGAACGTTGAAAAGTCGTATGTGGAAATACTTTACTCACCATCGCACTAAGAGATACATTGACGTACTTCCTAAATTGGTGCATGGATACAATCATGCTTATCATCGCAGCATCAAGCGTGCACCTGCAACTGTCAATATCAAGAACGAAGTGCAAGTCTCGGAGAATCTGTACGGCAAGAGATCCAAATCAGTTCAGCACAAATTAAACGTTGGTGATTTTGTGCGTATCAACAAGACCAAACGTACCTTCGAAAAAGGATATCTACCGAACTGGACCAGAGAATTGTTTAAAGTGACGCACATCGTCAAGAGTCAGTATCCAGTGACGTATAAAATAGAAGATCTCGCTGGCGAACCTGTCAAAGGCACTTTCTATACGCAAGAGTTACAACGTGTAGACAAGGATCAGATTTACAATATAGACTCTATATTGGATCGGAGACGTCGCAAGATCGGCAAAAAGTGGGTGGAAGAAGTTAAAGTTCACTGGACAGGATATCCTTCCAAGTTTGACAGTTGGATTCTCCGGTCTGATCTTATATAAAAGAACGATGCTTCAAGAAGCGAGTCAAACTCAGCCAGGCTGTAAAGAAAAGCTGCCAAAGAACAGACTGATATTTTTGCTCAAATTATTGTGGTGTACGCCATCATCATCACATCTTTAGTTCAAATCAGTCTTCGAAGTCCCGATAAAGAACTGTGGCTGATTTTACTGAGCAGCTCTGTCGGTTATATTCTGCCATCTCCCGGATTGAAATTCAGAAAACGCCTTAGTACGGACGACAGCGATTCAAAACTCAAACTATGAGGGATTTCTACTTGACTCTTCTGAGTGACAGTTCGATGAGTACGTTTCTAAACAACACACAGTGTTCATTTACTGTCAGACTAGATCACCCCATCAATATTGATAAGGAAAAGTGGGAAGTGGCTTTAGTGGAAATGATCACGCCATCTGAAGTCCTGAATATTTCGGATGTCGACAATTTTTTCTTTGTGAGATTTTACGATAAAGTCTTAACTCAAGAATTAGGAGTAGAAAATATGAGCGAGAACTGTACGGAAGACAACACCTGCGCAGAGTACGTGCTGAAAATTCCACAAGGAAACTACAGCAGTCCACAACATTTGGTGGAAGAAATACAAGGCATCATCGATACACGTTTCGGAATTGCTTTGAGACGTGTTAATGCTTCGATAGAAATGACCTTTGGAAACAACAGTAAACGTGTCAAACTGTTTTACAACAATCCAAAAGTCGTCAGACTGATATTCCCAAGGCTACTGGCTGAAAAATTAGGCGTGAATCCAAGAATGATAGGAAAAGCTATTGGAAACGAAAGACATGCTTTCAAATATCATGTGGACTTGAACACCACGCATAATCGCATTTACGTCTACTCGGACGTTGCCAGTTACACTTACGTAGGAGACGTGACTGCGTCTATTTTGAGAGTTCTTCCATTTGAAACTTCAAAACGCTCGCAGCACTCTCATCAAGAATTTGTCAACTTGCACTACGTTCCAGTCGCCAGATCTTTCATCGACCAGGTTCACATAAGTATAAAAGGCGGCACGGGAGAAGATATCCCCTTCATAACTGGAAAGACGCTAGTCAAGTTACATTTCAGACTCAGAGAGAAATAAATATGTATCCGCCATCACGTGGAGTGACTTATCAGTACGGATCTGGAGTAGATTTTCCAGTCTACAGAGATGTGTCGAGACAATACGGCTATGGCTTAGGTTCCATTTTCAAGACGGCCATGCGAACAGTCATTCCTATTCTAAAGCCTCTTGTCAAAGCAGGACTACAAAGTGCAAAACAAGTGGCTAAAGAACAAGGCGTTGGTGCCCTCCGTGACCTGATGGAAGGAAATAATGTCAAAGCGATATTGAAAACTCGCGGAAAGGAAGCATTGAAAAACTTTGGACAGTCGGCTTTGGATCACCTTGTACCCAGAGAAAAGAATATAAGACAACATAAACCAAAGAAGTCTCATTCGTTATCTAGACGTCAAACTGTGCACATCAAGAAGCGAAGACCAACAAACAGAAAATATTCTCATTTGAAATTCAAAAAAGATATTATCGATTGAGAAAAAATTATGCCAATAGATTCTTGCGAATGCAGTAAGTCCGAGCTGGACTTGAAAGCGGTGCCACCTACCATGACTACGATGCAAGATTCTCAATGGGTGGACTATCATCCCATAGCTTCTCTGGACATTTCCAAGCTCCTATTGAATTTGTCATACCTGGCCACACGGAATACTACACAGATCTGTCACAGACTTGGCTATACTTGAAATTTAGAATTCTGAAAGAAGACGGCTCTAATGTCGAAACAGATGCCAAAGTCGGACCCCTAAACAACTTTTTGCACAGTATGTTCAGTGGAATAGATCTGTATCTCAATAATAAACTGGTATCAAACAGCATGGGTACTTATCCGTACAGAGCTTACATCGAAAACTTGTTTTCGTTTGGATCTGACGCAAAAGAAAATCAGTTGAAAGCGTCAGAATTTTGGTACGAAGATAATGCCGCAAAATTTGAAGATTTATCCTCCAGAAATATCAAAGCTCGAATATCAGCAGTGAAACTGAGTAAAGCAGTGGAACTTCAGGGACGACTGCATCTAGACTTGGCCATGCAAGAGAAATATTTGCCAAATGGTGTGGAAATCAAACTGCGTTTGAATCGTTCTTCTCCGAGATTCAGTCTCATGGCTGATTCTTATCCTTGTAAAGGCAAGATAGATACGGCCATATTGTCTGTTCGCAATATTCAACTGTTGCCAGCCATAACTAACGATCTCAATCAGTCTATAGCACATCACGGTGCCAAGTATCCAATCAGACGTGTTGAAGTGAAGACGTTTACTATCGGCAAGGACATGAGATCAAAAGTCGAAGATCATCTGTTTCAGGGACAGCTTCCAAAACGTTTATTCATTGGCATGGTGAACAGCGAAGCTTTCAACGGATCGTTTGAAACGAATCCATTTTTCTTTCAACATTTCAATCTCAGCAAACTTGACGTGAGTTACGATGGTCACAGCGTCTACGGCAAAGCGTTTGAGCCAAAATTTGACATGAATCAATATCTCAGATCTTACATGTCTCTGTATCAAGCTTTGGGAAGTCAAAATCAACTTCAGACCTGTAATATCGATTACGAAGATTACAAAGGCGGCTACTGTTTCTGGGGTTACGATTTCACGCCTGACCAAGGAGCTGATCAGAGCCACTTGCATCCTATAAAAACGGGCAAGTTGAGACTGGAGTTTCAGTTTGCATCGAAACTCGAAGAGACGATCAACGTGATTGTGTATGCAGAATTTGACAGCCTGATAGAAGTCAACGGTTTGAGAGAAGTCATCACAGACTACTGAGACCATGAATAAAGGATACTTTGTAGAACAAGAGCTGAAATTTAGAGTGGAATGTTACGAACAACTACATGGATCCTACTCTGATGACATTGGCTCCTTGAAGGACGAAATCGAACAGGTGTTACGTCCAAAGATCAGATCTAAGTGTGACGAAAATGGAGAACTGCTGGAAGAATTTGATGTGCCACCACCCAAAATATTTATTGGCAAGGACATGACTGCTTTGATATTTGCGATGCTAAAGAACCTGAGAATAGCCGTCAGAGAATATGCTCAGCACGAGTGTGAAGGTTGCAAATTAGATCATCCCAGTCAGAAATATCACATGCGCTGTCTAGGAGCCGGAGATGATTGGATAAGAGACTTACACTATCACGAACCGGCATTAGAATGTCTTAACATCTACGATGTCATTAAAGACTGGAATCACGAACTGTGTCTAATGTTTGGCTTAAAAGACACTGGAGATGCAAGAGGCATGAGTCATCTCACGCCAGAAGAAGCTGTGGAAGCCTATAAAAACTGGCTGTTTTTGAAGAAAAACACATTCGCTTCTCCAATGAATGAAGACTGGAAAAAACTACTGGGCATTGAGAATTATAGACTCCTACAACAGAGATGAATACGCTAGAATTGACGGCCCTTCTGACCAAGGCGTCTCAACTTATGCATTTGAACGCCAAGGTAGTCTCGAAGGATCTCCTGCCAGAGAAGAAGCCGTTGGATGTGAAAGCATACATCATTAATACAGACGACTCGGACCAGCCAGGAGAACATTGGGTGGCCTTATATTTCAGAGACGGCAAAGCCATTTACTTCGATTCTTATGGACAACAGCCATTAGAAGAGTATATACTCCCTTTCATTCGGAGGAATGTCGAATCTTGGATAGAAAATACGGAGATGTTGCAGAGTCCGTGGAGTAAAGTGTGTGGCATGTACTGCATTTACATTCTTCATCAGCTCAGCAGAGGACTAGACTTAAAGACAGCCATACACGAACACCTGATGGGAACTGGAGAAGATCTGTATCAGAACGACAGAGACATAGAAATGTGGTTTAGCCTGAATTACGGCAGACTTTATTCATCTGTGTTCAGAGGCATATTGCCTCCAAAGACTTATTTCAGACATAGAATTCAAAGTTGTAAATGTTTAAGATATACTCATTGTTTGTCAAAGAAATATCCCATGTACATGTTGTTGTAAATATGTTCATTGTAAACGAGTGCAGAGGGACGGTCCTAATCCTCTGTTCATCGTCATCAGTTAGCGGGACAAATAAAGTTGTGTTGAGTTAAACAAGTTGTCTGTTCTTCTTTCGAAATGTAGTAGTAAGTTAACGAGGGCTAGTTGTCGGGCACTGTAGAGTCACGCCTCTGCTAGGGCAAGAGTCATACAACAGAGGCCTGTTGCTATACAGGGCCATATGCGGATGCTGTAGAGTCACGTCTCTGTTACGATGAGGTCATATGAGACCGAAAGTCTGCTAACAGACAGCTGCTACTGTACAGTATAAGGGCACTGCATGGCCATGCCTTTGAGAGGCATGCTACTGTGTAGAGCATATAAGAATACTGTCAAGTCACGTCTCTGGTACAGTGAGGTCCTTTGAGGCCGAGAGTCTGATATCAGAAACGTGCTACTATACAGTATCAAGGCACTGCAGAGCTATATGCCTCAGTTAGACTAATAACAGGGGCAAGTAACTTTGTAGAGCATATAGTTTTGAGCCCCGAGGCTCACTATGCTGAGGAAGTTAACTCATGGATGTCATCTCTGGGGACCGCCGTGTATTTTTACACTAGGCGACCCTGCGGACTTAGTTTTTTTCAGGCCAAAAGTCTATGTAAAAATACATGGGAAAATCGGTCCCCAGAGTGACAGTCCTTACTACTTAGGATGTAGGATGAAATACTTTGTCAACCATAGCCGCGACACCAAAAAAAATAAACAAACTGGCATGTGCGCCACGCGAAGACTCAGATCAGCCTGGGCATTTTCCCAGTCTGATCAGAGTTTTTACTTGCGCTTGAAGGCTAGGTAAGGGTCTAAGCTTCCTCCATGCTGATAGCGAAGACTCTGACAGATACCAAGGCTGATCTAAATCTTCGCGTTGCGCGAATGGCGCTTTGTTGGTTTTGTCGAGTCGCGGTTCAGTTATTAGTTTTTAGCAAACTCTTCCATTAAATTTTGTTGATACTAACGGTGATATGAGGAATCGTAGACAATGCAGGCCCTCACAAGACTTTTCCTTCTGCTGTTTGTATAAAAATATCTGTCCAGCATTAGAGGATCATTGCATAAACATACGCTAATTGTCATCTGATTTCATTTTAAAGTATCGCAATGGTATCATTGTCTATTGTAATTTTTGAAGACATTATATCTTGTAAATGTTTTATCACGTATGAACAACGTAAAAAAATTTTGCTTGGTGGTAGGTAAGGTTTCAGCTGAAAAATACCGTATACGCGGTAATTTTCGCGGGTTCAGATTTTCGCGGTTAAGGGTCGAAGACATAAGCATTAATTTTTGCGATTTTTAATTTTCGCGGTTAGCAGCATGCACTAAAAGCAAAACTTCATCTTTTTCACTTGAGCCAGTTCGTTCATAAACCTGCGACAGGGCCGCCGCAGGTTAATGAACGAACTGGCTCAAGTGAAACGTATCAGCAACTACCGAATCAAACAGAAACAAAATATATGAACACTGTGTCTTCTGAAGAAACAGGAAATTGTTCGCGATTCGAATATTCGCGGTTTCTAAGTGCCCGCGAAAAACCGCGAAAAATGAAACACCGCGAAAGTTACCTTATATACGGTATGAGTGGTCATTTCATATGTTGTTTGATACTTCTGGACGATGATTAAAGTCAAATGAAACTATTTCTTTTTCAAAAGGAGTATTGGTTATATATTTCTGTTGCTGAATCAGTAGATTATGTATATCAAGAGTTTATTTTAGTCACCGTAGCCTAAAATGCCCTAAATCGTTTGATATATTAGTTTCACGCTCAAATTCTTTCCAATAACATTGAGTAGCTAGTATATTGCCGTCTCTCGACGGTTGGCGGTATTAAAGACATTGCCCATTGTCTTCTTTTGCCGAGTGGCGGCCGTAAAACGTCTTCCCGTACATCATCCATAGTGCAGATTATACTGTTAAGTTGCCTTTTGAGACAGAGGATATATTTTGAGAAACAAAAAAAAATGGTTTAAACGCTTATTAATCATGTTGACCCTTTTCGATAGTAATTAGTCTTTGAATCGACTAATTTATTAAAATTAAGAAATTACTGCATGCTTTTCTCTGCATTTCGTCGCTAGATATTGTCGGGGTCACTGATACAGCTGGTGTAGCCAAAGTCTGACACGTGTTCCTTATTTTGAATATGTTTCTTCTCTTGAAGGAACTCTTTTTTATTTTGGTTTAAGGAAACTGCAGAGAGATTAAAATACTAAAGTTTAATCTTCTCAACTTTTAAGTAGCCAACAATGCTGCTTAACATGGAAACCTGTCATATGGAAGTAAATTGTAACTCCGTTAATTTAATCCAATTGCATATCGGCATGTAACACAACATTAAATATACTAAACATGTTCCGTTTGCAGATCTTAGATTTGTTAGAATTAAATGAAACAGCTCGGCTCACTTGCTATTTCTCTGACACTTGACAGGTGATTTATAAGAAGAAAAACTGAACGAGAAACGTGCCAAAATTAAGTTCAAATTCCGAAGCTTGTAATACATGTGCACTTCTACAATCCTCGAGAGAGATAGTATTCTTATAGCAAGTAGTTGTGTAGCAATTATATGTATCAAGAATAAGATTAGCGTATAAACGTCACACACCACATTTTTTTTTTAAATAAATGGACAGACTTGTTCAACCAGGAGGTGAAAGTTATGACACACGACGTCAATGTTAAGTCGTTTAAAAACGTCCTGCACATGCCGTCTTATGCTTAAATTAAAATTACAGAAAGGATAAAATTTATATTATGATTAACAAAAAGATCATAAAGTTTTATTTATAAACGGTTTATTACATAGTTTTGATAGTCATTGACTGTCATTAGTTGAAAGTGAAAAATCCCTTTCATCTCCATTTCTTAGTTGCTCAAATCACAATTTCCATACTACGATAATTCCTCTTTTTTTCATGCTTCTTTGAAGTCGGCTGTTTTTTACTCAGTTCTATTTCTGTCAATGTGATGTCTATGCATTTTCTTTTAGGAAAATGTGAAATTATGCAACCATTTTTGAAATTTTATAACAAGTGAGAGCTGCAACGTCCCGACAGATACATTCATGATCCATGACATGACAAAACCAACAAAGTGGCGTATGCGCCCAGCGAAGACTCAGATCAGTCTAGGCATCCGCCCAGTCTGATCATACTTTTTACTGTGCGCTTATATGTAGCCTAGGGTCTAAGCTAGCTCCGTGAGGACAGAGAAGACTCTGATCAGACTGGGCGGATGCCCAGGCTGATCTGATGCTTTGCTGCGCGCACATGCCACTTTGTTGGTTCTGATTTTACGTGGCTCATTTGAGCCGCGACGTGAGAAAACCAACAATGTGGTTGTGCGCCCAGCACGGACTCAGATCAGCCTGGGCATACGCCCAGTCTGATCAGATTCTTCGCTGTCCGCATGGAGGTAGCTCAGACCCTCAGCTTCCCTTTAAGCGCAAAGCGAGGATTCTGATCAAACTGGGTTGATGGCCAGGCTGATCTGAATCTGCACAGGGCGCAAAACCACATTGTTGGTTTTCTCGTGTCGCGGCTCATTTATTATCTTTAACATTGTTAGTTCTAATCGATTTATCATGTCATTTGTTAGAGCAACTTCAGGAAAATCTGTTTTCTGCGTAATATATTGACATAATAATCAGTTATGTGGTTCCTTACAGAGTCTCCATGTCATCGCTGTCCTATTTTCGCTAACCCAAAACAATGTATCTATTTTTAGGGTTTCGACTCGATATGCAAAAGGGAGGCTTTGTTCACCTACAAACAGGGAAAAACACAATAACCAGAGATACCCAAGGGAAAGACACAAAGAGTTTCGTTCAAGACTTTGAAAGAAGAAGAAAAGATAATCACAAACACAAAAGCTGAGCAGTACAGCTTCGGTGATAGACGCACTCTCTCCAAAAACAAATACTGCAAGCCATTGAATATATACAAAGCAATTTTCTGTTTTAAAACTACAGTCAACTCTCGATATCTCGAATACTGATATCTCAATGTACCCTCTTATATCAAGGAATATAGTTTGGACACAACTTGACCTTGGTCAACTATTATCCAAACTAGTAGGCGGACCCAGCACTTTAAGTTACCCAGCATCAGCTACCAACCAATTACCCCGCTCTTTGTTATTATAGATGTATCGTTCTTTTTCATCATTTGTGTTTTTTCCTTTCTTTGTCGGTGTCTTGGTTGGGTGGCAATTTGTGATTATGGTCTTTCCTGGGTGGCTTCATTTGAGCGTGTCATTTTGCTTTGCGCATCTCCGATGTGTTGAAAGGTTCTCCATCTGTTCAGGCCCCATAAGATTTTGCTCTGATCATGTTCTCGTACGCAAACCAGTGCACCCTTTTTCAAGTCAAAAGATTAAGCGAGACATAAATACACTAGTAGCAGCCTTGTAGGTGATGGTTTTGGTCCAGTAAAACCGGTTTAAACCCCCAGTAGTTATTACTGACCGTCCCAAGGCGGTACTGTTGTTGCGGTTGCATTTGTTTTATGTTCGGTGCTGTTTAACTTATTGTGTTTTCATTTTAACCCTTCTGTTGGTCTTAATTATTTAGTTCTGTAAAAATAGCTGAGTTGCCACCTATTTGGGAAAGAGCTGCTGACTCGGCTTATCCCTTGTAATTTATTGTTTGTTGGGATGTCTTTTTCAATCTTACGCTTTGGTGTTGGGGATAGGGTTTGGGATCTGATTCTGTCAGTTCCTGAAGTGTATTTACTGTTTAAATTTATAGAAACGGACAGTGGCCCGTTGGCCAAGTGCTACCAGAAAACTCCAAAATATGAAATATAGGGGTCCAAATGTATAGTTTTGCCAATAATAAATAAATAGGATCTTACACTTGTAGACACGGAATGTTTGGCCTATTTAGCTTTTGGGTCACCATATTAATCTTGCCAGTTTCCAGCACTGCCTTATCTGTTAGAAAAATTTACAAGAATTATAATATGATGTCATTCTGAGGCATAGACTTCAGGCCCGGATCGAGATCACAACTAGCTTGCGGGGCTCTCTCTGGACAACTGGTAGGGCTAGGGCCCCCATCAAAGAGGCCACAATCAGGGTTCCAGATTAAAAAGAGTATTCGATGAAAAATCAAGATAATACCATGCTCACCTTTAAATATATGTTATGATATCTCATTGGAATCGCCTCGGAAAGGCGATTCCAATGAGATGTCGCAACATATATTTCAATTTAACCTTATGGAAAAGCATCTCAAATTATCATCAGGTGCTCCTTATTACCTGCATTCCTGCATTATATTGAACACAGAACCCAGGATTGCGGGGCTTAAGCCCCAAATCCTACCCCCTGGACCCGGGGCTGGTCTTGACTATGTGAATCAATGTATGAACGCAAATTAAGCTGTTAAATTGTTTCTGTTGTTTTCACCACAATGATAACTTAATTATCTCCTTGGGATTAATTCATATTCAGTTGATATGATTGTCCATCGACATGACGCTGTCCACGGGAAACAAGAAAAATTGGAACCTTTAATAAATTGTATCCATAAATAATTGATTATATAATGCATCCCTAAAATGATCTTGCATCATGAAAACGATAATTGAGCCGTGACTTGAGAAATCAGCAAAGTGGTTTGCGCCCAGCGAAGACTAAGATCAGCCTGGGCATCCACCTAGTCTGATCAGATTCTTTGCTTTGAACTTAAAGGCTAGCTTAGGGTCTAAGCTAGGTCCACATGTACAGTGAAGACTCTGATCAGATTGGGCGGATGTCCAGGCTGATCTAAGAGTTCGCTGGGCGTACATGCAGCTTTTTTGGTTTTCTCGTGTCGCGGCTCAATAAGTATTCCTTTGCGAGAATTGCTTTTATTTTGCTAAATGGTATTTCAACCTTTGACATTTGATCAAACGTTTGCCCAAGTTTCCTTTATAAAGAACGAAAGCTGTAAAAAGCAAGCGTGCGCGCGACCTAATGTAATACGAAATGTTGAATACACAACCGAAACCTGCAGTGTACGAGGGACGGTAGGAAAATACCGAGACGTTTTGCTCTTCCTCAATTTTTTTCAAAAAATTTTTTATTCGTCTAAGTATTCCTCACCTACGTCTATACACTTTTGCCATCTTCATGGCAGTTTTTATATTTCTTCTGCAAACCATGAAGTAGACCTGATGCTGAGGTACCGCTTTACAGCTGAAATAAAAACCACCCTGGTCTCATATTTTTCTCAGATAGCCTTTCTCAGTTCAAAACAAACAAAAAAAAAATAATCGGAGAGGACAAGGTCTGGTCTCTCTCTCTCTCTCTCTCTCTCTCTCTCTCTCTCTCTCTCTGTGTGTGTGTTGGGGAGGGGGGGAGAGACAATTGTGTGTGTGTGTTGGGGAGGTGGGGGGGGAGACAGTTGTCACTTAAAGGGTTTGATAAGATTGGCCGTAGATGAGGTAGTATGAGAAGGGTCATTGTCATTCAAAATGAGGACATTTTATCACACATCTCTGTTCCTACAGCTTATAGTCCATGGTAGTCTTAACGCCTATCTTCTTTAAATGCTCAAAACTTCGAGTACTTCCCATTGAAAATAAACTGACAGATTTATAGGTGATAGAATGTAGAGGCGCTACTCATATATAATATGGGCATGAAAATTCAGGGTATTTTCCGACCACCCCTCGTATAACTTTCGTTCATAGCTGACTGGTATATAAATCAGATGTTTCATGGTCAAGTAAATGTCGTGTCAAACAATATGGAGATCAATCCTGAGAAGATCAAACTGATGACAAACTGCGCAGACGGCATCCGGAGGGAGATCAAGGTAAAAGGGCAGAAGCTGGGCACCATAACAAGCTTTAAATACCTTGAGCAATTGTCTCAGATGATTACTCAAAACAGGAGGTTCTCTCAAGGATTGTACAAGCCACTTCAGCTCTTACCAAGGTGAAACCAATTTGGAGAGATAACACCATATCACTTGGATCACAGGTGAAACTTATGCGCTCCCTTGTCATTTCCATATTCCTGTATGCCTGTGAATCGTGGACCTTGACATTAGAGTTATTGAGAAAAGAACGCATGCCTTTGAAAAGAGATGCTACGGAAGGCTACTGAACATTTCGTACAAGGACCATATAACCAATGAGGAGGTTCGCAGAAAAATCCAAACAGCCATTGGAGACTATGATGAACTCCTGACGCTGGTAAAGAAACGGAAACTTAGGTGGTTTTGTCACGTCTCAAGGTCTTCTAATTTAGCAAAGGCGATTCTACAGAGCTCAGTGAAAGGAAAAGCAGAAGAGGTAGACAGAAGAAGAGGTGGGAAGACGATATTAAAGAATGGACACGGATGGATTTTGCCAGCTCAAGTAGGGCAGCTGAAGACAGGACAAGGTGGAAAGGGATTCGAAGTCATCTGTGGTGCCCCAAATGACTAGTAAGGCTATGGGATAGAATACAATAGAATAGACTACTTCAGATATTGATGATTCCGGAGGTAAAATTCCACCAGAAAATCCACAAAACTTATGCAGCCGATTAGCTGCCACACTGATCTGTCTGGGCCCAGTTGTTGAAATCATTACTGACTTAAATTCGTTAGCCAAGATTCGTTGAGATTACCATATAAATTCAGACTTGTAGAATGCATATGGAGCAAAGATGCCCCGAAACTTTCTGCACTGGGACGGCTATCTTATATTTGAAGAGCAATTAGGGCATGGAGCAGGTGCGGAATAGAACTGACTGCCTTTGAATGTCTGGGTTACGACTCGATATAAACTGCACTACACAAAAAATGGGCACCGACTTCACTCGCAGTGCCAGTATTTTCCATAGTTACGAAAAGACGAAGGATACATATTGGTCAGTCATGTAGTTTAGAAAAGAATCAAAATCAAGCAGCGCGTGACCGATGTAAATTAACACTGCGGAAATAAAGTAAACTTCTTGACACAGCACCTAAAATGTCTGCTTCAAGACTTATTGATTTCTGACCCCCCCCCCCCCCCCCCCCGTTACATCACAAAAAAAAATCCGACCCCCTCCCCCCGCAAAATGTACCCGGCCCCGACCTGATAATAAATGACCCGTCCCTTATGTTCTAAGTGAAAGCCTCTTTTGTAAAATACAAAGCCCCGGGGAGTTTAATAGAATTAATACGGTATGTACGTTGCCCCTCTGTTAAACTGGTGTGTCTGTTATCAAAAACACAATCCACCCAATACACTGAATAAAAGGGAAGAACTTAAGTTCTTCCTTTTTATTCAGTGTCTTGGGTGATTGTGTTTAAGTTCTTCCCTTTTATTCAGTGTCTTGAGTGGATTGTGTTTAAGTTCTTCCTTTTTATTCAGTGTCTTGAGTGGATTGTGTTAAAGTTCTTCCCTTTTATTCAGTGTCTTGAGTGGATTGTGTTTAAGTTCTTCCTTTTTATTCAGTGTCTTGAGTGGATTGTGTTAAAGTTCTTCCCTTTTATTCAGTGTCTTGAGTGGATTGTGTTTAAGTTCTTCCTTTTTATTCAGTGTCTTGGGTGATTGTGTTTAAGTTCTTCCTTTTTATTCAGTGTCTTGAGTGGATTGTGTTAAAGTTCTTGCCTTTTATTCAGTGTCTTGAGTGGATTGTGTTTAAGTTCTTCCTTTTTATTCAGTGTCTTGGGTGATTGTGTTTAAGTTCTTCCTTTTTATTCAGTGTCTTGGGTGATTGTGTTTAAGTTCTTCCCTTTTATTCAGTGTCTTGGGTGGATTTTGTTAAAGTTCTTCCCTTTAATTCAGTGTCTTGGGTGGATTGTGTTTAAGTTCTTCCCTTTAGTTCAGTGTCTTGGGTGGATTGTGTTTAAGTGTAGTGTTTCCCTTTAATTCAGTGTCTTTGGTGGATTGTGTTTAGGTTCTTCCCTTTAATTCAGTGTCTTGGGTGGATTGTGTTTTGTGATTTTGGCCTTTACTGTGAATGTTAATTTGAGTCGCACCATGACAAAACATACAAAATGACAAGTGGGCCTAGCGAAGACTCAGATCAGCATGGGCTTCCGCCCCGTCTGATCAATGTCCTCGCTTTCGGCATGGATATAGCTTAGACCTTTGGCTAACTTTTAAGCTCAAAACGAATACTCTGGTCAGACTGGGCGGATGACCAGGCTGATCCGATTCTTCGCTGGATGCACATGCCACTTTGTTGGTTTGTCGTTTCGCGGCTCATTAATATGTTTGGTAGTTTATAAGTCCTGTGAGTGTCTGGTGGCTACAAAGCAAGGCGTCTGTTACTGTATAAATTCTATAATTTGAAATTTCTTCTATTTCTGAAAATGAGTCGTCCCAAGTTGAAAATATTCTGACTTACACATAGACAAAATGATAACGAACCATGGTCAACAAATATTATAGTATTCCTATGGGATGTATTCTTTCTTAAATTTTACTCACAATAAATATATACGCATTACCTTGAAAGATTACTTTGAAAAAGTAATATGAGTCGCGACACGACAAAACCAACAAAGTGACGTGCGCTTAGCGAAGATTCAGATCAGCCTGAGCATCCACCCAGTCTGATCAGTCTTTGCTGTGCGCTTAAGGGATAGCTAAGGGTCTAAGCTGCTCCGTGTGGACAGCGAAGACTTTGGTCTGACTGGGTGGATGCCCAGGCTGATATGAGTCTTCGCTGGGCACACATGCCACTTTGTCGTTTTTGTCGTGTCGCAGCTCATATGAGCTACCCATCTTCCGCCGTAATAAGTTGAAGAATCAGGGACAGCACAAAAATATAAATGAAGATAACCTTAACCGTCTCATAAGATTACAGCAGGCAATACAGAGCTATCAATGTTTGTTCAAATTATCCTTTTCGTAAAGTAATTGTCAGTGAGATTTGGATGCTGACACATAAAACATTCGAAATGCTGGCATCCGCATTCTTACTTTAGTATGTGGAATTGTTAGAACCTACACCTTTGTGAGGACTGATATTAAACTTAATGAAGAACGAAAATTTTTGTGCAGAATTTGAAAGCCAATGAAATGAATTTTTTCTCTTGAGAATTATTAATGAATTTTGACAGATATTCAATTAACCGGCTTAATATTTATTGGTATCATTTTATTTCGTGTCAAATTTCCGTGTCTCATTTAGTCAAGGGCATCGTAGAGCTACATAAGTCAACAGGAACTGGAATCGGCGATGTCAAACAAATTTGAGCCGCGACACGAGAAAACCAACAATGTGGTTGTGCGCCCAGCGAAGACTCAGATCAGCCTGGGCATCCGTCCAGTCTGATTAGAGTCTTCGCTGCCCGCATGGGGGTAGCTTAGACCCTTAGCTACCCTTCAAGCGCATAGTGAAGACTCTGATCAGACTGGGTGGATGCCCAGGCTGATCTGAGTCTGCGCTGGGCGCATAGCCACATTGTTGGTTTTCTCGTGTCGCGGCTCATTTCAGAATGACTGTTGTCAGTACTTCAACCAACAAAAGATAAGAGTGCAAGGAAAGATAATGATTAGAAACTGACATTGTACTGTAAAATTTCACATGCCAACCATGACACCGAACAAGAAATATTATGGTAATAATACAAGCAGTGAGAAATCACAAATCAATAGCAAATAACACGTACCTGATGAGCGGTCTCGGCAGGCAAAGAGCATATCCCTCCGAGCCATACTTACTGACGCATTTCGCGAGACGAAGAAGCTGTAGACATAGCTTAGTAACAAACCCCTACACATATGGCTGTTGCCAAGCTCTGAAGAATTTAAGGGTAAATGGGTACGCCTTCAGGGAATGCATTTCTGACATTTTCAAGTATTTTGCATCACCAGTGGTTTGTTTGGGGGGAGGGGTGGGGGGTATGGAAATTGATTGTATTAGTTCCTGATCATCTATTTAATCTTAAAGCTTTAGAATATATGTCCCGCGAAACGACAAAAACCAACAAAGTGGCATGTGCGCCCATCGAATACTCAAATCAGACTTGACATCCTTCAAGTCTGATCAGAGTCTTCGCTGTCTGCATGAAGTAACCTTAGACCCTAAGCTACCCTTAAAGCCTACTGCGAAGACTCTGGTCAGCCTGGATTGATGTCCCGGCTGGTCTGAGTCTTTGCTGGGCTAACATGCCACTTTGTTGGTTTTGTCGAGTCGCGGCTCAATTATAATAGTCAGATACAACAACAGAATCGGTCAATAATAATTCTAATGCACTTACAAATATAACGCGACGTCTGATTTGATAACGTCAAAGATTTGCGACAGTATATTCTGCGATATACTGTCGCAAGCCCGACGTCATTCAGTAACGTCGCTTCTCATTGGCTGACGTTTGGTTTTACGTTGATGATGGCGCTTGAAATGGATGCAAACTAGTATATTATGAAAGTTGAAAATGTGGAAAAGTTCATTAGAATGGGGATAGTCATTTGGGAAGGTATATCGATGATTTACCTCCCCAAATGACAATTTTCAAGACAGTTATCCCCTAAATCCGTCACTCGGGTTCACTGTTCGGCATCACTCGGCGAGCCTCGTTATGCCAAACAGTGACCTTCGTGACGGATTTTTCTATCCACACCTGACACCCATGAAAGATACTTATAATATGCACTTATCTTCCGCCGAAATAGCTTGAATCAGACAACATTAAAATATCAACGAAGAAAATCTTATTTTTATATATATATATATTCACATGAAAGCAGGAATGCCATGCTATCATATCTTTGCCTAAGGTAACGTCATTATAAAGTAACTCTTCCTGAAATATGGAGGCTGTCTCATAGACTTGCTCCAGTCGGATATATTAAATTGTCACATCTATATATTTTTTATCATACTTGATATTTCACTTTTCTTCTTTTTTATGGTCGATGCTTGGCTAGTCTAGAAATGAAATTTTCTCTTGTGGGTTTGTCTGAGGTATATATCCGACTTGTGCTAAGCGAAATGTTCTAGGAGAGGTCATTGACAGTTTATGGCTATTAAATTGACTGTAGCTAATCTTTAGATAATCAGATTATAGAACTCAGATTTGTTTACATAACTATTCATTAATTGTTTAACAGCCCCACAAGCTGATAAAATTGTTCTACTGCAGAAGTGTTTCCTCATGGTAAATTTTTATTTTATGGTTACAGAAGCAATATAGGCAGTCTGTGTATTTTGGATTTTAGTTTATTTATGTGTTGAAAAAGAATTCAAGCTTGGAAAAAAAAATTATTCCTCTTCAGAAATACCATTTACTGGTGTAAAAATGGTTGTGTTTTGTACCTTGTTTAAATATCTAAACTTCAACTCCAGATATTTCGAATTCCGGGATCTAACTGAACTAGAGGTGTCTTTGATTTATTGTAGAAATATCTGCATTTTATTTAAAAAGCGACATCACTATATCATTCTCAGACATACATGTAGTTGCCTGCATTTAAATGAGATATACAGCTGTATTCCTCCTGATTGTAGATATCTAGTAGATACCAGTATTCAAGCATGGGGATATCTCCTTTTGCAATACTGACAATCTTATGATATCTCCTTTGGCAATACAGACATTTCTATTTCACATGCTACAATTTTTATTTACCTCTCGGTCGCCATTAGTATTTAACCATTAAATATGGCAATCAATTTGGGTTTGTTCCCATTAAATATATATATCTTTATCTAAAACACAGATATCTCTATTTATAAATAGAAATATCTGCATTTAAGTATAAATGCAGATATCTTTATTTCATTTAGTGATATCTCTAATCTCACTACAGATACTTCTAACGCAAATGTAGATATCGAATTAATTAGAGATTCTCTTTCTAATATGAAGATAGACATATCTATAGTTTAAATATAGATATCTGTATTCAAATAAGAGATGTCTGTATTTCATATAGATATCTCAACATAATTATACATTGTAATACTCTATTGAAAATAGATATCTCTAATTAAAATATAGATATCTCTATTTCAAATACAGCTATCTATTTTATCTTTAAATAGAATCATTTGGATTTCTAGTTTTGATATCTGTATTGAAGATAAAGATATCTGCTTTTAAGATTGAAATACAGATATCTCTTTTTTGCACTTTGTGGAAACAAATATCTCCCTAGCCTGAAAAAGGTTTTACACGTAAGCCTGAATCTGAATGATTAAGGTGAAATGTCAATGAGACATTCCTATTGAGAAGACTGGTCTTGACCTGAGACTGTGTAACCATTTTTAATGTCAGAGGTTATCTGTCATTCATGGTGTATGCCTTTCAATTTTCGTGATGACGTATCCCCGCCCCCTACCTCAGCGAAACATATCCATAGCCGCAGTCTATCATTCAAGGCTGTCACAATTGCATTCTTCCGCTGTGAAATGACGTGCTGATAAGACCATTTTGCTGAGAATGTCTGGAGTGTACGCAGTTGAATGAGAACTCCTGTGCATGTTTAAATGTTTTATGATATCCGAATAATGAAATCAGGGGATAAAAACTGTAGTGAAAACAAAGTGCATATTAGAAATCAATCCGCAAATTGTGCCTACGTTACCTTATTCGCCCCTTTACTCTTTTTTCAGGTAAAACAAATTAGCTGTCCCCTAAAAACTGTTGAAAAGATGTAAATTTGCTTAAAATTATATTCTAAGTTTGTCAATCAATGCAGAGAACGTAATGTATTTTTTTCCATATTTTCAAGGCCTCCCGGGAACGATTTATTGGACATCTTACGGCAGCTAAATGTGTATCAGTGGCTATTCATTCAACAAAACACATGGCATACTGTTGTCGACAATGACGAAACTGAAACAATTCAATTCCAGTTATCCCGCCCAAGGCACAATGTGGGAAAAGACAACACAAAATTAAGCACCACCAAAGATATCACCAGCGGCAGCCGAGCAGCCCTTTCCCATGTAGATGGTCACCGAGCTAGCCTTAACATCTCAAACAACTGATATTAATAACAAACAAATACATATAAAACAATTAAGAAATCTCAAAACAGAAGTGCTGCCTTTGGACGGACAGCAATAAAAAAAACTGGGGTGGGGTGGGGGTTGGCTTAACAGGGAGAGGGGATGCGGGGGGGGGCTTAATGGGTTTGCTGTCGACCAACCCAGGCCTTGAAATGTGTACCCTCTTGTATTGTCCATGGTAAATATGAAATGCCGGAAACGCTAATTGTATTTTAAAGTCAGTGAAAACTAGTTATTGTTGTCAGGATTCACACAGTACGTACATACAGGATATAGCATTTTGGCAGGTGTATGATATGAATTGATGTGCGTTAAAGGCTTATTAACAAAAATCTATTTTATGTATTAGACTTACATAGAATACAGTAAAACTTGTCTTAGATCTAGTGATCAGCTCTATTTTCATAGAATCTGTTTGTTTTTTGTTGTTGTTTTTTCAGAGCTATCGGCCCTTTGATTTGTTTACGCCTGGAATAAGTTCTTCAAGGTTTTATTTCTGATTCACATTCTTTTTCACAGGGTTAAATGACCAGGTCAAACTGACAGATATTACTTTAAAACTGTAAAATTCAGGAACCAGTTCTTATCAGCTGCAAGATGTTATCAATTACCTGTCTAAACACAAGCTCATAAACCTTTCAATACAACCACTATAGCTGTGCTGGGATGCCCTCAGGAATCTGAGGGTCCATTCTTGCTTGTAACAAGGCTTAGAAATCAGCCCATAACTATAGACTAGCACAAAGAAGAAAAAATGTATATTCAAGAAAATTTATGAAAAATCCAAATGTGTATATTTCTAAGCCTTGGGCAAGGCTAGCTGTCTCATAAACTTCGAAAGACTGGTATCTGCATTATTTTAGTATGGTTTTGACCTAAAATATTACAATTTTGTCGTTGCAAAGACTGATATTAATCATAATGAAAAACTATAATTTTTGTGCCGAATTTGAATGCCAGTGAAATTAATTCTGTTCTCTTGAGAATTATTAATGACTTTTGAGAGTTATTCAATTATCCGGCTCAATGTTTATTGCAATTTTATTATTTCATATTAAAATTCTGTGTCTGAGTGCATTGTGCAATAAGTTCGGAAAAGTTAAATGATTTAGAAGCATGGAAAACACCAAAGAAATGAAATAGCAGACACAATCTAGTTGAGTCTGATTTAGACTAGTGCTGGATCACAATATCTGCGGTATCAAAATTTCGCGGTTTAATTAAAATGATATGTTGGCGCAGATTAATTCTGGTGTTCATGATAAAATGTGGCTCCATATAATAAAGAAAATTTGATGTAAATTTGAAACACTTCCCTTACTTTTCTATTTGAGTATTCATTGTTTCATGGAGACAAGTCTAAAATGACACCACAATGTATAGTAAATATTCCAAGCACAGTACTCATCAGGTACTTCCTTTTAGAGAGGCGCCGTAGTCGAGTGGTTAGAGTGGCTCGGCTATTGTGCAGAAAGTCATCGGAAGATCGTGAGTTCGCGGCTCACTGGCGCCATCCGAAGACTGGAAAACTCTCTCTGTCGACCAAGCAGTAAATGAGTACCCTTTTCGAATCAGGGAAGGATAAGGCAGCGAAAGGAGAGAGATGGGCCCCGCCTTTCATCAACTGTGCCCAAGATACAGTGGTTCTCTAACCGCCACTGCCCCTACAGCTATTAGGCTATGGGAAACCTTTACCTTTTTTACTTCCTTTAGCTGAATGTCTATAAGGCTGCATATGTAAATGATCGGCAGATTCATATTTGAGCGCTCTTTGCTCTAACCGCCAATGTCGTCAAAACTCAGTAACCGCCAAATTATATGTTTTACAGTCATGAAAAAAAAGGCAAGTGTAACTATATAATCTACGCAATGTGAAGGCGAATGGGAAGCCGTTTTACGGCGCTGGTCTGATCAAAGAGGATCGTCATCGGCAGCGTTTAACCCATTTTTGCCTGATAGGCTCATCTGACCTTATGAAATATGATTACTCCTTTTGTCAATGAAGGGATGTCTTGATTAGTTATTTGTTATATGTTTATTTTTTGTTTAAAGAAACCTACCCATTTTGCTTTAGCAAACCATGACACCAAAAGAGAAATACGAGTAGCTCGAGAAGTGATAACACCAGCAGAACGAAAACACAAATTATCAGCAAATATTGCATAAATATCGGTATGTTTTGTCCATGTATTAACAAGGCTTTTCACGTGCTATCATGACCATCTTTGCGACTTTTCATATGCAGGTTGCAGGGCAATACTTAGTTCTTACGAAAACAAGCGGCATGATTGCATATGCAGTCATCGATAAGACTGGTAAGGAAAGGTTATATAAATTCGGATATTATAAATATGGAAATGCAGACGTCAGAGATTATAAACTTTGATGAACATGATTTTGACCTGTGAACTGTTGCTTTAGGATGGACAAACATTCACGATAGCTGACCAAAGCCTAAAACGAGGATGTTATAGACTTGCATAGTTAGTACGTGTGGGAATTAGCAAGGTAATAGCGATGAGGCCGAAAAATAGTGCCCAAACATTTTCGTTTTTATTGTAGCATTGTGGTTGAATTTATGCAATAATAGCAATCAAACATTTTTCCAATGCATCAAATGCATGTCAACACATGTTTGAGCCCAATAATGTTAATAAAAACTATGTTTGATTCCTACAATATAACTTAGTGCGACAGACGCGAGTTTCTTATTAAACTTCTTCTGTGATAAATCCCAAACGTATGACAAAAAATGAGCCGCGAAACGAGAAAACCAACAATGTGGTTGTGCGCCCAGCGCAGACTCAGATCAGCCTGGGCATCCGCCCAGTCTGATCAGAGTCTTCGCTGTCCGCATGGAGGTAGCTTAGTCCCTTGGCTACCTTTTAAGCGCTTAACGAAGAGTCTGGTCAGACTGGACGGATGCCCAGGTTGATCTGAGTCTGCGCAGGGCGCACAACCACATTGTTGGTTTTGTCGTGTCGCGGCTCAAATATAGAATAAATAAAGGTGAATGGCTGCATGTCTCCACAGGCAGAATGCATCCCTCTCCGAGCCACACTTACTGACACATTTCGCGAGACGAAGTAGCTGCAGATATCAGGTAACAGACGTCTACGCATTAACTCGCGAACGCAGGAGTCCCCCACCGAGTCAACTCAATCCCTGCAACTCGAGAAAGGCAACAGATAAGGACATCAGGAAGGGGATGTCCGATGCAGCCAGCAAGCAAAATAACACAAAAGAACGAATAACTCGTTGGCAACAGAGCTAGCAACAAAAAGTAATCAAAACATCAATTTTACAGCTTTAGTAGATTTCGGCGTTATAACACTGTTTAATGCCGAAAGTTCACAGAAGTGCACTCGCAGTGTGTCAATTTTCGAATGAAAACTTGTCTAGAATTTTGTGAAAAAGGTCAAAGCGTCAAAACTCGTAAGCCCAAACTCATCAGTTGTCGAAACATTGTAACAGAATCTGAGAACTGCGCTTGCGCGAATGATATCAGGCAGTGCCTTTAGAAGCGATCTCTGAAAGCGATTGGCCAGATACTGATGTTGGCCGTGATAACAACATTCGATTGGTTAAATGACATCACCGTATCACCACCTTATACAAACAGGACGCCAAAGACGTGCGGACAAACTGCGTTCGCTTTTTGTCAACACTCTTACCGCCTTAAAATCTTCTTGTGACGCATAGTAAAAAGGAAACCTTGTTAGAATGTTAGTGTCCTTGATAGCAAATTTATCTGGCTCGACCAGAAACACGTCGGACTGGCTGAGCAATACCTGATAGACTTCATATCAGACACTAACATGGTATTCTCTCTATATGAGCCACATCATGTGATCTCCAACAATATGACAATTTTGTCATGTGTCACTCAGATCATTCTTCTCAGTCACACAGGGTAACCAGAGACCTCGCTGTCGGCTGTATGGCTTGGGCTTCTTCCATAAATGGCTGTGACAAGCGAAGGCTCAGATCAGACTGCACTTACATGGTGACCAGATACCTCGCTGTTGGCTGTATGGCTTGGGCTGCTTCCATAAATGGCTGTGACAAGCGAAGGCTCAGATCAGACTGCACTTATGTGCAGTCTGATCAGAGCCTTTGCTTATCAATGCCAGATTGAGGAAATCACATGATGTGGCTCATATAATTTCAATTTCCTTTTTGCTGCACATAATCATTGGTAGTTTCACCATTAATAGAATTTCTGCACGTTCTTGTGTCGTGTAAAACATTAATAAATATTAGAATGTCAAACAAAAACAATTTACACATTAAACGTAAGAAGAAAAGCAATGCTATAATTCCTTTAATTTTATCTACTGAGTTTTATAACATAACTTTCTGTGACATTTGTAGAATGCCATCGTTGACATTTTACAAACTGATGTCTGCATAAAATTTCCCTCTGCATTATATAAGGCCCTACAAGACTGATATATAGCCATTATGAGCATGAAAAAGGATAAATATGTTGCGTCAGAGCTTCATTACCAATTAGATTAATTCTGTCGTTTCAGAAAGTCTGTTTAATGTATTTTCTGAGATATTCAATTATCCGTCATACAGTTTGTTGCAGACATTTCCTGTATTGTCTAAATGATGTGTTTCAGTGCAGTATGCAGATCTATATCGATATTCCATTTAAGAGAACCACTTTGATAGACATAAACCATTAGACGACATAATGATGCAAAGGATTTCTAACTCATCATTTAAAGGCACTTACTCAGCTGAAAGCGCCTGCTTTGTGTTAATCTTTCTTTCGTATACGTACTCTTGGTTAACATAAGCTAATAACAAGAGAGACCATTTGTTGTACATATATAATGTGGAAATCAAGGGGTTTGTGCCTGTTTCCCCTTCCTATGTCTTTGGTTTTCAAACAAAAACCAGGCAAACACCTTCACTAGAATTGCTGAAAATGTCTCAGGTTGCGTTTGAAAATTGACCAGAAGAAATAAAGCAGATTTATTTCATATATGAGCCGCGACACGACAAAAGCAACAAAGTGGTTGTGCGCCCAGCGCACTTAACGACTTGAGTGGTTGCTGTGGTGTTGCTAAGGCTGAATTTTTATGAAGGAGATTCCCTACAACTATGAAAATTGCTCTGTAGGAACAGTCTGAAAAAGACTGTTCCTCCAGAGCAAATTTCATAGTTATAGGCAATCTCCTTCATAGATATTCAGCCTTAGCAACACCATAGCAACCACCTAAGTTGTTTTATAAATACTGCCCCGGGTATATAAAGTGTCCTAAAGAAGACACACGTGGAATCGTTTGTCTGTTTCCCAATTTACTTTAAGGTATTACTTCATAGTAGAATTGACACCTAAAAATGTATGACGAAACTTGAACAAAGAATGGTTTCGGAAGTGTATTTGCTTCAATGAAACGGAAATGGACACGTTTCGAGCGCGCTACTTTACTTTCAAAATTCAGACGTCACTGGCTTCAGAGCATTTGAATGAAAAAAAAAAACATTTAGGCATATTTAGTAAATCTTTTTGTTGCTACAGCAAACGTGAGACCTGGTGAAAAGTAAAAGTAGTCAAAATTCCAAAATCACAAGTCCAAGCACGTAAATTTTGTACACATGGTCAAATCCGAATGCTTGCAGCGATTGCTTTCATCTGACATCAGATCAACAAAACTCCATATGGCTCAGCAGAGTAGATCTTGTTGAAGTGCATTTTGGTAAACTCCATTGATACGTCAGGGACTCTGTTCACATTTGCCACTAACAAATCAGTTTTAAAACAGCTGTCTTGTACGTATAAAACAAGTTTAAGCCCCGCGGGGCTTAAGCTTTGTTTCAAGGTTTCCCATACAGCTTGATCTAAATTCAAAAGACTCATTTGAAATTAGACCTCAAAGCACAAAACACGTCTGCCTGCTTTGGCGTCTTTCTGCCACCTCCGTCAAAAGAATTTCTCTGAGACCCAGCAAAGCATGTCAGGTGCCAGGTCGTCACTGATTGGTCAGTCTACAAACATCCGGCCGTCTCATTGGACATACCTCTGGGGTTCACACATAACCAAGTCTGCAAAGGTTCTTACGTCAGTTCACATTGCAACTGCTCCGTAATGCCACGGCCAAGCACTGATTACTCCCACTACAATATTTTTGTTAAACTGGATCAGTACGAATTCGTTTGATGATAATTACATAATAGCAATACGCAATAAACACCCAATACAATTAATATAAAATCATATTTTATTCAGAAGAACATAGCCAATACGGCAATTTTCAATGTTGTTATCTTTAACATGTGATAATGTAAAGATATGTTAGCGCCTACCAGATTAAAATATCCTCCTGCGAGACTGCTGGCTATTAAAATAAGTGAGAACGGATAATTTTGCAGCTTCTAATTTCCAATGGCAATTAAATTGATTTGTTTCTCTGACTATAAATGGAATTTGTTAGATATTCAATTATCTGGCTGAACTATTACTGCAGTCATACCATTTCTTGACTAAATCTTAATGTGTTTTTTTCTCAATGCACTATAATTTTTTTTCTGTACTCGATAATGTCGATAAACAAGATTCAACAAATTTAGATTCAGATAGAAGTTTATCAGGAATGTGACATTCGACAGTAGTCTTATTCACCTTTTAGACTGAATGCAAATAAGAAAATTCAAGACAGATTTGGATAAACTCAAATTAGGTACCCCAGCGGGCAAAGAACTTCTACACAACATTGAATTCAAGGTCAGGACATTGAACCAACATTCAATTTGATGCTATTTTGCCTCAACGTCAGAAAATATGGATCGTGCTCATGGAACATATAACAACGTAAAGAGTCGAGTAGTCCGGTCAGAGCACAGAAATACACAATCCTTAACAAATGTGCCAAACTGATAAAATAACAAAAAACAAAAAAGTTCTTTTCCTCCTGTTCTAACCCGCTTGCAGATACAGTTATGTAATAGACGGTGATTTGTCTGTGATAGTAATTAGTACTGCTGAATAAAATACAGCTCATGAGAAAGCTACACCTGCTGAGCCTTGTAAACAATTTCATTCATTAACAACAATAATGAGCCGCGGCACGAGAAAACCAACAAAGTGGTTGTGCGCACAGCGCAGACTCAGGTCAGCCTGGGCATCCGCCCAGTCTGATCAGAATCTTCGCTGTTCGGATGGAGATAGCTCAGTCCCTTAGCTACCCTTTAAGCACTTAGCGAAGAGTCTGACCAGACTGGGCGGATACCCAGGCTGATCTGGGACTGCATAGGACGCACAACCTCATTGTTCGTTTTCTCTTGTCGCGGCTCAGTCATAATACACTTTTCAGTTTTTGACCTCTTGGTTCGATATTGAAAGTCAAACAACGCATTTGACCTTCTGATTCGATGCCGATACTAAGACAATGACACATGTGCTGGTAATTAACTTATTTGCATAATTGATTAATTGACGTAACATTGGAATTTAATTGATACTACAAGCATATACAAGTAACAAATTATACCTTTTTGCATGCCGCAGCGTAGACCTGGATCAGACTGCTCCCGAGTAGGTTTGGTCTCTGTAAAATTTAACCGCTGCTCCTACAGAGAAGTGATGTTGTCCAAACGTTAAAGTGCAAAGCTTCGCTTCCAAAATTACCAAGTTTCCAACTATGGTTTGAGGGCTGGATTTGGATTTTGATTGTTTCAGTTCCTGGTCTTTGCATACGTTTTACTTCCTAAACATAGAATTACTCGGAATTATTATGCCTTTTGTAGCTCTTGTGGTAAGCTTGTTCTTGAAAAGTGCTGCGTCTTTCAGCTGCAATTTATCGTGTGGTTACTGCGAGGTTTAAGACGGAAATTAGAATGCTAATATATGCAGAGTACTTTAAAAATAACCTGTACCTATTATTTACAGCAGTAGAGCCTAGTAGAGGTACAGGTATGTGTAGCTAAAACACTTTATTTCTAGTGCGATGACGTGCTTGAAATATATGCGGAACCACAAGCTGTAAGAAGACACCGACAGCGGTCAAGTCTAGCAATTTTTGTCTCAACAGAAAACAAATGAGTAGAGATTTTTTTTATGTACTTGTGATTTCGTTCTGACACGAAACAGATAATAATTACTAGGGGCCAGGTCTTGACTTATGCGGGTGATTTAACTGCTTGAACTTGCACTCACGATTAGTCGCTTGTGCAACTCAGGACTCCACCCTTTGCTGACGATCTTGCATGTTCAGGTTTCTGGGTACCCACTCGGCAGATACTTTTGACATGCTTTAATGTTTATGGATTATAGTGTAAACACTTCCATTAGAAATGCCACATTCTGAAGCAAGTTCGGCAACTTTGATTCGGCGATCGTTTAGCACAAGTCTCTCAGCACGGTCGATCATCTCCTGGCTGATGACATCAACAGGGCGACCTGGCTTTGGGTCATCTTCTAAGGAGTCTCGCCCACGTTTAAATTCTGCTCACCACTTTGTCACTGTGGAATACTTTGGGCTACTATCATCATACACATCAGCCATGCGCTGATGGATTTCTTCGGCGTTTGCACCCTCCTTAGTCAGGAACTTTATGACTGCTCTGAACTCAATATTCTGACTTTCCATTTTCGCCTATGGGTATAGGTTTTCAAACAAAAAGTAAGAGCAAAAATGTACGTGTTGACTGAACGGCTGTTATCATTCAAGTGACTAAGGTTTACACTGCACAAAAATGAAAAAAGGAAATCTTGAATTGTATAGAAAAATACCGAGTTCTACGAACTTATTGAGCTCCCCTCGTGTAAACGTACTTTTACAAAGCTTAGTGCGACAGACGCGGGTTTTGTATTTATTTTCTTCAGTGATAAACCCAAAACGTATGACTAAAAATTATAGAATAAATAAAGGTGAATGGCATGTCTCCACCGGCAAAATGCATCCCTCTCTGAGCCACACTTACTGACACATTTCGCGAGACGAAGTAGCTGCAGACATCAAGTAACAGACGCCTACGCATTAACTCGCGAACGCAGGAGTCCATCACCGAGCCAACTCAATCCCTGCAACTCGGGAAAGGCAACAGATAAGGACATCAGGAAGGGGAAGTCCGATGCAGCCAGAAACTGCAGTAAGCAAAATAACACAAAAGAACGAATAACTCGTTGACAACAGAGCTAGCAACAAAAAGTGATCAAAACATCAATTTTACAGTTTTAATAGATTCCGGCGTTACAACACTGTTTAAAGCCACGTTTACATGATATGTTTTCCACATAAGTTTTCTGTGCACATATGGAAAACACTCCGTCTAAACTGAGTTATGCACTGCTTATTCTATCCTTATGTTTTTTTTTTCATAAGCTTTTGACCAGTCAGAAGAGAGTTCACTGAGGTTAATTGCTTTTGCAACCTCAGTAGGTGCCTAAAAATACCAAAATATTGATATCAGGGCTATTATAATGTATATTTTTGAATATCACATGTATTTTACAAAGGGGAACAACTTTTATGACTTCCTGTTTGCTTCCCTAAACGTTGAAGTCCTTTCATTTCAGGGTCTATACTCTAAAATGTTGCATTTGCTGATAAGCATGGGCAATGAATCACACACAAACTGGAATCATCAGCATGTCCTCAGTCTACATTTTTGTAACATAAAAGATGACAAAATTATGCAGACACTTCCAGGTAAATGGCGGGAAAGTCTGAGAACATATGTGCTCTATGCATATCGTATAAACACAAAACCATATGATTGTGCTATTTTCTATATATTCTTTTTGCCACATGTGCAAAAAAAATCGTGTAAACGAGTCTTAACACCGGAAGTTCAAAGAAGTGCAGTTAGTGTGTAAGTTTCAGTGCAGTTAGTGTGTAAGTTTCCGAATGGAAACTTGTCTATTCGGAAACTTGTCTAGAAATGTGTGAAAAAGGTTAAAGTGTCTCGTAAGCCAAATCTTATCAGTTGTAGAAACATTGTAACAAAATCTGAGAACTGCGCTTGAGCGAATAATATCAGACAGTGCCTTTAGACGCGATCTCTGAAAGCGATTGGCCACATACTGGTGTTGGCCGTGGTAACAATGTTCGATTGGATAAATGTTTAAAATGGATGAAAGAAGGTCTTAAACATTAATATTCATGCTCACATACCTCCACCGCCAAAGCAATCTTGAAAGTTTACAGAGATAATGTATATAGGCATAAGAAATTAAACAGATTTTTTTTTCAATCAAGCTTTTCATTTCTCTCACTCACATTCTACTCATAATGTTCACTTGTATTTATTAATGTCGTATGTTTGTTACCATGTATATGCTGTGCTCGTCTTAAAAGGGCCTCGGGGAAGATTGGTTTTACCAACTGAGTCACCCTCGTAAAATAAAATCATTACTTACTTACTTACTTACTTAACATCACTGGATTACGACCTTATATAATCGGGACGACAAACATGTGCGGACAAACTGCGTTCGCTTTTTGTCAACACTCTTACCACCTTAAAATCTTCTAATGACGCACAGTAAAAAGGAAACCTTGTTAGTGTTATTTTTTGTGTGTGTTTTTTTTTATAGCAAATTTATCAGGCTCGACCAGAAACACGTCGGACTGGCTCTGCAATACCTGATAGATGTAATATCAGAAGACATTAACATGAATTTCTCTCTATATTATTTAAAATTCCTTACTACTTTACATCAGTAATCATTGGTAGTTTCACCATTGATAGAATATCTGCACGTTCTTATGTTGTGTAAAACATTAATAAATATTAGGATGTCGAACAAAAACAAGTTAAACAGAAACGCAATGCTATAATTTCTTTCATTTTATGTGTTTTATGACATAACTTTCTCTGACATTTGTAGAATGGCATCGTTGACTTTTTACAAACTGGTATCTGCATAAAATTTCACTCTGCATTTTATAAGCGCCTACAAGAATGATATATAGCCATTATGAGCATGAAAAAGGATAAATATGTTGCATCAGAGCTTCATTTCCAATTAGATTAATTCTGTCGTCTCAGAAAGAATGTTAAATGTATTTTCTGAGATATTCAATTATCCGTCTCACAGTTTATTGCAAACATTTCCTGTCTTGTCTAATTGAGCCGTTACGTAACAAAACCAAGAAAGTGGCATGTGCGCCCAGCGACGACTCAGATCAGCCTGGGCAACAGCCGAATCTGATCAGTCATCGCTGTCAACACGGAGGTAGCTTAGAGCCTTGGCTACCCTTTAAGCGCACAGCGAAAACTCTGATCAGACTGGGCGGATGCCCAGGCTGATCTGAGTCTTCGATGGGCGCACATGCCACTTTGTTGGTTTTGTCGTGTCGCGGCTCATGTGTTTCAGTGCAAGGTGCAGCTCTATATCGATATTCCATTTAAGAGAACCACTTTGATAGACATACCATGTCGTCTAGCATTTTCAAATGCTAGACGACATAATGATACAAAGGATTCTTAACTCATCATTTGAAGGCAGTTACTAATATCATGCGATGCCTGATTGGAGAGCGTCAAACATTTGCGACAGTCTTACCTGCGATATACTGTCGGAAAACCCAACGGCATTACGTAACGTCGTTTCTCATTGGCTGGCGCCTGGATTGATCTTGCCGAAAGCGCCTGCTTTGTGTTAATCTTTCTTTCTTATTACATACTCTTGTAACACATAAGTTAACAACACGAGAGACATTTTTTAGTACATATATAATGTGGAAATCGAGGGTTTTGTTCCTGCTTCCCCTTTCTTCGTCTTTGGTTTTCAAACAAAAAACATGCAAAACATCATCACTGGAACTACTGAAAATGTCTCCGGTGGCGTTTGAAAATAGACCAGAAGAAATAAAGTCGATTTCTTTCATAAATATTTTATGTGGCATAATGTTTACAACCGGTGTGAGCTTCGTTGAACATGTCTTGACAAATATGTATTTGTTCTTTTAGTCGTTTCAAATTATCTTTTTCCTAAAAAAAGTACAAAGCAAACATTGTAATATAAGCTGTGTTTTAGATACCGATAAATCAAACTGCCGTTAACAGGGAAAAATATCTTAAAGAAGACAAAGTTAGAATCTTTTACCCTTTCCGCAAATTAATTTAAGAAGTATTACTTCATAAAAGAATTGACACCTGAAAATATATGACGAAACTTGAAAGAAGAATGTTTCGCAAGTGTACTTGTTTAAACAAAACAGGAATGGACACGTTTCAAGCGCGCTACTTTACCTTCAAAATTCAGACGTCATTGGCTTAAGAGCATTTGAATGAAAAAAAGGCTAGACTGCACTTTACCAGTCATTCTTTTTATACCGAGTGCGCATGTACCGGCTGTTGTTATGGGGCGTGGTTTATTTTTGTTTACATTTCTGAAAGTCCGCCATGTTTTTTTTTTTCTGTTCTTGCCGCAGCAGACATTGGCCTCAGGTAAATGATGAGTAAAACTGTAGTTGCATAGCTTGTCAACAATTTCAAATAAAGAACGGAAGCAGGGGTCTTGGCGCGGCGTTTCAGTCCCCATGAAGCAAATAATGAAAGAATAAAGCGGGGGTGTGGGGGCGGCAGCCCCCCAATGCATGTTCCATTGCAGGTCCTCCAACCAGTTTTCAAAAAACAAACAGGACAAAAAAGTTGAAACAACATTTACCTGCGGTTCTCAGTCATTCAAATAATTCTTTTTTATACTAAAATAAGCTGATAGTAAAGTAGATTCATTGTCTTTCATGTAGATCATTGAAATCAAATTCATTTTCAACGTTTTCAACAGCTTAAACGTGTTTGTTTATAAGTTGATGCTGAGGACGCGGAGTCGCAGTTGCAGCGCGGTCAAAGTTCACCTGAATAATTTTCGTATCAACCAATGAAAAGCGACAAAAGCAGCTGCGCCCACTCTTCGATCCAAAAACTTCCGGAGCGAAGAATCCCGAAACACGTTGTTGTTTACAGCTGACTTATGTATTTTTAGTTAAAACTTACCGTTTAAAGCCTGAGTTTTAACCATGAAAAATGCATGATCTACACGATTGTTTATTTTGAGGTTTATTTTGCGAAAGGGGGAGTCTCCATAAGGGCCATTTTCTGGTTACAAATGGATTTTCACCAAACCTCACCAATCTCTACTTGTAAGTGTTAGCTTTTATACATGTATATTGAAATGTTGATCTCATCGAAAGTGTATTTTGAGCGTAGCGCATTGCCGAAGTGGGTGGGGTAATTCCACCGCATACCTTACCATGCATCATTTTTTTCAGTCATCTATATAAGCAATGGTGACTGACTTTCCATTATGATTTGAAATAGTACAAGGATATATGCTAATTAATTGGGTTATATAGTTCATGATTGTTTGCTTATTTAATAATAGTATATGCGCTTACAAGTGGTAACAGGAATTTTACTTATTTTTGCTTCTCCAACTTTAAGAAAACCCACATTTTTCCATTATTTGTCTAGATATATAAAGGAAACTTTGCATTGCAGAATTATGAGAAAACTATCCTAGGCATATCAAAACCTGAATTATCTGCCCTTGATTCAAGAAAATATAAGTAATTAAATTGAAAATGTAAGATCGAAATTCTACACTGGATGGTATATCTTTGGATGACTCTTTTGCTCATGTTTCTAATACTATACAGATTGTTTTCAATTCAATATAGTACCCGTCATATTACACGAGAACTGTAACTGAATAGCAGAGCTCATCCTGTCATATGTCTCTTAATTACATCACATTCAAGATATCACTTTCCGACCCAAAGTTTGACTAATGAATTTTAGTTACTGATATATCAAATGTTATTGAATATCTTAGTTTGGAATTAAAACGTCTCACTAAAAACTTACTATAGCAGTTGAGTCGGGGCTCACGTATACCCCCGGCCAGCGCCAACACCAAATGACAGTAAACTTCAAACACAAAACTTTCACATATATAAGATACCCATTTTAATGTCTGTGACCTTGCTCTTTGGTCAGCAGCAGCTTAAAGAGAATGTCAACTAATCTGCTGCAACCTAGATGTATCAAAAGTTCCCACTGAAGGATATCTGAATTATAGGAAAAATTATAAAGCAGTGCATTGATGCAGCTGTTGAAGTATATGACCTTGACCTTATGTCAATAGCAGCATCCAGATGATGTAAACTGTTGCATTTTTGAGATAAATGACTTCACATATCTAAAGGTCTTATTAAAGAAGATGGGCAAAATAAGCAAAGAATATATATTTATCACAAAACTTTAATAATTGATATGCCTAGGATAGTTTTCTCATAATTCTGCAATTCACACTATCATATAAATATAATTACAAAGTTTCCTTTATATATCTGGACAAATAATGAAAAAAAATGTGGTTTTACGTAAAGTTGGAGAAGCAAAAATAAGTAAAATTCCTGTTACCACTTATAAGCGCATACTATTATTAAATTTGCAAACAATCGTAAATTATATAACCTAATTAATTAGCATATATCCTTGTATTATTTCAAATCATAATGGATTAATTTTGCTTTGGCCTCTCTCTGCCAACTTCGTCAAAAGAACTTCTCTGCGACCCTGCAAAAAATGTCAGGTGCCAAGTCGTCACTGATTAGTCAGTCTACAAACATCTGGCCCTCTCATTGGACAGACCTCTGGGGTTCACACTTAAACAACTGCCAAGTTTCTTACGTTGAGTGCACATTGTAACTGCCCCGTAATGCCACGGCCAAGCACTGAGTACTCCCACTACAATATATTTGTAGCCGATAAAATTTTAAAAAGGCTGACCTAAACTGGATCAGTACATATTCGTTTGATGATAATTACATAATAGCAATACGCAATAAACACCCAATACAATTAATATAAAATCATACTTTTTTCATCAGAACATAGCCAATACGGCAGTTATCAATGTTGTTATCTTTAACGAGTGATAATCTAGAGATATGTTAACGCCTACCAGATTAAAATATTCTCCTGCGAGACTGCTGGCTATTAAACTAAATGAGAACGGATAACTTTGCAGCTTCTAATTTCCAGTGACAATTAAATTGATTTAGTTCTCTGTTGGACTATAAATGGAATTTGTGAGATATTCAATTATCTGGTTGACTTATTACTGCAGTCATGCCGTTTCTTGACTAAACGTTAGGGTTTTTTTTCTCAATGCACTATAAAATTTCTTTTTTTGTACTCGATAATGTTGATTAACAAGATTCAACAGATTAAGATTCATATACAAGTTTATCGGGAATGTGGCATTCAACAGTAGTCTTATTCACCTTTTAGACTTGTGCAAAAAAAAAATCAAGACAAATTGGGATAAACTCGAATTAGGTACCAGCGGGCACAGAACTTTTAAACAACATTGAATCAATGTTGTTTCAAGGTCATGACATTGATTCAACATTGATACAATCTTGCCTCAACGTCGTGTGCCACCAAAGGCGTCATATGGGTCGTGCTCATGGCACATATAACAGCGTAAGGAAAAACATTATCTTTATTTGGGTAGTCCGGCCAGAGCAAAGCAATGCAAAATTCTTAACAAAGGTGCCAACTTGATACAATTTCAAAAACAAAAAGATCTTTTCCTTCTGTTCTCATTTCATGACAGAATACGAGGTATTTCTGTTATAGTAATTAGCACTGCTGAAAAATAATGTTCATGAGAAAGCAGCACCTGCTGAGCCTTGTAAACAATTTCATTCATTAACAAATTTGAGCCGCGAAATGAAAAAACCAACAAAGAAGGTTCAGCGCCCAGCGCAGACTCAGGTCAGCCTGGGCATCCGCCCAAACGGATCAGTTTCTTCGCTAAGCTCTTAAAGGGTGGCTTAGGTGATAAGCTACCTCCATGCGGACAGCGAAGACTCTGATCAGACTGGGCGGATGCCCAGGCTGATCTGAGTCTGCGCTGGGCGAACAACCACTTTGTTGATTTTCTCGTATCGTGTCTCATTTAGTTTTTGACTTCTTGGTTCGATATTGAAAGTCAAACAACGCATCTGACTTTCTGATTCGATATTCGTATTAAGATTACGACAAGTGTACTGGTAATTAACTTATTGGCATAATTGATTAATTGACGGAACATTGGAATTTAATTGATACTACAAGCATATACAAGCAGCATAGTACACCTTTTTGCATGCCGCAGCGTAGACCCGGATCAGACTGCTCCTGGAGTAGGTTTGCTCTATTTACAATATCTCCTATAGGCAAGAATCTTTCGAACCATAAACGGGGTTCCATTTCACACAGCCTTTCATTATCATCCTCCCATCGTCCTGATATGACTGAAATATTGTTGAAAAGGACATAAAATCGCAAGTCATCCATCCATCCATCCTATAGGCAAGTCATCTTGTGCAAACGTAAAAGTACAATGCCTTGCTTCCAAAATAATCTGATTTCCCAAGAAAACAATATTTCATCAAGTTGGTATTAGTATGCCTTTTTATAGCTCTTGTGGTAAGCTTGTTTTTGAAAAGTGCTGCGTCTTTCAGCTGCAATGCATCGTATGGTTACTGCGAGCTTTAAAACGGAAATTAGAAGGCCAACATACGCAGAGTACTTTCAAAAATAACCTGTACCTGTACATAGAGGTGCAAAAGTGGTCCAGGTCTGTGTAGCTGAAAGTACTTTATTTCTAGTTCGATTTAGCGCTTGAAAATATAATTGAGCCGCGACACAAGAAAACAAACAAAGTTGTTGTGCGGCCAGCGCAGACTCAGATCAGACTGGGCATCCGCCCAGTCTGATCAGAGTCTTCGCTGTCCGCGTGGAGGTAGCTTAGACCTTAATCTAGCCTTTAAGCGCCTAGGAAAGAGTCCGATCAGACTGAGCGGGTGCCCAGGCTGATCTGCGTCTGCGCTGGGCGCACAATCACATTGTTGGTTTTCTTGTGTCGCGGCTCATATGTGAAAACAAACTGTTTTAACAGTCAGGTACATAACCTCTAAAAGTTAAAAAAATGTAACTTGAAGCAGTTATAATTTTTTGCGACTATGGCAAAAGTAACCTGTTTAAGTTAAAGTGTCTTTTTTCACCTTCAAATTCTAGAGTTATAGGAATTTTTATGGAGAGATGGGTAATTTTCTCTGAAAGATCTATTACATAACTTTATGGTTAAACAATAAAATTCTGTACGCATCGTCTAGAAATTGGTACGCAAGGCCCTTGAAGATCAGGTAATTAACTACTTTTTAACTTAAAACAGTTATTTTTTTCGAGACTGCAAATCTGACCTTGGCCTAAATAATTACAGACATAACCTAAATAAGTTACTTTCTACAGCCTCACTTTGAAATTAGTGGTAAATAGGGTACTTTATAACTGCTACAAGTTATAATTCTTTTAACTTTTAAAGGTTATGTACCTGACTGGTAAGATGCCAACAGTGGCAAAATTAAAATCTTAGAAAAGTTCCTTCTAGAGCAGAGAATACGTTCACAAGAAGGAACATGGGTAAAGTTTAGCAACTTCTGCCTAACAACGTGGGAAATTATCATAAGGATTACCATAGTGTCATTGTTCTTTACGAGATGGTCAGTAAGCTCACCTAACAACAGCTGTATTCTTACAACATCTAGTCTAGTCTAGTCTATCCCATAACCTTGTGAGGTTGCTGGGCCACCACAGATGACTCTACAACAAATCCTTTCACCTAGTCCAGTCTTCAGCTGCCCTAGTTGAGTTAGCAAAATTCATCCCTGTCCATTCCTTAATATTGTCTTCCCACCTCTTCTTCTGTCTACCTTTCTTCCTCTTTCCTTTCACTGTGTCTTGCAGAATTGTCTTTGCTAAACCAGAAGAACTGGAGACGTGGCCAAACCACCTTAGTTTCCGTTTCTTGACCAAGGTTAGGAGTTCATCATAATCTCCAATGGCTGCTTGGATCTTCCTGTGAAGCTCCTCAGAAAACCAGTCACGTGACAATATAGCTGATTAATAAAAAGATGTTTCCAGATGATGTAGCTCATCATAAAATCCGTCACACGAAAAAACATCGCACGGTACAATGGTAGGAGTAGGAGCAAAGAACAAGGCATTTTTACTCCACAGTACTAGCAAAACAGGCAATGCAACCACTTTCTCACTCCGCTATCAGTATTTTAAAATAGAACTGCCAAGGAATAACGTTTTAATACTAAATGAATAATAGAAAATGATACGCTACTACGCAGAACTGTACATAGCAGCTTGAAACATTTCTAGTAAAAGCCGAAGTTTGCCAAATGAAAAAATGAAGATGGATTGGATGAAAGTGAAGCCAGTCAAGAAATACACGTGGGTTCAAGGATAATGTTTCTGAAATCAGAAAATGATAAAGTGTCACTTTACGGAAAAGTCGACGAAATCATGATTGAGTTTCTCTCTAACTTTCTTGTCTCTCAGGTTTAAAGCCCTTTTCAGTGGTCTCATATGGTCACTGTTTGACTTTAAAAGTCATCGCAAAACGATGCGCAACGATCGAAATGGAGACACAAACAGCCAATATATTTCCCTCAAACACTTTTCCCAGCTGGCACATGACGTTGAAATGACGTCGTACTGACGTCGATGCGACGTAGTAACGTCGCTTCGACGTCAGTATGACGTCATTGCGATGTCGCATGTACATTACGTTGAATTGACGTCCGATGATACTGACGTCCATGCGACGTGGTAACGTCGCATCAACGTCAAGTATGACGTCGTTTCGACGTCGTGTGCCCGCTTGGAAACTTGTTGTCATAGCAATGAATAGTCTGAAAATTGAGCCACATCATTTGTTTTTAAACATTGTGGCCTTGGTGACAAGTGACGGTTTTGATCAGGCTGCACTTGAGTGCAGTCTGTTCAGAGCCTTCACGTGTCACAGCAGCCATCTACGACAGTGAGGTTTCTACAGACCCGATGTAAACTATAAGAATGGTGTGAATATCACATGACAAATCTGCCACATGTTTGGAAGTCACGTGGTGTGGCTCAAATATAGATATTATAAGTCGACGCGCGCTTTGGGGTAGATTTATGTCTGATTTCTGCTTTGTATACCTCTAACTTGCTTGAGAACATGAGCCACATCCAACGCATCAAATCCTTGAGCCACGAAACTTTTGCGAATGGCATCATCATGCGTCCTTTTGAACCATGTACGCAGTTTTTATCGCCACAAAAAAGCCAATCAGCCTACCGGTTTGGGATATAACTTGAACTCTTGTTATAGGAAACACAAATAACGTTTCGGCGGCTCAAAAAGGAAACATTCAAGCGATTTACATTTGCTCAAAGAAAAAATGGTACTTATGTCGATATAAAATAATCGCTTAAAAGCAGGTTTCACAAAATCATGATTAATGGTGTATCGGTCTCTGTCGACTTATACACCAAAATACAAAAGCTAACCTGAGGGTTGTTTGCAGGTCAGCTGGAGTTTAAATAGCTCGGATCCGAAGCGGATACGCATACTGGTATGTAAACGTGTCACTAAAAACATTGAGCAGTTTCGGTTTGTCAACTCGAGTTACTCGAGTAACTAGAGTTACTGACCGAACAACACGAGTAACCGCAATACGCATGCGCAGTACTGCGCACATATTCGTATTTACTCGACTACCGTAACCCCCACCTCACCTCGGGTAGCCTTGATTAAAGATGGCGGAAAGTGAACTTCCGCTGTAAAAGACGCCAATTTTTTAGTTTTGCCTTAATGACACATTGTCACGCCAATGATTTGCCCTTTTTCTGTTTAATAATAGTGAGAATGGGATAAGAATGTTCATCATACTGATGATTATAATTATTCTGCTTGTGCCTTTTGCCAGATTCAGCAGGGTTTACAGCGGGGCCAGTACTGAACGACTTCAGAATTGTAATTTCCCATTACAATTTAAAAATTCTTGTGAGTCCTGACTCTTGTGAATATTAAACACCTGAGTTTTAAAAGAAAATTGCGAGAATAGGACTCTGGACTTAAAGGTAAAAAGATCGATAGTCGTCGCCATTTTGTTCTTTACTCGAAGTGTTCGGCACGGCAGTACTCGAGTACGTTTGTACGCATGCGCCAAATTTCAACCCGAGTAACACAAGTTGGCAACTCGAAAATGCTCATTAAGATCGGGGAGAGTCGGGTAACTTCGGACAGGCGGGTAATTTCGGACATACAATTGCAAACAGTGAAAATCCAGATGAGACGGCTCATATTGAGCCGTCTCATCAGGATTTTCTCTGTTTGGCCAGTTAATTTTTGTTTTAGTTCCAAACAACTGACATATAAAGGAAACAATGTCAGTGTCCGAATTTACCCGCTGTCCGAAGTTACCCGACTCTCCTCTACTCTTAAAGGAAAACATCCGCTCCCATCATTCCGTTCAAGAGTTAACCCATTTTGGATGGCAGGCAAAACTGAAAATGACATTTACTTTCCCTCGAATGGTGCTCATTTACCTTAAGGCGTATGCGAACAACGCGTGCTTGAAATGCTCGCCTAATTAGTAGATGCTGGAAGTCAACTGCGCATGCCTCGCCTAATCAATAGATGTCGGAAGTGAATTGCGCATGCTTCCAGATGCTTGTCCAATCAGTTATTGCCCGAAATGAGCTGCGCATGCTTGATGCTCGTCTAATCAGTAGTTGCCGGAAGTGAGCTGCGCATGCTTGCAGATGCTCGTATAATGAACAGCTGTGGGAAGTTAGCTGCGCATGCTTGCAGATACTCGTCCAATCAATAGTTGCAAGAAGCTAACTTCGCATGCTCTGGCCAGATTGTGACTACATGTACCTGCGCAGTTCGCAAGTGTACTTTATGCAGAAGCAAACGTAAGCCTGCATGCATACTGTATAAACATGTAAACGTTAGAAAAATCCTGGTCATCCGCTTGCGCATTCAGCCCCGTAATCTAAAGTAGAAGACCGTTTCCTGAACATCACTAGCTATAGTAACCTCTGTGATTCGAGTCCTGCTCGAGCCCACAACTATTCTGGCGTATTCGCGTTTTAATAATAAGAAAGCAAAACTATTTTTTAATAATGATAAAGAACAAGTATTTCGGTTTATTTGCTTTTAAATTATTATGGTCCTTTTTTTCCCTACTAATTAGTCTTTGAAAGACTGCCTTATTAAATTTAGAAATTACAGTTTTTTTTCTCTGGCTTTCCTCAGCGGATATTGTCAGGGTTACTGATGAGGCTTGAATAGCCGTAACTTCGAGGTATGTCCCATGTTCCTTCTTTTGAATGTGTTCTCTGCTCTAAAAGGAACTCTTTAAGATTTTGGTTTTACATCGCCTCCATTGGTTGACCCATTCTTGAAAGGCAGTAGCCCTTAACGTCAATCAACAAATATTTAGCTAGACTGGTGTCAGTCCATTAAATAAAACAAGACCATAAATGAATACAGTACATGAAAATGAATATACATATCATACTCTATCACTATATTTCAAAAGATGTTGGATTGAATGTATTTCAGGAATGGGCAAGTAATAAAAGATCTTGTTGAAAGTAATGCACCGATTATGTTCCTTGCCATACACATTCCAGGACCAAAAGACATGGGCTGAATGCCAGGCTAATATCTAGCTGAAAATTTTAATTTTTTTATAATTGAGCCGCGACACGAGAAAACCAACAAAGTGGTTGTGCGCCCAGCGCAGACTCAGAGCAGCCTGGGCATCCGCCCAGTCTGATCAGAGTCTTTGCTGTCCGCATGAGGGTAGCTTAGACCCCTAGCTACCATTTAAGCGCCTAGCAAAGAGTCTGATCAGAGTGGGCGGATACCCAGGCTGAGCTGAGTCTGCGCTAGGCGCACAACCACTTTGTTGGTTTTCTCGTGTCGCGGCTCAATTATTTCGATAACAAATAAATAAAGGTGCCCTCAGAAGTACAATTATTGGCTCTCTGCATTCTTAAGAGATGGAGGAAATCGGAGATCCCTAAGAATACAACATTGCTTGGGTAGACGACCGCATGTTTTAAACAATGGATGATAGATACATAAGACTTAGTCGGACGTAAGGTTAAACGGTTCACGCTAGAAATATCCATATATTATCAAGTTAATTTTGTAAGTGGACTTTTGAACCTATACTTGAATCTGAAATCAGTTAATTTGCAACTTACGGTCAGATGGTCTAGTTTCTTACTTTCAATTACTATCTTGATCCTGTATTGCAACACTAATTGAAATATAAGAGGGCACTACTGGTAAAAGACTGTATAAGAACGGCGCTCGATATAGAAGTACATCGAACGCCCGTCCATTGTTGTACAACCTGTACTTGTTCAAAAAAGACAGTGTCTCAATTTGGCGCCTAGAGAATTTTCCCGAAATTTTATGCGTACTTAGGAAGTACATAATAGTACTGAGAAGGCAACCAGTAAACCAATCTTAATCGACAAATGATCATATCCCAAAGAAAAAACGAGTGCTACGAACTAAACGTTAAACAATACGCTTTTTAAAATTGCATTAGCAATGAACAGAACATAGGGCATACAAGTTCTAAGTATATCGAGCAAATAACGAGAGAGAGAGAGAGAGAGAGAGAGAGAGAGAGAGAGATTTAAACGAACATTTGAGATAAGACTACTATCAGGATCAGTTACACATAACTCTGACATGAAATCATGATGATTACAGTATAGTTCATATGCTGTTTGCATACATGTTAAAGGTAGGTTCCTGTACTTTGGAATGCATCATAATTTTGATGAACATTCATCTAAGTTGTTGGAAAGCACTTATAAAAGGGAATTAATAAGTTTCACTAAAAAGTGTAAATAAAAAAAATATTAGAAAAGTTGTTTTGCAAGGGATTTCCTAACTCTGCTTCGCACACCAGTTAGCGCTATTTTTAGTTCGCGCCAAAAATAGATAATGCAGCTGATGTCATGCTGCATTGTATATTGAGATAGTTTTAACCCATCCGCCATGCCAGGACGTCTAGGAGTGCTCACGTCAAGGGAAAATTGACCTTTGGAAAATGGCATCAGAAATCGCGCACTTATAGACATAACAAACATAGTTATTTTTAGAACTGGAATTCCAACGAAAGAAAATAAACCAAAAGGGAAAACGACTATTTTCTTCAACATCTGACGAGTTTCTCAGTAGCAACAGATTCAGAAAAATAAGAGAATTCAATACTGCTCAGAAAAAGACGAAGTTATTTTGTGGACATAATTGACATCGCTAGCCCAGGAACCTACCTTTAAACTTTTTCTGTCTTTCGCTGCCTGGAAGACGGCAAGGTACAGACAGTATACTGTTTAAATGGACATTTACACCCCCATGAGGTAAGCTTTACCTTGGCAAGATGTAGAATTTACCATTGGATGTTACATAGGTTTGTGCTAGTCTCCGACTTAAAGCATGCATGAATTTTTTTTTCTTCTAAATTTTGCAGTCATTACAAGCTTCATCCATAGATATGCTAGAAGTAGGGTCAATTTCATCTGCTCATGAATTTGGTCTGAGAGGTGTTAGCATCATATTAGTTTTGCAGAGTATGAAACTGAAAATCAGTCTAGATAGTATATTAAAAGTGCTGGAGAGGTGAGAGATACAAATTTCAAGTGCTTGTATATATTACTTAATGTTAATTTACTTTTGATCAAAATACCAAGTTCGAAATTAATACGATACCTCAGTGGTCACGCTGACCACACTGTACAAACAATTAGCGGTTAGTTCAGCCAACTCAGCCAATTAGTATGGCAAATATTCCGGAATACTTGTTTATAATCATAACTGGCAGACTGCTTAGGAATGTACCTTGCCAAGCATTTAATCAGTAGAAATCAGGTAAAATTAAGCAATGCGACCTATGTCAATAAACACGTTTTCGACAAGCATGTTTCATTGCCGACTTTTATCGTAGTGACATATTTGTTTCGCGTGGAATTTTGTCTTTGATGTTCGGCTGATTGAGTTACGGAACGTGTATGGAAGCCGAATAATTGTATGTATTTTTAACAAAGTCAGAACCAACGATGACGATTAGATTTCGGTAAAATCGATTTGACACCCTCAATGGTTTTTATTATGTAAATTTCTGTGGTCCCAAGGTTAAACGACAAACCACAAAAATGAGTTCGATGTCATATTTAATGTTGTAGGTGTGACTATACGGGATAAGTAAAATACTAGTTGTCTATAAATGCGACCAAGGTGTGACTATAACATCTGGGTGAAATACTGTTTTGTACACCCTGAAAATAAAGAATAAAATGCTAAGTTCTTTGCTAAACAAAAGACCTATATCACCTGCAAGAAATGCATGTCAATATAAACATACAAACAAAATGCACGGACAAATGACTTCTTGAATTAGACAGGTTCAATACCTTATTTACTGTGTGCTTAAATAGTCATTAAAACTTCAAACTGTGTATCCAGTGGTCAGTTAAGCACTCAGCTAAAACCGTACATCCCTTAGAAGTTCAGTCACACATTAACAATGTAGAAGTAATACCTTAACATAAAAATACTATAAACACATTCTTACCAATCTGTGGAACTGGGCGCACCATCTACTCCCTCTTTCAGACTTCTCACAGTGAGCTGTGCTGTTCTAGTTGTGCTGTTCTAGTTGTGCTGTTCAGTAAGGTTAAACTGCAAAGGGATTACAGACAGTGACAATACATTCAGCATGACAGTGATTAATTAGTAAATTCGCATTCTCAAATTTACCGCCATTTCAAAGAACAAAGGGTTCGCGAAAGTCAGTGGCAAAATAACTCCACCGATAAATGCAACCACATCGAGCACCACACTGTCAAACCAGATAAAGAACACAATATCACAATACAAACTATATTACTATATTACCTGACAAATAGCAATAAAACACTAAAAACTTTCTTTAGACACAGAGCGGCATCTTATTTTGAAGAGAGGAAAACGAGAAGGGAAGTCAGCTGATCTCAATCGATAAACCTAATTCTACGGAAATAAACCCAATGTAACCAAAATAGCTTCAACTATCTTAGTGCTACGGATTACGGTCAAAGGGAAATAATCTTCTTTCTACTTACTAATACCTGCCTCAGAAAGGCAACCCTGCTACAATTACTGGCCGTTCTAAGTGACCACTCGCGTCACAGCACGGAATTAAATGACGAGAATGGATTATAGATTTGAGAAAATCACACTTTTCTATTAGATGAATATCAGGTAGCATCTCTTTTATAATTTGCCATGCTCCTCTCAAACTATGTGAGAAGACGCCATGGATCGGTTACCATAGCAACTATGGAATTATCAACTATTGTGCTTTGTACCTTGTTAGAATGACGACTCGATGACATCACTTTGACAATCATATTAACTCCTAGTTGCTATGGTAACAGACCTTTGGCGACATTAGTATCAGAGTCGGTCGTACAGTATATACCATGCTCCGCCAATATTTCAATGACATTACAAACTGAAGTTCTTTCAACAGAAACTTGAAATTTTCCCGAACAAATGAGCCGCGACACGAGAAAACCAACAATGTGGTTGTGCGCCCAGCGCAGACTCAGATCAGCTTGGGCTACCGCCAAGTCTGATCAGAGTCTTCGCTGTCCGCATGGATGTAGCTTAGACACTGAGCTACCGTTTAAGCACTTAACGAAGAGTCTGGTGAAACTAGGCAGATGTCCAGGCCGATCTGAGTCTGCGCTGGGCGCACAACCACATTGTTGGTTTTCTCGTGTCGCGGCTCAAATAATATCTTCAAGTCATTTAATTCCGTGTTGTCATGTTTTGTCCTGTTTGATGACTTGTTGTCTGTATTGTGATCACCTGCTTGGGTGGAGAGAGGACTGGTGACTCTGATGTTCGTCATCTTATTTCGTATGTGTTGTAAATGTCTTAGTAGGTGTTCACGGTGTTAAAAATCGCAACGAGCGGGATTCGAGCCCGGCACCGCTATCAAAATAGGCCAGCATTCAACCGACTGCGCTTCCGAGGCGCTGATAAAATTCTTACACACAACATGAAACAAAGTCATGTATACTTTATCAGAGGGAAAAGTACTGTGAAGTTTACAAGAAGTAGGAGATAATACAATAACCTGTTTAAGCTGAAGCGCTGTATTAAAAAACACAGCTGCGTTCTAAACAAAAAGTGCAAGAATTCTTATTAAGTGTCTTTACGTGCATTGATATTTAGCGCATCTTCGAAGAATGGCAAAACTTCTAGTACAAAATACGTTTTTGTCAGATTTGTATTTGCCTTACTTTTGAAGAGTGCAAATCGATCCATCTAACAAAAAGAAACCAGCACCGCCTTGGAAAGGTCGGGAGTAAAACGAATATTTATGGATAGGTTCTGAAAAATAGATCCTTTTAAAACAAGAACGTCATCAATAATAATAATAATAATAATAATAATTATTATTATTATTATTATTATTATTATTATTATTATGTTAATCACAATGAAAAAATCAGACTAGGATCAACTGAGTCTGTTCATTACTAGTGATGCAATGTGCAACTGTTCACACACCGCTAGTGCAGGCTTAAACAGAACTCTATTCTCAAAATGACTGTAAATGAACCGGCGATCCCAAAGAACCAGAAATTATATATTCTACGGCTGGAAGACGGCACTTAAAAAACAGTCAGTCAGCAGAGTCTTCGTTAGCGTAGCAATAGCAATTAGTGCAGGATATTAAACAGCACCTTAAGTTAACTGAATCTGAACGTTCACGTTTCATATAAAAATTATTATATTTATTGGCCGGATTGGAAAAAAAAGGTCATTCAGTTTCTCAAAAAAAAGTTGTTGTAAACATATTTTGGGTCATTTTAGTTGGAGACCAAATTGATCTTCTTTTGATTTCATAATATGGCGTAGAAATACAATATGCAGGCGAAGGATGGTATTCGCGTCTCACTTTTGCTTACGTTTTATTGCTGCACTGGGTAACCACGAAAGAAACAGTATTTTGTGAACAAGCTTGTCGTTTTTCAAAACCTCTTCCCTACTTTTGGACAGTTATATGACATGTTGTATGCCTGTCAACCGACATAGTGTGATTCAATCTGAAAGTAGAACCGTTCTTCGTTCTATTTGTGTAGACGTTGTCACCACTATGAAAGCATTGGGGCCTTTAAGGAGGACTATCTGTTAGACTGGCATAAATGAATATATTATCCTCATGAAAGTTAAAGATTTATTATTATCAATATTATTTAAACTATAATGGGTGCCCGCCAAATGTGCAGCATTGTTCGATCTTCGTCAGTTGAGACAAAGAAACCATCCTTTTTTTTTTACTACAAATTGTACTTCTCTAGACTGGCAATCATGATGCTTTTGTCAAATAGTATCTTAATAGAATAAATGGCAGTGTCACGGGGGGGGGGGGGGTTGGTAGGGGGGTCACTCGGTCTTTAAAGGGTACAGATGTGCCGTCGGAACTCTGAAAACTCACCCTATGCATGTATAACCCAAATACCAAAATATACACCTATTCAAGTATTTTGTATCAAATCTGTACAGTGCAGAAAAAAGTGCTTAGTTAAGCTCATGAATTAGCCATTAAGTAGCCTTGCCCAAGGCTTAGAAATTTTCATAAATTTTCTTGAATATTCATTTTTTTTTCTTTGTGCTAGTCTATAGTTATGGGGCTGATTTCTAAAGGATATATCTCAGACAAACTCACAAGAGAAAATTTCATTTCTAGACTAGCCAAGCATCGGCCATAAAAAAGAAGAAGTGAAATATCAAGTATGATAATATATATATATATATATGACAATTTAATATATCCGACTGGAGCAAGTCTAGCCATTAAGCATTGAAGAAAATCCAAGAAATTAGTATGCTGAGAACATTTGTTGTCTTTTTAATTGATATTTGTTTCTTTTTGATAACAAAAACAGATATATAGAGCTTGGAGAAATAAGACCTATTCGTGTATATTAGTCTATAAAATCATACCTATTGATGTATCTGGCAGATCAAAAAAGTAGGGCTATTCCAGCGGCACATATATACCCTGCTTTATAATGAAAGTGACCCCCCGTGGGCAGTTTACATATCACTAGTGTCTTGAAATAGTTTGTACTTTCTCTTATCATGCTTATGAACCAGGAATACTTATAAAAGAAACAAGCCGCTTCATGTGATACCCACACTCTCACGAACGACTTCAGGATTGATTGGTGGATGTATTGATGTTAACATTTTGTTCAGATAAGTAGAAAATGATTCTATCAACATCTGTGAAACCTGGCATGTTTTGAGACAATTTTATTTGATTCTGCTCGGATTCTAGCAGCAACCATATCAATACCGCTTCTGACTTGGTTTGTTGGGTTCACACAGATGTTAATGACGATACAAAATCAATTATACATTAATTAGGCACTGCAAATTGCTCAATAATTCCGGTTGGTAGTGTAAGCAAGTCAATGTCTTTCAAGAAAATAGTAAAGTAAAAGTGATAAAGTACATTCAATGTGTATGACAAAATCTGTCCTATAATATCAACATCCTGTATACCAGCTACAAATATAAAATTATATAAAATTATATCTTTTATAGGAAACAGCAGATATCAAAAGGGGTCGGCTATTGCTAGGTGACATGTATATCACTAATTATAATAACGGATCCCTTTGGATAACTATTGTTACCTATAACCGATGTAAATTAGTAAATAATGGACCCTTTTGATATTTGCTCTTTCCTATAGTCGACGTAACCTTAAATCTGTATAACTAAGATGGTTAATAAATATAGGGGATCAGTGTGAGTTCAAAGGGGGCGAGGCAAAGCCAAGCTTTCTTTGACATAACATTGACCCCTATAATTCATCAGAGGTTTGGTAAATGTAAGTATTTTAATTGCCCCGAAAACTTTTGATTATTGACTTACCCTACCCATCCATGTAGTGTATGTCAGAAATGGAATGCAGAAACTTCATAAAAATACGTTGGTACCAAAGTTTTCCTTTCATTCTAACAAAGAAAACTCCTACCCACACTTACTGTTTCTTTCTCAACTAATAAAGCTATAGGCATTCAAATTTAACAAAAATGACTAAAACAGTGAGGGCAGCCATCAGAGAAGTTTCATTGACTTTGACTGCCTAAGTCAGATCTTTAGATAACAAGGTGTAACATGGATAATTTAAATGTATCCTTTCGTATTTATCGATGAAAACGTAGTGTTGTGACCGCTCATGAGGGGTCACAACATATATTTGTATGGAAAAATAAGGAAAATTTCCCCTAGATTATCCCTGTTACCCTTTATTATCTGGAGTACTGGACTACCATTGTGGCACGAAGCCAAGCTGGTGAATGCTTTTCCAATCGTAGCCTTGTCACGATATGTCTCTGGGGTATATGTCACAAACAGATATGGATTTTTCTATCATTTGAATATATAACAAAATTACCGGTTTTGTAAGACATGACGCAGCGCCGGGAGAGCTTCTTGTGAATTCTGTAACAATAAATATGGTGATTACTCATGTTTCGCAATAACAAATGAGCCGCGACACGACAAAACCAAGAAAGTGGCATGTGTGCCCAGCAAAGACTCAGATTAGCCTTGGCATCCGCCAAGTCTGTTCAAATTCTTCACTGTCCGCATGAAGCTAGCTTGAGCCCTTAGCTACCATTTTATCGCAAACCAAAGAGTCTGATCACACTGGGCAGATACACAGACTATTTAGAGTCAACGCTGGGCGCACAACCACTGTGTTGATTTTCTAGTGTTGCGGCTCAAATAGTTAACATTGCCAAGTTATACCTAGCGCCCCAACACGCGGTGTCTGGTCAGAGTTTGTATTATTTGCATAAGGCAAATTAGTATTTCTCCTTAAAATAATATACAAATTATATCTACCGACTGCCATTGTAAAAGGTACGTTATAACTTCTAAATAAAGCCGTTTACACGTCCCTTGATATTAGTTCCTAAGACGTAAACTGTCAAACGAATATAAGTGCTTATAATACTTAAAATAAGCTACACGTGTCCCACGCGGCTATTAATCAATGACATATATCTGGTATATGCCAGACATACAAAAACGTGCTTCATGGATCCGCACATATCTGAACATCAGTACAGTATCGTTAGAACCTTCACCTTGCGTCTGTAGATGCTTCGTGGCTTTTATATGGTATGCGCGACAAACAAATGCTGAGAACAATCTGTGCGGCTGTACAGACTAGTCTGAGCTTTTTCTGTTCGTACTCGCAAAACGCACTTTCTTTCTTTTAGCAGATCACATTTCTACCATCGAGCTATTTATAGATAATGGACAACCAGTATAGATAATGGATAACCAAATATGGTAAAAAAAGTCAACATGTCTGGAGAATTCCGGAAAATCCCTAAAATACTGTTTATACAAATATGACTGTATTTCGTAAGACTCTGCAAATTAGAAGATTACCTGTCATGTGGTCAAAGAGAGTACTTGTCAGATGTTTTGAACTGTTTACGGGCAGTTATCATTGCAAAGAACCGCGGAAAAGTGAGAAAAAAAAAACGGTTATTGTTGGCTCTCGTAGAATATCTAAGCCGCGACACGAGAAAACCAACAATGTGGTTGTGCGCCCACCGCAGACTCAGATCAGCCTGGGCATCCGCCCAGTCTGATCAGACTCTTCGTAAAGCGCTTAAAGGGTAGCTAAGGGTCTAAGCTACCTTCGTGCGGACAGCGAAGACTCTGATCAGACTGGGCGGATACCCAGGCTGATCTGAGTCTGCGCTGGGCGCACAACCACATTGTTGGTTTTCTCGTGTCGCGGCTCATCTATAGTCGCCCAACAGTTTAAGTGTGCATTGATATGCCTTTTGTCATTAGGAGACACCTTTTGTGACTACCAGTTTGCTGCCCCGAACAACACAATCCTAGTAAAATTGAAACGGGGCCCACCCTAAAACACTTAAAAGAAAAAAAATGTTCTTCTTTTTCAAGGCTAGACCCCCATCGAGACCGAACGGTAGAGTTTTTATTCCCTTAAACTGTATATTTCCCCTTGAAAACATTGTTCATGTATCAATATGGAAGCAACGTTCTTATATATCATTGACGTTAGCATAAGGATAGTGGACGTTGAATTGTTTAGGTACAATGTTGTTAAAATTATTTGTTTCTAAGAAATTTCAAGACTGGCCGGGGCACATGTGAGAAAGCCAAGTTCTGCTTACGGAGGTCAGGTAGTTTTCACGGTATCTCCGGTTTTCGCCCATCTTTGCTTAAAAGTTGGGTGGACTTAAGTAAATAAGTGATATATACTCAGAGGCAATAAAAAGTATACAGTTTTTGATTTTGAATACTGGGCCTCGTGTAAATGGCTGCGTAGACATATTAATAATGTTATTTCGACAAACGTCTGGCTCTGCAAAACACAAACAAATTGTTTTGCAGTCACTAATAATGGAGTTAAAGTCCTTAATTCAAAATCAATTGTTCCAATGAAAACTCGCTTTGCACGTGGCTAATGGCAATCTGCACTTCACGAATATTTCGTGCTAATGTCTGCGAGTTAAACCACATCGTCATTTAATCTGAAACTCCCATAAAAAGTCTTCATCCACCGTTAGAAATGCCACAGCTATCACATTATCTCCCTTTGAATTAAAATCATAGGGAATCAAATGTTTATCTGTCTTCACGGGGTTTTAGAAATTTTCACTTGAAATTTTCGAAAAATTGTTATCTGGCTTTTTGCTTTTGTGTGCACTTGAAAAGAATCTCATAGACTTGTTTATTTGAAAGAAAATTGCAAATACACTTCCCATAAGAACTAAATGCATATTCAATGCATGTTACCAGAAGACGCCAAAAACAGTATTTTTTGGTACAAAAATCTGATACTTTACCCCGTTTTACATACGAGAGTTTGACATGTCCGTACAAACCTCATCCCGTTTTCGATGAAATGCATAAAAATGCATAAAATCAATCTCTATTATCAAAAGTGTATGATTAAAGGGAGTAAAAAGTATGCAAAGACCAGGAACTGAAACAATCAAAATCCAAATCCAGCCCTCAAACCATAGTTGGAAACAACTAAGATTACAAATAATCAAGATACAGAGAACATATGGCCAACCGAGTGAGCAGCTTGTTCCCAAAAGGTGGCCACTCAGCAACCCAAACCGAACCAAAAATAATAAGAACATACATAAGGTAAAACATCACAGAAACTCTGACACCAAAAACAGGCAACAGAGAACCACAACAAAACTACCGCCTTGGAACGGTCAGTAATGAATTACTGGGGGGCTTAAATCGATTTTACAGGCCCAACCTCACTACTACTCCAGCTATAATGTTGACTCAGACCCATTGTCTGTTTAAACACATGTCATTTCCTTAACCTTTGACCGATTGTACTGAAAATTGCCGCAAATTATTCGAAAATGATTTTATTTATCTACACTGCCAAGGCACTGTGCAAATATTCAGAAATCTGAAGAAAAATCGAGACTGCGTTACCTGTATACTTTCTTTTGCCTCTGAGTATATTTCAAAAAGGCCGTAATACCCATAAGAAAAACAAGCACTTATGATATAACTGCAAAGCGGTGTTTCTAATCTTTATAAAGTACAAAAGAAGTAATGGAAAGGAATTTCTATTTCTTATAAGTATACTTTAGAAAATGACTTGTGATTTTGAAAAGAACATTACCACCAGACACGATTCATGCTCACAAATCTGACAACGAACTACAACAGATAGCGCTAATAGAGGTTTATAGAGCTGCACGAAAAAGGGCAACATGCAGAATAAAGCGGAAAATTGGGGAGGGCGTAGGATCACGGGTGGTAAAGTTTCAAATTGACCTCCGCGGAGGTCTGTTGAAAAACAATTTGACTACTTTCCGGTAGGCAATTTGAATATATCCTGTCATGAATTTTCGCGGTTCACTGACAGGGTTCAGACAAGATTTTTCTCGCTAGAAAAGGTATTTCAAAAATCGGAGAATGTCATGCTATATATATTTTACAGTTGTATATTGAGACCAAATGACATGGAGCAGTTTGAAGCGGTATTTTTTAAATTACTTTTGTCCTTCAGGTTCATTACCGAAAACGAAACTAGGAAGGAGTCCTGCACAGTTAAATCGGCTTTTTGAGTGCATTTGCAGGCTTTCTGTGAAATCTTACCGATGCAGTAAGACACGTAGCTTGTACAGCTTCGTTCTAAACATACTTTCAAGAATATGCATGCTTTTGTTACTACATGCTTACCTAATTTTTTTCGGCGGTCAATTTGAACACCATGAGAACAATTTGACTAATGTAGATTAACATGGAAAAATTTAATCAGCTAAAAAGAAGAAAATGCGTGCTGAATTTTCAGGAGCCAGATATCATATGACTTGAATGCATGGTTTTATACGTCTTAAGTACACCAGATAATATTGCTCACGCAACATTCTTTTTTTTTATCGTGAAATAGTAGTACAATAGTGTTTTATCATTTCTTTGTTGTAAAAGCAGACCTGTGGCTCTCACTTGTTTGTAAAATAAAACGAACTCATCCAGACTAATATTTGCAGGGAAGAGAACCGATATTCAAACAATTTAGAGTGAACCCATAAGAAGATATCAAGCAATCATACCCGCATGTTCCCCCCGCTGCGAGGTGATTACACTCCTGAAGTGGCCGTTACATAGAAACACGGGTAATCAACATGAAACAATAACAACATCATTACGGCCGCTTTAGAATGACCGGTGAAGGATGTGATGAAAACAAATCGGTTCGTGCTACATGTATGTTTACAAACAAATCAGTGTCACAGGTCTGGTTTTACAAGAAAAGAAAAAATATAAAGCCTTATTGTGCTACTATTTCATGATAAAAAAAGACAATGTTACATGAGAAATATTATCTGATATTCTTTAGAAGTACAAAAACATGCTTTCAATCCGTTGCTACCTAGCTTCTGAAAAGTCAGCACGCATTTTCTTCTTTTTAGCTAATTAAATTTTTCCATGTTAACGTCTATTAGTCAAATTGTTCTCATCGTGTTCAAATTGACCGCCGACACAAATTGGGTAAGCATGTAGTAATAAAAGCATGCATATTCTCGAAAGTATGTTTAGAACGAAGCTATACAAGCTACGTGTCTAACTGCATCGATAAGATTTCACAGAAAGCATGCAAATGCATTCAAAAAGCCGATTTAACTGTGCAGGACTCCTTCCTAGATTCGTTTTCGGTACTGAACCTGGAGGACAAAAGTAATTTAAAAAACACCGCTTCAAACTGCTCCATGTCATTTTGTCTCAATATACAACTGTAAAATATATATAGCATGACATTCTCCGATTTTTGAAATACCTTTTCTAGCGAGAAAAATCTTGTCTGAACCCTGTCAGTGAACCGCGAAAATTCATGACAGGATATATTCAAATTGCCTACCGGAAAATAGTCAAATTGTTTTTCAACAGACCTCCGCGGAGGTCAATTTGAAACTTTACCACCCGTGAGGATGGTGTAGCCAAATGTATGTTGATTTTGTCTTTATCACATGATGTAAATTATTTCGCCACATGTCTTTTGCCATTACGTCCATTATTGACAGATTTGTCGATAATTGTTTTAATTAATCTGTTGATTGATCAACAGGGGTTATGTACATGTCATTTGCCATTTTCAATATCTGTTTACTTATTGATACCTTCATCCTTTATAAAATATATGTTTGCTCAAAGAAATATTGTGGCATGATATTCATAGAAAATAATCTTTCAGGGTTGTACAGTTTACTTTCACAAATATGAACGGAAGATATCCAGGAATGACCGCACTCTCAAATCATAAACCTATTCTAGGAATCATTTTGCTCACTAGGTGTGCAAGATCATTCCTTGGATGAGTTATGCTTTGATTGTTTGGCCTTTATATGACATTTCGCTCAACTGCACTTATTGGATTAGTCTTATAGCGACAACAGGTATATGTGGACGTTATGTGGCTGTCACACAGTGACGTATAGCATCAGCATATGCCGACGTATGAGAAATTTAGCCAACACGCTGGTGTACGTTTAATTAGTTAGGGGTACGTTATGAACAAGTTACGAGCACGCTCAAATACGTTGGTATAAGTTGTTGTACGTCGAATGCGGCCCAAAATTTTGTGCATGCATAAAATTTTCAGCGTACGCCGACGTTTTGTTTATAAGTTAGTCATAAGTTTGGTGTACGCGACAGGTAAGTTATGCATACGTTCATGCACGTAACTTGTAAGTTAATCATACGTTGACATACGTCGGCAACCAGCAGGTCCATTGTGTAGCGTAGGCGTAACTTATTTCTAACTTATAGGTAACTTACCTGTAACTTATACCGAACGTATCCAGAACGTATCCAACCTATGCCTGACGACCTTAGAACTTATTCAACGTGTCACGAACGCACTGAGCGTATTTAGGTAACATATCCGCCAGCGGCCTGGGCTTCAGCTATATATACTGGATACAGATCAGCAATTCATCACTTTTGAATAAGGAATATTCTTGGACCGCTTCTGTTTGTCTTTTTGGGGCTTGAGAGGGGGTTAATACTTCAGATGCCACCACAGCTGCTGCTGATACCACCACGGATACCACTAAAGAGGCATTGGAGTCTGCGCGAGAGGGAGGTTGGCTACCATCGTAGGCACGGCAGTCGGGTGATGATTGGGACGACGGTAGGCATGCAGGTGGTAAAGATGGAGTTTTCTTGGGTCAGCTACTACCGGCAAAGTTTCTAATTTTCGTTTTTAGGCATGTCATCGATCCATGTCCACAACAATAAAAAGTGTTGTAGAGAGACGTCGCTTTACATCTGATCGTCGAAGCACGCTCCAGCACGCTATACATAAGGTCCGCGTAAGTTAGACTAACGTTGTGCATGCATTCGGCATAAAACAAGAACGCTACAGATACGCTGGGAACACGCTGTTATACGCTTGTATTAGTTATGTACACGCTAGGGATCAGTACGCTATGTGTGCGTTCCAAAATCGGCTGCTGTTTGATGTTTTAATTTATCTCCAGCGTATGCCAGCGTATTGGATAAATTTTCATACGTCGGCATACGTTGTCTGAAACGTTGTAGAGTGACAGGGCCTTTAGTGGGCGAGTCTGGTAACTTCGGACAGCGGGTAAATTCGGACATACAATTGCAAATAGTAAAAATCCAGATGAGACGGCTCATAATGAGACCTCATTATGAGCCGTCTCATCTGGATTTTCACTGTTTGCACAGTTACATGTATTTTTGTTTTAATTCTAAACAACTGACATATAAAGGAAACAATGTTACTGTCCGAATTAACTTGCTGTCCGAATTTACCTGACTTGACCCTATTTGTTAGTCTCACAAAATTTTGCTTGCGGCCTGTAGTCTTTGCAAACTGTCAGCACAATATACGGCCAAAGTTAGTTAGTCTAGATTCTTGAGTTGGTCAGGGGGTCAGCGATTCTGTCCTGTTGCATACACTGATTGAGTTCAGGAACCCATGCATTAAGGCGAGCTAGCAGCATAGGTGTCGCAGATGCGCAATTAAATTTGAATCCTTGTTGTATGCGTCGAGCTTGCATGCCGCGACTCTGATAACAGTTGAATACCGATCAGGTACCAAAGTAGCCGTCAAGTTATTAGCACATTCTATTCGGGATACCCTTTTAGGGGTATCTGGGCAAACAGTTTGGATCCAGATCGTGCCCCTCAAACGTAGAGCCTGATCTGAGATCCAAACTATTTGCTGCCTAAACATCATTTCTACAAGAGTTAAACCAATATTGTCAAAATAATTGAAAATATTCTTGATTTTTGCCAAAATGCATGATGCAGACGACAATTTCAGCAGACGACAAAAATACCCAGAAGGCAATGGGTTAAACAGGTAAGCAACATTGTCTGCAGTGACTGGGTTAACAACGAATCATGCAGTATCTTGCTTAAAGCAAATGTGAGTCCGGTTATGAGTAGTGATTAGATAAAAATCCTTCCTCCATACAATTTTCTTGAATTTGTACACTATTTCATCATAAAACCCAGTTTTCGTCTAACGTGAATCTTAGCTCGAAGTCCTTTCTGACTCGTTAAATATTTGTTTACTTCGAAGTAACAGAATTAAATCCGCAATTAAACTAGTAAACGCGTTATTGAAGTCATGATGAAAGCCATTCTGCGGTTGCTGGAGAACGTGGAGAAGCCACCGACATTGGATGGGTGATCATTAGCCCGCTTCGCTGCGACCAAGGGCCAGACCACTGCGGAGGTAAGCAAGGACCATATTCATGTGCCTTCCAGACCTTTTGCCAGTAGCAAGTTACAAACAATAAATGAATGTATATTTGTGAAACCACTTTCTGGGAATAGATGCAAAATGCAAATTTTAGTCTGGTTGTCACGGATATTTCGTTTGTTTTGGACGCGTGTGTCTGGTATCGAAAATGTCCTGTTCCGTTTTGTCGTCTTCGCAACAGACACACAGTGTTGAATCGACATTTTGACCCAACGTTGGGTCGTTGTTGATTTTACTGTTGATCTTTTTGATCGTAACATATGTTCATTCGCAATACAGATTTATGAAACATCTTCAACTGCTTTCCTATGATCGCTTTCCTCTGATTGTCTTTATGATCCCCGGATACTCTTTTACTAGTCAACTATTGGTTGTCCTGTCTTTGACTACTTGATGATGCGGTAATTGCGAAAGGATATGTAAAAGCAAGCCTTGCGATTCATTAACCTATTACAGTGCATATGTTCTTAGATTACAAAATGTAATAATATAATAATATACGTTGCAGTTTTTTCGTCTATAGTCATATTTTAAGGTGATGATAATCACTGATTTGGGACAAAGACAAAAATCTGCATAAAATACTAAAAATACCACTGATCTTTCCAAAACTTAGCAGATGCCTTCTTTATGTTGTTTCTCATAATTTAGAATCCCAAAACGCAACATTTGTTAATGTTAAAAAGTGTTTTTGTCGCACCTGCTTTAGCAAGGTGCGATATAGGAGTTCACTGTTCCGTCCGTCCGTCCGTCAGTCATTCCGTTCGTCCATACGTCCGTCCGTACGTCCGTCCGTCAACAATTACGTCGACCCTAGGCTCTCTAGCATTTAAGTCCATTTCTCGCAAAGTATGATACCTACAATCATCAAACCTGGCATAAAGCTTCTTCTTAGAATGTTCTCGAGGGCTGTTGCTCTTATTTTTACCCTTACCCTATATTTTATGCTCTGCTGACTTTGTAAAACAGGCCACCAACAATGACGTCGACCCTAGCGTCGACCCTAGCATTTAAGTCCATTTCTCGCAAACTATGATACATACAATCATCAAATCTGGCATAATGCTTCTTCTTAGAGTGTTCTCGAGGACTGTTGCTCTTATTTTTACCTTGACCTTTATTTTATGCTCTGCTGACTTTGTAAAATCGTCCCTCAACAATTACGTCAACCCTAGCGTTTAAGTAGATTTCTCGCAAACTATGATACCTACAATCATCAAACATCTTCTAAGAATGTTTTCGAGGGCTGTTGCTCTTATTTATACCTTGACTTACATTTCATGCTTTGCGGACTTAGTAAAATTTTATATTCAAAATTACGCCTACTTCAGCATTTAAGTCCATTTCTCACGAACTATGATACCTAGAATAATCAAACCTTGCATCAAGTTTCTTCTTAGAATGTTCGTGAGGGCTGATGCAATCAATTTACCCTTGACATATATTTTATGCTCTGCTGACTTAGCAAAATTTTAGACCTCAATCGGCCCTAGCGTTTTAGTCCTTTCGTCTGAAAGTATGATACCTGTAGTTATCACACCTGGCATAAAGTTTCTTCTTAAAATGTTCACGAGGGATGTTGCAGTTATTCCTACACTTGGCCTATATTTCATGCTCTTCTTAGTAAAATTTTACATCCAAAATTGTGTTGACCCTAGCATTTTTGTCCATTTTTCATACAACTTCTTTTAACTATAGTCTTTACTACTGTGGAAGCGTAATGCAGGTGCGACATAGCATTCCGTGGACTTCTTTTTATAAGAGAAGATCTAAGGGTACTTTTCTGCGAATAAATCTGAAAAAATAATATCAGTATTGAAAATATGTTTAGTGCTTAGAGTACCTTGCTGCATAATGGAGAGCGTCCTAGCAATTATTTTTTCAAACTCTTTCACACATTATCAGGCTGAGCAGATGAAAAAAGATGCAGTCTGTGTCCAGATTTTTTTGTCAAAACACACAGGTGAGACAGGTGATACTATTTTAACAAGGTCGAACAATTTCATCTACACACCACTGATCATGTCAGGAATGTATTATTTATATTGTAGGTGTTAACATAGGTATGCTTGCCTACCCTATATTTAATAAATGCGTCCAGTGTACATTAATTTAAGTTACATTTACATACATGTATCATGTGTTTGTAGGGTACCAGCTAATCCAGCACCTCTCCCATAATGGGCTGATGGACTATGTATATAATGGAGCTATAAGAAAGGCTCTATGGTACTGGAAAGTAATAATTGTGTTGCTTGCTATCCTGAATATTATTGTAAAATTGTACATGTATATATGCTCATGGGCCATATGGCTTAATGCATCAATAAACTATCTATCTATCTATCATATACTTTGTACATGGTTGAACATTTGAGAAAAAGCTACTGTTTTCATCTGGTCTACATTACAATTGGAGAAAGAGTTGGAATAAATAATTGCTAGGACGCTCTTCATTATGCAATAATGCACCTTCAGCACTACGTAAATTTTCTATAAGGATATTATTTTTTCAGATTTATTCGCAGAAAATTACCCTTTGATCTTTCCTTATAAAAACACTTTTTTAAGCAGCATGTACGTCTATTTTGTATTCTAAACTGTAAAGAACAACAAAAATAAGAAGTCTGCTAACTTTCAGGGAGATACGTTACTTTCGTATGGTTTTATGCAGATTTTTACATTTACCATAAATCACAACCTTAATATAAACGCAGTCAAGGTCAAGCTAAGGGAATCCTATTTATGCTTAACAGAGTATTTGATTGGCAAATTTTTGGCTAAATGGTGAACAGTTGGCAAAATAAACATCCAGACCATTATTATAAGATTAATAGCAAACAAACACATAAATAATTTCTAAAACAGAATAAAGGAGCACACGAAAGCGATAAAACAAGTTTAACGTAGCCGCTTTATCTGTTTATCAACCTAATAATTGTGGTGAGGTTACGCATTATATTATACCTGAACATATTATACATATGATTTTCTCTCTCTCTCTCTCTCTCTCTCTCTCTCTCTCTCCTTGGAGAAGGTTGAAAGGCTGAAGCAGCACTATAATACTGTGCCATTTGGCCATTAAACCGATACTGTTTGATATAGGGTCGATGGTAATTTCGCACGAAACCCATTAATCGTGTATAGTCAGTTAAAAGAAGTGCTTGCGATTACAATAAGACTTAGTAACACGTTAGTAACAAATTTCCCAAGAGGAGTTAAACATTTTAAGATGTCTGATAAGTTATGATATAAGCTGCGACATATACAAGAGTGCTTTGCGTATCTGTCAATGTCTGGACATCCGGACTGTATAGCTATAATTTTCATCCTGCGCTTGTAGATGCTTCGTATTCTTATAAGCTTGTGCGAACATTCAGTGAGCGGATGTGCAGGTCGGTGTTAGTGTATCGAGTTTGCGTATGTAAGAGCCCCATTTTTGCATCTCTGAGCTCATAGTTTTACTTGCAAACCTAATAAAAAAATAAAGGATGACAAAAGCCTCAATTCCTACGCGAAAGACCATTAGAGACGCGTAGGAATAACATTATATTTTTAAACATTTTTTTCTATTCATTTCTATTGATGGCGGAATTGCTAAGATCAAAGTTATGTCTTGAAAGGTTACACAAATGAGCCGTGACACGTGAAAACCAACAATCTGGTTGTGCGACCTGTGCAGACTCAGATTAGCCTGGGCACCCGCCCAGTCTGATCAGATTCTTCGTCAAGCGCATAAAGGGTAGCTAAGGGTCTAAGCTACCTTCATGCGGACAGCGAAGACTCTGATCAGACTGGGCTGATCTGAGTCTGCGCTGGGCGAATAACTACTTTGTTGGTTTTCTCTTGTCGCGGCTCATTACTGATATTGTTATCCCATATCTCTTAAAGAGAATACCGTTGTAGTTTCTTTTCATATATTGTGTTTCAGGGGAGAGCTGGAAACGCGTAGGCATGACGAGACTTGCGTTTTCGGATCGAGCTTGATAAACTTGGTATCAAAAGAAACTAACGTAGTTCTCTATTTATCATACACCATTTTAGCTAGCTAAGTTGAAAATTAATTAAAGACAAGAGGGCCATGAGGCCCTGAATCGCTCACCTGACCAATTGGCAAAGTGGCTTTTTCTTATGTCTGAAATTCTTCACAGTCTTGGTAGTACTCTAGTACTCCATGCTACTTACCAAGTTTCAAGGTCACAGGTATATTGGCTCTGGAGAAGAAAAATATTAAAGGTTTATACCATAAATGGGTATGGCGGCCATGTTGGTCATGTGACCTGGACCATTTGAACAAATTTTGGTCAATCAACCCCTGAAGGCTCTATATGAAATTTGGTTACAATTGGCCCAGTGCTTTTTGAGGAGACTGATATTGTCAAAATGAGAGTGTTCTGGGTCAAAAGTTAAAGAAAGACCTTGACCTATTGTACTCATAAATCTTCATGTACTCATTAAGATGACGGTATATACCAATATTTAGGCCTAAATCTTCAAAACTTCCCATGAAATCTTATATTCTCGCATTTTCTCAAATTTGACCCAGCCGTACAATGGTCAAGGTCATTCCAAGGTCATCATTTTGAATAATCTCTATAGTACTGGAGTACCTAATGCTACACATCAAGTTTCAAGGCCATCTGTCAATAGGTTCTGGAGAAGAAGATTTTTAAAGATTTTTACCATATATGGGCGTGGCGTCCATGTTGATCATGTGACCTGGACCGTAATAAAACGTTTTCATTCCCTCAATCCCTGAAGGCCCTATATGAAATTTGGTTTCAATTGGCCCAGTGGTTTTTGAGGTGATTGTTTGAAAATGTCAAAATGTGGGAATTCTGGGTCAAAGGTCAAAGAATGACCTTGACCTCTTGTACTCACATATCTTCATGTACTCATTAAGGAGACTGAATATACCAATTTTTAGGCCAATATCTTCAAAACTTTCCATGAAATCATATGTTCTAGCATTTTCCTATATTTTACCTTGCTGTAAAAAAGGTCAAGGTCAACCCAAGGTCATAATTTGAACAATCTTAATAGTACTTGAGTACCCAATGCTACATACTAAGTTTCAAGGCCATCGGTCAATTGGTTCTGGAGAAGAAGATTTTTAAAGGTTTTTACCATATATGGGCGTGGTGGCCATGTTGGTCATGTGACCTGGACTGTATGAATATATTTTTCGTTCCCTCAACCCCTGAAGGCTCTGAGAGACCGCAATATTCACAGAACGCATTTTTCACACTGGGGTGATGAATACGTTCGTATTCTTCACATTTTGCCAGTGTGACAAATACGTTTGGATTTTATAGCGATTTTTAATAGAAACGCATTTTTCACACATATGGCAAGGGAAGCTTGAGAATGAATGATATGGTATCCCTTTCCAACTACATGTACATGTAAAACTATGAGTTTGAGCCCCAACTGCGCTGAACCTTTGGCTCGGGGAGTTTATAGGAAAGGCAGACTCCGCTGTCAGTCATCCGTCGCCTGACGTCTGTCAGAGAGTAGCTTTTCCCCACTAGTAGTTTTCCCCCCCGGAAATATGACTATGATTTTTGTCTAGTAGAATTTCCCACCGGAAAATGGCTATATAGTAGAATTTCCCCCCGGAAATTTGACTATATAGCCAATTTTCCCCTGGGAAAATCTACTATACGTGTTTTTGCATAGCCGTTTTTCCCCCCTATAGTGGATTTTCCCCCTGGTAATATGATTGCAGGAAGACACGCTACTTAGTGGAAGTTGCTCCTTTTCCAAATAAAAATAGTGAGGCCCATCACTGAAACAGAAATATGAGTATATGTCCTTGAAATATCGATGGATAACAGATACTAGAACTACGTGCATGTGTCCATCAGTCTGTCGTATTTTTTTTTGTTTTGGGGTGGGGGGGGGGGGGGGGGGGGTGGGGAGGGGGTGGAAGCAGGCAGGCATTTTGCTTTTTGATGTTAGCCCAAAGACGGCTATGAGTGAACGTGGTTTTGTGCATAAATCTGTATGATTTTGTGTTTGTACAAGCGTTCATCTGTGCGTGCACGCAGCGGAATGCATGGACTAGTGTTCGCCTTTCATGCAGGTGTCGTGGGCTCGACTCCCATCGGGACACACGTCCGAATATTATTTTCAATGTAATAAACTCTCTACAAAATCAAATATGACAGGAAATTATCCGTTCTTACACCTTCCTATAAGCTTGCATGCGTATGTGTACGTACAAAAATATCTGCGATGGGAAAAACCACACTATATTCGTTCCTTAAATTAGTAAGTATTGATTATTATAAAAATATGGTTGCTAAATTTGCATAATTGGTTTTTGGGAATTTATCACGTTTATTACCTCCCCTGAAGTACTGATACATTTCTTATGCGATTAATTCCGTAACATGTCTCTGTTCCATTCCGTTCCGTTTCGTTCCGTTCCGCAAAATACCTATAACCATACCAAATTCACTGATAGCCGATTTCCCGATGGGGGAAAAAGGACTATGGGGGGAAAGTGGCTCTATGAGGTCCGGACAATTCACTATATAGCCGTCCTTCCTATAGCCATTTTTCCGGGGGAAAGGGGGAAAAACCACTCTCTGACAACGTCGTCTGTCAACACCTTCGAGCTACTATATCTCTTAAGCGTCAGGGTCAGTCTCAACCAATTTTCTTATATAGCACTCACAAGGCTGGGGAACAATGACATGTCCTTTAAGACAGTTGCTTGAGATTTTGGTTGCAATTGCAAATGAAATATCACGTAGACTTCTAATTGCGGGAAAAGTATCCAAACTAGGGTTTTGATATATTTGGGGTATTACTTTAAGCTGGGTTGTAGATCATCTGATTAAAGTTTAGGCCCTTTTCGTAAACACATGCCTGAACTATGCCTTATTGTCGACTTTGGCATTTTCCTTTTTTTTCTAAATGTTGTCTGATGATGCTTTATAGTTTTACCAAGTTTCCTAAAACTGCCTTTTAAAGGTATGAGGCGGACAGCTATGGGAAAATGGTATGTCTCCCCTCCCATTTTACCCAGATATAGATTCCCCCCATGGAAGCATATACCAACCCGCGACTGAATATACCAATACCTTTAACCTTGATGCAGCATAAGGCACTGATGAGAAGAAGCTGCCTCCCAAAATTTTGTATTCGAAATGCCTGATATTGCACAGTATGCCTCAAGGACTTCTCCCGCTGGATTTTGCACCGCTCAACAGTTAGTACTGGATCCTGAGCACTACAGCATACCTCAGCAGCGTGCATGTGAATTAAAGCAGGCAAGGTAAAGATTTTCAATAGTCTTGTGGCCGTAGGGACAGTAGTTGTTGGATCCTACAGTGTCTTAGGCACAGGTTATGAAAGAGGGAGCCTATCCCTCTTCTTCCGTAGCCTTTAACCTTCCCTGATTCGAAACAAGTACCCATTTACCGCTGGGATGACAGAGTCAGTTTTTCAGTCGTTGACAAGGCTGGCGATTCGAACCTGCGACTTTCTGCGCGGAGGAGCAGAGCAGGCTTCTATTCTTCTTTTTTTGTTTACTGTACCGTTTTTCCGTCCACAATAACTTTCATAATTTCAGGGTTTGAAAAATGTCAAGATGTGAGAAATGCGTTTTCGTGATATTTTGTCATTTTTTAGGGGTGTTGCATGCGATTGGAAATTTACGTTTTCATGGTACATATCAAACGCAAATTTCACAGATATGTGAAAATTGCGTTCGAATTTTATGAAAAATGCGACCGGATTTGTCACACGTGTGAAAAATCAGAACGCATTTTTCACAATTGTGACAAATGCGTTCTGTGAATATTGCGGTCTCACAAGGCTCTATATGAAATTTGGTTTCAATTGGCCCAGTAGCTTTTGAGGAGATTGTTTGAAACTGTCAAAATATGAAAGTTCTGGGTCAAAGGTCAAAGAATGACCTTGACCTCTTGTACTCATAAATTTTCATTTAATCTTTAAGATGACTGTAGATACCAATTTTTAGGCCAAAATCTTCAACAGTTTCCAAGATATCTTATGTTCTAGCATTTTACCACATAAAAGCACAAGGAAGCAAATTTGACCTTACGGTAAAAAAGGTCAAGGTCAACCCAAGGTCATTATTTGAACAATCTTGGTAGTATTCACATACCCGATGCTACATACCAAGTTTCAAGGCCATCAGCCTATTGGTTCTGGAGAAGAAGATTTTTTTTAGGTTTTTACCATATATGGGCATGGCGGCCATGCTGGTCATGTGACCAGGACCGTTTGAACAACTTTTAGTTCCTAAGACCCCAGGAGACTACATATGAAATTTGGTTTCAATCAGCCCAGCGGTTTCAGAGGAGAAGTCGTTTGAAATTGTTGACGGACGGACGACGGATGATTGAATAGAATAGAACGAAGCCTGTCCATACTAAAAGCTCCCCTGGGGCCTTCGGCTCAGGTGAGCTAAAAATAAATCGTTTTTGGTCGAGCTTCATGTAGTCTCATTTATACTATGGCGTAGTTTTGCTGATTCAGTCGACCGATCGCTAAGATAATTTAAAATGTCAACGTCTAGATTCCAGATTACGTCAGGTAACTGCGCTGATTGCATGACGTAATAACATTCGCGCAAGTAAAGTGTTGCAGTAACATGGAATCAGCAAAGTTTATTTTCTTACAGACATTGCCCTCATTTTTCATATTAATAAATTCTAAAAGGATAAATTCTTCGTGAGCAAGGACAACATAACTGACGATACCCAAGACAGTTTAGTTCAAAACACACCGAAAGTAAAAGGGTGAGCAACCGACAGAGAGTCTGTAAATGAAGCCAGTGATCCCAAAGGAACAGAAAATATTGCCGCGGCACGGCCAAACCAGCAAAGTGATACTTCTTGATCACTGTCCTGCCAGTCATATAGTATCTATGTGCTTTGACTAAATCATTTCCAGTTATTGACTGTATGGCTTTCTAATAGTAATGATATATGCACTACTTATATAATATCTCCAAGAAACTGATAACTTATAGTTGATATGCTACCTGCTTACCGCCTCACCCCTCCCTACCAACTAAAACAACAGTAAAAAATAAATAAATAAATAAATAAAAATAAAACCATTGTAATTTTATTTTGATAGGGCACATCTGGTGACAAGGAAAGAAACTAATTATATAGTTTTCAGTAAGATACATGCTACAGCCAAGAGACAAAAATTAAAAAGGACAAGCCTACGTACATGTATCTGAATAATGGTTGTCTATCTTGTGATGTTTGTTGGTGAAAGAGAAACTTTCTGACTTATGGACTGCGCAAAGATTGCTTTATTTCAGTCAGGTTATAGAACTGTTTTTCTTGTTTTCTTCTATTCTCACTTCATGCCAGATATGTAATAAACCCATTTTACAAGTACGCTGTGGGAAATGTTTTGTGGTTCTATGATTACTGCGCAACACTTCAGCTGACGCCTCGTGACGTCATTAACGATCATTATATCTATGCTGATACGCTAAATTCTAACAGATTTCAAAGATACATAATAAATGTCAATACTTGACATGGTATAAACCTCTGCGTACTTTGTCAACAATGCCAGTCTGTTTTGACTTCGAATATTGACTTTGAAATCAAGATCCTGGTGACAGATGTGGCCTTTTAGAACACAAGAATGACATTGCCAAGCCCTTGAAAGTTTCCGCCAGCACCATCCATTCCTTATTTATCAAGTCTTGGGAACAGGGATTTTCGAATTGATAGAAATTGACTGACCTAAAAGAATATAAGGTTATCTTAATAATAAATAAATAAATAAATAGATAATTAAATAAAACACACGACATTTGATCATCACACTTTATATGAAAGAAGCGTTTCATTGGTTTCAGACTGCTTATATAAGCAGATTGATCCAATGGCGTCCTGCAAAGTTGTCTGCTTCGTTACTATAGACTTTTGAGGGAAAAGCCGAATTAGCTCGCCGGGCCTTAACCGTTATTTAAAAGAGTATCACATGGTCTGAGCTTCTACTTTATCGTCCAGGAAAGCATACAGAAGGTACACATTTTTTTGGGCTTTTTAAAATTAACGAAAAAATAGAACTGTATCGATTCACCTTAAAACGTCAAGGCAAAAAGCTTTTGGAATTGATTGTTGACCTGCGTACATGCCATATAATCAAGTGAAAATTGCACCAAGGCAAAAGCACAAAAAAACTAAAGACAGCCATCGTTCAAGAAAGTCCCTTTCTTCGGATTCTTTGTCTGAAATCTTTCTCAGTCTGTTATTCATCGCTTAATTTTCAGCAAAGGCTAACATGTACTGTCTTAGACTATCATGTGCGTTGACTCCGAATTATGGGACTTTTACCTGACCCAAGTTAACCCTTTCCATTCGGGATATCCCTTTAGGGCTATCTGGGCAAACAGTTTGGATCCAGATCAGGCCCCACGAACGTGCGGCCTGATATGAGATCCAAACTGTTTGCTGCCTAGACATCATTTCTACAAGAGTTAGTTAGACAAATATTGTCAAAATATTCTTGATTTTTTTATGCAGACGACGACTTAAGCAGACGATTGTATATACCCAGAATGCAATGGGTCAAATGGCTGTCAGGTCTCGCTACAGCTACTTGCAGATCCGCCGCTTGAGCCAGTGCTAGGGGAGAGTCGGATAACTTCGGACATTGGGGTAAATTCGGACAGTGACATTGTTTCATTTATATGTCAGTTGTTTGGAACTAAAACAAAATTTACCGGGCAAACAGTGAAAATCCTGATAAGACGGCTCACTATGAGCCGTCTCATCTGGATTTTCACTGTTTGCAATGGTATGTCCGAATTTACCCGCCTGTCCGAAGTTATCCGACTCTACCCTATTAGGCATGGCTAGTGTCTCACAATTCATTACCAATCATGAACAGACTCGATTAAACTAAGTCTGCTATTTTCGTTTCTTTGGTGTATTCCTTTCTTCCAAAGGATTTTTCTATTCAGAACTTATTCTAAAGTACATGGAAAATAGTCCGGCTATGCGTTTGCATCGTCTAGTGTTGGTGAATTCCGCAAAAAGACTACTGAAGTCTCTATTCGAACTGCCTGTATAAGTCTCAAATCGCGGTTGAAGTCTCGTATTTTAATTATCTAAGACCTGGGAACCAGATTTCCACATTAACTACGCCATGAGAAGCAGTTTAAATATACAAGTACTCCTATATGATCCCGCCAGGTCTTAGCTTGATCATAGTTTGTAATATTTTTCTTATGCTCTATTTCTAGTCTATCCCAAAACCCTGCGAGGTTGCTGGTGGTACCAAATATAAGTTTACAAGAATCCCGTTCCCCTAATCCTGTATTCAGTTGCCCTAGTAATGATGGCAAAGTACATCCCTGTTCCCTCCTTAGTATTGTCTCCCCGACTCGTCTTCTGTCTACCTCTTCTTCTTTTAAATATGAAAATAGGCACTGCCTATGGGCGAGCACTTCGCTCTTTACATTGTGTGGGGGAATGGTAAAACCTGTCTATGGCTGCTACTATGTTAACTCTAAAGTTTCGGAAAAAAATGCATTGTAGACCACTGATCTGACTACTCATTGTATACGGTTCTGGATTCAATTTCACAACGCTTTATTTTGTCGTACGAAATTTGTAACAAGATTATTGCAGCTCAGCGGAGCTCTGTGAACCCCGTCTGACAAACTGATAAGAAACTGTCAGATATCTTTCCCCTCAGAAAACAGGCTATATATATTTTTTTTTTCAGTTTCGTCTCCACGGCGCTTTTTATTGTCTTTAAATTTCGCCAAACACTCAGCCCCCTTGCATTTTGTGTACTGACCATGCAGTGATCAACTCATAGAAGCGGTTAACATTGACGCCATCTTGTTTTTCTCAAACCGAACGTTTGACGTCATTACGTAACATAACGACAGACAGATTGTACGACCTCTCATTCTAATTGTTTTGTTGATTTCTACGCACGTATTCGAACCAGTCTAATTTGGATGATAACTTCCGTTTTGGTGTCGTTACGAAAGAAATTCCATTGTAGTGTATTTTTAAGGTAAAAATATAGCTTACAAATCCTCTAGCACAGAGCTCCCGCTCTGCAGGCGGTAGCGCCTGCAAAGCGAGTGCTTGCTATTAGAATCACCTTCGAAGCCAGAAGACCTTGACATGTAGTCAAACCAACTCAGTTTCTGTTCTCTGACCATGGTCATGATTTTATCATATTCTCCAATATTAGCTTGGATCTTTCTGCGAACATCCTCATAGATAAGGTGGTTCTTTAACGAGATGTTAATTAACCTTCAGTAATATCTCATTTCAAAGACCTGCATTCTGTTTCCTAGCTCTGTTGTCAAGGTCCACATTTCACAAGCATACAGAAATATGGATATGACAAGGGAGCACATTGGCTCTACTTTTCATGCAAGAGATACGTTTTTATCTCTCTAAATTGACATCAGCTTTGTAGAAGAGAATCTGCAGTCTGAGCTGAGAGAATTGCTTCAAGGTATCTTTAGCTTGTTACAACTCCCAGCTTCTGTCCTTTTACCTTGATCTCTCTCTGGATGCCATTTGCGTTTTCTATCTCTGTTATCTCCGCTTTACATTTCGTACAGTTTTGTCGAGACTTTCAGCTATAGATTTTAGTCCATGCTCTTCCTCAACAAGAGCGTAAATGTCATCGGCAAACTGTATTTTGGTAATAGTAATGCTTAAAACATATAATTGAGCCGCGACACGAGAAAACCAACAAAGTGGTTGTGCGCCCAGAGCAGACTCAGACCAGCCTGGGCATCCACCCAGTCTGATCAGACTCTTCGCTAAGCACTTTAATGGTAGCTAAGGGTCTCAGCAACCTCCAAGCGGACAGCGAAGACTTTGATCAGACTGGGCGGATGCCCAGGCTGATCTGAGTCTGCGCTGGGCGCACAACCACTTTGGTGGTTTTGTCGTGTCGCGCTCATATCATTGGCGCTCATTACATCATTACAGCCGCTTTAGTAAGGCGGAATATGTTTGGTAGTCCCTGCATGGGACTGTTACTTAGTTGTTTCAAATACGAGTATGCAGTTTAGTCTAGGAGCTCATCAGATTCTTTCCCTTCCGCTGATTCAATAAAGGGCAGTTGTCAGTTACTGGCGAAAGTATGTGCACTTAATACCGCTTACGAGGCCTGCCCAGGAATAGTGTGGTCAAGTTAACTGACCGTCATGAGATGACTATAGCTGTTTACCCCGTGGACGTAAAGCAACAACACGACACCAACAACAATAGGAACTCATCAAGCCTTTTTTAAGATTCATCTTTCTGTTATAGTGGTACAGGAACATAACCGCAGCTTTGCACTGTTATAAAACAAAGAGCTTAAATGACCTTGAGCTAAAATAGTAATTACATGACGTACCACCTCACCAGAAATGTTAATTTAATGTGCTTATTGGTTGCAAATAAGGCTATTTGTGGACTGGTTACAATATGAATAACTTTCCGCACGATCACTAAATTTTGTACTCTACCGTGGCTCCAAAAACAAATGAGCCGCGACATGAGCAAACCAACAAAGTGGCTTGTGCACCCAGCGAAGATTAAGATCAGCCTGGGCAGTCGCCAAGTCTGATCAGAGTCCTCACTGTCCGCATGGAGCTAGCTCAGACCTTTAGCTACCCTTTCAGCTTACAGCGAAGACTCTAATCAGACTGGGCGGATGCCCAGGCTGATAAGAGTCTGCGCTCGGCGCACATGCCACTTTGTTGGTTTTCTGTTGTCGCTGCTCATTAATATATGCTGTACTCTAAGATGTTTTATTGTAAAAGTAATCAAAATAGTGAATGATACATACACATAGTCAAGAGATAAGGACAACTTCTCCCCGTACATCATCCATAGAGCAGATTATATTTCATTTACATCCTTTGAGATCGGAGGATAGAATCTGAGAAATCTAAAATTTGAGATTGATTTAGACTATTATTCTAGATCATCGTCTATTATATTATTTGGATCCTTTTGATACAAATCAGTCTTTGAATCGACTTTCCCAATTAAAATTAAGTAATTCCAGTATGCAATTTTCTGGTTTCGTACCAGATATTGTCAGGGTCACTGACGAGGCTTGTTAGCCGAAACTACGTAGTCTGGCCCATGTTCTCCTATTTTCTGTATGTATTCTCTGCTCTTGAAGGAACTTTTTAAGATTTTAAATCCATTTAAATTCAAAGTATGCTATTAAGGTCTTTGTCAAATAATGACAAACAACGGCTCACTTTTACTGTAGAAATGAATATTCTTTCAAGGATTTTATCGACATTTACACAGCAATAGAAATTCATTACTTGTTGCTACCGGTTTGTCCGTTCTTAAGTTTTTCCCCGACTGTGTGCGGCTGTGAAAAGCTGACAGCGTTTGAGTAGATAAGTAACTTCATATGTGCTCCAGCATATTCCATTCGAATTTATATAATAAAGATGTCTTTAGTATATTAGTTCCTGATCTTTGCCTGTCTTTAATAGTTCTGCTTAAAACATATAATTGAGCCGCGACACGAGAAAACCAACAAAGTGGTTGTGCGCCCAGAGCAGACTCAGACCAGCCTGGGCATCCACCCAGTCTGATCAGACTCTTCGCTAAGCACTTTAATGGTAGCTAAGGGTCTCAGCAACCTCCAAGCGGACAGCGAAGACTTTGATCAGACTGGGCAGATGCCCAGGCTGATCTGAGTCTGCGCTGGGCGCACAACCACTTTGGTGGTTTTGTCGTGTCGCGCTCATATCATTGGCGCTCATTACATCATTACAGCCGCTTTAGTAAGGCGGAATATGTTTGGTAGTCCCTGCATGGGACTGTTACTTAGTTTTTTTCAAATACGAGTATGCAGTTTAGTCTAGGAGCTCATCAGATTCTTTCCCTTTCGCTGATTCAATAAAGGGCAGTTGCCAGTTACTGGCGAAAGTATGTGCACTTAGTACCGCTTACGAGGACTGCCCAGGAATAGTGTGGTCAAGTTAACTGACCGTCATGAGATGACTATAGCTGTTTACCCCGTGGACGTAAAGCAACAACACGACACCAACAACAATAGGAACTCATCAACCCTTTTTTAAGATTCATCTTTCTGTTATAGTGGTACAGGAACATAACCGCAGCTTTGCACTGTTATAAAACAAAGAGCTTAAATGGCCTTGAGCTAAAATAGTAATTACATGACGTACCACCTCACCAGAAATGTTGATTTAATGTGCTTATTGGTTGCAAATAAGGCTATTTGTGGACTGGTTACAATATGAATAACTTTCCGCACGATCACTAAATTTTGTACTCTACCGTGGCTCCAAAAACAAATGAGTCGCGACATGAGCAAACCAACAAAGTGGCATGTGCACCCAGCGAAGATTAAGATCAGCCTGGGCAGTCGCCAAGTCTGATCAGAGTCCTCACTGTCCGCATGGAGCTAGCTCAGACCTTTAGCTACCCTTTCAGCGGATGCCCAGGCTGATAAGAGTCTGCGCTCGGCGCACATGCCACTTTGTTGGTTTTCTGTTGTCGCTGCTCATTAATATATGCTGTACTCTAAGATGTTTAATTGTAAAAGTAATCAAAATAGTGAATGATACATACACATAGTCAAGAGATAAGGACAACTTCTCCCCGTACATCATCCATAGAGCAGATCATATTTCATTTACATCCTTTGAGATCGGAGGATAGAATCTGAGAAATCTAAAATTTGAGATCGATTTAGACTATTATTCTAGATCATCGTCTTTTATATTATTTGGATCCTTTTGATACAAATCAGTCTTTGAATCGACTTTCCCAATTAAAATTAAGTAATTCCAGTATGCAATTTTCTGGTTTCGTACCAGATATTGTCAGGGTCACTGACGAGGCTTATTAGCCGAAACTACGTAGTCTGGCCCATGTTCTCCTATTTTCTGTATGTATTCTCTGCTCTTGAAGAAACTTTTTAAGATTTTAAATCCATTTAAATTCAAAGTATGCTATTAAGGTCTTTGTCAAATAATGACAAACAACGGCTCACTTTTACTGTAGAAATGAATATTCTTTCAGGGATTTTATCGACATTTACACAGCAATAGAAATTCATTACTTGTTGCTACAGGTTTGTCCGTTCTTAAGTTTTTCCCCGACTGTGTGCGGCTGTGAAAAGCTGACAGCGTTTGAGTAGATAAGTAACTTCATATGTGCTCCAGCATATTCCATTCGAATTTATATAATAAAGATGTCTTTAGTATATTAGTTCCTGATCTTTGTCTATCTTTAAGTCTTTTACATTTCTTTTGTGTTTCGTTTTTGAATCTGTTTCTATACCTTAAACCTGTGCAGTGGGATGGGGAGGAGGGGGGGGGGGTGCGGCTTAAGAAAAGTTTGCGGTATATTACCATCTCACATGTCTCAACTCAGATCGGTCCTTCAGTCAGTTGCTAGAATACCACTTTCTTCCGCAAGCTTAAGCAATTGTATAGTTTCTTTTTGCTATTGTCTGTCACTGACAGACGTAAATGACGAGGAATATGAATAAGGTATTTCTATACAATATGTCAGAGGCTAATTTGTCTTACTCTGAATATGCATAAATGACCTCTTCTTGACCTTCACTATGTATAAAACGTAAACAAGACAATCCTTCGGATGTTCTATAATATCTAGTCTAATCTATCTCATACCCTTGAGAGGTCGTCGGGGGCACCACAGATGACTTTACAACAATCCCTTTCCACCTAGTCCTGTCTTCAGTTGCCCTAGTTGAGCTAACTAAGTCCATTACTGTCCACTCCTTAATATTATCTTCCCACCTCTTCTTCTGTCTACCCCGTCTTCTTTTTCCTTTCGCTGTCTTTGCGAAGCCAGAAGACTTTAAGACGTGGCCAAGAAACCTCACTTTTAGTTTGACCCTTGTTAGAAAAGTACCACAAAATATTATTTTGTATGTAGAGGCTTAAAATTTAATCCGATGTTTTTCACAGGGTATAATCGATTCCGCCTATTTTCGCTTCCTGCAGAGACTGTCCGTCATATTTGGCTTCCGCCGAGACTGTCCGCGAACTCTTGCTTCCTGCCGAGAGTTCTGTACATGATAAATGGCTTCCTGTAGAGACTGTCCGCGTGATTCTGCTTCCTGCCGAGGCTCTCGGCAGGAAGCAGAATCACGCGGACAGTCTCGGCAGGAAGCCATTTCTCGAGGACAGTAGTCTCTGCAGGAAGCAAGAGTTCGCGGACAGTCTCGGCGGAAGTCAAATATGACGGACAGTCTCTGCAGGAAGCGAAAATTGGCGGAATCGATTATACCCTGTGTTTTTATGCAATGGAGGTATAAAGATGTATGATGTTTTTGCATTTACGATCAAATTATTTCCCTCTTCTTTGTTAATTTTATTAGTCTGTAGCAAGTTAAAGGTTTAAACTTTACTCAGTTGCAGTTATCAAACAGAAGAATTGACGGAACTTACAAGCAGATTTTCGAAGGCGCGGATGGTAGTATTCTATGACCTTATGTACAGAAAATCATACAACCCGATGGAAATTATCGACAACCACTAGGGTAAAGGATGCCTCTGTATGTAGCGAGTATGTTCCGGTGACAAGTGCAAATCACACGGCTAATGAACATGAATATTTCTCAAAATCCAGCCAGGAGATTTAAACATGGTTTTCGGGGTCTGGGACCGAATTGAAATAGGCGTCGTATGTTGTTAAAGTAATAAGAAAATATAAATGACGTTACATAGGAAAGTCAAGAAAATATTTGGGTCACCACTAAAAATCAAAACTAAATAATAACAATGCTCGGAAATACGCCGATCCGGAAATACGCCGATTCGAGCGAATGTGTGTATTTTTTCCGCCACACCACTACCTGTTTTATATAGGGAAATGTATTTTTCTTTCCCCGATATGGCTCGTTTGACTGATGCGTATGATATACAGTCAGAAAATTTGATGAATCTAAGCACCTACCTAGCGTGTGTTAACCGCTCCGCCACCTTCGGTGGTCTGTTCCGTTTCCTAAAAAGGATGTTCCGTATTTCGATCAAGAAAGTGTAAATATAATTCCCTATTTAAGACGCCTATATATAGATACCGTCAGTTAACATATTGCTTACAATTACAACAGTTACAATAAGTTACAAACGTCCCATGAGGCATTAAACATTAAATAGACGTCTGATATGTGCTAGTGTGGCTGCAACGTATAAAATAGTGCTCTGCGTCTTGTCAACAGCAAACCACAGTCAAATCTATGCACCATGCATTCTACTTAAACGTCATAATTTGTGCCTGTATGGTGGTCCTCTTAGTAGACAATGCAGAAGCGGCTAGTCTGAGCCCTGCGCTTTCGAAGACACAACAACCACTCGCTGCATTTCACAGATCATAAAATGCCATGAGCCTACTTTAAAAAGATAATGGATGACTAAAACAGACAACGCCTACATGTAGCACTGTCTGGTAAAATTCATCATGAACGTACAGAAATATCACTAGGCCTACATGTCACAAATATATCTATCTATGGCAGAAAACTATAAATCAGTCGAAGGTTATGGCTAAAGGTTCAAAAAGGCAACGAATTTTAGAAACATACTGTTATTTCTACATATTTAATTTTGTTATCCAGCACTCCTGCGCCGGCTGGTCTGGGTAACCATGCCCCGAACGGGCTCGCTATTTGCAGTTTGTGGATTCACATACTGCAAATGCGATACGGGAACTTAGACCAGACTGCGCAGGACCAGGCTGTGTCGACATTTAAGCGCTGCTAAGATCACTATTACGTTAATCAACGTAAATTGTTAATTTGTATAAAGTACGCTATACGGAAGTCTCACCGGAGTGTTCGAGATGGGGACCCTGGAAAGGTCTTCAACTATGATTTCTTTTCAGCGTGCACAAAGCTAGTTGCATTTTGGTGATTTCCTTGCATATTCCATTGTATTCCATATTCCATGTCGACCCCTCTGGTGAAGCGCCCGTGTGTCATGCCTGTATATACGTTTCTATATATTTATTTATGTGTTGGCTTTATGTAGATAGTACATGTGTTTTCCAGTAGAACCGTAACAATACTAACATACTTAATTTTTATATGCCATAAATCTGCCTGTATCATTTAAGACCGTTTCGGATCGGATCAATGCCAGTCATGGCACACTTTTGATCTCTTCTTTATTTAATTATTTTGCTCGGAACATTCTTTTATACACTCCATGCCAGTCTGATATTCAAACTGGCAGGGGATGTGTAGCGGATGTTTCTTAGAGCAGACTGGCTGTGCCATGGCTGGTAAGGGTCGGACCCGTTTACACATGAACGAATAGAGAGAGAGAGAGAGAGAGAGAGAGAGAGAGAGAAAGAGAGAGGTACAGAGATAATATATACATGTACATATTTATACTCACATGGCAGTCGAAATTATTCCTTTCTTGAATTGAAATGAAATTTAATATCCATAATATTATGATCACATTTTGGACAGAACATGGACATTTTTTCTTACCACGTCAGCACTGAGTGATCAAATTGTCTAAACGTAAATAGAGCATGGAAAAGTGCTGATTTTCAGTACGACTTAAAGACTTTTCCTTTTATTGTGCTACCATTTTGACATACAATTTCTTTAAACAAATCAAAACATATAAAACAAGGGAAAAATGACACGCTAACTTTTCGTGAAATGACTTATTTACCTATGTTGTATTCCCACTTTCAATGCAATCTGTTAGTGGTTATTTATTTGTTCGATCTTTGTACATGCATACTTTCTGCCACCATGCTACCAATACTTAATTGCATATTGTAAATGTATGTGCCTCTTGTTGTTGCAATATATGTTACCTAGAGTGAATAAAGAATAAAGAATAAATGCAAAAATTTAGCCAAAATATAACAGTACTATTTAATTCACGTGCATGTTATGCATACATGTACATGTGCCCAATATCTGCTGTCAAAAATCATGTTACCATAACATTCCTTAAGAGGTAATGGACTCTATAAGCATTATGTTTTCATTCGTTGAATACTAGTAGGACCTGTAAATATATTGTCAAAGAATCATAATTGAGCCGCGACACGAGAAAACCAACAAAGTGGTTGTGCGCCCAGCGCAGACTCAGATTAGCCTGGGCATACGCCCAGTCTGATCAGACTCTTCGGTAAACGCTTAAAGGGTAGCTAAGGGTCTAAGCTACCTCCATGTGTACAGTGAAGACTCTGATCAGCCTGGGCGGATCTGAGTCTGCGCTGGGCGCACAACCACTTTGTTGGTTTTGTCGTGTCGCGGATCAATTATATAAATAAGATATTGTTTAAACCAAAGGACTTCTTCGATTAAGGCGAGGATTTTCCCCATTAGACCGGCGCGACAGGTCCGAATTTTCAAAAGTATAAAGTGTGCAAATTTTTCTTAGCGGAGCTTCCACAAATATGTAAGCCGTATGAAATCAGATCATTTGTGATTCAGACCCAAAGACATGGGGAGATAATCCAGTCTGACCCTACCTACCCTTAATTTAAGGTTCTCACATATCTCAATTTTTGAGGTAATAAAAATATTGAAATCAGTCATTCATTTCATACATTTTTGTCATAAATGCATGCTAAATACATGCATATCACAATACAAAGCAATGATTTTCTTCTTGTTACGCCTGACTGGCATTTAAACATGCAAAACCACAGTTATACTTCCGGTCAAAGCGGCCAAAAGAGAACGCTTCACTATAACTAAAATACAAGTACTTCCCCCCCCCCCCCCCCCCCCGTGACCCAGCATTTCCTTCATGCAGCAGACTTATACGATGCAAGTACGCAATATATATGAGTGGGAAGCTGGGTCACGGGGGGGGAACGATACTCAATAAGCCAAAGAAGAAGAATGGTCAACAGTAGCACTGTGATCTTCAAGGATTTTATTGTGTACCATGACCTTGAAATGAGGTCAAGGTCACATACATACAGTCAAAACTATCCAGTGTTGTCTGTTATGTAAGTAATGTAAGTCAAAAAGGGTGAAATATATACAATAAATCTTTATTTCAACGAACAGTTTGAGGATAATTTACGATTTATCTCAACAATGACGTCAACGTCAACGTATGTTTAACGTACTTTACATAGACACAAACACTTGAAAATTCATTTTCCATGCAAGTTGCAAGTCATAGTCATAAATGAAAAGCAAAAGTCAGTGATCCGTATAACTTTTAAATCATGGGGAAAATTCACGCCTTAAGCATAGAAGTCCTTTCCTAAAACGATTTGGTTAGTTTGAGGAGTTTTTATGAAAACTAAACCAGTTTGCATTTTACAAAGCTGATTTTTTGTACTAATAATTCTATATACACATGAGTCGAATAAAATTAACGTTTAGGCTATCTTTTTCCGAAAACTTGATTTCCTAATCTCTATGTGGGAATGGAATCGTCCGTTTACCAGGTGTGCAATGTCATTCTACACTTAATATTTACCACAGGGTATAAACCAGTCCGCCAATTTTCGCTTCCTGCAGAGACTGTCCGTCATATTTGGCTTCCGCCGAGACTGTCTGCGAACTCTTGCTTCCTGCAGGGACTACTGTCCTCGAAAAATGGCTTCCTGCTGATACTGTCCGCGTGACTCTGCTTCCTGCTCAGTGCATCTCTTTTGAGAAAACCGTTAAATAACTAAAAAAAAACTAAACAAACTTGTTTAATGTATTGTTCAGCTGCAATTTTGAAACTTGATGTTACGATGGATTTTTTTCTCTTTCATTTAGAAGATAAGAGATATCAGTGTATAAAAAAAGTGTAAAAGGGCAATGATTAGGGACTGATACAATAAAATTCCAGATACTTACCAAGACACCAAACGGGGAATGGTGACATGAGGTAACCATATAACGTAACAATATCAGCTATCAGACAATAGCAGAAAGCAATAGGAATAGCATTTGTACGGTTAGACACACGGAGTTAGCAAATTCTGCTTCTAAACTACACGAGCCACAGGTATACTTCTGTGGTTGCGTTGCTGTCGACAAGTAGATTAAGTTATTTCTATAGTACACTGACCACAAGTGAAAGTTGGGTTGTGGTCGAAGCGCTTTACTTTTCTAATGTCCCATTCACATGCGCAGATTTGCTCACGTAAGTATTTTTTGCATATATGCAAATTTTACTCACGTAAGTAAATTCGTCATGTGAACGCAAATACATACGTAAGCAAATTTGCTTATATGTAAAATTTGCTCCAGGTCTGACTAGGTGCAAAAGTATATTTGCATATAAGCAAATTTACTCCTGGAGTATTTCTGGTCATGTGAACGTAAATTAAAAATACTTATGGGTATTTTACTGCCCTACCATAGCATGGGTCGTAGAGGAATTCAGCATCCCTGACTTAAGGTCATCTCCCCAACCACCCAACCCTGCAACCAGGTTATTGTGATCTATTTCTGTGGTTCACTTGCATTTAGCCTACTCCTATTTCGCCTATGATTTGCCCCATTTCACCTATTCCCATTTCGCCTACTCCCATTTCTCCACTCTAAATACATTACTATTCCAGGCTCGCCTACTCAATTTTTTCTTAAAAATGATATGATATTCTTATTTTTTTTTTAGTTTATTTATTTACACAGTTATAACAGATTTTAAAACATGCTACATCAAATATTCATCAAGAATAAAAACAATGAACCAGGCAGTGAGTGGATTTTTCCTAAACTTACAGTTAGATCACTGGGTCAAGCAAAGATCTAATTTTTTGTTAACTTTGACCCCCTTTTTCAGGGTCACAGGTGGACACAGAATGGATACTTTTCTGTATCATGTATACTCTGTATCTTTTAAATCAGTGAGTGGAGTTTCACCAGATTTGGATAAATATCCCATTGAGACTAGCCAAAATGCGGATTAGAGTTTGGTGACCTTGGCCATCTTCAAGTTCACGGGATGACTTACACTGTTAAACTTTCCATAAAAATTAACGTCTCTGTGCTGTCACTGAAGAGAAAGGTCTGTATTAAATAAATGCCTGTGTGCAATAAAAAGCCAATTCAATGAAAATTTAAGCAAAATGCTGAAAAGTTAATCAGGCGATCTTCACCTTGATTTAAAGCTGTATGCCAAATATGAAGAACCTTTTTTAAGGGGTTCTTCAGATATTTTGTTCACAAAGTTGTTCCTATATAAAATGCCTATGCTCAAACTTTAACCAGTTAACCTACACATTGGCCTTTAACTGTATGTCAAATATACAGACGGGCTCTTCAGATAATTTGTTCGCAAACTTGTTGCTATCAAAATGCTTATGTCCAAAAAAGCGGAATAACTAAATAGAAAATTTACAACATATGCTCAGAAGTATGTCTTGGTCCGTAACTGTATGCCAAATATAAACATGCTAGCTTATGCAGTTCTTCAGATATTTTGTTCACAAGGTTATTCCAAAATAGAATGCCTATGTCTGAAAAGGGGAATAACTCTACCAAAGATTTACGATATACAGCTTAAACATACATAACTGAAAATCACAAACTGCATACAGTATTGCTCTAGCATGAGGTATAGAGGTGACAATATGATGGACCAGCGAAGAAAAAAACAACATGAGTTCGCTTATTTTTCATACTGACCTGTGTATAAAATTTCAAGCTCCTATCTCTTACGGTTCTTGACCATATATAAGGGTAACTTTGTACCATAGGCTTCGATGCACTAAGTCGAAAAAGGGGCATAACTGGGTAAAAAATTCATGAATATTTTTCAAAAGTTAATCAGGTCATCTACACCGTGGGAATAGTCATCCTGCAAATAATCATGATCCTAGCGTCAGGGGTTCTTGAGATATTTTGCTTACTTTTCATACTGCTCATGTGATAAAATTTCAAGTTCTTATTTCTTGACTTATAAATGGGTAGCAGACAGATGGACGGACTGACAGGCCCAAACCAATAAGCTCCCACAACTTCTCCGAAGGTGGGGACATAAAATGTTCCCTTTTGCATTGCCAGTACATGATAAATTAGTGCATCATCTCTGAAATTTTAATAAATGATCGATAAAAATTGAGAAATACTCCTAGAACTTAAAATCCATGTGAACGCAAAGTAAATTTGCTCCAGGTAACTTTTACTCACGTGAGCAAATTTACTTATATGCAAATATACTTACGTAAGTAAATCTGCGCATGTGAATGGGGCATTAGACAGAGATACCAGAGCACCTTAGCCGCAACAATGTACTGTTATAAACCAAAAAGTATACCGTAAAGGGTCAAGTTCAAAAACAGAGTCACCTTAATTATTACCGAAACTGTTCTAAAAATGAAATAGTTTGGTTTTACATTGCACTAATGCGTCCAAAAAAGCAGATGGATTGAGCAACTGTGTGGACCGTGATCAGAGCGCTCCGATCTGCGGGTCTGAACTTTTTCTTCATACTGTCTGTGCCAATAATTATTATTTGAGCCGCGACACGAGAAAAACAACAATGTGGTTGTGCGCCTAGCATAGATTCAGATCAGCCTGGGCATCTACTAAGTTTGATCAGACTCTTCGTTAAGAACTCAAAGGGTAGCTAAGGGTCTAAGCTACCTTCATGCGGACAGCGAAGACGCTGATCAGATTTGGCGGATGCCCAGGCTGATCTGAGTCTGCGCTCGGCGCACAACCACATGTTGGTTTTGACGTGTCGCGGTTCATTTTACGGTAAATGGTAATTCGATTACAATAGCAGATGTAAAGAAACTTCTTACTTTCTATACTGTTTTTGTCTGCATATCGGTTGAAAATGTTTTTTTCTTTTCTTTTTTAGAAAAAAAATCATAATATATATTGTTGCACTTCATCTTTCAAAGATAGGGTCGAGTCGGGTAAATTCGGACATTGGATAAATTCGGACACACCATGGCAAACAGTGAACATGCAGATGAGACGGCTCATAATGAGCCGTCTCATCAGGATGTTCACTGTTTGCCAAGTTAATTTTGTTTTAGTTCCAAACAACTGACATATGAAGGAAACAATGTCACTGTCCGAATTTACCTACTGTCCGAATTTACCCGACTTAACCCTAGTTCAGAAATAAATCCGAGGTTTGCCGACTGCCGACTGCAACCTTACGTCAAACATGGTTGGTCACAATAATTCTTACAAGTATAAGCTTTCACAAAAAGCTTGCTTCACCGTTAGCTGAGGACCATTCCTCATTTTCTGGATCGTAATGACTTTTGTATTTGTATGAACGCTTAGACAGGACGTCCTCAATCAGCTGGCAGGTATAGTCACCAAATAGAACAGACCTCCCTCTTGGCACACAACGTGAAATTAAACATTGAATCAACGCTACTGCAGCGTGATGACGTTGGATCAACATTGGCTCAGTGTTGAATCAAAAATGTTTCGGCATTTAGTGACATTACAGCCATATCAAGACTGTGTCCGTGGCGATCCTTTTTTTGGTATTTGCGGGTCTGATCAGATATTCTGACGAACTGCCAAGCAAAACCGCATGAAGGGTCAAAGGTGAAAAGCAAACACTAGATACCTCACCGCCGTGGCGGTGAGGAATAAAAGCAATTTTTCCGTAGGCTAAAGTGCTAGCATTATGATTATTTTCGTTTTGTCTGCCAGTGACAGTCGCACATGACGAGAAATAGGAATAAGTTATTTACTGTAGTGCAGAATTGAGCCGCGACAAGAGAAACCCAACAAAGTGACATGTGCGCCCAGCGAAGACTCACATCAGCCTGGGCATTCGCTGTGTGCTTAAAGGGTAGCTAAGTGTCTAAGCTACCTCCATGCCGATAGCAAAGCCTCTGCTCAGACTTAGCGGATGCCCAAGCTGATCTGAGTCTTCGCTGGGCCCACATGTCATTTTGTTGGTTTTGTCATGTTGCGGCTCAGTTATAATCCGCCGAGTATTGTAAGGCATTAATGTCCTCTGTGTGAACTATGTGCAAAATGGAGATAAAAAGCTTCAGACAACGCGGGTTTGGTTAGGCAAAATGTGGGCTTACAATATATGTTTGCATGCAGAAATACGAAAATTTATCTTCATTATTAACCGTTCACATAGCCGTCTCAGCTGGACCTACACTGATTGCCTTCTAAGCTTTGAATTCTCGATAGGATGTGGATTGGACTAAGCATTTTGCAAATGTATATAGATATATCTGAATATTGTGGGTGCTTTTTTGGGTTAAGAAACAACAGGTCCAAGGAATATTTGCAATGTAAAATGAATGCACACTTAGTCCAAACTTCTATTGCCCCACTTTTGCTAGTATAACGAGGTGTTAGTTTGTATCGCAATAGGGCGATACAGATTCATGTAACGGTTTTAACATTTCTAGCATTGTCTTTTTGGTCCCCGCGGATTGTGTGACTAGTCAGCTATTGATTGTCTTTAAATACTTGATGATACCGTAATTAGGTTCGTGGGGTCTTAAGGTGTACGGTTACACATTCGTGTTTTCCCACCATTTTGGAAACTTAAGGGGAACGACTTTATTTATTTCTTGTTTGCTTATTGGGCAAAGTAGCCCTTTCAAAATGGATTCAACTCTTAAAGGAACGAATTTCCTCTTCTAGGAGCAAATTCTTGCCTTTAGGAGTTGACACCCATTGCGAAGTGTAGCAAAATTGAAAATGACAGAGTTGCTGCCCCTGCAAGAGTACCTTTTTTCTAAAATACAGTTGTTTGAATAGTTTGAAAAGGGACGCAATTTGATCAGCCGTTGCAGTATACTTACTCCTCTAACCCACTCTACTTGTTAAGGGAGGAAACCCACAATAGTGTTGCCTCCCTTTAATAAAATGTAGAGTTATTGTTTCCCCTGAAAGTGTATGCATCCACTTCAAAACAGCCTAACGATGACCTACGTTGTGACTGCACTAATATTTCAGTACGCGTGCTCTGAAGACGCTCACATATTAAAATATAATATATTGATATCACATAAACAGCTGTTACGTCGTGCTAAGGTTATACATAATTTAATTGATGTTCTGGACAGAGCTAAGGTGAATAATATTTATGATCCATATGCTAACTCTCTGATCGGTTTTACAATATACGTAACATCAGGAATTTAACATTAACGTTAGTCAAAAAAAGTCACACACGAGTAGACAGGAAGTGATGTCAGAGCATAGATTACATTCCCGTCAGCCAAGGGTTCGAGATTATAAAACTTGAGAATAATCTCAAACTCAAAATAAGCTGCGTACGAGCATCCAATCAGTGTGCTTCATTTTGAGTTTGAGAATGTACTCAAGTTTTATAACCTCTGGGCCAGGGCGAATTGAGGTGTATCACGCTAATTGATTTGTATGCCCATTCGATCCTTCTAAGCTCAGATACTCTGCTGCATTATCAAGGGGGTAAATCAATACGTCAAGAGACAACCTAGTCTTGCGTTTCCGGGCGTATTTGGTAAAAGTCTTGCCACGGGGTACTTTCGTTTTTGATGAAACATTATGTCAACACGAGTGTTTTGGTGAAATAAGTACCAATTATAAGCATGACGGGATATTTATAGAAAAATTGAACTGGTCACGCTTTGGAGGATTCTTTAAAGTTAAAAATTCGTTAAAAATGTTTCACGTGAGATGCAGTAGTTAACGTGCCAATTCGGTTCTAGTTTGTCAAGGTAGTGTACATTTTTTGAGGCTGGCTGGTTGAAGGTAGGAATTTTCTTTCTTTTGAATCAATCTGAACTTTTTCGTCTCTTTTTCTGACAAAATTATCTTCCTCTGTGATTGTTTATATGATACACTCTAAGAGCGTGTTGCAGGATGCGTTTCCATGCATAAAAACAACGGTGTACGCATATGATTTCCTAGTATAGACCTGTATATGTCCATTGTTAATAAGTGCAAATACTAGTATTGCTCCAATGATTACTTTTCATTACAAATGAGTACTTAATATATACTTGTTCGAAACTTTGGAAACTGGCAGTCTGAAGGTTAGAATTTTCTTTCCCCTGAATCAATGTGACCGACTTATAGGCTCTTGTTATGATTAAATAATTTACTGTTAGAATGCGTTGCGCCTTGCATTATATTGCCAAAAAAATAACGGTGTAGGCCTACCCCACTTATTTCCAATAGATGGTAGATGCACGTTGGCATACATTTGTAAAAATACTGTTAATGCTACGAAGAACACATAAAATGAGTATTTAACATATAAAAAATAATCAGAAAAGAAAACAACTGATATTTTCGGACCTGAGGCGACTTCCCACCAACTGCGTAATTCCACTGTCTCAATTGTGGTGAATCAAGTATGCCTTTGCCAAATGACTATTGATGTCCTAAAGTTTTACAACGTCTTTGATTTTGCTGTAAGGCGACGTTGTCAAGATTTCTGGCAATGTGGCCAACAGTGCGGACCCCAATCAGACTGTTCCGGAAGAAAAGTCTATCTTGGGTCTACACCGTTTGCTTAGATAACAGTGTCCTAATATTTGTTGTCAAAGCCGTAGGTCACGTCATGTCTATACGGCATCCGGCAGGAGTTTTCGGACAACTCTACCATCGACATGTCTGGTCAAACGGTGTAGACCCACTTCAGTCCGGCCAGGGTGTCCACTGAGAGAACAATTGTTGTGTTGGAACGGTATTGTGTACAAACTAAATCTTTAGAAAATTACTATCATGCAAACGATTTGCTTACCGTAAGAAACTGCACCAGATTGTACATAAGGAGTGAATTAAAACCTATTTAAATAATAAGGGATAAATAAGCAGATAAGTACTGCACGTGTAGTACATTATCAGACCATACGAGCGTATCATAAACCTGTATTCTCCATATTACTTGTGACAAAATAGTGGCACGAAATGTGTTAGTAAAACACTGTGCCTCAAGCCTTGCGCCTGGCCCTTAAAGGACACGCCACTAAAGGGAATGGTTTGTTCAAAACGCCAGAACTCTCAAGGAGCCGTAACTCTGTCAAACCGGCTCATGTACCCACCTCTACTAAGGGATCACCCGATTTCTGAAAACACATTTTCAGGGCCCCACTAGCCAAAATACAGTGCAACTGAATCTGTATAAAGGGGCTACGTGTCTTTAGCAGCCACAATTTGTCCTTCCCTTGGGTGACCCTTTAAGACAGGTTTGGCTATACTATAGTTGTATCTATAATACTAAATAAACGAAGTAACGCATAAACTGCAAAATTGGTGGCATTTTCAAGCGTAATTTCTATACTGGTTCTTTCGCATATTGCTATCATTGATAATTTCGGTTAGCGTGTGTTTTAGTTTCACGTAGATTTAAAGAATTTGGGAATTAAATTCGTCTTTCATTTTAAATTCTCCCAAGTATTTTTCTAGAAACTTCGACTATTGGTCGAATTTGTTTTGTCAACAATGGGTGCGTTCGAGTGAAATTATCGTGTACTCGAATACACGCGGTCCTACTAAAAACTGAAAAGGACTTACCCCACCGAAAAGAACTTTCGGGCACCGAAAAGGACTTTTATTTGCCGTTAAATGTCATATAAAACATATGTTTTAGAAATTTTAATATCATCATGATAGTAATCAGCGCTTGAATAATAACTTTGTGAATTGTAGTATCTTCATCCTAAAATTTTACAACAAAAAACAGCACCGAAAAAGACTCCACTTCTGGTCAGTGAAGAGACGCCATGTACCGAAAAGGACATCGCAAATGCCGAAAAGGGCATTTTTCACTTAATGCTCTGGAAAATTATGTTTAGAAATAAAATATTTTACCCTTTATAGATTTCAAACGTTTTTATAGCATAAAATGGCATTTAAAAAGTCCTTTTCGGTGCCCGAAAGTTCTTTTCGGTCCTTTTCGGTGGCAAAAGTCCTTTTCTGTCTTTAGTAGGACCCGAATACACGTTTTAAATTAATCCGGTCGTTTCGGTTCTGTGTCGTTATATCGGCGCGCTGCTTAGCAAGTCCAAATTTAGCAGGTTCTAATGCGAAAATCCGACCCATGTACGTACGTCATTCCCCATAAATAACGATTTATTTTTGTATTTTTGCTCATATGTCTAAACGGATGAAGAACTAAATGGTCAGAGTCCCGACGGCCCTGGCTCGAAACGACCCATTTTCTTCCAGAACGATAGTCAATACGAGTAGCCAATCGAACTCGCCCATTGAAGAATAAAGCTCAACGCACATGGTCTTTCGAAAAGTTGGACGGACACACGGCGCCATGTGTGTGCGGCTATGGTTACGTACCGCTGAGCCACTTGGGTAACGTCGTTTGGATAATTCAAACTGAACTGAACTTTCGAAAAGACAAAAATTAAAAATGTCTAAGGTTAACACACATGCGCCAGGTAAGAAAGGGCATTTTTTCCAGCGAAGCAGACAAATCAGTTTCAATGATTCAGCCTTTAGTCTTCAGAGGGCTTGAATATTTTCCCCCAAAACGTTCCAGGACCCAATTTTTCAGAAAAAAAATACCCAGGACAGGTCACATAACCAAGATGGCAAACATTTATTATGGAAAAAAAAAAGTCAAAAATCTTCTCCCCCAGAACCACGCCGGGCCGCGTAGCGCAATCGGTAGGGCACCTGACATAAGTCAGAGGTCCTGGGTTCGAAACCCGGTCTGGCCACATACTTTCGTTTCTCCGCTGATTCAAGAAGGGCAGTTGTCAGTTACTGGCGAAAGTATGTGCACTTAGTACTGGTTGACCGCTAAGGAGGTCTAAGCCTGCCCAGGAATAGTGTGGTTAGGTTAACTGACCGTCCCGACATGACCGTAGCTGTTTACCGTGGACGTTAAGCATCAAATCAACCAATTCTCCCCCAGAACCACAAATCCTATGATCTTGAAACTTAGCATGTCGCATCAAGGACTCAAAAGCTCAACAAAATTTATATAAATGATGACCCTGGGATGACCTTGATCTGTTTGCGGCAAGGTCAACTTTTGAGTCACTTAGGTTTTTCTATAGGAAAAAGTGAAAAAAGTTGATTTTTTAAAGAAACAATGCAGTCTGCTACCTGAAAGTTTGTAGATGCAGACAACTAATTAGGTAAATGAAGCTTTAGTGAGTATTCATGGTAAAGGTCATACCTTCACCTGGGCCTAAGGCCATTTACATTGAAAAATTAAAACTCACTTTTTCATATAAACTTGACCATCATGAAATATTTCCGCGCTTGCGCGGGCTCTTTTCTAGTGTATACGAATTTGAAAGAAAAAAAAGTTCCGATGCTAACCGACAAGACCACTTTTCACTAAGGTTGATTGCCCATTCGGTCACCACAGTATAAATAAGTTCTGAATAGTAAAATCCTTTGGAAGCAAGGAATACATCAGAGAACAGAAAATAGCAGACTCGGTTTAATTGAGTCTGTTCATGACTAGTAATGACTAGTGCGACACCAGCCACGCCCCCTAGCACAGGTTTAAGCGGAACTCTTTTTTTTAAGATAACTCAAATGAACTCAATGATCCAAAGGACCAGAAAATATAATCTGCACAATGATGATGTACGGGGAGACGTTTTACGGCCGCCACACGTCCTATTTTGCTACAACTGGCTGCTTACTGATACACTTTACCATATGACAGCTTTAGAAATATTGACATAAACCATCTCGGCAGCACTTGCCTTACATGTATAAAAAATAAGCTTAGCATATTCTATACCAAGATACAGTGAAGGCTATAAGAAAAGTTTATCATTCTTTTTAAAAGGTTGATGATTACACTTTCAAGAGAAGCAACTCTGCTTTTAAAAACTGCACCCTCTTTCAATGAGATCAACTATTAAAGGAAAGACTTTGCTCATCGAGGAGTGTAAATGACCTCAGGTCCCTTCTAAATTTTATAGTTGTCCATACAGCAAATTAGAAAATTGGCATTTCACTGTATTGATTCCACAGGTCTAATGGGTCGTTCATGCAAACAGAATGTCTGTGATGAGACTGTGCCACCGCCCGGTCCAGCTGATTTATGTTTGCATAAGGATGCGGTGGACACCTCTCATATTAAAACCTGCGCATGTTACTGCATTTTTAATGTTCAGTATAGATATTCGAAAAGTTGACCGCATCCACATCATACGAGTTACATTATACTCTATGGTGACGCAAGGTATTTATTTTGGCTTAATTTGGTGGGATGGGGCGTGTAAAATGGTAGTGGCAGTACCGACATCTAAAAGAAAAAAAATACTATCTCTATGGACTAAATTAAGTAACTTTCGAACTTTCCGAAATTGAGGCATTTTTCCGGAAGTCTACAAACTCTCATAAACTTGAGTTCAAAGTGATTTTTTCAAACGAGTCACCTTGTTAGACATCCAGTATCATTGACAAAATGGTCGTTTGGATTTGGTTGAAATTTTCATGCTTTTCACCTGTTCTGAAAAATAGCAATATTCAACCAAAATTGCATTTTTACAAAAAACAGTCCATGGATATGGGCAGGGTAAATATTGAATTGGAACTTGTGGAGTAGGTAACATCGACCCTCTTTAAAAAATTGGCAAATTATTTTAAATTCCGTGTCTTTGACGACTGGAGGTAAATGTCTCCAAAGTTGGGGATACATTGCACTGTTGTCTATGAAAGAATTTTACGTGGTCCTTTAAATATTTCGGGTAGTGTAAAAAAACATGTGAAAGAAGTTGACTACGCCAACGCAAACCCCTATAATGCAAAAAATACCCATAATGACTAAGTTCAAGATGTCGTAATTCTGATAAAACAAATTTTATCTCCATCGAAACGCCCAAAACATGTGCACAAAGTTTAACGAAAATCCGTTGAGAGAGGAGTTGAATACACTAAGTCAGCACCATGTTGTGCAGAATATCTGCCAGAAATGAAGACGTTCAAATGGCTTTTATTCTGTCAGAATTCATTTTCTTGCATCCCAGATAACGATATCCGTGTTTTTGTCCGGGATAGAAATTTTTATCTTACCCTGGTTATCTGACCCGTGGGTAGGATAAAAAAAGTTTTCGCATGACTTCGTTTTGCATTGGTTGTATTGGACGTCACGTAACTTCGTCGCTAGATGACGTCATAACGACGTCAGAAATCACAACAGTTGTCAAAATGGCGGACGTCGCAACGCAGCGTCTAGAGGATTCTTTGGTGTAATTAAATCTTCAACACATACAGGTATGCAAGAAAAAGGATCTACCATGAGTGTGAGGTGCGGATGGACAAATCTGTCCCTTGGGTCACTGTCTGGCATCACTCGGCAAGCCTCGTGATGCTAAACAATGACGCTTATGATATGTTTTCTATCCGTACCTCACACTCATGATAGATTCTTATATTTTCGTATGACGTCGCTGTTATTCGTGTAATAAAAATCATATGACCACATTTGTAATAACACTTTGGCGCGTAACGTAGCGTCTTTGACAACATCCATGTCAACAATGCGTTTTCTTAATGTTCAGTTTGAAGGCGTTAAAATCTCAATTTAAAGGGTCATATGATAAACAGAATCTTACACTCGTGAGCATTTCATGTGAAATTTATTAAACTTGCCAAGGCTCGTTTCATAAATTTCACATGAAATGACCACTCGTGTAAGATCCTCTTTTTATCCCTGTCAAAATATAACTTACACATTTTCATTAAACTCTAATTATGCGTACAAAGTTTGATAAGAATCCATTGAAAACTGTATGAGGAGTTGATCACACAAATTCCATACCCTTCATATAGTAAAAAAATGTCCAAAATGACAAGCTCCAAAGGCTTTCATTCTGTCAAAACTAATTTTACTTCCTTTAAAACACACATGTCCATTTTCATTATCTCTGCAACATATGTACAAAGTTTGAAAAGCATACCATAAAAAATGAGAAGAGCCGCTTATAGAAACGCTATAACATAAAGTGTGACGTATAGACGAACTGACAGACAGAGGGACGGATAGGAACAAATATTAAGGCCCTTGAATACACTCAAAGGAGGGGGGGGGGTATAAAAAGGAAAAATGGGACAACGCCATTCGTACATGAGTCAAAAGATACCTCGTATGAACTCTCATTTTAGGCACGTGGAATAATGGCTTATTATCCACTTTCAGGTAAAGCCACCAGGCATAGAAATGAAGGGTAGTTGCAGAGTCTTATCCGCTTCATTACAATTGTCTATCGTTGTGACAATGGTGGTCAGAGAAATAAAAAAAAATTACAAAACATTTGGTTCTGCTTCGGGTTTACTCTCGTACGGACATTCTCGACTCAACGTATTTCTAATATAGAATGTATACGCTGACTCATACATTTGTGAATCCGCCATATACATGGGTTAAAAACATGAAGAACTCTGACTATGTCAAAGAAAATGTCACAGCATAAACTGTCAAATTTATCGTACATTAAGCAAAACGGTCAATAAAATGCGTAGTTGTTCTCCTCCTTAAAACGATGAAAAATAATTTGATTAGGACCAGAAAGAATATTAAACCGAAGCTTAAATTAACATGAAAAATATAAACCAAACTTCGCATCTTCTTTGATTCCTTTCTAAATTTGTTCCAAAGTCACATGTACTTGAAATCAACAGACAGAACGGCATTTGTGACCGAATTAACTCGCATGATTTACACGGAAGCACCGTTTCTATTGCATATATCTCGAAAGAAATTATTACCAAATAGCGTGCGCTCATTGACAACACCATTGCGAATGTTGTTTTTGAAAAAAAAATGAGATTTTTACTCCATGAGTCGCAAAACTGTGGCAATACTTACAGAAAATTAACGTAACTTTGCAAGACTAGGGTGTCCCTTCACGTATTGATTTACCCCCGTGATTATAACGTGTTTGAACCCGTTTGTATGAATGGATTCGACAACTAACTAAATGCGTTGAACCATTGCAGAAAAGGGCGATTGTTGAGGTCCCGTAAAACAGTTTAAGCCTTCCCTTTCCACGTGATTTATTACTAACGACTCCAAGGATTCCGAGGCGGTAGTTCTGATATGGTTCTCCGTTGTTATTCGTTCTTAGTGTACGTATACTGTTCCCAAAAAGTAGGGGATATTAAGCTATTAAGTTTATAAATTCGAAAAAATATCAGATGCATCTGAAACGGCATGTCGCCATCAGACAAATATTCGATATGACATTTTGCATCGCAATTTGGATGGTGTATCCTGTCATGTGATCTGCATGCAATTCGTTTAAGACAGAGGGTCGTCACCAAAATTTCGCACGTCTGGTATGAAAACAGATCCTCTTTAGATTATAAAATTTATACAGAAAAAAAACTCGCCATGATTCATTCAACAAGCTGGAAAATGGTTTTACATACTGTTTCGTCAAAATAAAAAAGTGCATGCTATGAAAGTCTAATTTTTTTCGGTGACTCGATGTACCTGTACGATTTTTATACCCCCCCCCCACTAACGTACCCCGCCACACGTTAGTGGCGGGGTATTATGTTTTCCCGCTGGCTATATGTGTGTTCGTCCATCCATCCGTCGTACGTACGTCCGTCCGTCCGTCCGTCCGTGAGTACTTCGTTTCCGTTCGATAACTTGAGTATTTGTTAACGGATTTTCTTCAAACTTGGCGTGTGCATTAATCTTGGGAATATCTCGGTTGGGATTGTTAATGGGCAACTTTCGATATCTTCTGATGAAGTTATTGCCCTTGTCAAGGTCTTTAAAATAGATTTTGGCCTGTAGTTCCTTTATACTTTGAGATACCTTGATGAAATTTCACAGAAATGATCGAAATAGCATTACCTTTCTGTTACAAGCAGAATTTTGTCTGCCTGGGTTATCTGCCCCTGCCCTGGGGCTATATACATGTATTAAATAACGAAAGAAAAAATTGTATAAAAGCATAGTTGACAGATTTTTTCTGAAACTTATAACAAAGTATCATATGAGTTTAAGATTTTTGTCATGATCAAAATTTTGTCCCCCAGTGGTTATCTGCCCCTGACACAAGCTATATACATATATAAAATCAGACTTTTTGTATAATATCTTCACAGAAATTTCACAGAATTGATTGAAATAACTAAGCTTTCTGGTACAAGCAGAATCTGGTCCACATAGGTTACCTGCCCCTACCTCAGGCCTACATACATGTAAAAAACTATGAATAAAAATGTATAAAATCAAAGATGAACAGAATTTTCCTGAAACTTGCAACACATTATCTAGGTAATTATGAGCTTGATGTCACGATCAACATTTTGTCCCCAAAAGTTATCTGCCCCTGACCGAGGGCTATATGTACATGTATAAAATGGTAATAAAAATCTATATAAAATACCAGTAAACCATGAAGGTAAAATGAACTTCCTATCAGGATCAAAATTTTGTCCCCAGGGGTTATCTGCCCATGCCACTGAGATATAAACACGTATAGATTTATAAAAAAATCTATATTAGATCACAGTTGAAAAGGATTTTTTCTGAAATTTACTGCAAATTGTCAAAGCAGTAAAAGCTCCAGGCAGGGCAAGTCAAAATATATTCCAAGGCATTTATCTAGCCCCCATGAAAATGTATAAAATCGTGTAAAAGTGTATAAAAGGTAAAAGAAGGGGTAATGGTTTGCAGTGGTGGGGTTTTACGCAGTCGTTTACGATGCTTTTATAGTTCTTTGGTTTCCTTCTCAAAATGACAGTTTTGAAGAAGAAAAAATATCTTTTAACACACAAAACTTTAAAATACATGTTAGCTTAGTTGAAAAATTTGATTGAATGTATGTTCGAGATTTTAGTCCTGGCCCCCCGTAAGAAACAAATTGTATGTAGATTACGTGACAGGATATATCGTCTAAACTTTCATGAAAAGAGACTTAACGTATATTTATCTTTTCAACACTTGCCGTTTCATATGGATATCACATTTGTTATGGATGCTACAATTTTTCATAGCTTAATAGCCCCTACTTTTTGTGAACAGTACATCAATACTTTCATCTATTATGTGACTGGCCGCTTAAAGTCAAAATGGCTGAATGGCCACCAGCTGTTCTTTCCGTTTACCGTGCAGGAGCCATATTTATAAACGACTTAAGTGGTTGCTAAGCTGTTGCTAAGGCTAATTTTCTATGACGGAGATTCCTTACAACTATTAAATTTGCTCTGGAGTTGTATTACGCTGACACTTTTGTTTCCCTCTTCAACTGCTTACTAACTTAAAACCGTTGTAGAAGTTTGGTGACTTTCAGAGAGAGAGAGATAGAGAGAGAGAGAGAGAGCGTGTGTGTACATGTGTGTGGTAATAGAAGAAGAGGACATATTTTGCAGAACGGAACATTTTATAAAAAGAAAACTTAAGAGTAATACAACTTATCCAACTTTTATATACAAATACATTATTATGAACTTGTACAGAGATGTCCTAAACATGCTAAATTCATTTTAAAATATAATGTTTCACGTAGTATGCTTATTGAATATGGTTTACAAATGCGGTGGCGTAATCAAGTTTTCGTTGGAAGATATCAGTTTCTACACCCTGTAATTGTCAAATTAAACCTGACAAACTAAGATGTACTGTTTTATATTGAAAACGCAGGGGCGTTTTGAAGTTTGTTCCTAAAAGTTTACGGTTGAGAGATACACACATTTGAACATATTGTTACTAAAATAGCAACATTTTCCGATTATTCTATTTCAGAATTTCTTGTAGCCAGCTGTGATGAGAAAATCCAATACAGAACTTCGTCACTACGGCAGATTCATAAGCACTGCAAACATCGTGCAATACAGGATATTATAAATGTGCTGTGAACTTGTTGAATACTTTATCAAGCAACTGATTGAAAATTACTTTAAGAGTAAACAGGAGATGGTATAGGATACTTCACTTACACTTTCAATTAAAAGGTAACTGTATTTTATTTAGTGATTTATTTCTTTATTTATTTATTTATTTATTTATCTATCTATTTTTGTTGTTGTTGTTTTAAATTCAATACCCTATCAAATGATGAAACTTGTGATGTTATTGATTAAATTTTGATTTCAATGGTCAAGCAGCATTCTGACACAGTTTACTTTCGAAAAAGAGAAAGAAACTATTTTACACTTCACTTTCTTCTTTTAAATATAGAGGGTCTTACACGGGTGATCATTTCATATGAAGTTAATGAAACGAACCTTCAAACACCTTCAAACTGAACAGTATTTCAACATAAAAACGTATTGTTGACATGCATGTTGTCAATGACGTTACGCGTAAGCCCAAAGTGTTATTACACTTGTGGTCATACGATTTTTATGACACAACGTTATCCACTGAATAACAGCGACGTCATATGATATTATAAGGATCTGTCATGGGTGTGAGGTGTGGATAGAAAAATCCGTCACGAGGGTCACTGTTCGGCATCACGAGGCTTGCCGAGGGATGCCGAACAGTGATCCCGAGTGACGGATTTTTCTATCCGCACCTCACACCATTGATAGATACTTTTTCTTGCACACCACGTTTTGTTTTAACTTCAGAACCTCTTAAAATGCGTAATACTAGTGCTTGAGAGGTTTAAATTTGATTTTGAAAGAAGGCACCGCTTTCAACGACCGCCATTCGGCTCTTTACGTCAACGACTGGCGTGCATAAATTGACGTCATTTTTACCGTCTTCGTGACGTCATCATCTTAAATAACAACGTCACTTGACGACGCAGGTACGTGAGTTCCTATACAACCAATGCATTGACAGCTCGTGATTTTTTTCCGGTCCTGGGTCAGAACACCAGGGTAGGATGAGATTTTCTATCCCAGGTGAAAAGAATGGCATTTTCTATCCGGTGTGCAAGAATATAAGTATCTGTCATGGTCGTGAGGTGTGGATAGAAAAATCTTGTCACGAGGGTCACTGTTCGGCATCACGAGGCTTGCCGAGTGATGCCGAACAGTGATCCCGAATGACGGATTTTTCTATCCGCACCTCACACCAATGATAGATACTTTTTCTTGCACACCACGTTTTGTTTTAACTTCAGAACTTCTTTAAATGCATAATTCTAGTGTTTGAGAGGTTTCAATTTGATTTTGAAAGAAGGCGCCGCTTTCAACGACCGCCTTCGGCTCTTTACGTCAACGCCAGGCGTGCATAAACTGACGTGCAAGAAAGTTAATTCTCAAGCAAATGACCACACTTATGGTCTTGTCTATACTCAGTCTTCTCTAAACGTTATTAAAATTCAAGATTTTCATCTTTTTGTTCTTACCTACATCTTGATTATATAATTTTACATTCTCGATAGTCTCAGTGTCTGTACTAGGTTTTAAATAAATATAGCAATCCAATTACTGTCTGCATACAATACAGAGGATCTTACACGAGTGGTCATTTTATATGAAATTTCATATGAAATGACCACGAGTGTAAGATTCTGTTTATCATATGACCCTATAAAATGGGATTTTAACGCCTTTAAAATGAACCTTATTTGAATAATAAAACACATTGTTGACACGGACGTTGTCAATGACGTTACGTGTACGCGCCAAAGTGTTATTACACGTGTGGTCATATGATTTTTATGACACGACGTTAGCCACTGAATAACAGCGATGTCATATGATAAAAAATGTAATTTTTAGGATTCCAGCGACTTAAAATGAGGGTTATGTAAATCTAAGATTGTTAGAACATTGTCTAAGGATGAGCGATAACAATCGTGTTCTTTTTGTTTAATGCCAAATACATGTACATATATATATAGTCACGAACTATTTATTTTAGGGGTTTAGGGAGGGGGGGGGGCGCTGAAAAATTATTGTCATAAGCACTCGACTGGTGCCATCCAATCGCCTAAACTAATATCCGGAAATACGCCAAACAGGCACACATTCTTGATTTAACACTGAATCATTATAGGGATCAAACATGTTTTCTCATGCATAAACGTTTGCCAGGTCCCGAGGGAAATGTTGACAACCGAGGCCGAAATCCCAGGGTTTCAGCATCTTCCGAGGAACCTGGCAAACGTTAATGCATGGGAAAAATGTTTGATTGCTGTTTTTGCTTAAATCCAAAGAAATAGGCGTTAAATTTTGCGAAAAAATATGCACTATATTGTGTCACCGTTTGACAACCAACGCGCTGATGCATCTTTTTATTAATATCCGTCTTCGTGTCCCCAGAGCATCAAAGCTATTCAAAATGGCTGCCATCATACTATAATTATACCCCCCGCAAACTTGTTTGAGGGGGTATACTGTTTTCACGTTGTCCTTCCGTCCGTCTGTCCGTCCGTCCGTTCGTCCGTCCGCAACATTTGCTCCGATTTGTTTCAAATTTTGATCATGGATGCAGCATGTGAAAAGAGTTGATACGTATTTTTCAGTTTTTCGCGGAAGTGTTTTCCTGCTGAGTTATGCCCCTTTATATTTTTCGTAAAAAAAGTTTGTGATCGCAACTCCTCCTAGACCGCTTGACCGATTTTCTTGAAATTAAGTATGTGAACACATATTGGTATGAAGATGTGCATTAAGGTTTCCATTTTGAAATTTGACCCCTATTTTTTGAGTTATGCCCCTTTCTGATATTTTTGGCCCTAATTTTGGGGGTTTTTAGTCATTTTTGCTTTGATTTTATTCAAATTTGGTTCATTGATGCATCATAAGAAAATAGTTGACACGTGTTTTCCAGTTTTTCCCGGAAGTGTTTTCCTGCTGAGTTATGCCCCTTTATATTTTTCGTAAAAAAAGTTTGTGATCGCAACTCCTCCTAGACCGCTTGACCGATTTTCTTGAAATTAAGTATGTGAACACATATTGGTATGAAGATGTGCATTAAGGTTTCCATTTTGAAATCTGACCCCTATTTCTTGAGTTATGCCCCTTTTTGATATTTTTGGCCCTAATTTTGGGGGTTTTGTGTCGTTTATGCTTTGATTTTATTCAAATTTGGTTCATTGATGCATCATAAGAAAATAGTTGACACATGTTTTCCAGTTTTTCCTGGAAGTGTTTTCCTGCTGAGTTATGCCCCTTTATATTTTTTCGTAAAAAAAGTTTATCGCAACTCCTAGACCGCTTGACCGATTTTCTTGAAATTAAATATGTGAACACATATTGGTATGAAGATGTGCATTAAGGTTTCCATTTTGAAATCTGACCCCTATTTCTTGAGTTATGCCCCTTTTTGATATTTTTGGCCCTTATTTGGGTTTTTTTAGTCATTTTTGCTTTGATTTTATTCAAATTTGGTTCATTGATGCATCATAAGAAAATAGTTGACACGTGTTTTCCAGTTTTTCCTGGAAGTGTTTTCCTGCTGAGTTATGCCCCTTTATATTTTTCGTAAAAAAGTTTATCGCAACTCCTCCTAGACCGCTTGACCGATTTTCTTGAAATTAAGTATGTGAACACATATTGGTATGAAGATGTGCGTTAAGGTTTCCACTTTGAAATCTGACCCCTCTTTCTGGAGTAATGCCCCTTTTTATAATATTTTTGATCTAAATTTTTTTTTTTTGGGGGGTGGGGGGGTGATTAGTCATTTTTGCTTTGATTGTATTCAAATTTGGTTCGAAAAAAGTTGACCCGTGTTTTCCATTTCTTCCCAGAAGTGTTTGCCTGCTGAGTTATTCCCCTTTGTAATTTTTGTAATAAAAGTTTGTTATCACTACTCCTTCTAGACTGCTTGACCGATTTTCTTGATTTTTTCTACAAGGTTTTTCCAGCTTTGCTCACGAGAGCCAATATTAGATAAAAGTAGACATGTTCAGTTACCTTGATAGGATTATAGGATGAGCTATATTTGTTTGTAGTTGTCATAACATGTATGCTTTGTATAGCTTTGTAAAACTTAGATGATGAAGGTCCATGCTTAACTGTTAAATGCGGGGGGTATTTAGTGAGCCATGCTTACTGCCATCTCTAGTTCAACCTCAGTATTTCGGAAAAGTGCCCGAGCTGGTTGTTGCAAATTCGTAAACAAAAAGCAGATACCTTGATCAAGGCAGTAATTTCCATGCAGAACAAGTCTGATCCATTAATGTACCATCCTGCAGTTCTTGATTCTGAAAGCTGGGGATATTTTTTTTCTTTAACACTTATTCACTCTCCATTTGGCATCGTAAGTATGTAGAAAACATCGCTTTGAAACCTGTGTCAGTACTTGATGACGTAATAAGAGTACAAAGCATGATGACGTCAGAAGAATATATAGGTAGCACACCACCATTTTTGGTAGTCTAACCGAAACGGGAGAGACAAGGGTGCATGGCAAAATTATTTAAATGGCCCAGGCACGAGCATATTGAAAGTTGCGAACCCGTGCATCAAGAGCGCGTGGAATCCCTTGTTTATACACGGCTTTTCGGAGCTTGATGCATGGCTGTTAATATCGTTCGGCACTCTTTTTTACACAATAACGTTAATTAAACGTCATGACGTTGAATCAATGTTTATTTCATGTGCGTCATCATCGGGTGCCCAGCAGGACAGCAAATAAATACGGTGCACCCAGCAAAGGGTGAGAATACAAGGAAACTTCGTTTCGGTATAATCTGGAACTTATTCAGAAAAAAATATTATAATAGTTAAAGCCATCTTGTTTGAACTCCGTCTGGAGATATGCTAACTGCTTATGTTCAGACCATACTGTGCATGGAAGCAGTTTGCTCAGTGCATGTGCAGTTTGTAGCGTCATTTTGTTTTAACTGCATGTACGCTGGATGAGCTGGTGTTGTCATATGCCCAAATACTGACTTTTTGAGACGCGCATTTGATAATTGAGCTGCGACACGAGAAAACCAACAAAGTGGTTGTGCGCCATGCACAGACTCAGTTCAGCGTGGGCATCCATCCAGTCCGATCAGACCCTTTGCCCAGCGCTTAAAGGGTAGCTTAGGGGCTAAGCTACCTCCATGTAGACAGCGAAGCCACTGATCAGACTGGGCGGATGCCCAGGCTGGTCTGAGTCTGCGCTGGGCGCACAATCACATTTTTGTTTTTTTTTTCATGTTGCGGCTCAATTATATTTATTACTTTCGTAAAAATTGCGTCAACATTTTTTCCAAACTGATTGGCTGCCAGAGATCCTGACATTCACATTCATATATTTCTGGCTAATAGATGTACTGGTCCGTAGAAAATGGCGTTTACTGGGATTAGGGAAGTCGGGACAGGCAAGGGTTAATACCAGGAGACGATTATTAACTGTCAATTTAACAGACATCCAGCTATTTGCGTCAATAATCAGCCAAGGCAAGGAAATTATCAATATTAATGTATATGGGTATGCCACCATGATTTTCCACTATTTTAAAACGAAAAGCCACTTCTGTCATTTTCTTTTTGCTTACTTCGACGACGAAGCTCTTCAAAAATTTGATCTACTCTTAAAGCGAAGCTCTTCGAAAATTGGATCTACTCTTAAAGCGAAGCTCTTCAAAAATTGGATCTACTCTTAAAGCGAAGCTCTTCAAAAATTGGATCTACCCTTAAAGCGAAGCTCTTCCAAAATTCGATCTACTCTTGAAGGGAAGCTCTTCAAAAATTGGGTCTACCCTTAAAGCAAAGCTCTTCAAAAATTGGATCTACCCTTAAAGCAAAGCTCTTCAAAAACTCGATCTACCCTTAAAGCGAAGCTCTTCGAAAATTCGATCTACCCTTAAAGTGAAGCTCTTCAAAAATTCGATCTACTGTTGAAGGGAAGCTCTTCAAAAATTGGATCTACCCTTAAAACAAAGCTCTTCAAAAAATGGCACTACCCTTAAAGCAAAGCTCTTCCAAAATTGGATCTACCCTTAAAGCAAAGCTCTTCAAAAACTCGATCTACCCTTAAAGCAAAGTTCTTCAAAAATTGGATCTACTCTTAAAGCGAAGCTCTTCAAAAATTGGATCTACACTTAAAGCGAAGCTCTTCAAAAATTGGATCTACCCTTAAAGGAAATAATTTGCTCCTGTAGGAGCAAATTCTTTCCTTTAAGAGTAGAACCTATTCAGGAGTGAGGAAAAACGAAACTGACAGAGTTGCTAACCCTGAAAGTGTATCCATTCACTTTAATAAGATAATTTACAGCCAATTTATCAGATACCCAGCCAATTGCGTCAATAATCAGTCAATGCAAAGAATCTATCAAAATTAATTGGCATAAGATAGAACTTAAAATCGATTGCGCCAGGCGCAGGATCACTGCAATTAACTGCAAACCTGAATACTGTAAGTAAGTGATGAAGGACAGTATTGCATTTCGTTGTTGTTCAGAAATATTACCCAGAAAGATATAATTCAATATATAAACAGTTAAGAAAGAATGTTTTTTTTCTCTGGGTATATATTTGCAGAGCAATTAAAACTAGTTAAAGCGCACTGCACCAATCTCCTCGCAACCCCGCCCCAGTTATCCATTTTTGACCATTCCAAGGCGCTACTTCTGTTGTGGTTTCTCGATGTTACGCGTTCTTATGGCAAGCTGTCTATGGATTTCTTGCACTATCGTCACCCGCAGCGCTGTTCGCTGTAGTGTAATTTAAAATAATAGATGTTGCTGTTGAATTCAGTTGGCGGAAATGTGTTATACAGTTTTGTCATGTACCTGCTGCAAAATTACACTGATAACAGGAGTATGATAGCGCAGTGTGATATCATGTCACTGTAGAACTGCGCCTGCGCGAGTGTTATCAGGTCATGCCTTTAGAAGCGATCTCTGAAGACAATCGGCTGTATACTGGCATTTGCCTAGATAACGATTGGTTGAATGACGTCCCCGACTTTCGTCATAACGCATTCGCGACGTCAGCAAGTTCGAACAAAACTGCGTTTGCTTTTCATTTGTTTGAGTCGTCTTAGACCTTAAAAGCTTCAAACGGTGCATGATAAATAGAAAACCATGAAAGTATCTTTTATATCAGGTTTATTAGGCTCGACCAGAAACATGTCGAACTGGATCGGCAAGCCTCGCCATTCCTACGCTGTTTCTGGTCTCGCCTGATAAACTTGATATCAAAAGACACTAACATGGTATTCTCTATTCCTATAGTGTCTGTTGAAAAGTAAAACGATAGTCAATGATCAGGAATTGATACAATCATATCCCATTACCCACCCCTAAAATCAAAGGGAAGAGGTGTATATATAGTTCCCGAGAGACTGGCACTGTAAACCGAATAAGCAGCTCTTTCCCAGACAGGTGATCATTTAGTTATCGCACTGAAACAGAATTTTGTATTCCTGAGTTGTTACAGAAAATAATGATACTACTACTAATAATAATAATAATGCGTGGGAACGAAATATTATTTTGCGGGAAAGAAATATTATTTTGAACGAACGAAAAGGTATTATGTTCTACAAATACCACCCCCTACCCGGGGTCCGTATAACTTGCAACTTTATCAATAGATTTGACATTGAGATGGAAAACGGCGTTGATCTTGATCAGGTAGTCTGGCTACAGACCCTATGTTCAATATATCCCCTGCAAAGGAATATAGGGTCTGGTTACTTGCATCTGAGATTTTTCCCAAATCTTGGTTAGCGAACTTTGCTGACCTTTTGTCCAGCCTTTCATGGTGCTGCAGCGGCAGATTTTTATGTAAGAAGCAATTTGAAGATGTAAACACAGATGGTCAATCTGATAAAGCTAATGTTCTGTGGCAACTTGTTTTTATAACTCTACAGGCTTTGAGAACAGGAAACTAAATACAATAAACCTGAACCACCAATTTTCTGTAATGGATTATTCTATCTTTTGATTTTGGACTGGTTCATTTTATAGTTGAGGGGGTGTTTAACAGAAAAAAATAAGTAAAAGCAAAAGAGTGTTTATACCTTTCCAGAGCAGTCTCATCATGGTCTACACTGTTTGCAGAATCAGGTTTGTCCGACTGATCAGATCAGTATTAGGCAAGACCTGCTATATTATGCCCTACACCCCCGTCACTAAAGGTGAAAGAATACATATTGGCTTCAGATCGGATCTCCTTGGCGTCTGCATCTGTGTCTGGGTCACATACTTTGACCTTGGAAACATGGTCAAGGTCAGATTTTGATGACCTTGACCTTGTTTCCAAGGTCACAGAAGGACTTAATATGTGACACATACACAATTGCAGATGCCAACGAGATCCGCACTGAAGCCAATATGTATTCCCTCACCTTTAGTGGCACGGGCGTGGGGCATAATATAGCAGTTAAAATAGTAATTTGACCAAAGGTTCGTAATTCTAGGTCAAAATAGAAAGAAAACCATCTTCCAAGCAAGTTTATGTGTTCAGTCGACCATGAAAACTATGCTATTGTGATATTCTGGTCACATCATCTGAATGTCCTTCTCAAGGTACTTCCTTGACATGAGTTTGATGATAACATGTCTGTTCATTTAACAATAAGGCCAAGAAATATTGAAAATTGAGGTCCAAGATATAAACAAATGCTAAATGTCAAAGGAAGTCTTTTTTGACAACATATGTTCAAATTAGACCAAATAAAATGATATGGAAATATAGTTTAGATGTTTTGTTAATCATTTTATCAAATCCTGTCTGTCTGCCGTACTCTTCTACCAAATGAGAATGTTTTTACAAGACAGGCTAAAACCATGTTGGATTACCCCACCCACTTCTTTGGACCCATAGCTCAGTAACTAGGGCTTTCCGCGCAAAGTCACATATGGTTCAATAAACTAGACACACTAGAGTATAACATCAGTCATAAAAATAAAACTTTGGTAGCATGCAGAAAACCCACCTTATTGATACCCCCTTTGCCACTGTTGAAATAATATACTATCAGATCTTCTAATATGGCTTTGTTTAAAATGTGGAATGAAACACAGTGGACTGGAATGGTCTTGCCCACCTTCTTCCATCGATTTGGAATACCACTTTTACAGGAAAGAATTTTCTCCCTCTGAAGAAGTCATTTCTTCCTGAAGAGAACCACTGTCCCATGCTCTTGGAGCAATTGTAACCAATTCACAGTAGATTATGTCATACATTCCATTCCATTCCAGGTTTTAAACTATACCCCGTGAAATTCACAGACAGATTGAGAAACCAAAACTAATTGGTTTCTGAGGGTGATGGAGATAAAGATCTCTGCTAGTCTAATGGGCACTTTATGGCACCTTTAATGTTGCTTTTATTAACTCAAGAATTTGTGAGAAGAGTATCATATTGCAGAGCCTCTTCTGAAAGTTACCAGGCGAATCTGACCACCAGAGTAATATACAGATTCGACTGTAGCCAGGCTATTGATCAGGTGGCGAGCTCTATATCTACACTCTTGGCAAATGCTAAACTGGCTCAAGACTCTATAATAATTAAAGGACATTAAAACTGAAAAATTTAAAAAAAAGTAATAGTAAGGCATCACTGTAGTCTAATAAGTCCAGCTATCAGAAAATTCATTTCTATATACATGTAGTTTATACATTTTGCATTATTTTATGACAAAGTTTATTAGACTCAAGCCTGCCTATGCAAATGTCTGCATGGCAAGGCTCGGAATACTATATGGTACAAACTTTGGAATGTCCTTTAAGTCAAGGATCAAATACATTTGAGCCGCGACACGAGAAAACCAACAAAGTGGTTATGCCCCCAGCGCAGACTCAGATCAGCCTGGGGATCCGTCCAGTCTGATCAGTGTCTTCCCTGAGCGCTAAAAGGGTAGCTAAGGGTCTAAGCTATCTTCATGCGGACAGCGAAGACTCTGATCAGACTGGGCGGATGCCCAGGCTGATCTGAGTCTGCGCTGGGCGCAAAACCACTTGCTGGTTTTCTCGTAACGCGGCTCATTTGTTATCATGGTTATTCGTAAAGTAGCCGCCAATAGCATAGAAAACAGAAAACTCTTATACAGCTTGTAAAATATCTAAAATCAAGCAGTTTGACCACTATTTTACAGAAGGTTACTGTAACAGCTGAGTATCCGTCATCTATGTAATCACAATTTTATGCTGAAAAGTTCACCAGAATCTGAGTTTGTAGTCTGCAGACAAAAGTAAGAAGGGCCTCAATTGCCCAGTTGATAAAACGCTGATTCTTCAACGTTAAGTCTTTTAATCCTCATCCGGCCCCTTTTGAGAAAGCAAAGTTATGCTGACGGATGATCAGATTGTTTTCCTCCGGGAACTCCGGTTTTCGCCCACCTCTGCTTGACGACCGGCCTGATTCTAGAAAACCCAGATAGAAAGAAGTAAGGCTCGGCTTCAAACATTAACAAGTAGAAGCACTAAACTTTTTGAGTTCATGGCTGATACAGATCATGTTTGTATGCATGAAATATAGTTAAACTTTTGTCTGTTATTTCTTTAAACAACACCTGAAAAGACCATTAGCTGTAAAAACAAACTGGCCATATTACAGAAAATGTACACCATGCAGCTCTAATACAAATAATAGCTACTGTCAAAAATATACTTAAACACCTTAATTGATTGACATAATTGTCCTAAATTGAATAATTTCGTTTTTACAATGTGGTAATGCATCCAAAAGATGCAGATGGAATGGCAAACCAGTGTAGACCCTGACCAGACTGCTCTTTAAGAGCAGTCTGATCTTGGTCTGCACTGTTTGTCCAAAATACTTTAAGTGTTTACGAGAAAACGCATTTGCCATAAGGCATATTGCCGTGCCGCGACCAGTTCTGTGGGAACGTACCACCTGCTGCGCATAAACAATTCCAAGACAAATATCTATTATTCTACAGCAAAATATTTGCACTTCCTATTTCAAGTTAATTACTGCACAAAATATCATTGAAGTTAAAGGGCACAGAACCTTGAATCAAGATTGATTCAACTTCATCAACCTGGAATCGAACCACACAACCTTGAATCAACCTTGATTCAACGTATATTTAAGTTGATTCAAGGTTGATTCAAGGCCGATGCCGTTGAGTGAAGCTTGATTTAAGGTTGATTCAATGTTGTGTGCCAGTAGACTCCCTCATCATTTATTATTTCTTCATGTGGTCACTGAGTGAATAATGTGTCAGGTCTTAAAAATGTTTTATGGGAGACTCCATGACCTCGTTTATTCCCACAATAGGGCCGTTATTGGTTAGGAATTCGTACTCGATTGTACGCCGTTTCCTTTTGCTTTGCTTGCGCCGTTTCCTACAGATCCCACTATCTCCCAGTACTTCTACATTTGGCACACCCTGCTACAGGGTTCTCGCCAGCATCGCTAATGCATGATCTTTATAGCTTATATTTAAAACCCTTTATGTCACCTTGTACAGACAGTACCTGAAAGTTCAGTCAGCACTTTACAGTCACTTACCTACAGCTTCAACAAATCCAAGAATACAATAAAATTAACTTGTATTGCTGCCAAGTTTCTGCTTTACCACTTGCATCCTATAGATACATTTGCTAAGGGATAACCTCTCAAGATTTTTCAAAAGCTAAACTTGTATATACTTGAAAAAAATGGCTTTCAGTCATCAAACTGTTTTCATTTCCGCTGACTATTCCTTAGGTACATAGACATGGTTGATGTATTAAAATAAGCAGGTGTTTCGCATCTGAACACACTGTTGCGGGGTCCATTGGCTGTGTATTTAAATATTTCGGATTCGTCAATATTTCTGCATTTCATGAGTTCGGGGTATGGTTTTGGTACTTTGACAGACTCTACTTACTACATTATGGCCCTTTCTAAACGTATTTCCGATCTGATGGCCACCACGTTAATAAAGTCGGATTTTCAGTTACGTACGTATACGGAACTTTCCACTCCACTGACAAGTTCATAAGATATAAAGGCTTGGCGATTACATGATGTTTGCATGTACTCGCGAGCACCTGATCGCACCTCTGTATTAGTGTCAATGCCTCTGTGTCTAAATAATTCGAATTTGTCAATGCTTCTGTGATTTACGCTTTCTGACTCCTGATTTTTGGTAATGTTACTTTTTTTCCGGAATTTAGTAAGGAAATGAAGTATTGTAAAGGTAAAAAGTCAAAAAAAAAAAAAAAAAAAAAAAAAAAAAAAACCAAGGGGCATATGATGTCAATATTATCTCGTACTGACGTCGATGCGACATCATCACGTCGCATCGACATCTGTGCGACGTCATAACGACCTCAGTTGTCTGCTGGGAAAGCTCCTTTAGAGGTTATAAAACTGAGTACATTCTCAAATTCAAAATAAAGTACACTGATTGACTGCTTGCTCGGAAGCAGCAAATCAGTGTGTTTTATTCTGAGTTTAAGATTATTCTCAAGTTTTATTACCTCGAATCCTGGCTCCTTAAACAGGAAAGACAATTAGAAGAAAACGAACTTGAAACACAGAATAGTAGTATTTCAATTCTCATATCGACGTTGCCCCCGCACCTCAGCGGAACGAATCCATAGCCGCAGTAACGGGGCGCCGAGCGTCCGTTCATGTTTTTTTTTTTTTTTTTTTTTTTTGAAACACAGAAGACAACATTTGCAATTTATATACCGTTCAATATATATATAAACAAATACTCACTATGAACATTCCACAAAATGAGAAAATCTAAGGTGCACTTGAACACATGCAAATAACAAAAAGTTGATTAAATTGATTTTTATCTTTTGCCAGGAAACGAAATGGGGAATTGAGTTTTGTCTAAATGAAAGTTTCGCTAACATAAAATGTAAGTTTAACATAGCTGTCGCTAGTGTTGTCTATGGTGATGACTAGTTTTGCATTGTCTCTTTCCCACATGGTGTTTTGGGTTGGATCTGGAATTGCATTGTGTCAGTTCCTGAGAATTTTCATTCTTACTTTCACTGAAATAGTATGCATAAGCCTGCCCCATCAACTAAATATATTTTTCATGAATGTTTTCATGAAGTACATTTTTTATATAATTATTTTTAAAAAAAAATGTTAAAAAACAATAGTTATTATCAAGATCACTGCATTTTTAATCCGTTTGTTTTAAATATCCTATGGATTATACGAATTGCAGACATGAAAGTGCATTCATATGCAAGAAACATGGATTTAAATAGGAAAGTTATAGAAAATGTATGTTGAAATACATTTTTTATTAAAAACAAAACGGTAAAAAAAATCTGTCTAATCCAAATGTTTTATAGCCCTTTGGGTTTTTTGGCTGGTATAGTGGTTTGAATGTCCCGCCAATATTTCTATTTATGATCTTTCTACCTTAACTGGCGGGAGTGAGTGTGTGAGTTCGGGTTTAACGTCCCACCAACATATAGGTCATACAGAGACGCAACCTCGGTTTAAAGTCTTATCCGAAAGACCGGAGAAGCGGAGAATCAACCTGCGGCCCCTGGATTGGCAAAGTCCTGTGCCTTATCCACAGCACCATGCGTTTCTTTTTAAATGGCTTTGCTTGTGAATGACCCGCCGACCGTATTACAAATTTGAAATATGCTTTTATATTGGACATATTGTTTATATATTATAGGATGCCTAGTGCTAGAGCAGTAGGACCTGCCCTTTATCTGCAGTCGTACTTTTTTTTTGCTACAAAGCTATAAGTCGGCTCAAGGCTGGGAAACAGCACTGTATCTCCTGTTACCTTTGAAGTTGTTTGATCGGCTGTTGTTTCAAGGTTTAATATATCTAATATGCCCAGGCAAATAGAGATTTTATTAAAGTTAATTCGGTCCTATTTTTATATATGATACATGTATACCGTTCTTTTTAAGAATGGGGGAGGGGGGGGGGCGTGTATCGGGCCGGGGTCGTATTTACAAAACGACTTTTAAAGTGGTAGCAATGCTGTTGCTAAGGCTACATTTCTATGAAGGAGATTCCCTACAACTTTGAAATTTGCTCTGGGGGAAGAGCCTTTTTAGACTATTCCTCCAGAGCAAATTTCATAGTTATAGGGGATCTACTTCATAGAAATTCAGCCTTAGCAAAGCATAGCAACCACTTAAGTCGTTTTATAGATACGTCCCCGATCGTGAAGCAAAGGTGGGCGAAAACCGGAACTACAGGAGAAAACCACATGACCTTCAGCAAGCAGAACCTGGCTTTCTCAATGACTTTAGTCGAGGATGCTTTGACACTGACGGCGTTTTGCATTTTTTGTACATCTCATAATCAGATCCATTCAAATTGAGTTTGTACATGTATGTTCATACTTTGATGCTTTCTTTACTTCCAAAAGGTCACCCGGCTTATTTAAAACGAGTTGTACAGCACTAGAACTAAATAACCTAAACAAATCTGACAAATATTTGGCAAGGTGCAACGCCTCTCGTTAAGTACAGGTTGCCTCGGCTTCACTGATCCGAAACTGATTTCTTGGCATTAACCTTTTCTTAATGGCAATACGACTATCTTGGTGAAAGGAGCAATTAGTGCTTGCTGAAAAGGTAGCATCTTTAGTAACAACGAACCTGAATATATTCTAGAAGTACTAGAACTGTTTGTCTAATGACTTGCACGTGTTGTTATATGCTAACTTTTTGCCTAGCAGTGGTCACTTCTTAGTATTTCTCTATTTATGCAGCTATCAGATACTTCCGTCTGTCTAAAGTCTGCAAGAAGATATACTTAAAGCGTTCTTAGATTAGAATGAATAATTTGAAATCTTAGTTATTCGTTAGATTTACCGTGCCTGTCTTTCATGAACTGGGTTCGAGGTCATTAAACTTGAGAATAATCTAAAACTCAAAATAAAGCACACTGATTGGCTGCTTCCGAGCATGTGCTCGGAAGCAGCCAATCAGTGTGCTTTATTTTGAGATGTGCTCGGAAGCAGCCAATCAGTGTGCTTTATTTTGAGTTGTGCTCGGAAGCAGCCAATCAGTGTGCTTTATTTTGAGATGTGCTCGGAAGCAGCCAATCAGTGTGCTTTATTTTGAGATGTGCTCGGAAGCAGCCAATCAGTGTGCTTTATTTTGAGATGTGCTCGGAAGCAGCCAATCGGTGTGCTTTATTTTGAGTTTGAGAATGTGCTCAAGTTTTATAACCTCTGGGCCTGTTGTCAGTTTATGTGTAGTACTTCTTTCCCTTTTAGTTTTGAGTGGGGTGGGGGTAGTGGGGTCTGATTAGTTTACTGTAGGTTATCTATGAATAATGAATTTATACAAATGAGTCTGCTGAATACGTCAGTATAGACTGAGATATACAGCAGACCCATTTACATAAATTCATGAAAATAACCTATCGGTTTGATCTGCATTTCTGTTTATAGAACAGGAATGTCATACTACATTTCACCTTGTTATGCAATTTTCTTTTATACTTTTCAATGAATTATAGAGATTTCTCGGTGAAATCGAAACTGATAATCTCACTGTTTCAAACAGTGAAATTATCGCTTTCGATTTCACTGTTTCAGAAATAGGATTTTTGTGAAATAGCCTCAAGATTTTTGTTGATTAATTGGCTAAATCTTATCTGGCTTTACAAAAATTACGTCACGCATGTTTGCACGTCATCACGACGTTAATGGCGTCACTTAAAGCGTCAATGTAACATTGTTACTGTACGCGACGTTAGGCCGCATTAGTCTCCTGTAGGCATTCTTTCTTGGCAATTTTTTTGAGATCTGTTTATCAAAATGACATTTTAAGCTATTTTTCAGTTGCAAACTTTTGGTTGCAAACTTTGTTTACAACCAATATCATACCCAATAAACACGCTGGAAGCATGAAATTTGACGCAAAACTGCTAGAAAAAAAAGTTGTGTTTCTGTCGTGATGGCTGACGCTATTGAATAAACTGAATTAATGCGATTTTGAAGCATAAAAGAAATAGAAAATTTGACTTTTTCAGTGTAAGATGAATTTTTATTTCACTCATGAACACCAAAAGTGGTATTTTCACTCGTGGCTTCGCCACTCGTGAAAATACTGCTTTTGGTGTTCATTGGGTGAAATAAAAATCGATCTTACACTGAAAAAGTAAAATATCCTAGAGCTAAGTCTTTTCTTCTTTGAATTTTTCGTTTCGCTAGAGTATTGTTTTATGTTCAATGCTCATGACTTTCATCTAAAATCAATGAAAAACGGGATGATTTTGATTTCAAGATTTTTTATTTTCATTTTTTAACGATACTGATGGAACTTATTGACCATTATGCGTGTATAAATAATAGAAAATAGTTTAAAACGGATTTGTGTGTAATTTATTTATGTTTGGTTCAGGCTAGCTTTATGACCACCTACTTGGGAAATGGCTGTTCATTTTGCTCTCCAAGCGTATTGCTGTACTACTTGTGCTGTCGCTTGATGTTATGAATTCCCGTTTGGTGTCGTGAGGGGGATTGTTGTTGTTGTAGTTGTATTATTGTTTTACGTCCACGGTAAACAGCTTTGGTCATGTCGAGACTGTCAGTCAACCTAGCCACACTGTTCCTGGACAGGCTTAGATCTCCTAAACGGTTAGCGAGTACTAAGTGCACATACTTTCGCCAGTAACTGACAACTGCCCTTCTTGAATCAGCGGAAGGAGAAACGAAAGTATGTGGCCAGAACGGGTTTCGAACCCAGGACCAGTCTTACCAGTCAGGTGCCCTACCGATTGCGCTACGCGGCCCGGCTTCATATGATGACCTCGCTGTTATTCCGTGGATAACGTCATAAATCATGTCATAAAAATCGTATGACCACACGTGTAATAACACTTTGGTGTGTTCGCGTAACGTCATTTACAATGTCCATGTCAACAATGCGCATTCTTCGGTTTGAAGGCGATAAATCCCACTTAAAGGGTTATACATGTACTTACACTCGAGGTCATTTCATATGAAATTCATGAAACCCGACGATGGCTTGTTTCATAAGCGTTGTTTCACCGTTTTTATTTGCTGATCAGACGGATTATTAACCTTACACCAAAACAATCCAAAATAATCTAGATCCGTCTTACAAGACGGATCTAGATTTTTGGTATCGTTTTGGAAGAGAAAAAAATAAATAACCAAATAACACAAAACTAATCTACATATTTGGGTACTTTTGGAGGAAGGATTCCCCGTCTTATAGCCGAAAAATGGCGTGCCTACATTGTTTATTCGTTTAACAGACGGCGGGTTTCTCTAACAACAAAACGATCCCAAATATCTAGATCGGTCTTGTAAGACGGATCTAGATTTTTGGGATCATTTTGGAAGAGAGACAGGAAGAGAGAGAGAGAGAGAGAGAGAGAAGACGGATTTGCATATCTGCATGTACATAGTTTTGGAAAGAGAAGTCCCCGTCTTATAGGCGGAAAATGCGGCAATTCACATTGTATGGAAATGAATGGAGACATAATTAGCTTTAGTAGATCATAAGAGACACACATTACGCAGTAATGCCGCGTGTTCTCACAAGTCAAGTAGCCTGTGTTCGTCTTTGGAAAATACTCGAGGGGTTCTGTATCACGTTATCTTTCTCAGAATACTTTGGAGTCTGCAGAGTTTTGTCGATTAGAGTAAGCTTTTGGTCTTACTATGATGTCAGCATTTTATGTAGGTCAGTGTAGCTTTATGTCGGTGTAGCTTTGTGTCAGTGTCAGGGTTGGGGTGACAACGTTTTTGGGGCGGCTGCCTAGGTTGGTCTGAGTATTCAGTGGGTACACATCCACTTTGCTGGTTTTGTCGTGTCGCGGCCCAAATGTTTCACGTGTTTCCAGTGTGTCGTAGCGCCCGTTGACTGATATGCTTTAGAATTTAGCCAGCTTGCCACACGTACTGCCTGTCAATTTGGTCATGTCAGAGGCTTATAACTACTCATGAGTAGTTATAAGCCTCTGGTCATGTCTATTTCCAGTTTACGGCGTGTCTGATTTCTTTTGAATAACGTTAGTTTTCAGAAATCCCTGTATTTTATACAAATAGTAAAAAACACTAGTCAGGCGGCCTGTTCTGCTTCGTATAACCATCGTCATCTCTGTTTTCATTGTTTCCTTAAAGAAATCTTTAACATTTGAACAGCCAAAAAAGGTTTAAAACAGCGTGACTCAGATAAGGCGGCTTCTAATGAGCCGGCTTATTTACGTCTTTACTGCTTTCCCTCTAGACTGTCTTTGAGTTCTCTGCATGAAACATATTTTTAATTTCGCAGAGGTTGTAGGTTTGTCGTCTGCTTCTTGACGCTTAAAGGATTAACAGAATGCATATCATTAACTTACTGTTCGGCTGTGAAAACTGCACGCATGCAAAGTAGGCCTACTACTGATAACAGTTTGGTCACCCTGTGTAAGCCTACAATATAAACTTAGACCAAACTGATCAGGGAATCCGTTGAGGCAGCAACGTGACTGTTTGATAATCTTTTCCGAAAATGTTTTTTTATAGAACATACATGCAATGGATACATGCAAATTCAAGGATGAAAGAGGTCTGTCTATTTTTTAGAGATAGATGGTAACTACGGTTAGGTTTAAACGTCTTTGTTTATGCATGACATAACAGAAATATGGCAGTAAATAGGCTGCATTTATTTCTTTTCAAGATGCACAGCTGTTGTTTTTATACCATAATTGAGCCGTGACACGACAAAACCAACAAAGGGGCATGTGCGTCCAGCAAAGACTCAGATCAGCCTGGGCGTCCGCCCAGCCTGACCAGAGTCTTGGCTGTCCGCATGGAGAAAGCTTAGACCCTTAGCTACCCTTTCGGTGCTTAGTCTGTTCAGACTGGGCGGATGCCCAGGCTGATCTGAGTCTGTGCTGGGCGCACAACCACTTTGTTGGTTTTCTCGTATCGCGGCTCACATTACTTGCAATATTTTCTTTTAAGATTCTGAAAGAGTGCAGTGAAAAACGTTCTGGGCAATAAAATATGCTACATGTATGTTGCACTATTTACACAAAAATATTTCTTATAGATTGTTTCACATCTTAACAGCTAGTGCAAATGGGGCATTTTCACGATTCTGGTAAAGAGGTTTCGTTCGGTTTACCGTGCTTATCTTTTTACTTTACCACGTTTACAGAGAATATAGACAGTACTACTGTTCTTTTTATATGCAGAAAGAGCTTCATGTCTGATCTTTTTTCTTATTTATTTATTTTGAATTCATTAAGAAGTACAGTCCTTTCTTCTTGTTGTATTTTTGGTCGGTTGTTCTTCTCACGAGGGAAGTTACTAAGTCAAGTAAAAGGAAAGGTAATACAATTATCTGAGAAAATTGCTTCAAGATATTTGAAAAAAAATATATATTTATGGAGACCCGTTTTGCCATTCGGTGATACATCGTGAACATGCTAGGAGATGAAAAAGTTAGTACAGGAGAACTACATTTGAAACACCAAGCTGCAGTAAAATATTGTCCCGCCACTTCCACACCCCAACACCGCGCCCCGCTGCTTTAAGAAATTCATTTGTCATTTGAATAAGCCATTACATAAGAAAATAGAGGGTGCTCACTCGGTTTTCTACATATATAAAGTCGTAGACTATTTATTTGTTTATCTTTTTTTATCATTTTTCTCTGTATTTCAGAAATAATGTTCAAGAGAATTTATGTGCATGGGTCGACTACAGAAGACGATAGAAAGGAACTCCTTTTCCGATAGAATTCGGCCTAATTTATTCATGAAACAGTTGGAAATTTATTACTTCATATTTGAAAAAGAATGCTGAATGGCAGAACGTTAGACTTAAAATTATAACTAAAATCTACTGATCTATTTTCTTTCAAATATTCTATGTAATAGAATACATTGGGATGTTTGAAAGTTCATAAACGAGGTAAACGTCCTTCTTTGGATTTAAAGCGGATTAAATTTTAGTGAAATACTTTTTGTGTATACAATTTTGCAAAGGATTACATAAAGTTTAACTTCATTGCAGTCAGTTACCACGCTTGACGAAAGTGCCTGAATGGAAAATAATTCAAACGGAGATAGTTAATGCAATATTCTTGTGGTTCAGTGTTGCACGTTTTGTGGTCTTGTGGTTTATTAGGCTCAGTTCTGACGATTTTGATTTAAGGACAGATTTACTGTTCTGCGGCTGGTCTAAATTCATGGAACAAACTAAACAAATTACAAACAGGTTCAGTATAGAAGGAGATGAAACGAGTGCAGCTTGTTACAGGTAACAGAACAAGTAAATGAAAGACTGCTTCCAACAGAATCATCTAATTTACCTCTGACGGTTTCCAAACAGTCTGTGAAATCAAAGAACAATAAACTATATTAAATATGAAACAAGAACGAGTAGCACTCAGGTTAAGCGTGTTGAAGTTTAACCGAAATGAAGAAAAATGGTGTCAATTTATAACATGTTATAAATAACATTCATGGAATTTAACTAATAGGTGTACCTATGTGTTTCATTGGGGCCATTGGAATTACTCTCTGACATTTCAAGATCTTTAAAAGTGTTTTTGATATTCTCAGAGGAGGCATAAGAAACCTACAGTTTTTTTTATTTGGTAAAAATATTATCGACCAGTGTTATTCAGTACTGGGATAATAGCGTGCAAACTGTCATTATTATATTTGTACATGGCTTCGGAAGAACCGTTCCCATGAAATAGATATTGTTTCTAGAGCTGTAAAGTACATCTCATACCGTGACTAAAATGACAACACGAATCTGTCATAATGTTGTAAGAGCTTGACAGTTTCATTTATTTCTATTAAGCGTCTATAATTGAGTGGGGCTCGAAGTGATCCAGCCAATAAAATCATTTGATTATTCTACATGCTCGACATTGTGAAAGGACCATAAAAATGGCTACAACAGGTATGGATCATTTACCCGACCCGGAATACAATGTCAGGAACATTTCAGATATGGTATATGAAAGAACAGCCAGTTTCCATGCTGTTGCCTATACACGGAGGGATGAGAACAGCTCCGAACTTATAAACACTTCAGTGTTGTCTTGGAGTACGGATGATGTTTCGGTTAAATCAATTCTGTCTCCGGAGACGATACTGGAGAAAATGAACAAGACAGAATTCCAGATATTAACACCGTCATTTATACTCGCTGTTGTGTTACTTCTTGTCGGAATTCCGGGAAATTTACTGGCTTTAATTGTTTATCTGACTAAGATGAAGAGGAACACAGCCAGCTATTTCATTATCGCTCTCACCTTTAGTGATCTCATTAACTGCATCTTCAGCCTCCCTGTGGAAATGTACATCATCGCTAATTTCTGGACATTTGACTTCCCCATGCTTTGTAAATTCTCCCGATTCTTGACCGCATCAATGAATAATACGTCGTCATTTATTCTTGTCACTATTGCAGTTGAGCGCTTCAGAAGTATATGTACGCCATTAAAACCACGATTTACAGCAAAACTGTCAAAAGCTATATGTCTGTCGGTTTTTACTATAGCAGGCGTGTCAGCATTACCAATGATCTGGGGTTACGGGACGTTTACTTATAAAGTTGTGATACAAAATACAACAGTAGTTGGGAAAACATGTTTGATTGATGATCACGTGAGGAATACGTCATATCCGGATATTTTGCTCGTATATTTCTTTGCTGGACATCTAACAGTGTTTTTGATATTATCTTTTCTCTACCTGTGTATTGCACGAAAACTTATCATAGGAAACCATAGTAAAGTGTTGGAGAAATCCCGACTCGCAGAACCCCAGCTGATACACCGGAAGTCAAGTACATTCTCTACAGTGTCGTTCTCCGCCAAAAGTAATGGCGTTGTTACGCCTGCTTACGAGAAAGAGCTTACTGTCAACGCCTTAAGTACCTCACGATCGTCTGTCTCCAGTATATCTACCTTCCAAAACTACTTGACAAGAAAACATGGCGGCCATCGCTTCAGAACGAAGAGACTCACGTGCATGTTGTTTCTTATGACGTCAGTATTTGAAATCAGTTTCATTCCATATTTGTCAATAGTGAGCATACGTAACCGGCACCCGTCGTTATACAGTACACTTAACATAAGTGGCAAAATGGCATACCAGTTCTTTCTACGATTTTATCTTATAAACTGTGCCCTAAATCCTATCATTTATTGTTTTTATAATCAAAATTTTAGACATGGCGTTAGATTATTGTTTGCTAGTATCAAAAGGCGTATTTGTAGAGAAAAATAAAATTGAAGAAAAACAGTGATGACTGAGTTACTTATAATATTGAGCTGCGACACGAGAAAACCAACAAACTGGTTGTGCGCCCAGCGCAGACTCAGATCAGCCTGGGCATCCGCCTAGTCTGATCAGTCTCTTCGCTGTTCGCATGAAGGAAGCTTAGACCCTTAGATACCCTTTAAGCGCTTAGGAAAGACTCTGCTCCGACTGGGCGGATGCCCAGGCTGATCTGAGTATGTGCTGAGCGCACAACCACTTTGTTGGTTTTTTCGTGTCGCGTGGCTCAATTATATGTCACGAATAAAACCTGTCACTATCCATGACCTATGATGATGATGATGGGTGACTTTAAATTTAACGTCCTTTTCAAGAGTATTCAGTCATATCAGAACAACGGGAGAGAGAAAAATAAGCCAGCGCTAAAGCCACTGAGCTACCGAGGCAAGAACTAATGATCCAAGCGGGCACTTTACGTCAAATGACGTCATAATGACGACGCACTACATTATGTTGCATCGACGTCAGTATGTCATCCTTTGAGGTCATGTGCCATCTGGGAAAGATTAAGCCCCTCTTTTACGTGACGCAGCCGTATTATTTATAAAAATTCCTATTGTACTTATGCTGGACATAGATAAATGGACAAATGATCGTAATGAGTTATCTATAGGATAATAAATATATGAATACAAAATAATGCAGTCTGCCATCGGAATGACTAGCATATTCTGGGTAACAGCTGAACCATGGTCGGGCAAAAAGGTGAAACTTAGTTTCTAATCTACATAACATGTTAAAATGCGACAGATGCACATTTCAAATGGGGCAGCTCCCAGGAGGCACACACGGTTGAATCAACCTTGAATCAACCTTGATTCAACGTCGTTGAATCAAGATTGAATCAATGTTGATTTAACCTTGTGTGCCGAGTGGGAGAGTCTCATCTTTAATTTGGAGAGGGGGCGTACAGACAGACTCGATGAAAACAACATAAAGACGGCATGTGCTAAGTTTGGGCATTTGGGAAGAATTGTGTTTTCAGCATTTTATGCAGATTTTGTATTCATCACATACTGTAAAACACTTATTTTAGGCGGTTACTGAATTTTGACGATATTCGCGGTTGAGGCAAAGAGCGCTAAAATACGTCCGCCAATATTACATAGATTTAATACATATACATATGCACGGCATAACAGAGGTTTATTTGATGAGTATTTTAGATTTTTCTATACCTTTCCATCGTTAAAAGAATAACGTTACTAAGAAAATTGTAACAAATGTACATCAGATTTTCTGTATTATCTGGAGTCATGGTACATCAAGGCCGCCAAAATTAACATGCCCCAATATGTCATGTTCTTTTAACCGCGAAGTTTTGATACTGCAGATACTAAGTGTTTTACACTATCAGTGATTATCTCCACCTTAAAGACAGAAATCTTTCAGCCGTAATCGAGGCTCCATCGTACACAGCTTCTCATTATCACACTCCTCCCACAATCCTGATATGACTGGAATCCTGTTAAAAAGGACATAAAATCGCAAGCCATCCATCCAATGCGTTAGCATCTTTACAGTGAAGATAAGAATGGACAAGTTTCAATCCTCTGCGGCAGCTTCCATGCTTACTCGAAAAATAAATCAAAATTAATAAATACGAATAGATAAACAACAACAACAACAACAACAACAAAAAAAGAAAAAAGAAAAGGAAACCCGGTATGTATTATCGTTCTTTTTCAGTTTGATTTATCTATTTATTTTCATTTATTATCTATTTATTTACTTTTGAGACCGTGGATGTGAGGATTGTGAAAATATGATCTATTTACTCGAGTATTATTTCTTTTTCTTTTTCGTTTATTGTCGAGATTGTGGGTGTGAGGCTTGTGAAAATAAGCTTGTACCGGGCGTCTTCAGCCATGACTGCCATGCGTTCCAAAAAGGGCAGACCTAGATCAGACACCGCAGAACGCACGTATGGTCACCGTCCACACTGCATAAAATTTACAGCAACTGTTATAAAAAATACAAAAATTGAATAAGCCACACACCAAAAAAGGATTAATAAGGATGGGCGTGTAAATCCCATCAATGCAAAGCGTCCAAAAAAGAGCAGACTATGAGTAAATTTCGGCGTCTGATCAGCATCAACATTGTTTGCATAAAATTCACAGCGTTTTTATAAATGAGCCGCGACACGACAAAACCAACAAAGTGTATTGTGCTCCAAGCGGAGACTCAGACCAGCCTGGGCATCCGCCCAGTCCGATCAGAGTCTTGACTGTCCGCATGGAGATAGCTTAGACACTGAGCTACCCTTTAAGTACAGAGCGAATACTCTGATCAGATTGGGTGGATGCCCAGGCTGATCTGAGTCTTTGCTAGGCGCACATACAACTTTGTTGGTTTTGTCTTGTCGCGGCCCGAATAAATAAATAAGTAAATATGCCAGGCACACAGTAAAATGCATTGAACACAGGGCATAAACGATTCCGCTAATTTTCGCTTCCTGCAGAGACTGTACATCATATTTGGCTTCCGCCGAGACTGTCCGCGAACTCTTGCTTCCTTCAGGGACTACTGTCCTCGAACATTGGCTTCCTGCCGAGATTGTCCGTGTGACTGCTTCCTGCCGAGAGCCTAGGCAGGAAGCCAAATCACGCGGACAGTCTCTGCAGGAAGCCATTTATCATGTACAGAAGTCTCGGCAGGAAGCAAGAGATCGCGGACAGTCTCGGCGGAAGCCAAATATGATATACAGTCTCTGCAGGAAGCGAAAATTAGCGGAATCGATCATACCCTGTGTTGAGTAGACGACCATTATTCCGTTATTTTGTCAAAGGGAGATGACTTTTGTCACTTCCTGTTTCCTTCGCGAGGGAAGGAAACTCTCCGAAAAAGGGATCAACTCTAAATGGGAAGAATTTGCTCCTATGGGAGCAGTCTTTCCTTTAAGCGTTGATTCTTAAAAGGAAGGATTTGCTCCCATCCTTTGGGAGCAAATTCTTTCCTTTAAGCGTTGATTCTTAAAGAGAAGAATTTGCTCATAAGGGAGCAAATTCTTTCCATTAAGCGTTGACTTTTATCAAAAGGGAGGCAGAAATGAATATCGCAGAGTTGCCTCTCCTTAAAGTGTACCGCTATGGACATTTGAATTCTTTTTGCTTGCCCGTCCATTATCATTATCGCCCCGAGTACTAAGTTGGGTGATAATGTGATCCTTCGGGAAAAGTCTATACTAATGACCCTTCAGTCTCCATATTTCCATACGGCAAGTTATTATTGTGTCCTTGAGGTGGCTGAATATGAGGATGTACATATACATCACAGTAAGGTAGCATTATTAAGAGCCCCGACTGCGACGTTAGCAAAGTTTGCACGAGCCGCTTCGGATTTCACTTACTTTGCACGCGATCCCATGTTGTTTATACTTCGAGATAAACTCCAGAAAAGTGGAATTCATTCCTTAAATAAAATAGGATTTCCCCTTTCTAGAATGAACCCAAATCTGCTGTAAGTTGGGGTTTTCCCCCTTCAATATAACGCCAAAAATCTAGATCTGTCTACGTCTTATAAGATGGTTTTTAGATTTTTATAGCTTGTTATGGAAGGGAAACCATCCCGTCTTATAACCAATGAAATGCAGTGTCTCATTAGAGTGGCTCCAGTCGAATCTATGTGATACGCTTTGATGATAAGAGTCACCCCATGTTTACTGGAAGCTTTGGGATATATTGAACATAGGGTTCAAGGAGAAAAGGTAGACAGAAGAAGAGGTTTGGATTGGTTGGATGGTTGATCTTTCAGACAGTCTTTCTGTCTATATCGAGCCATCTCCCAGAGAGAAAGAAAAGGGAAGGGAGAGAAAAATGTTCAAACAACCACAGCCCGCATATACTGCAGGCAGAGTAGGCCCTTGCCCTACCATTATCTAAATCTAGTAGGATGCCCCAGCACTGAAATATACCCAGCTGCATCGTCCGACCACGACCAGCCCCTAGAGGTGGAAAGACAATATTAAAGACTAGACAGGGGTGGACTTGCTTGCACAACTAAGGTAGCTGAAGACAGGACTATGTAGGAAGAGATTGTTGTTACGTTCTCGTTGGTGCCCAAACGACCTGGCAAAGTTATGGGATAGACTAGGCTAGAATAGACTAAACTACATGTAGATATTAACATATCTCGAGTAGCCGTAAGAGCAGTCAGGAACAGAAAGGTCTTCACCGCCCAAGATGGTTTTATTGTGTGTGGGTGATCAACATTAAATTGTTTTGTATCTCTGATCACGCTAATAGCACAGCTTGTTTGTCACGCTATTTTACGTAGTTAGCAAAATTACTCAGTCAATTACCCTAACATTACGTCGCAAAATAATGGAAGACAAGCTACCCACTGGGCACACAATGTTGATCAACAATGAATCAACGCTGCCTCAACATCATGACGTAGAATCAGCGATGATTCAATGTTGATTTATTGTTGTGTGCCTGCTGGGCTACGAATATAACCGTGGAATGCCTAAATTTAAGGAACTGCTTCTTGCAGTTAGGCATTATCATTAAAAAAACGTATTTCCTCAGTTATAAATCGTATTTGCCCTTCCAAAACATTCCAAAACCTCTAGATCCGTCTTATAAGACGGATCTTGATCTTTAGGATTGATTCTGAAAGGAAAAACCTATCTCATAGCTGAATTTCATACGACTAATTTAGATAGTTGTTGGGAATTCTAGAGATAGAAAAACCGCGTCTGATAACCACTGCATGTGCTCGGAAGCAGCCAATCGGTGTGCTTTATTTTGAGTTTGAGATTATACTCAAGTTTTATAACCTCGGACCCAGGTAAAGTTGTTGTTGTTTCTTTTCTCATAACTAAGTTCCCCAGGAGGGTCAGCGGCACGTATCCATAGTACCGTGTGAACGTCCTTATACAGGTATAGTTATATCCAAGCTCTGTAAATACGTCGGCAATACCAATATAAAAGCAGGCATTTGTGGCATGCAGGTTCTGTTCTGTATGCAGGATTTATAAATGATTTGGCTGATATCGCAATGAATATTTCTTACATATCTGAAATACGGTTCAAAGGTTTATTTGTTTACTATAAATTTCTTGACAACATATACACACATGTATATGAGTCCAGTGATTGGACATAGGCTAAGCCTGTATTTGTCCTCTCCTAGAAGGAGAGGACAAATATGAGCCGCGATACTAGAAAACCAACAAAGTGGTTATGCGCCCAGCGTAGACTCAAGTCAGACTGGGCAGATCCTGGGCATCTTTGAGTTTTAAGGTAAATGTTTTCTTTAGCCTTTTGGCCGTAGAAGCAGTGGGGGTGCATAATCCCGTCTCTTGGGCACAGCATGCGGAAGACGGACCTGATCCCTCTCCTTTCATTATCTCTATCCTTCCCCGATTCGAAAAAACTCAGTTTTCAAGGGCCTCAAACGAGGATTTTTATAGAAATGCATATGCGTGTATGAATCACCAAGGTAATGGCAATGAGGCCAAAAAATAGTGCCCAAACATTTGTATTTTTGTAACACCGCGCTTGAATTTATGCAATAGCGATCAAACATTTTTTTTCAAAATGCATTCGGCCGAGGTTTACAACATCTACCGAGGGACCTTGCAAACGTTAATGCATGAAAAACCATGGTTGATCCCTATATTAGCTGAGAGTAATTCCGATCAAAAGGTTAGGCTGTTAATGGAGTATGTTTTAATTATTATTATAATGGGTGAAAAAATATCACTGATGAATTTAAGACCTCGACAGGGAAACCACGGACTCGTTTTCAGATTTTTGAAGTCTGGCAAGCCTTGCGTGAGGTTTAATTATCTCAAACCGAACCTGAGATTTCCGGGACTCAGCCTTAACATCGTCATAGATTCTATTAATACTGAAGTACGTTTGAGTATCACCGCAACGGAGACATGAAGCAAAGTTGCCCCTTTGAACTCTGATAATCTGAACTTGTGACAAAACAACCCCTAGTGGAATATCAGACAAGATTAGAACCATTATAACGTTGTTTTCTGTGAATATAATTATTCTTAAGTGGTGGCTTCGATTTCCATCGACACTCTTGCAGTCAAAATAGCTTCATTTCCATTAGACACCGTTTATCGTACACAGGAGCCAACTTTAACAATAAAGAGACATGAAGCGCGACACGACAAAACCAAAAAGTGGCATGTTCGCCTAGCAAAGCCTCAGATCAGCCTAGGCATGCGCCCAGTCTGATCAGAGTCTTCGCTGTCCGCATGAAGCTAGCTTAGACCCTCAGCTGTATTTTAAACGCAAAGCGAACACTCTGTTCAGTACGGATGGATTCCCAGTCGCGTGGCGCACATGCCACTTTGCTGGTTTTGCCGTGTCGTGGCTCAGTTATGTACTCTAGAAAATATCGCGACACAAACAGACGTTATTGTATATTCACGCCTGGCAAACCTGCAATTCTATTCCCACACGTAAACTGAAAACGTGAAAGCTTTTGCAATCGACTCATTTGCGCATAATAACTGGTCAAATAAGTTAAGCCCCAGCCAAAATTTTCCCATATAGACTGAATGCAAAAACTTCCATGTTTGTTTTATCATAACTTTTTACTGAAAAAAGTTTTTTTGCGTAGGATTCACAGCGAAGTAGCAGCAACGTGTCTTCTCAAGATGTGCTAGGTTTCGATTATAATGATAAATTTTCTATAGAGCTTCACACATATCAGTAAAATGTCCCGTTTCATACTCTATCATTCCTTTAGTAAATTGGCAAAAATATGGTTACTCTTGGTACATTTAGCACATATCGAAAGGCAATCGGTATTTTTCAATTGAAACTTTGTGTATTTACACCTAAGATACTGTTGGCTTATTTGAGTTGAGTTGGACTGTTCAATTATTTTAGACATTTTCAAAATAAGCAACTAAATATTGGAAATTTAACATTATGCCTATGGAAAAAAATGACATGAGGCTTATTTGCTTTGAAAATAAAATAACTGGGGGAATTATGGCAAAACTCCTGAAAGTGGCCAAACTGAAAGTTCGTAATTTTTCTAACACGTTCATGTTTACATATCAGAACCATGAAAAGATGATGATGATAGGCTGTATGCAATGGAGCCCCGTTTACGTTTGAACAGATTTCCGCCTCCAGCAGGAATAGAGCCCGGGACCGTTAGATCAGCAGATCCTTTATCGTTTACAAAGATAAAAACACTAATTGCTTTACATAAAACCTGTCGAATATGTAGCATTCTTATACTTGAGCCGCGACACGACGAAATAAAAAAAATGTGGTTGTGCGCCCAGCGCAGACTCAGATCAGCCTGGGCTTCCGCCCAGTTTGATCAGTGTCTTCGCTGTCCGCATGGAGCTCGCTTTGACCCATAGCTACCATCTAAGCGCAAAGCGATGACTCTGGCCAGACTTGGGTAGATTGCAGATGTGAATAGGGATGGTCTTGATCACACTGTATTATGCACGTTCTCTCGTCGCGGATTGATTTCGAAACCAACACTAGTTTCATTACTTAAAAATACAGTTTCCTTGCATGAGAAGCATATGGAATTCATAGTCGAAAGAGGAAAATGCTGAACTTATTAATATAAGTAATGTTCTAAATATTTATTACAAAATTTTGCCAAGGCTGCAAAAGCTTTGTAATGAAAAATATTTCCTGTGGGATGTAAAAGGAATATTATGTTACAACCGCAATTTGTTAAATATATGAGCTGCGACATGACAAAACCAACAAAGCGGCATGTGCGTACAGCGATGACTCAGATCAGACTGGGCATTCCCCCAGGCTGATCAGAGTCTTTACTGTGCGCTTAAAGGGTGGCTAAGGGTCTAAGCTAGCTCCTTGCGGACAGCAAAGACTCTGTTCTTCATTGGCGGATTTCAGGCTGATATGAGTCTTCGCTGGGCGCATATGCCACTTTGTTCATTTTCTCATTTCGCGGCTCAATTATATTCTTGTGGGATAAACAGAGGAAGGAAGTATCATACTTGGTCTTAATGTAAATTCATATAAAATTTTATTGAACACCATATTTATATTTTAAGGGTGCATGGGTATTTTGTCAGGGAAAGCAACTCTGCAATTTTCATTTTGCCTCTAATCTCAATGGGTATCAACTCTTAAAAGGAAAGAATTTGCTCCTGTTTTAAGAGTAGATCCCTTTTTGAAGGGTTTTATCTCCGAGGAAATCAAATAGGAAGTCACAAAAGTTGCTCACTTTTGAAAACTTGGCAGTCATCTTGAAACAAAATAGCTCATCGTTTCAGTTTTCCCATATATTTATTCTTCATAGAATAGCGAAGACTGATCAGACTGCGCCTGTATATTCGTAGTCCTGGCCTTATACGCAGTTAGGTTAAGCGACGCATTGATCCCTTTTCGCGGATACGACCGTATAAATATGCCGCAGCTTATAAACATGGTGGGTGTGACATATGCAAACTGCAAAAGATCCACAGCAGGGTGGGTGGTAGACTGGTGTTAGTCCATTAAATAAAACAATACCATAAAAAATGAATAAATGAAAATGAATATACATATCAGACTCTATCACTACATTTCAAAGATGTTGGATTTAATCCATGTATTTCAGGAATGGGCAAGTAATAAAACAACTTGGTGAAAGTAATGTAGCGGTTACATACCTTGCCATCTAAATACATGGGCTGAATGCCAGGCTAGGTGGGTGGTTGGGAGAGGGGGTGGGTAATTGGCTTTACAAATCTGATTGGATGACAAAGGTACTTTGATTTCTGAAATAAACAGCAGACAGCAAATTGAAGTCTGGCTTTCGTTTACGGTCCAGAAATAGTAGCCAATCAATGAGATGTGGACCCAGCACGGAGATTACATTACATAAACATTACCAGCATTTGATTGGCTAAAATATTGACATAAGTAAGTAAACTAATTATTGTGTAATGTTTTATTGTAAGCTGCAGTAGGCATACTCGAAAGGTCTATAAAATAAACTGATCACCAGAATGAGATATTGCAGTGATAGACATTATCCATTCATAATCTACATGTAACACTCATTCCCGGCGGTGTCACTTACTTCAGAAACATTGTACACATGCGCGTTCCAGGTTTTGGAAAGACCCCCCCCCCCCCCCCCCCCCCCCACACACACACACACTTTTTTGTCGCAAAAACAAGGCTTTGCTGCTGCTTTTTACCACCTTTTAACGAAAAAATGAGGACATCGGGGAGTCATTTATCCCCTTTTACAGCAAAAAACGAGGACATACTGCTGTTACATGTAAATTATCCCCCTTTCTCGCAAAAAACAAGGATATTCTATAGAGATATTACCCTCTTTTGTCGTAAAAGCAAGGACATACTTTTGCCTTACTGTCCCACTTTTATCGCAAAGACAAGGACATATGGCGCCAAACAATGGCAGACGTTGCGTTGTGACGTCGGCGTATTTTTGACATCAACAGCCATTCTGACGTCGCTTTACACCGCTAAAGCGTGGTGCGACTAAACCACAGGGCCCTGACGAAAGGATTTTTAGCACTTGCCCGTCTGTATTTTTTTTTCAGTCAGAATTAAAGAAAAATTATGTAGGTCTACAGCCGTTTCCTAATGGTATATTGTACACAAAGGTATGAAAGCGTTTGCACTGATACGGACGGGTCACAACTTTCCCATGCCAACAAAAACAGTTTTTCTGCATGCATACGTTTCTACAAACCTGGTATACCTTGATCCAAAAGAAATGTCAGGGCGGTAACAAATATGTGCTGGCAATCACTGTCAAATTCGATCAGTCCACCAGAAGATTCGGTAGAATAAATTTTGCACGCTTGTTCAAGTTCACTAAGCATAACGCAGTGTTATTGTACCTCTTGTTACCACATATACTGTCGTGTATGAAAAACGTATCTATGTTGATACAAAAAAGTAAGAAGGAAGGTGCATTTTATTAAGATAATGATATTCTGTCCTCAAGGAAGCGCCGTTTACGGTGTGACGAATTCCGCCGCGGCGGGATTCAAACTAGGTAAGCAAGGTCTTAGCAGACTGCGCTTCCTACGTTTATGAGACGTTCTCAGTTAAGCTGGGCCATTTGCTATTAATTTTGTCCTTCGTATTACCTTTCTTTAAATTACAAAATAACGGTTCTGTTTACCCTCTGACAAGTAGCCCTCTGTCTAAAGAAGTAGATAAAAATACCAAGACATGCATGCGTTTTGTTAGACATTTTTAACACTGGTTCGAATAATGATACCCTGGTTTAAAAGGCGACGTTTTTAAATGTCGCAATATTGCCGTTGCATAGGTATGAACGCCGCACGGCTACAAAAGATTAATTACTGCTGAAAATCGAGTTTCATTATTAAATTCAAGTGACTTCTTACATATTTCCCCGCTTAAACAATATTTAAAGGGTAGTTTTTGCTACGAAACGAGACTGGGAACTAATGTCGCAAATTTTATATAACCTACGTCACAGCGGTAAATTCATGATACATGTATTAACTAAAATGGCCCGGCATCATAAAACTTACAAGATCACACGAAGAAATATGTGTTCCTCAATATTTTATATTTCATTTGTGCAAATTTACTACATTTTGTATATTTTACTCGACTTCAAAATACATTACCCCAGCATTTTTCTGTAAGAATGTAACCTTACGTCACGGGCTTTATTTAAAACTTAACAAAGCAATCGCTCTGAAACTCATGTGCAAAATCCTGTCTAGTAACAGCTACAAGATTGTGTGCTTAGATTTCATGCATTGAAACATTCAATGGTATAAAAACGTTAAAAAGTGGGTACTGTAACCTACGTCACACGTAACCTACGTCACAACGTCACTAAGACCACATTTTGAAAGCGTTGACGTCATTTGATAAAGCAGCGCTTCATAGAACACCCCTTCCTTTCAAAAAGCAAAGAAAAAAACATTTTAAAACGAAACTCGCCAAAATAATCAAATGTCAGTAGATTAGTAAATGTGCCATGCTACGCATGTCAAAGAAATCGTATTCGTCCTTCAACGTATCTAAATAACGTCATAAAATACGCCCTTTCTAATTGTTAGGGTATGTCTCTAAACATGGTTGGTATTCCATAATCTAAAACTATTATCTAAAAATATTTCAAAGCTTGGAAGCAGAGATAATGAGCATTATGATCGTGATTTATTCTTGAATTCTGGCATGGTTGTATATATGGCCATTTTTGTCTGAGAATGGCCCAGCTTAACTGAGAACGTCTCTTATATACTTGTAACATCATCCCTGTATGCAAAACCTTAAAAAAGTGTCTAAGTCGGGCACACCATACATATAAATACTTGCGACAATTTATTTACCCTTATAGTCGCGAATATTTATTGGCTGGCAAAATGAAACATGGAACGCTTAAATTTTAGGGTGTAAACTGCCAAGTGCAATGTTAAAAAGCGTCGTATCAACGGTGATGCACTCTAAATCTAAAAGCAAATTCGAATTCGTGTCATCATTGCCATTAATACATTCTTTCAGCAGGTTTGTGCCCATTGGATGTTTTCCCGCAACTGCAATACTTGAGACATGCTAAAATAATGCTATTTTTACAATGTGTAGATTATCGGTGTAAAAGCGAAGCATCAGATCAGCCTGTGCATCCTCCCTGTATGATAATCAGCTTCTTTCCTATTTTGTACTTGATGGATTCAGACATAACACATTTTTGGGCCCTTTTTATCAATTGAAATGGGCAGAAAAACACAAACCTGTACATACTACAAGTTCGAAAAGAAAATTTGGATCATGAGGACATGCTGTCGTCTCCGTTCAAATAGAAGCTATTAAGATCATAAGAAATACACAAAGTGAATTTGGTCACACAGGCTGTAAACTTCGCAAGCAAAGGCTGCTAAGTCCACTTTGCTGCTTATTTTGTTTATTACATAATGAACAAAGTGGCTTAGTACACGTGGCTTGCGAAGATGACAGGCCTTATGATTATACATGAAGATCAGGAGTTGGGCTGTACATGTACTAAGATAGCATGTGCGAATAGTGAAGACTCAGATAAGCCTGTGAATTCATTTCATCCCTATCTATGTATATGGCAAAGCACAACGCAATGGTCTTTATTTCATTACTGAAAAAGCGAAACTTATTGACAGTGTGAACAAACATGGCTCAGGTCAGTCTATGCATTCTCGCAGTTGATCTGGTAAATTTAAATAGTAAATGATTGGCGTTGCCTGAAAAGATACCTTATTGGATGTGCGAAAAGGAAATATTAAGACCAGCGTGTGTATCTGGTCAGTCGTGGGTGAAGCGCCGGCCTGCTGATCTAGCGGTCCCGAGCTCGATTCCCGGAGGGGTTCTCAATCGTAAACCGGGTTTCATTGCACAGAGCCTTTCATTATCGCCCTCCCATCGTCTTGATATGACTGAAATACTGCTGAAAAGGACAAGGACGTAAAATCGCAAGTCATCAATCCGTCCCTTTTTAGCTCGCCTGAACGAAGTTCGGGAAGAGCTATTGCGCTACCCCCGGCGTCGGCGTCAGCGGCGGCGTTGGCGTTGGCGGCGGCATCGGCGTTAGCAAAATGTTAAAGTTTTACGTTAAAGTTTTTTATGTGATGGGCAAGGCGCTGTCAGGCGAGCTATCCTGGCCCTGTGACAGGTCTTGTTGATCGACGTTGTATAAGGACAGCTAATATGGCCAGCCACGTGTGTCTATTGTTGTCTAGTTGTTGCATAACTTAACACTGAATTTGCAAGTTTTGTAATAGCTAAATAATTATTTTTACCGGTGAGTGAGCAGCGTGTTTGTCCTGTGCCCCTTTTTGTGCAATAGAAAAGTCTAGGGAAAGGTACAAAGATAACTCCGCCCTGACATTTCTTTTGGATCAGGGTATAGCGATCGATTCCTTACACTCTAAGTGACCGATTTGTTGTCTCAACTCACTTCTGTCTTCTCTTATTAGGAAATTCTACAATATTCTTGAAAACTGATATCAAGATCTATCAGCATCCAGTGTCAGGAGGTCGTTTGTGTTGACAACTGTACCGATGGATTTGATTGGGTAGTGAAGCATAGACTGGATGGGATACAACTGTAATCTGAATCCAATTCACCACCAATAGTCTGTTCTTCGGTTTATTAAAATAGCAGAGCAGATAGGTCACAAATTTTGGCCGAACTGTGCACTTTTTGATAAAAGCATGAAGTTTGGTACATAGTTAGATTGGACCAATATATGAATTTTCGGGGTGGTTGCCAAGCTGAATTTTGCCTATTTTGGTGGCCATGTTGATTTTCAAAATGGCGTCTGCCTTATACATAAGTTTTGTAGTGATCGGAGCCCATTACATTTTATATAGATTTCGAGCTGACAAAAGATCCCCTCTCATATTGAGGAGTTTGCTGAAGTTCCTATTAACATTGTGTTAATTTATACCTGTAAAACCTCTTATTGTCCTATTGTCCTAGCCTGATGGAACTTTGTAAACATTATTTCGTGTAGGCAGACTGTCTATACCAAATTCAATCATCAGAGCTTGCATATGCGGTAACGTGGGCGTTAGCGAAATGTTGTGGTTCATCAAAGATTTTATGTGATGGGTAAGGCGCTGTCAGGCAAGTTATCCTGTACGTGGACGGGTCTTATGGACCATACAATGAAGAAAAACTTCTCCTAAAAGGCTTACAGTGTCAGTTGGAACGCAGCTCCAAGGAGTAGGGATATAATCAAGCCCATAGCAACGAATTTTTGTTCGAAATTGTCGCCATCAAAATGGCTATCGATGAACCCCATTGTACTTTCACGCCACCATACCATACACATTAATCAAATCGCCTCACCGCTAGAAATTTTAAGAGCACTTTTCTGACTTCTATTATTGAATATTTCTGTTAAAATAATTCCAAGACATCCTTTTCCGCAAGTGTAATTATTGACGAAACAGTGCCCTTTACGTCAGCGTCAAACATGTGAACAAAAAATCGCGATTTACAGCTTATTCGACTTTCTCCAAAACGCAGACCTATGCCATGAAAAACATTAAAATATACTCTACTATTATGTGAAATTTCAGAAAATTTGGTTTTGGAACATTTTAAAATTGCAAAATAACATATGCGCACCCAGTTTGTAAACAAACCAAAATTTTTGAAAATGGCGTCGAAATCAGGCTACGTGACGTTCATTGCCGAAAGAACAACCTCGCAAATCTACCTGTTCGTAGAAACCTTACCACCTAACACTGTTTAATTTTCGACCAAGACAGAATAAAACAGTCAAGCAAATATATTTTACACATAATTTATTGTGAGATAGAATAATGTCAACTCTCACCTCTATACTGTACATAGCAATTTGTAAACACGACACTAATTAACATATGACGTAATTTTGTATGGGATGCCGTTTTTTTCAGGGACGTGTAATTTATCAGGTGGGGGGCCGGGTACATTTTCATATGAATCACCAAAATTTTTCCGACCCACCCAGTCTCAACAGAATTATTTTTCCGACCCCCCCCCTCCCCCAGATAGGTGACAAAAAATTTTATGACACGCCCCCATCCCCCAATCTCAGCTACCCTTCCCTCCACACACACCATATTACCTATTTTATGTCAGACTGACCTCAATCAAAATCTGTATGAAACACAAAGAACATTTTCTTATTCTAATAGGTTAATTAATCATGGTCTGTTTAAACTTTGTCTGCATTTCTTTCACTTTCTTCTGCAAATGACCATCCAGAAATCTGTTGTTGAATGCTTGATAATTATAACTGTTGATAATATCCTATTAATTGAGCCTCTTGGTGGGCGGGGGTCTGGGGAGCCACCGTAGTTTTGCTGATGAAAAGGCACCTGGACAGCTGATATCACAAATGCAGGCATTAAAACTAATTACAAAATCATCTACTTGACATGAATTTATAGACACTTTCATACTGTTCTTCTAGTAAATCAAAGAAAAGATCTGTTTTTAGATATGATGCTGGCCCCCCTCCCCCATATGTCTTTAAGTTTTGAGTTGAAAGAAGAGTCTGAAATTTGAGGGGTAATGAAATTTTAGGGTAAAAATGAAGGCTGATAGAAGAATTCTGATCCCCACCCCCACAATATGCCTAGTAAAATATATGACCCCCCCCTCCGCCGGCTCCGAGGCTTATTGATTTCCTACTACCCCACCCCTCCCCAGTTCATCACCAAAAAATATTCCGATCCAACTAAATATACCCTCCCCCCAGCCCCACCTGGTAATAAATGACTCGTCCCTTATTATGTTTATTCCTTACTTATCGAGGATATCCGGAAACACGCGATTAAAGAAATCACAACAATGGAAATATTTGCCAGAATTGGACCTGCAGGTTTGTTAGAATCGAAAATCTTATGATGGCACGGTGGGTACGCCTCCATGTATTTCCGGCTGCCATTTCTACAAATGGGGAACGGCTGCTATTTCTACAAAGGGGAACAACTTTATTGACTTCCACATAGTTTTCCTGTACCGGAAAATTCTTCAAAAAAAAAACACTTTGCATCCAAAGGAGCAAATGCTTTTCTAAAAGAGTTCACTCCCTTTGGAAAGATAGGCATATAAATCAAAATTGCCGTGATGCTTCCACATGAAGTGTACCCAGTCTCCTTAAGCGCGCACATTTACATGTACGCTCTCAATTTCTTTTCGGTTCATTCTTCATTTGTGTGCCAAGTAGAATTGTAACTGAAATTGTGTGGTCTTATCTTTCTTTGACTAGCAGTCCCAGGTATCTTAAAGGTCACCAGAAGATATGATATTTTTGCATTTACAAATCTTCCCGACGGCAAATGTAAAGGGCAATCCGGTACACTTTATGCTCAACTCCGGGTTTATTCTTCATATTCTGTGTCCTGAAAGTAAACTCTTGGACAGTCGATTTCCGAATCGAATCGAATAACAGTTGAAACACATTCATTAAGCACTGATAGGAATCGAGCCAGCGGCCTCCAGATTCCCATCTAACACTCTAAACTACCAAATGTGGTGAGGTGCGGGAAGGTTTTCACTTTTTTTTTCTTATATTATGAGGGTCAGAAAGTTTACGGGTGATAAGATGAACATCTTGCATTTGTGCATTCTAGTATGGATATTTGGTGGTAGTTTTTATATTCATGATCGTTTTGCTGTTGGTTGAATAAGTATACAAAGTACGTAAGTATTTTAACAGTTCCTCACACCTCTTCTGTTTTCAACTTTCAAGCAGACTGTTTAGGTACACAGTCAAAGGTCTTAACAATTATTCAAGGTATGGAGTTTGCCGAAGTTGAGCGATTCATATACAGTTTAAGTATATGTACAGTATTATGGCTGCTTTTTGTGCCACGCGCCAAACGTCCGATGGCACGTACATGTATCAAGCCTCCAATTTTCCCCACACATCCCCCCTCGCCCACCCACTCACCCCGACACCGTTTTCAGGTTCATCGTCGAAATTCGTAGTTGCCAGATTATTTCAGAATGGAAAGGTATTCTTGCAAGCCAACCAGTTAATCAGGGTTTTGCTGTTCGCTTATATAATGAAACAATCGTCAGACTAAGCAGTTTTTTGCTGTTGTCACATGCGACAAGAGTCTTCTTTCAAATTAAAAAAAAAAGTCCTCTTTGAAGATTCAAATATTATAAATCTCAGTGTGTGTAACAACAATGTTGCCAAAAATCTTCTATTGAATAGACAGAGAGAGAGAGAGAGAGAGAGAGAGAGAGAGAGAGAGAGAGAGCAACGACTGTTCAGTGTTCAAGACATGTTTGGATGTTTGGTACCAAAACATCACTACAGGCATCATTCCAGATTAAATTCATATTAATGTATAACAACACATCTTCGTCTCATTTGTAGATATATCTGTGATGAAATAGGAATTCGTTAGTCTAAACACATGATGTAGTAAGTGCTGCTTGCTTCTCTCCCCCCCTCCCCCCCCCCCCCCCCCCCCCCAGCCTCCTTCCATCCCCGCCCGGCTTGTTTCTTTCTCACTTAAGTATATACCACAAGTAATTGTTGAGCAAATTTTAAAATCAGATTATAAATTATTATTTCGAAAACTAAATGGCAAGAAAGAAACAAACTCTCTTACTTCGTGTCGGGATTTACTGAACTTATCTGGTTAATTCATATTCGACGTATTATCCGTATACATGGCTTGCCGGCTGCCTATAGTTCTAGGTAATATGAATACGTCATCATTTTCAACGATGACATCACAACAAAGTGACCTAATGAATTATTTGACAGATAACAGATGACTGTTTGAAAGATAAATACAAATTGAAAAGGATATTATTGTCATAAATTGGAGTGGAAGGTCAAATTTGTACAATGCCAATCAGGCCAACGTTCTACCAGTTTGTAGTCTATTTTAGCTCACTAAACTCCGTTCTTTTACTCCTGTTCAAGTTTGTTTTAGCATTTTAGCAATCTGACCTAATGTTTGACAAGCTGTCAACCTTGATTTTCTGCTAAAATTGTGACTGTCCGGCAAGAATTGCTGGTGCTCATATCACGTGCAAGACCGTTTCTTGAGCGTTAAAACCACTGATGCCATCTTTCATTTTGCAATTAAAATGTTCCAAAACGATATTGATTGAAATTTCAAATGCACAAAGACGAAATAATAAAGTTTTCAATGGCATGAGTGTGCGCATTGGAGAAAGTCCCAGCTCTCTGTAAATCATGTTTTATGTTGATGCAAGTTTTCGGTAGAACCAAGATAGTGTATTGTACTTTGACGATGAATATTTTAGCATTTCGAGCAATTTCGGCCCTCAGTTTTGTTGAGATAGCCTGCTTAATGCTAGTTAGCAAAGCAATTTTATGTGTTGAATCATTTTGATATAGCCACTGCCTCTAAATACATTTGAGAATAATGGGAAATTGCGTCAAGAACCATGTTCGCCATATGGATCCACCGTTGTAAATACAATCACCGCTTTTCGAGGGTTTGCGTTCCAACTGTGTTGTAACAATGTTTGATCAGTATTAATTTGACATAGAGAAGTTGAATTAATGTTTAAACGTGTGCAGACTATTGGGCAATGCCTTGAAAATGGTCATACCATGACATCAAATTGACGTCATTTTCTGACATCGAGATGATATCTACAAATAATTTCATAGTTTGTCACAAAATGACGTTAATATCGCGTCAACATATGACGGGAAACCGACGTCTTTTAACAGTTGGAACGCAGCTCCAAGGAGTAGGGATATAATCAAGCCCATAGCAACGAAATTTTGTTCGAAATTGTCGCCATCAAAATGGCTATCGACGAACCCCATAGTACTTTAACGCCACCATACAGAGTAATCAAATCGCCTCACCGGCTGAAATTTTAAGACCACTTTTCTGACTTCCATTATTGAATATTTCTGTTAAAATAATTCCAGGACATCCTTTTCCACCTGTGTAATTATTGACGTAACAGTGCTCTTTACGTCAGCGTCAAACAATAGAACAAAAAAATACGATTTACAGCTTATTCGACTTTCTCTAAAACGCAGACCTAGGCCATGAAAAATAATGATATATATTCTACTATCATGTGAAATTTCAGAAAATTTGGTTTTGGAACATTTTAAAATTGCAAAATAACATATGGCCACTCGGTTTGTAAACAAACCGAAAATGGCGTCGAAATCATGCCAGCCTCACGCGCTAAGTGTTCATTGCCAAGATAACAAACACAATTCGGCCTGTCCGTAGAACTGATTAATCTTCAACCAAGACAGAATAAAACAGTCAAGCAAATACATTTTATCCATATTTTATTGTCAGATAGAATAATGTCAACTTTCACCTCTATGCTCTAGCAAATCGTAAACACGACAAAAATATTGACAAGCTTATGACGTGATTTTGAATCGATAAGAAGTTTGTATAATCATGGCTTAAAAGACGGACTTAATCAGCAGTTGATGTTCATTTAGGTACAGTTCATGCTATCGTTCAGGATTAGCCTTTCCCTTATAATTTAACGGTAATTTTACGGTTATTTCTTTTTTTAATTAGCAGATCACGCGCTTGATTTCAAAAGTCAAATAAACGGTTGTATGTGAATAACCTGGGAGGGATGAGAAATGCTCCCCCCCCCCTCGTGGGACGGTTAGAAGCAGGAGTGTAGGCGTTATTACACTTTACGCACAATTATGTTTATCCTTTGAGAGCAAGAATAAGAGGTGGGCCCCTAAGATACTTTATATAGTCGTGTCTGCTTGCCGCTACTATCGAAATCTTGTTCAATTTACAAATATCTGCATCATCAAATATATGGCGATACCTGTTGAAATTTTGTGTATTTGACAAAATTACAACAGGCACCTGGGTATTAGCGTATAGGCAGTTACGCCTTTGAGAAGGGTTAGCAGTGCACTGTATGCATGCGATGTTTTTGCATTGCCTGTATAAAGTTGGAGAAACTCGTCAGGCATCTGTGTGTGTGTGTGTGTTTTGGGGGGCAACATTTTCAAATCTGCAGGTACACGGGTAGATCTACATAGAATAATAGAACAGAATATTACATTTATTTCTCCAATTAATTAAGGACCCTTTCGGTTATGCAGTCACATATAAACAAACAACAAAGACATTTACTAATAATTCATATCGTGTTTTCCTATTTCTCTATTAAAATGACTGATGTTGCCTCACATTAGAGTAGTTTTGGCGAGGCGGTATATATACAGCCGCAACACGTTTTCATGGATAACTGGCCCAAATTATCGTAGACTTATTATCAATACACAACTTTATTAACTTCCTGTTAGTTTTCCTGAACTGGGAGACTCTTAAAAAACTCTTTGCTCCCGAAGGAGCAAATGCTTTCCTTAAAGAGTTTACTCCCATTGGAAAGGTAGGCACAAATCAAAAATACTATTGCCGAGATGCTTCCCCTGAAAGTGTACCCGGTTGCCCTAGGCCCACACATTTACATGTACACTCTCAATCTCTTTTCAGTTCCTTCCAATGCTTAACAAGTTCTTTCTTCATTTGTATGCCGACAAGAAATGTAACATTGTAATTGTCCGGTTGACTAGCAGGCCCGGGTATCTTGCAGGTCACCAGAAGAGTTGCTACTTTTGTATTTACGAATCTTACGGAAGGCACATGTAAAGGGCAATCCAGTACACTTTATACTCAACTCTGGGCTTAGTGTTCATACTCTGCGTCCTGAAATTGAATAATTGGGCACTCGATTTCCGCATCGAATAGGACAACAGTCGAAATACATTCATTAGGCAATGATAGGAATTGAGCTAGCGGCCTTCAGATTCTTATCTGAACACTCTAAGCTACCAAATGTGGTGACGTGCGGGAAGGTTTTCACTTTTTCCCTTATTGTAGTATTTTCTGAGGGTCAGTAAGTACAGGGGTGACCTGCAGCAAGCAAAGACTAAGATAACTTGCACTACAAATGTTATAAAAGTTAAGATGAACAGCTTGCATGTGTGCATCCTATTATGGATTTTGGCTGGTAGCTTTTTTGTTCATGCACATTTTGCTAAATGAAGGCAATGATGGGTTGCTTGAATAAGTATACAAAATTCATGTGTATTCCAACAGTTCCTCACACGCCCGCTATTTTCAACTTTCAAGCAGATGGTTTAAGTATACTGTCAATGGTCTTTACGCTTATAAATTCGGGATGTGGAATTTGCCTAAGTGGAGCGATTCGTATACAGCTTAAGTTCATGTACAGTACTTTGCTTCCACGGAATAAATGGCTGTTTTTTGCGCCACGAGCCAAACGTCGAATGGCACGTACCCAGCAGGCACATGACGTGAAAATGACGTTATACTGACGTCGATGCGACGTCAATACGTCGCAGCGACGTCAGTGTGACGTCATTTCAACGTCATGTGCCTGCTGGGTAGCAAGCCTCCAAGTTTTCCCCACACCTTCCACATCCCGACATATTTTCAGGCTCATCATCGAACACACGAAATGCTCTTCGTAGTACTTAATTCAGAACGGAAACAGTTTGCTTGCAAGTCAAAAAGGGTTTTGCTATTCGCTTATATATACAGCTTTGTAGATCTATCTTGAATCAGCCTTGTTAGACTAAGCAGGTTTTGCTCTGTGTGTAACAACAATGAAGCCAAATCGGGCAGAGAGAGAGAGACAGAGAGAGCAACGACTGCTCAAGTCATGTTTGGGACCTATACATCACTCCAGGCATCAGACAATGCGAATTCCCCCAACTTCCCTGGCCCCCACCCACCCCACCCTCGTGACCAACCCTCTCCTTCCATCCCCACCTGCCTTGTTTCTTTCTATTAAAGTAGCAATATGTTCTCTGTAATTGTTGAGGAAATTATAAAATCAGATCGTAAATTTTTCGAAAACTAGGCAACCAAAACGACAAGAAAGAAACTCTTTACTTCGTACTGGTGCATTTCATGTTCGACATATAATCCGTTTACATGGCATGCGGACTGCCAATCTAGCGCGAGGCAATATACGTCATTTTCTTTTATTACGTCACAACATTGACCTTATAACTTATTTGACAGAAAACAGATGACTGTTTGAAAGATAAATAATGTTTGAAAAGGATATTATTGTCATTTGAGTGGCAGAATGTCAGATTTGCACAATGCCAATCAGGCCAGAAGTCTGGTGAGGTACGTTTTACCAGTTTTTAGTCTATTTTAGCCCACTAAACTCCGTATATTTTTCTCTTCTTCATTTTTTAGAAATCTGAGCAGATGTTTGTTAAGCTGTCGAACTTAATTTTCTGTCTAAACTGTGGCTGTCTGGCACGTATTGCTGGTGGCAGCCTGGTGCCCATACCTTGTGGAAGACCGTTTCTTGAGCATTAAAACCACAGGTGCCATCTTGCATTTTGCAATTTTAAAATGTTCCAAAACGATATTACTTGAAATTTCACATGCTAAAAGAAGAAATAATGAAGTTTATGATGGCATGGGTGTGTGCATTGAAGAAAGTCCCAACTTTCTGTAAATTATGTTTTATGTTGATGCAAGTTTTCGGTGGAATCAAGATAGAGTATTGTACTTTGACAATGAATATTTTAGCATTTCGTGCAGTTGTGGTCCTGAATTTTTGTTGAGAAAGCCTTCTTCATACTAGTTAGCAAAGAAATTTTATGTGTTGAATCATTTTAATATAGTCAAGGCCTTTAAATACATCTGCGAAGAAAGGAAAATTTAGTCAAGAACAATGTTTGCCATTTTTAGGGCCTACTTTTTATGTGAAAGGATCCACCGTTGTAAATACAATCACCGCTTTTCGTGGGTTTGCGTTCCAACTTCCAACTGTATTTGACGTTGTACAGACCTTAAATTTTACGTTAAACCGACGTCATTTGATCATGTTATATAAACGTTTTTTTTTCACGAGAAAAACTTTCAAATCCAACTATTAACCAACCTTAAAATGACGTCTCTGGATGACGTGATCATAACCTTAATACAACGTCTTGTGCCCGCTAGGTCGGCTCTATTAATATGGCCCATGTGGCGGATTTTATTTTGACGGAATTGTGGTTTCTGGGCCAAAAAAAAACAACTAGACAATCATTAAAGGTGATGAATGCCCCCCGCCATATGCCTCACTATAAGAGGTATTTTTGTGAAATTATATAAAAAAAATCTGTCTATATTAAAGGTGCTCGAGGGATGACAAATTTTTTTTCTAAAAAAAGCATCTGTGACCTTGACCTTGGCTTTACAACCCTGACAGGTGAACTTATCTAAGATATTGTCATACTTAATATTTGTGTGAAGTTATATCAAAATCAGTTAACAAATAAAGGTACTAGAACCTTGAAAAAACTTTACATGTACCTATAATAGCATCTGTGACCTTGACCTTGGACCGACAATGCAGAAACGTAAATTCGTCCCAGATATTGCCATGCTAAATATTTGTGTAAAGTTATGTCAAAATCATTCCAGAGGGATGACAACGTATTTTCTAACAATAGCAACCGTGACTTGACCCTAAAATTCTGGATCGCGAAATTTTCCAAGATATTGTCACACTAAACATTTGGGTGACGTTACATCAAAATCTGTCAATGAATAAAGGGGCTAGAGGGATGATAAAGATTTTTCTAAAAATAGTGACTGTGACCTTGACCTTAAACCTGCAGTGCTGAAATTGTAATTTATTCAAGATATTGTCATACTCAACATTTGTGTGAAGTTATATCAAAATCGATCCACAAATAAAAGCGCTAGAGGGATGCCCAAGTTTTTCGAAAAATAGCAACTGTGACCTTGACCTTGATTCATCCAACCTGAAACGCAAACTTGTTCGAGGTATTGTCATACTCAATATAGCTGTGACCTTATATCAAAATCAGTTCATAAATTAGGCCGATAGAGCCACAACAAAAGACGAGCTTTAATATAAGCCACTGAAATATAGTCAAAATATGTATGTTATTCAAGGGCACATAATTCTGCAATAAAGACCTAAATCAAGAAATATAGTCAAAATATGTATGTTATTCAAGGGCACATAATTCTGCAATAAAGACCTAAATCAAAGTTCTGTTTCCTTTATGCACATGTTCAATGCATGTCTGAACTTTGCTGCAAGTTTCAACTCCCTGCATTTAATACTGGAGGAGGGGTTGCGGAGACACAAACAGTACTACAAACTTGTGTAAAATATGGTCAAAATATGTATGTTATTCAAGGGGACATAATTCTGCAATTAAGACCTAAATCAAAGTTCTGTTTCCTTTATGCACATGTTCAATGCATGTCTAAACTGTGTTGCAAGTTTCAACTCCCTGCATCAAATACTGTAGAAGGAGTTGCGGTGCGGAGACACAAACAGTACTACAAGTGTGAAATGTGGTCAAAATATGTATGTTATTCAAGGGCACATAATTCTGCAATAAAAACCTGAATCAAAGTTCTGTTTCCTTTATGCACATGTTCAATGCATGTCTGAACTGTGTTGCAAGTTTCAACTCCATGCATCAAATATTGTAGGAGATGTTGCGGAGACAAGAACAGTACTACAAAGTGAGACGGACGTACGGACGGACGTATGGACGGACAAGGGCAAAACTATATGCCCCTCCCCACTTCGTGGCGGGGGCATAAAAAAAGAAAAAAAAAGAAAAACGACGACTTATGCCGTAGTCGGTCACTTGAATCCGAGTTCTACATGTTTGTTCTCTGTGTGAGTGACTTCAGTGATTGCATTTCTTTTCGTTTTGTTTTTAATGCTCTGAAAAAAAAGCTGATTACATTTCTGCTTTGCGTCTGATTTATTTCATTGAGCGACAATACGATCATTGTTTGAGCTATGTGCGTTCATTGCAAAACACCGTTAAAGGGCAATGATCAGAAAGAGATACTATCAAGTTCCAAGTCCCACATTAGTTAACCGCATTAAACAAAAGATCGTATACCTGTTTACGCCATGTGTTAAACTTAGCGCGAACGGCAGGGTCACATATCTGTTTGTTCGTTTTAGACCTGCCATTGTCTCGGCTGATAAGATGATAGTGAGTACAATAAACTAAATTCGCTAAGATATTGAATAGCATAACATTCGAAAAGTAAATTGTACAAGCCGTTTTCTCCGACTGTTATAGTTTATCAGAGTTTAAACCAGTTTGCGTATTGGGCAGTGACTGTGATTTGGTGGAGGATATAATTCACTAAGTGGTTAATCTTTTCACGATTCGCGGCATTTTAATCTTGGCACTTTCCTTCTTGCCCGCCAAGATTAGCAAAATATGACCGCCTATGGTGTTTCGGCTGACCGATGCCTTGTTAGGAATTTTCATCAATGCTACTGGTAAACTGAAATGACAATAAATAGCTGTCACAGGTTTATTAAGTGGGTAAGTGTAAATTTTGGTCACTCAAAATATGTTATCCTTATACATTGGTAGATGTGCTCTAACTAAAAGATTATCTCCCTCGTTTATTTCATGTTTTCAGCAATAAATAATGTAACAAAATTTCGTTAGACAATATGTAATAGTCTCATTATTAACCGTACAAGTTTTGAGAAAATGCACTATTTTTCAATAAAAGTAGAATGAAAAGTAATTTTCAAATTAAAAAGCAAATTACCCATTTCCTCACGGCCTGTAAGAATATCGATTTTGACCACCTGTGTCATGTGATCATGTACACATATTTTCTTATTTGTGCACGTGATTATGACGCATGAATAAATTACTTGTGTCCAATAATGCGATTTCGAGCGCGGTCCGCGATCGTTTAAAGTTTATCTATTTTTTTGTTTAAAGTCACTTTTATCGAATATTATTATCAAAGCTCTATTTCAAATGTATAGTTAGACCATGTCGGAGGTTTGCATGAAATATTTCATCAAATTTTTTTTGTTATTATTATCAAGGGAGTAAATCTTTTATGTGCTTTATTAACTTGTATTCAATATTTAGAAAAAGGCGAGGTCTCCTGCCAGCCGGCTGGCAGGAGACTTTTTGGTCTCCTGCCAGCCGGCTGGCACTAGACTTAAAAAGTCTCCTGCCAGCCAGCTATTGGAATACTAATATAAATAAAGTGACATCACATTTCACAGAGTTCTTAGGAATATTTAAATGTATCTTTACAAGTTGATGTGACATAAATATTATAATTAGATTAACAAAATATATGCAAACAAACAAGCAAAACATATAAAAAATAAGAGGATATTCTAAAATAGATTTTGCAAGGGCAGTAACACAAATTATACTTTTCAAGGGAACTAACTCAAACTACTACTTAACATTTTCCACTGATTCTGCTTGCATAATTGCCTTTATGATAATGGTAGTTTCATATGCATATTTTTCCTGGTAGAAAGAATTAGTCGATAATCAAATTTGCCTGACGGAACTGCAAAAATGCAACTTTAGGGAACAGCTTGTGAGACAACTGGTAAATTGGTGTAAAACTTTTTATTTGGTGCACATTGAAACTTTAAGATCAAAAGGGGCATTTGACACCTACCTGTATACTGGACAAAACTCATAAGGAAAATTAAGCAATATAATGATAAACAAATGATAGTGTATGAGGGGTCTCCAGCTAAATTTAAGAATGTTTAATGTCCATAGTGTTCCAATTTTACATACTGAAAGCCAGACTAAAATGCAATTTTTAAGTTAATAAATTGTTTTAATTAGTTAACTAAATGTTAAATGCAATAAAATAAAGCTATCCATCATAATGCCATGAAAAATTGAATTTTCTCATCAGTATTCCAGTAGCCGGCTGGCAGGAGACACTTCCTTAGAAAAACGTACCGTTAAGATATTCATTTCTCTAAAATATAAGGCCCACTGTGTGTGTGTGTTGGGGGGGGGGGGCGTTGCATGGCCCTATTATTCATATTCATTACCTATGTGAGACGAAGTACTTTTTTCGCGTCACAAACGCGTATACAGTATTCCTCAAAATTATTGAGAATTGCATTTTGGCACACAGTTGCTAGCCATACATGTTCAGCAATGTTTTAAACACGTAAAATACAATAAAAGAACCTCTGTTTCAAGTTGGATATACAAAAATGACAATATGATGCATTTTCTTTTGTCAGTGGTAGGTAAGGATGGGCTAGGGTACACCCCTGTAAAAATTTGTCCCTTGGTTTCGACTATATTTTTCTATACCACCTTTGCTAGAAATAGACTATCTCAGATGAAATAATTTAGTTTCTCCCTTGTGCAACACCATCTGCATTAGTAATGTTGCCTTTAATATTTTGCATGATTTAAAGTTACTAATTCCAGTTTCTGAGTCAGGGAGTGGCTGTTATATTATAGGAAGAATATTGAAGGCATCAGAAACAGCAAAAAATCTGTTCGGTTAGTGATCTGAACGGAATATTTTTAGCAAGGTATAGATAATCATGTCAAAACTCATATGCCTTATAGCACGTTTACTAAGCCTTACAAAAACTATTGTTTTATGCCGTTTCCGTCGAGATGTATAGAATAAAATGAATCAGAGCAACATACCCTCTGTCAAAATTGCAATTTTCCCAAATTTCGGGCCATTTTTCGAAATGAAGTCACATGTTTGAATGCCAGCAGCATCTACAGCTGACAAGCTCACACAAAATTCTGTTTGCATTTCGCCAACACCTTATCTCTAGATGAGAAAAACATTCAGAAATCATCTGATTTGTCATTATCTTTTCCACAAATATTGATTTTATTTGGTAAGGGTACATAATTTTCCAGTCGGACAAAAAATCTCTGGGCGGCACAATTCAAGGGGAGATAAAATTTGTGACTCAAACATAAGAGTAATACAGGTACACTAAAAAGTTCACAGATGGATGTTGTTAACTAAATAAACAAAGATATTAAGTATGTACATGACCTGTCAACTACCAGTGCTTAATTTCCACTTTGCAAAAAATTCTCAATAATTTTGAGGAATACTATAATTTCGATATTGTTCCACATTTCACAAGATTTCATCGGTCAAATAACACGTATGTCAAAATTTAGCCAATAATATCAAAGGTCAAGGAATATTCAAATCTTCGTTTTTTCCCCGTCGCATGCACTGTGAATACTAGCGCTGTGTCATATATTAATTCAAAATGTTTCTCTTGTTGGCAATTTTACAATAGAAAACAGACGCAGATATCAAAACTTTCTTTTTTTCGACTTAGATCAACTTTTGATTTCTACTTTCGGTTTAATACACACTAAATAAATAATGCACCATGTTGATAACTATTTTGAAAACAGGTCAGTTTATAAATTGACCGCAATCCATTTTTGAATTCCAAATTGGAGCGCCCAATTTTGAGATAGGCCATTGTCGCTACCCAATGTCACAATTACGGTTGTGAGTGCCTACTGACCATAGCTCACGTGAGTCATATGCCAACTCTTCAACTACAGACATATTACAAAACACACTTCCATTTAATCTGCGACGATTATCTTCTTTTTTTTAAGATTTATCTTGTTTATATAAAATAGCAGTTTCGCTGGGCTGTTGCATAATTGGATTATGAAACCCAGTGTCAGGAATATTTGTCTTTAACTGAAGTGAGCGTTAAATTTGCTGATTATATGCAGTAAGGTCTAACTTTTCATTTACTTTTCAGTTTTCTCGTCGTAGAATAATTCCGAACCCAGTCGCCTAAGTGTGTCACACACATATAGTCATAAGATTAGGCATCCCGCTACATACATACATGCAAATTAATTTCTTGAAGGAACGGGAAGGTAATTTTTGTTTTCTTAAAAAAAAAGATAACGACACTGATTAGGAAATGTTAATGATTTTAGCAAATATATGAGTATGGTCAGGATAAGAATGAATGAGCATAGAAGTATGATTATTGTCAAAACATGTATACTTGTGGAAACATACTAGCATGATACAAATATAGTACAAACGTATTCAAAATAACTTGATACTTATACCATTTCATACGAACATCCCGTTGATGATTAGGCACTAGCAGCTAACAGAAGTATGACTGTGATTTTGGTATATTTTCAAATTTTACTCGTGCGTTTGCTTTTAAATAGTATGGTTAAGGATGTTGCAATGGTTTCCCTTCCAATAGCCTTGTGCCCGTAGGAACAGTAGCTGTTAAAGTACCGCCATATCTTAAGAACGACATTTGAAATACGAAGCAATTTCTTTCCTTTCGCGGTATTTAACAGTCCCTGGATTTACTTCTGGGTAGACAGAATTGTCAGTCATTGGCTGGTCCATTGTAGCCTTGAACCTTCGACCTTCTGCACCATTTCCTGTAGCCTTTATCCACTCGACCACGGCGCTTCTCTCAAATGATTTTGAATATTAGAGTACTTACTTAATAACGATGTTAATCTTTCTCTCATAAAATTTGCTAAAATATTCTGGAACTAAAATTGGCTTATAGCACCATTTATTTTTTCGGAGTTTGGCTTCTGTTCTTTCGGATTATTTAGGCATTTCGCTGCATCAGGCATCTATCGCATTATGCCTTTGACTGACGCCTTTGTCGGCCCGTTTGGTTGAGGCGGATCGGTAGGGAACGCCTGCGCTCGCCAGTTAATACATGGGCGTTTCTCAGGTGATCTCTGCAACCTCTTCAGTTACGACAGTAAATGACCTTTTAGGGTTGAGCGACACCAAAGAATACAGATATGCGGATCTCCGCACTAAGTATGGTAAAGGTACATTTAAATTACAAGTACTTCGGCTGGTAAGCTAATGGGGTAGAATAGAATAAACTTCGACTAAATCCCTTCAACTTTTAAAATAACAAAGATCATCAAAGGGGAAGAGCACATGAATCATCTGTTTGACCATGATCAGAGTACACTTATATGTTGGCCAAAATTATTTTAAAGAAGTGCAGGCTACGGCAAAAAGATAGTCATTTCAAAGTCAAGAACTTGTCATTCTTATGCCTTTGCTTTGACAATAGTACAGCAACAATGAATTCGTTTATAATATCCTTCCCTATATACCAAATAGGAATTAGTAGGAGGGAGTGGTGGGGGTTGGGGAGGGGAGCAGAAAAAAAGACGGCAAACAGAGCAGATGACAAGAGGTCATCTTGATCTGGCAATGACAATGTCTATGATAAAAACAGGGTCTATTTTATTTTTTTCCTTTTAGATCAGAGATTATATTCTCAGAAATCAGAACATTTTGATTGATGTAGACTCTTATTCTAGATCAAGTTGTTTTATCATTTGGACCCTTTTTGATACTAATCAGTCTTTGACTAGATTGCCTCATTAAAACTTTAGAAATTGCAGTAATCTTTTCTCTGGCTTTCGTCACCAGATATTGTCAGGATTACGGATGAGGCTTGAGTACTTCCCATGTTCTCTCTTTTGAATGTGTTCTCTGCTCTTGAAGGAACTCTTTAAGATTACTTTGAAGGGTAGGAAACTTTCATGCGGACCAAACAGCTAACTAAATGTTTTGAGCCACTGCAGAAGCAAAGGGCGAGGTTTGGATCTAGTAAAACAAGTTTAAACCCCCCAGTAATCTTTTGCTGACCGTTCCAAGGAGGTACTTTTGTTGTGGTTTCTTGATGTTATATTGTGTTATGTCCGCTTGACTATATTCTTTGGCGGTTTGGTCACCTGTTTTGCTACCCAATCTGCCTTTTGTTTTGTAAGTTAAAAATAAAATAGATAAAAATAGATGTTGATGCTGTTTTTGATTAGGGTAGCTGAATGACCACATATTTGGGAAAGAGCTGCTCATTTGGTTTACCGTGCGTGTCTTTCGTAAACTTGTGTCAATTTTTCAGCGTATGTGTGTTTCTTTCCCTATTGGTTTTGAGAGAGGGATATGGGGTTTGATTGTATTAATTCCTGATCATTGCCTGTCTTTTTACTTCACTGCAACTGGTTTTGTGCGATGTGGCGGCCTTAAAAAGTCTCCCCGTACATCATCCATTGTGCAGATTATATTTTCTCTCTGTCCTTTGAGATCTAATGATATATTCTGAGAAATCAGAAAACTTTGATTGATTTAGACTCTCATTCTAGACCATCGCTGTTTTACCATTTGGACTCTTTATGATACTTATCTGGGATTGAATTTTGTCATTTCCTGAGAATTTTCATATTTGCTTTTGACTCGACTGCCTTATTGAAAATTAAGAAATTACAGTTCGCTTTTCTCTTACTTTCGTGGCCAGATATTGTCAGGGTCACTGATTGGGCTTGAGTAGCCGAATTTTCGAACTGTGGCCCATATTTCCTCTTTCGAATGTGTTCTCTGCTCTTGAAGGAACTCGGTTTTATGATTCGGATCTTGTTTGACTGGACGACTTTTTTCAAAGTGTCATGAAGCCAAAATAAAGGTATAAATTACATGTATGCAAGATGTCTATTATTTTCATGCTTGTAAATCTTTAAACACTGTATTTGGAAATGAGAAGACGTATAAAACAAGACTTGGAGTCTCGGTTTGATTAGGGCACTCTGTCTAACAGTAAGGTAATTTGCAAGGCTTCATACACTCCCTAACATCGGATGAAGCCAAGGTGACAACCGCCAAAGCTCATCGAGCCTAGTTTTAGCTCTGTTGATTATGTAAAATACATTCTCTTTGTTCCGTTATAATGCATATCAGCAAGCGAACTAATGACATAAGATTGGAAATCCGACGACAACTATCTTAGAATTTGCACTGATCAAGATCAGGAAGTTCCGGTACGTCTTGGGTTTGGCCCACCGTGGTTTAACTAATAAATTTCTACTGCTCCCGAATTTCCGTGTTGCTATTACTCTGTGTCCTCATGTTTGTTTTATCTTAGTTTCCCGAATTTCAGTGTTATTACTCTGTGTCCTCATGTTTGTTTTAACTTAGTTTCCCGAATTTCAGTGTTGCTATTACTCTGTGTCCTCATGTTTGTTTTATCTTAGTTTCCCGAATTTCAGTGTTATAACTCTGTGTCCTCATGTTTGTTTTATCTTAGTTTCCCGAATTTCAGTGTTGCTATTACTCTGTGTCCTCATGTTTGTTTTATCTTAGTTTCCCGAATTTCAGTGTTGCTATTACTTTGTGTCCTCATGTTTGTTTTATCTTAGTTTCCCGAATTTCAGTGTTGCTATTACTCTGTGTCCTCATGTTTGTTTTATCTTAGTTTCCCGAATTTCAGTGTTGCTATTTCTGTGAGTCTTCGTGTTTTTTTTTTATCTCAGTTTTAATTTTGATTTCTATTTTCCTGAGATTTAACTTTTAGCTAGGAATCTTCCATGAAAGCCGAACAACTTTGTTTCTGGTGAACCAAATCAGAACCAAGGGCTCGACCGCAATCCGGTTAAGTCCCACAGTAATTTCATTGCTGGATGTCCAAAGACGGCACATGTTTTTGGTTCTTCTTAGTTGTTTGTGTGTTGTTTGTCTGTTATTGATAAAGTGTGTGCGTGTGATGTTAAGGCTAGCCCTAAATAAAAAACGGAAAATAGGTAAAAAGTTATTCTTGTTGTTCGTAAAGTCAAAATCGGTGCTTTCGTTGGTGTATTGTACGGGTGGTGGTTGTTTTTGCCGGGTTGAGCAACTGTGCGTCTGATGGACCGGGGCGGAACTGGGAGCGAGGGGTGGTCGACTGCGGTTCGGTTGGGCCCCCGATGGTGTCATTACTGGTCGTCCCTGGCCGGTACTTCTGTTTTGGTTCTTTCTTGGTTGTTTGGTGTGTTTGTTGCTATGTCTGTTATGGGTAAACTGTTTGTTATGTTAAGGCTAGCTCGGTCACCACCTACATAGGAAATGGTTAATCACATGGCTGCCGTTGGTGATGTATTTTGTGGTGACTAATTCTGTGTTGTCTTTTCCCCAGGTGGTGTCTTGGGTTGGATATGGGATTTTATTGTGCCTTTCATATAGAATAAGTAAAAAAAGAAAAGACGTCCCGTGTGTATTTTTAGCATTCCGACAATGAATATTTTGCGAAGAAGCTTGTCTGCACTTTGTCATGAATGGCTAGATGGAATATGACCAGACTAGCATAGATGCATCACTGGTTTTGGATAAAAGATCTGATTGGATTCTGCTGACCCTGATCCCATTAAAAAATCTCACAATGTCTTAGAATGCTGTAAAACTGCTTGCCTGCACCCTATTTCCCGAAGGAAAGAATGATCTTCAATCAAAATTGCACAGCCTATTGTTGGTAACTGGATAAGAACCGACAAAATATCGGTCATCTTGACCCCAGTGTCAAGGTAATATGAGCTCTTAGAATGTTTAAACTAGAAAATTGTGTCTGTAAGACATAGATGCCCCCTTGCAGTGCCTGCCCCTTTCCCTTTTTCTCCCCCTACCTCCTCCCGCACGTCTGCACTTCAAAAGGCACGTGCATGTCTTTAAAAGCATCTATGTAAATTTCAAAAGACATTCATTATAAACTGTTGACAATCTTGGATACACTAAACGAATTTTCCTTATTGCTTTTGTCGCTCTGAAATAGCAAGAGCATGCAAAGTTTTTAAGTTTGATAAAACAGTAATTTTGTCAGAATGATTTTCCCGATTAAAAAGGCCCATGCACCTTTCCAATACATATGAAACATATATGCAAAGTGTCAAACTGAAAAAGTGTGGATGAGCTTCACACCTTGTATTAAGAAAAATCCGTAAAATTTCATTTGAAACACTAATAATTTTGTCAACAAAACTTTTTCTCTTAGTATATGCAGAACTTCAATATGCCTGCAACATCTGTTCATAGTTTCAAAGTGATTGCATTAAAAGTAAAAAAGATAGGCAATGACAAGGACTTAATACAATCAAATCCCACATCCCGCTTTCAAAACCAAAAGGAAACACACACTCAAAAAATGACAAAAGTTCACAAAAGACAAGCACGGTAAACCGAATCAGCACTTCTTTTTTAAACAGGTGTCATTCAGCTACTCTGATTAAAAGCAGCAGGAACATCTATTTTTACCATTTTAAATTTTAAATTATAGAACAAAGCAAAACAGAAAGCAGAACGGAAAGCAGCTATTCAAGTGACCAGACTGCTAGCGACCATGGCCAAGCGAACATAACACCTTGTAATACTGATGAACCACGACAAAAGCACCGTCTTTGAAGGGACAGCAAAAGGTTACTGGGGGAGGGGAGGGGCGGGCTTTAATTTGTCATCCAGTAATGGTCTAAACTCGAAAAACCTGCTAAGGTTTAAAGGCTGTGAAATTGTCAAAATTATTTTTCCTCCTGATAAAGGCTCAAACGTATCTTCAGAACGTCAGAGATATTTGTGCTTAATTTCAAACTGCTAGCTTAAAAACCTTGGGACGATTTCATTATACAAACTTTCCATCCTATTTTAGCCAGAACCCGAACAATTTCAAAGTTTAAAAAAGCTGTTATTTTGTTAAAAAATCTTCAAGGAGGCATATGCATAATTTCAATATGTCTGTAACATCTATGCAAAGCTTCAAATCGATTGCTGAAACACTGTGGAAGGAGTTGAGTATACCATCTTGTCAGCCTATATTATCTCTATTAGCCCTGACAAAAATCTAAGTTTGAAAAGGCCGTATTTGTTGAAAAAAAACAACATATTTTATTCTTCTAAAAAGCACATGCACATTACAATATATCTGAAACATCTGTACAAAGTTTCAGATTGATAGCTTAAAATCTGTTTGAGGAGTGGACTATACCATTTTCCATTCTCTATCAGCCAAAAACTTGAAAAAAAATCCAAGTCGGAAAAATGCTGATATTTTGTCAAAAATGTTTTTCCCCTCAAAAAGGCATATTCAAGTCTTCAATATGCCTGCAGAATGTATGAAAATTTTCAGAATGATTGGTTAAAAACTGTCGAGGGAGTTGCTTATACAAACATTTTAGGCGTGACTGACAGGCAGACAGACAGATAGACGGACACGGGTAAAACATAATGCCCCCCTGACTATCGTCATGAAGACATAAAATTGTTTTGCTAGTACATGTACCATAGTTTATGAAAGGATCGATGGATTCGACCAAACTTGCTAGATATGTCTTGGGAAATGAACAGAACCTGGTAAGATTTGATGACCTCTATCCCATTCTTAAAACCAAACAAGGTCGCAGAATAGTGAAAAAAATGTCGGAAACATATTCACTGAAAGCACAGCTTCCACATGCAAACTTCCACAGATATGTTGTTGAGATTTGATTACTTTTGGTTACCTTGACTCCTTTTCCAAGGTCACAGGAGGTCTTTGAACTTTGAAAAAATGGCTTATCTGTATCTTATCATCTGAACAAAATGATGAAATGTGACCAAAGTAGCATGTCATCAACTGAAGAGGGGCAGAGCTGATTATATACTGGTGACGTTGAATATAATTTCGTGGTCGTAAATGGTTGTAAAACGTTACGAAATAGCTCTTGAATATGGGTTTCAGTTATACTAAACTAGCACTCAATGTTAAGCTTGGTAAAAAGTTGTTTTTTTTTATTTAAGAGCTCTTAAGGTCTATGTTGTTGGTTGTGGTGGTTTCTTGTTTTACGTCCACGGTAAACAGCTATTGTCATGTCGGGACAGTTCTTAAGGCTTTCATGTTAACTATTAATATGAAGTAGGTGTTACCTAAATGCGTGCAAAAGCAGATTCTTTTCTTTTACAAAGCTGAGGGCATATAGGGGGTTCTAGGGATTTCCATTATGACTTAAATCTGGCGCATGCGCATAGAGCTGGCCGTCAATTCATCGGCCAGTACTATGTTTCACAGTATAAAAAGGCAGATTTTTATTATGCAAAACTCAGTTTTTCAGTGTTAGTAAATCGTAGTTTTCGAAAAAAATAATGTGTGCCCGATTTGTAGGCTCCCAGAATGGAATTTCATGCATACACAGAGGTACATACCATGTCTAAACACAACTTTTATTCAACGTTTTGTGTCCGATGTGTAGGCCCCCAGAATTGGGGTGTCATCTTACAAAGAGTATATCCTGCAGGAACACAACGGTAATTCAACGTTGTGTACCCGATGTGTAGGCTCCTAGAATGGAATGACATGCATGCAAAGAGATAATTATCCTGTAGGCACATAACGTTGATTCAACGTTGAGTGTCCGATGCATGGGATGTCATCTTTCAAAGGGTACATATCCAGCAGACACACAACGCTGATTCAATGTTGTAGGTCCGATTTGCAGGCTCCCAGAATCGGGACGTCATGCATACAAAGGGGTACCCTGCAGGCACACAAACGTTGAATCAGTGTTTTATCAACGTCGTTCAACGTCGGTAGCCCGATGTGTAGGCTTCTGGAAATCCAAGAATGTTTCGTCCAACAGATTGTCAAATCGGGCCACAACGTCGGTAGCCCGATGTGTAGGCTTCTGGAAATCCAAGAATGTTTCGTCCAACAGATTGTCAAATCGGGCCACAAGTTTTATGAAAAGTCCTTAGATGATGGTGCGTTGCCCGCGTTGTCTTATGACGTCATCATGTCGTGACACACTTCAAAATGCTGTGTTTGTAAACATACTTTGACGATGCCAACGGGAAAGTGAAGCAAGTTTTTTAAAGGAAAATGTAGATGTACCAAGCTTTAGATAATTTACAACTCCTGGATGACATTTAAATGGCTAAAGGTTCTTGCTCTGCATGGAATTCATTGCACATCGAGGTATTTGTTTCTATTCACGAATTTCCGTTTCTTTCGTATTCTACATCGACTATGTTGTCTTTAAAATAGTCGCTTTTCGCAATATCGAGGTCAATTCTAATACATGGCGGCCATCATATCCAACCGAATCGACGCACGAGATTAATGGCATGTGATTCATGACGTAGTGTCCCCTATTGTTTGTTTATTTATACTTTTGCTAATACACAGCTTTATCAGTTACCGTTTACTTATTTGGACCTCTAAGTTGGATTGACCGCCTTTAAAAATAAAACAAAAAGAAATAGATGTTGAAGAAAACTTTTTTGGTCACTCTCTCAGAAGCGGGACTTCGTCATGGAAGGGCATGTGATCGAGGATGGCTCTCGGCTCAGTGTTACTTTGCATTACAGAAACGGGACGAATCCAATGTAAACAGCCTAAGAGCGCAGCCATATTTGTCCAAAAGTTTAAGCTGGGAGGTGTTGGATTTGCTCTTTGTGGAAGTAGCTTTTTTTAATGATGCATGTTATCTATAGGCGTGCAGCAGCTTTTGCACGTATTATTTACGGAAATGATAATGCTTGGAAAGCGCTGGTTGGGGACATCTGTTTTAAGTAGAAACATTTCAAGTTTATTGTAGAAGGTGGGCATGCAGGCTGTTAGAGATAGTGTTTCCCATATGTGACTGGAAATTTTTGTTCCCTTCAGTGTTTAGCTCACCTGAGCCGTAGGCTCGAGATGAGCTTATAGTATAGGCAGGCTCCGTCGTCCGTCACCGTAAGTCCGTTCGTCGTCCGTCCGTCCACAATTTCAAACGACTTCGCCTTTGAAACCCCTAGACCAATTGTAACCAAATTTCATATGAAACCTCCAGGGCGCATCGGAACGAGAAGTTGTTCAAACGGCCTTGGTCTCAGGACCAACATGGCCACCACGCCCATATATATTTGGTAAAGAACTATAAAAATCTGATACTCTAGAAGCAACTGACAGATGGCTTTGAAACGTGGTATTTAGGATAAAGTACATGAATCCTACCAAGATTTTTCAAATGATGACCTTGACTTGAACCTGACCTTTTTCATAGCTAGGTCAGATTTCCTTTCTGGTGCTTATATATGGGACAATGTTAGAATATAAAAGTGCATTGGAACTGTTGAAGATTTGGGACTAAAAATTACCATATATACTCACCCGAATGAGTACACGAGGAGTTGTAAGTATAAGGGGTCAAGGTATTTTTTAACATTTGACCTAGGTCTCTCATATTTCAACAATTTTAACAATTCCTCAAAAGGCACTGGGCCTATTTTAACCAAATTTCATATAGGGCCCCCAGGGGCTGCGAGAACAATTTATTTATTTATTGGTTCAAGCGGTCTTTTTAAAAACTTCTTCTCCAGTACCAACTATCTGGTAGCCTTGAAACTTGGTATGAAGTATCGGGTGTTAAAGTACTACGAACTTGCGTACCAAGATTGTTCAAATGATGACCTTGGGTTGACCTTGACTTTTTATGGCAAGATCATATATGGGAAAATGCTAGAACTAAAGGTTTCGTGGAAAGGTCTGAAGATTTTTTACCTAAAACTTGGTTTATACAGTCGTCTTAGTGAGAACATGAAGATTTGTGAGTAAAAGCGGTCAAGATCATTCTTTGACCACTGATCCTGAACTCTCATATTTTGACTCAAACAGCTTTAACAAAATTTCATATAAAAGTAAAAAGTATGCAAAGACCAGGAAATTAAACAATCAAAATCCAAATCCAGCCCTCAAACCATAGTTGGAAACAACTAAGATTACAAATAATCAAGATACAGAGAATATATGGCCAACCGAGTGAGCAGCTTGTTTCCAAAAGGTTGCCACTCAGCAACCCAAACCAAACCAATAATAATAAGAACATACATAAGGTAAAACATCACAGAAACTCTGACATCAAAAACAGGCAACAGAGAACTACAACAGAACTACGGCCTTGGAACGGTCAGGGGCTGAGGGAACGATAATTTGTTCAAACGGTCCAGGTCACATAACTATCATGGCCGCCATGCCGATATAAGGGAAAACCTTAAAGAATCTTCTCCTGCATAACAAACTAACCGATGGCCTTGAAACTTGGTGTGTAGCATCTGGTACTCAAGTACCACCAAGATTGTTCAAATGATGACCTTGGGTTGACCTTAGCCGTTTAACGGCAAAGTCAGATATGGAAACCTGGAACATAAAATTTCATAGAAAATTCTGAAAATGTAGGTAAAAAACTTGGTATATGCAGTCGTCTTAATGAGTACATGAAGATTTGTGTGTACAAGAGGCCAAGGTAATTCTTTGTTCTTTGACCCAGGACTCTCATATTTTGATAATTTCTCCCCAAAAACCACCGGGCCAGTTGTTACCAACTTTCATATAGAACCTCCAGGGGCTGAGGGAACAAACATTGGTTCAAGTGGTCCAAGCCACATGACCAACATAACCGTAATGCCCATAGATGGTAAAAAAATAAAAATCTTCTCCAGAACCAAATGACAGATAGCCTTTGAACTTGGTAAGTAGAATTGGGTACACAAGTACTACCACAATTGTTCAAATGACGGCCTTTGGTTGAAGATGATATGTTTACGGCAACGCCAAATATGGGAATATGCCAGAAGATAAGATTTCATAGAAAGTGATAAAGACTTTGGCCCAATTTTAAAGAGTAACTACACTTCAGGAACTGACTGAATCAGATCCCAAACCCAATCCCCAACATCAAAGGGAAAGATAGACAAAGACATCCCAACAAACAATAAATAACAAATGATAAGCCGAGTCAGCAGCTCTTTCCCAAATAGGTGGCAACTCAGCTATCTTTATTGAACTAAATAATTTAGACCAACAGAACGGTTACAACAGACTAAACAAATTAAACGAAAAACATTTAACAACTATTTTTACCTATTTTCTATTTTTATTATAGAAGGGTTAAAATGAGAACACAATAAATTAAACAGCACCGAACATAACACAAATGCAGCCGCAACGAAAGTACCGCCTTGGGACGGTCAGTAATAACTACTGGGGGGTTTAAACCGGTTTTACTGGGCCCAAACCTTCACCCTCACCCTCCGCCGCGGTGCACACAATTAGTTGGTAGTTCGGTTCGTATGGAGGGAGGTCTCCAAGACTGTTCAAATGGTAACCTTAGGTTGAATTTGACCCTTTTACAGCGAGGTCAAATTTGCTTCCTGGTGCTTTTTATGTGAAAATGGTTAAATATGCGAGTTCATGGACCTTGTTAAAGATTTTGGTGGAAAAGTTAATAAATATATTCTAACAAATGAGTACATGAAAATTTTTAGCAATAGAGGTCAAGGTAATTCTTTGACCTTTAATCAATTTGTCTCGTATTTTGACAGTTTCAAATTATCTGGTTTGCTTATAAAGAAGGCACTTGAATTAACAGCATCAGTGAAAAGGCCTGCCGTCAAGGGTAACGCTTCACAAGCAAAAATAAATATCTATATAACAAAGAGCTGTCCTTTTTTCAGATATATGTTGTAATCTCTTCACACTGACCTTGAAACTTTGAGAGCTGCAGTGGCTAGTGACCTCCGGTTTTAAGTCTTCCTTTAAGAAATATTTAAGGTATCTGAAGCTTATAACATTTCCCAATTCTTGTCCTTTTTACCTTGATCTCCCTCTGGTTGCTAACTGGTGCTGTTTGTCATCAGCTTGGTCTTCTCAGCCCCTATCGCCATTACATACATTGTACAGGTTTTGTCGAGACTTTTTTTCTGCTCTTTCTCAGCAAGAGCGTCAATTTCATCGGTAAGCCGTAAATTGATTATTGTTGGCAGCCAATGCAAATCTTTCTATGGCGTCAGCCGTAATCCATTCGACAAAAAAAATGTTGAAAATGGTAAGTGAAGGCATTTTTGCCTAACTCTGACAGTTTCTGATCCATTACACCATGGTTATATTCATCTTGATTTCGCCTTGTGGAAGAGGTACTGAAAGGTGCGAACTAGATTTGCATTGATAGTCAACTTTCGCATGTTGGTGCAAAAAGCTGTATACGTTTCACTATCATTTGCTGTTTTGAAAACTATGAAGTCATGGTACAATGTTTGCTGCTGTTGAAGGCAATTTTACTTAGGATATCCAGGTTGAAGGTTTGTTCTGTGTTTCTACTTTCGTCTCTATTCCGAACTTTTTTATCTTGAGGTATCGCCGGACTTGTCGCTACAGTTTCGTCATTGTAAAAGAGTTTGATTAGCTATCGTTCAACGAATAAAACATCGAGTTTCACATAAAAGGTTTTAAATAAGGATTTGTGTCATTTAACATGGCCACTTACATTATTAATTTCGATATCACAAACGTGTATTAAATGGTAAAAATGCAATGTGTAGGCGTAATGCCCTATTCTTTTTCCGCCAATTAGCCTAAACATGGTCAGACGGGGAACTCGAAAAGAAAATTGCAGTTTTTGATGCGATTTGTCATTTTTCAATACCTGTTACCTTTATATTTGCCAGTTATATGATACAATAGATGCATATCATCATACACACGAATATTGAATTGTTTTTCATAATGCTTTATGTTCAGACGTTTTCTATCATTGGTAGGACTATGATGACCTAAAGATGTCACTATTTGTCATATATATAATTGTTAATTTAATTCTCTATTATCCTACTGGTTGTGAAAACATATAAACTCAAATTATTAGGAAAAGCGCGGCAACCTTTACATTTGTTGATGAAACGTTGTTTGGATTGCACATATTGAATTTTAATAACTGACAGAAAAAAAAACACAAAAAAACAACAACAAAAAACGGGAAGATGTTTTTGAAAAACAAAATACAAATCGCTCAAAAACTACAATATTACTGGGCTATTCCTTCGATAGCATTGGAAAATAAATAAAGAGGACCGACGCGTGTACTTTTTATAACCATTTTCTTCAACTGTGTACTATCGAAAGTAGACAAATAAACGATTTTAAATGTACGATGTTTTATTCGATCAAATTTGGCTTACCATGGTCATTTAAGGGTTCATCACAATCATTAGTGGGTTGGGTACGTTGAAAAAAATGAGTTTCCGTTTTTAGAAAAATAACTGGATTTATCACAAAGCTATCAAGCCCACAATGATATATACCACCTTAACACCATATTAGTGTATAAGATATATTTAAAAAGCAATTATAAAGAAAATTAGCATGTCCGAGAATTATCTATCCCCAGGACGCAAGAAGTCAATGTGGATGAAATTCTCCATAAAAATAATTATCCTGATAAAATTTCCAAACATCCTTCTACAATGTCCAAAAATGAAATTGCACGGAGACAAATAACAAATTCAAAAATCAATTCAACAGACACCCACTGCTTGAAAAAAACTCTGAAATGGCCACTACATTTAGGCACAAAATAGTTCCAAATAAAGGTATGGTGGACATTATATGCAGTGAAATAAATCTGGGGGAGGGGGGGGGGAGGGGAGAATAATTATTACAGACAATGATAGTAAAAACCTTGCATTGAGCAATATAGTGTTACCTGCACAACTGTTCTGGACGGCTATGAATATTCCTCTCCTATCCCTTCCCGCCATTCCCCATGCCCTTCCCCCTCCACACAACACAAATACAATAATAAATGTTAGTGAAGATGGTAAAAAGTAAAATCATGCATAGCAAACCCCATTAAAAAAAAAAAAAAAAAAAAAGCATTGTAATCTTGAAACTATCTTCTTCCTCACTGGTATTGACCTTGAAACAAAACTTTGAACAAAGGGCTTGAAATTGCTGAAATTATGGGGTCTGTAAAATCATGATCCACGAAAAATGAAATGTATAGAAAAATGTCCATGAGCGTTTATAATATACGCCAACGGAGACAGTATTCAGCTGCACACATTTTTAGGAACAGCTCAGTGAGCTCACCTTTAAATTTGGAGTATGTTCATGGATACAACTGATGACGGTTCCCTATGAAGACTTTGATTTTTATGTTCACATTCTGTTGCTATCAAAGTCCAAAATGAATGTCTCTAATTCAGTGGCAGAAATGTAATAATAATTTCATGGTAGCCGGTGACTCCCGCGTCAGCGCACTGTCAAGAAACAGAGTTAAGTAAGAAAAACTGTCAAAACTTTAGGCGCTGACACCGATATTGATGCCAGAAAAGTAAAACTTTTGTCTTCTTTGTTAACAATTTTAATGACTGGGTGAATGCCGAGCTGAGTTACTTCATGACACACGAGGCCAGGCAAGACAATAAAAAAGAAACCCTCTGTACATCTTAGTCACTGTGTTTTATATTTAAATACTGTAAAACATTTAATTTAAAACGGAATTCTTTGATTTTTTTAAAGTGTGAATGCAGTTAAAAAAACTATTCTATGTATTTGAAACTCACAGGATTTTCATACCAATGAAGCTATATTAGCTTCTATAGGCGCTTGTAGGTATCTGCCATCCCCTGTTTGTTGGTTGGTCATGTAGCATGCGGGATTGTTCTATGCCAGTGAATATTCAAACGGTTTTGAACTTGGTTTTTTTCGGGGGGGAGGGGTGGGGGGGGGGGGCGTGCCCACAGTCTGGCAATGCATTCTGAATGTCAGCAACACGGTTTGAAAAACTGTTAAATCGTGTGTTGAATCTTGATCGAGGCTTAGAAATAACCTCTGGATGCCTGATATGATAACAAATTGACAATTTGAAGACTTTATCACTGTCTACGAATCTCTACCTTGCAAAATCTTGAAGTGAAAGATTTGTCCATAAAGGGCTGCCACAGGACATTGTTTTTATTTGGAAAACCACATCGACACGTTTATATTTCCTTTTATGTAAGCGTCTTGTTTTCTTTATTAATTTCCTATTTGCACAGATGAACACCAGTATACATTTAAAAACCTGGAGACAGCTACACCATAATCCCTAGTGACTACTGTGACTAAATCTTGAAAACACAACTTTATTTTTTTTATCTCATGTATATCTGTTCATTGTATGAATGTGCCACCGCAATCGTTAACATTCCAAAAAGGCTTACCTAGCAAGTTTTCGAGTAAAAAAAGGCACAGTTACTGCCTCTGAAATATGTAAAATGTTGTTAGAAGCTGTAAATACCTTAAATCAACGTAACATCATTGTAGAATGTTTTCATCCGATCTAGGATCTCTGACTGCACCTTTATTCAGCAGCCCGCCGCGTAGCGCAATCGGTAGGGCACCTGACTCATAAGTCAGAGGTCCTGGGTTCGATACCTGGTCTAGCCACATACTTTCGTTTCTCCTTCCGCTGATTCAAGAAGGGCAGTTGTCAGTTACTGGCGAAAGTATGTGTACTTAGTACTGGTCAACCGCTAAGAAGGTCTAAGCCTGCCCAGGAACAGTGTGGCTAGGTTAACTGACTGTCCCGACATGACCATAGCTGTTTACCATGGACGTTAAGCAACAAATCAATCAATCAATTTGTTCAGCAAAACTTTCCTCGATTACGCTTTAATAAGGATATATTTGCGAACTAGAGATGTGTCCATTTATTACGATTATTAAGATGGCACCTTGTTTAAGGTACTGGCACTTGTAGTATAACTACATTCACAGAGGCAGACTTTTATGGTACATGGTTTGTTGTTTTCCTAAGGCAGATGTATTGTGCTTCTTGGATCAAGAGAAGGGTGGGTGGGGGCTGGAGGAAGGGTGGGGTCACATCTGTGATACGTGATAAAATTCTGTATCTTATCATAGAAATGGATGCCGTGCAACTTTCCAAAAGAAATAGCCAAGAATCAAGAAACTATTCAAAAAAATAACAAACGGAAACCATTTTATGGTATGAAATTAAGACGAAAAAGGGCCATAACTCCAAAAATAATTGACCGATTTTACCCTAAATTAAACTTGACCTGTATTTTGTAATATTATACCTGTGTATAAAATACTTATCAAATACACTAATATTTTCAAAAGATTATGAACGTAAACCATTTATTCGTACGAAATGTAGTCGAAAAAGGCCCATAACTCCCATATACCCTAAATCGACTTGTATTTTATGATGATAAACCTGTGTATAAAACATGAATCCTACACACTAATCTTTACAAAAGATATTGAACGGAAACCATCTTTTCGTATAAAATGAAGTCGAAAAAGGGCCACGACTCTCATGATAAATGACGGATTTTACCGTAAATCAAATATGACCTGTATTTTATCATTATATACCTGTAAATAAAATACGAATTTAATACACTTATATATCTAAAAGATTACGAACGGAATCCATTTTTTCATACAAAATGAAGTCGAAAAAACGGCCATAACTCCAATAATAATTGACAAATTTTACCTTTAATCCAACTTGACCTGTATTTAATAATTATATACCTGTGTATAAAATATCAATCCAATACACTAATTTTTTTGACAGTTATCAAACGGAAACCATTTTTCGTATAAAATGAAGTCGAAAAAGGGCCATAACTCCCATAATAATTGACGGATTTTACGACAAATCGAAATTGACCTGTATTTTATGATTATACACCTGTGAATGAAATATGAATCCAATATATAAAATGTTTTTTTTTAAAGATATCAAAAGGAAATCATTTTTCGTATGCACTGGACGGACGTTCGTACATGTACGTACGGACAGCGGTGAAACTATACGTTCTCGCCATTAAAAATGGCGGGGGGCTAAAAATGTGTCCGTCTGTGTTCATTTTTTGCAATGTTTTTTACTGGAACTGCCTAACAACTCATTTTGGAAAAATATGCAGCCTGAAAAGATATATACATGATTTCGTTTTTTATAACAAAGTCTGCTTCGTTTAAAAATACGAAATAATACAAGGCTAACTGCTATTTCTGTCACTTATTCAACCACCTTTAATTCCTTTGTAACTATCAGTATTCGACTACTTATTATCTCTCGAAGAGCTACTCAAAATAGCAATAGTGGACCCCGTAAATTCGCGACAGCAAATGTAAAACCCGGGATTGAAAATCAAAAGCCGGGATCAAATTACGGTACCGTGGTAGAGAGGGAAATCATAAAATTTTACCTTACATCATTATTTAAGGTAGCTTTATACAGTATAACTGTTTTTAATTGTTAAAACAAAAGAGATTTATTGTGCATGGTGGAATCGATCAGTTGTGGAGTATACACACACACTAACAATGTCTACGGTAAAGATCCTAAGTTTTCGGACAGATAGGCCTGTACAAACAGTGGAAACCGAGATCAGACTATTCCTTAGGACCCAGAATGATCCAGGTCTTCACAGTTTCCATTCCATCTGTGCATTTTTGTAGGCAATACTCTGTGATAGAACCGGAATAACAGAAAAATAAATAATAGGGCAAGGACCGGCTGTGCTTGCAGCAGGCGCAGAATTTGGGCAGTCTGTTTTGGGGATATTTTCGAACATTGTTTTTCTAGGAAGCGAAGCGGTGATTTTTTTTTCTGTTTTATTCTGTAACATACAATGTAAGTTTTATTAAAGCAATATGCATAAGCTTGCCCCATCGGTTAAAATATTTTTTCATGACGCTTTTCATGACATTCTGTTTTCTTGCATTTTTATAAAAATTGCTGAAATATACTTATTATCAAGATCACTTCAATTTTTTTAATCAGTTTGTTTCAGATATCCTTTTTTTATAGATTATATGATTTGCAGAAATGAAGGTGCATTCATGTATTACAGTTGTGCTTTAAATGGAGAATGTGTAGAAAAGTATGTAGAAATACAAATTATTGTTTTAAGGAAAATAAAACGGTGGCTTATTTTTTCTTTTCTAAATGTTTTACAGGTCTTTGGGTTATTTAGCTGGTATTATGGTTTGAATGTCCCGCAAATATTTCTACTCAGTATCCGACTACCTTAAATATTGATTCAGAAAATTCAATCCTATCTAGATACTGTATTGCGAATCTACGCTTAACCTTTGGACTTCCCCAGGGACTTCTCAACATGTTTATTCTGCAGCACCAATTTCATCATGTATATTGTCTCATTTTTCTCGTTCACTTGGAGACAGGATGCAAAGACCGTGCTCTGTGACATTCAATGAATTAAATAAACTAAAACAGTTGAATTAATGTAAACCATATTGTTGTAAGGTTGGTACCGGTAAATTGGTTCGAGGATTTTGTGTCTGGTTCGGGTTTTAGCAACCCCGCGAACTGCCGAATAATATTTTGTGAAGCGGTTCGTGTGTCATCTTGTGCATGGAAGCGAAGCAGACACTCATCTACGACTTTGAGTTTTACTGCTACAATGTCGACATCAGTGCGTGGGTCGTCCATATTTGTAGTGCGCATGTTTGCATTAAGAATAATACTTGCCTATAACTGATGCAGTCTTGCAAGGTACAATAATTGCTTCGATGAGAAAGGATACTGAGAGTTTTTGTTTACGATTTCAATGAATGAAAAATGGCGAGCTGAGTGACCTCATGATGCACGAGGCCAACATTTTAGATGTTTCTAGAAAAGTACACATTTTAAGGCTTTACAGGTCTGGGACAGTTTGGTTTCAAACCATTCCTCACCCACTTTGTGTTGTGATGAAACTACGGTGAGAAGCTTGCAGTGATACGTCACGACAGAGTCCATGCTGATAGGACAATGCCGTCTGTATGGGTTAATTAAATCAATATACATTTCATATGAAAGTACGACTACGTATTGACGTATTGACGTCTTCAAAGACAGGTAACAGTGAGATGAGTCTCTTCCTACAGAGGACGTTGATTCAGCTTTTTACACTCCACCCAGTCATCCACACGGCTTATCTACATTCTTCTGTTGACATTAGCTGACATCCCGTTAAGGACTCCGTTTTCAAGAAGGCATTCAAGGTAAAAGGAATGTCATATTTCAGCTTTGAATTTTTAGATCTGTCCAATAAACCACTAACGTATCTGCCAGAAAACAGTTTTTTAATTGTTATCTCCTTCTAGCAGAGATATTTACGATCGAACTATTTGTAAAGAGAAATATTATTTGATCTGTTTAGCAAAGAGACGCCGTAGCCGAGGGCTTCAGCGATTCGGTTATGGTGCAGAGTCAGTTCATGACAAGAAATTAGAAATTACAACAACGGCAAAGCTTTCTTACCACCAGCTTAAGCAAAACTCTGTTTTTAAAATAACTATTAATGACTTCAGTGATAATATATAACCTGCACTATGATGAAATACAGGCAGACGTTTTACGGCCGCCACATGGCTCTTAACACCAGCTGTAGTGAAGAGAAATAAGTACAGTTTGGACCACGCAAACGACTCTGCATTAAGAAAAGAAAAGTTGCTTACCTAATTAACATAGAGATGCTTGTAAATATATATACTGATATAATATGCATTTCTTTACGTCTTCAGTTCATCTGCTAAATTATCTCTCTCTCTCTCTCTCTCTCTCTCTCTCTCTCTCTCTCTCTGAAATCGATTAAAGAGAATAAAGTTTAGCCTGAAAATAAATTATCTAACAGTCAATATTTCAATTGTAGGTGTAACAGATGACAACAGTTTGTCAACTCTTTGCAAAAAAAATAAAATTGGAAATTCTCTGATGTGTATTGACTTTCACAACAATGACACAACAAGAGGAATCTGCTAATTTCTGTCGACTTATACGGCTTCTCATTGACGAAGGCTCTGATGTTCTCCGTGATGTGCTCCTTAAGACCATACATCCTGACACACTGACGATATTTTTGCAGAACAATATACATATAATAAACAATCTAAAGCAGAGGAAACTTTTGTTTCAGGATCAGTATGACTTGTTAACAAAATTACCAGCAGTCCAGCCTGAAGAATTTGATATAACATTGCTTTGTTTCATATTCAGAAACCTTTGTAATATTTCACCTACAAATGGTTGGCAAACACCTCCTGGACCAAATGAACTGGGCCTTGGCGATGACATTTATCGTTTAAAGGCTATTAGAAACACTATATATGCACACACAACAACAACGCGAGTTCTAGCTACTGACTTTCAAACATTATGGTCCAAACTTAACCATTTGATTATTCGGTTATCAAAGCATGGTACTCAAAAGAATCAGCAAAATATTTCAGTAAGAATTACTGCGATCAAATCCCAAGATCTAGATCCCGAAAGCACGACAAAAAAATCAGTCGAGATATTGTTACAATGGAAAACAAAGGATGAAGAACTATGGGACCATATATCCAAGCATTTGGCAAAACAGGACGAACAATTAGGACTACAAGACGAACAACTGGAAAAACATGACGAACAATTAAGTAAACAAGAAGAACTATTAGAAAAACATGACAAAGAAATAGGAAAACAAGGAGAGCAATTGGGAAAACATGACGAAGTATTGGAAAAACATGACGAACAGTTAGAAAAACACGAAAAGCAATTAGGAAAACATCACGAACAATTGGATAAACAAGGAGAGCAATTGGGAAAACAGGGCGAACAGTTGGAAAAACAAGACGCTCAAATCAAAAACCTCGACGAACAATTAGGAAAAGAAGAAGAGCAATTGAAAAAACAAGATGGACAACTGAAAAACCAAGGCAAACAATTTGAAATAGCAGAAAAAGAGCTGAGAAAAGAGCTGGAAACACATGAATATAAATTGATTAAACACGAAGAACGCTGGGAAGATCACCGAGAGCAGGTCAAACAGCAACGGGGTCACTTACTAAAACAGGTATTTATCACTTCTGTATCTTTATGACTCGCTTATGTCTGTCATCAGTTTGTCGTTCGTTCGTCTCTCTTTAACTTTCTTTATACATCTACTAATTATCTTTGACAGAGTAACTGAAACTTTACATTTACATTAGTGCGGTCACGTGCTGTTTCTATTCTTTTCCTGTTTTGCGTTGTTGATGAGATATGGAATTTGATTGATTAGTTTGATCAACTCCTGAGTTTTAACGAATTTACTTACACTACTGTCACATGGTATTGGTTAGGTGTATCATACGCTTGTACTGCCTTACTGTATAATAACGTAAAGAGTAACTACACTTAAGGTGGTGATTTATGGTAAATGTAAAAATCTGCATAAAACCATAAAAAAGTAACCTATCTCCCTGAAAGTTAGCAGACTTCTTATTTTTGTTGTGCTTTACAGTTTCGAATACAAAAAAGACGTACATGCTGCTTAAAAAAGTGTTTTTATAAGGAAAGATCAAAGGGTAATTTTCTGCGAATAAATCTGAAAAAATAATATCGTTATTGAAAATTTACGTAGTGCTGAAGGTGCACTATTGCATAATGAAGAGCGTCCTAGCAATTATTTATTCCAAATCTTTCTCAAATTGTAATGTAGACCAGATGAAAACGGTAGCTTTTTCTCAAATGTTCAACCATGTACAAAGTAAATGTACACTGGACGCATTTATTAAATATAGGGTAGGCAAACATACCTATGTTAACACCTACAATATAAATAATACATTACTGACATGATCAGTGGTGTGTAGATGAAATTGTTCAACCTTGTTATAATAGTATCACCTGTCTCACCTGTGTGTTTTGACAAAAAAATTTGGACACAGACTGCATCTTTTTTCATCTGCTCAGCCTGATAATGTGTGAAAGAGTTTGAAAAAAGAATTGCTAGGACGCTCTGTATTATGCAACAAGGTACTCTAAGCACTAAGTATATTTTTAATAATGATATTATTTTTTCTGATTTATTCGCAGAAAATTACCCTTTGATCTTCTCTTATAAAAACACTTTTTAACATTAACAAATGCTGCATTTTGGGATTCTAAATTATGAGAAACAACATAAAGAAGGCGTCTGCTAAGTTTTGGAAAGATCAGTGTTATTTTGAGTATTTTATGCAGATTTTTGTCTTTGTCCCAAATCAGTGATTATCACCACCTTAAGGAACTGACTGAATCAGATCCCAAACCCTATCCCCAACATCAAAGGGAAAGATTGACAAAGACATCTCAACAAACAATAAATTACAAGTGATAAGCCGAGACAGCACCGAACATAACACAAACGCAATCGCAACGACAGTACCGCCTTGGGACGGTCAGTAATAACTACTTGGGGGGGGGGGGGGGGGGAGCTTTTATAGCGATTATAGCGACGTGGTACAATGTTTGCCTTCCATGCAGGGGACTCGGGTTTGATCCCCGGCTGGGGACATATAAGATTTTTTACTTGTCCGTGACAAATGGTGCCCAAAGACCATGATCCACATGTGCATGATATCTTCTTAGGTCTCATATTCAGTGTCATCAGTTTCTGAGAATTTTCCTTTATAATTTTCGATCCCCGGCTTGGGGCATATAAGATTTTTTAAGAGTCCGTGACACTGCTATTATTATGAACTCATATCATTACACTAACAATAAAATAAAATAAATAAGGTTACCAAACATTTGCAAAGTTATTGAAAATTAGAGCCTAAAACGATTGTGAGCAGGGATAGATATAAAGAGTTGTTTTAGGAGAAGATTTTATAGTTAGAATGTAACTGAAATAGTAAATGTGTTCTTGTTAGCCATGAGTCAAGTTTCCGGTAGTCATTGTAAACCTTGTTATGAAATATGTAGTGGGTTTTGGCCTTTGCCTTGTCTTGTTTTTGTGTTTTTTTGGTTCTTTTTATTTTCTTTTCTATTTGTAAAATCAAGATTACACTTACCTTCAGAGCCCCAGATGAGAGGAGGTAACGGGGACGGTTGGGAGGTGCTTCTACGTTTTTCTTTATGTGCTGCATCCCTTCGTTGGAATTGTCTCATAGAGACAGTTCTAATGAGCGGCCAAAACAGGTATCTTTTTTGGAGAGGTAGGGGTTATCCTGGAATCGTCCTCGAAACCGCACCTTATCTGGGGCTGTGTTAGCTTGTTGAAGTACAACTGATCTGATATGGCAGTTATACTCAGAATATAGATATATACATGTACTGTAAACTATCTCTACTTACAAATACTAAAAGTTGGCGATAGACCTTATTGCAGTCTGTCCTTTAGAAGTGATACAGGAATTACCAAGATTGTGTAATTGTACTTATTTTCACGGGAACTTAGTTTCAATCGAACATGCGTGCGCGGTTTTGTATTTTTAATTCAGGGTGCCCATTCTTCGTTGAAAATGAAATTTCTAGACATTCCGTGACCTTCCCTGACCTAATTCCATTTTCCCTGGTCAAAAAGTAAACTGTAATAACTTCCATTTCGGCCCTGAGGTTTCGCTTGCAGTACCTGTTTTGGGATCTTGATATATTTCAAAGCTTTGAAAAGCTTTGCAACAATACATATTGGCGTAAACCACTTGTTTCGGAGAGGTATTTGTGGGGGAGCTCAGTACAGAACTATCATCAAACATTCTAAACATCAAAAATTTTGCTCCTTGTTTCTTGTCCAAAATGTATGAAATTCCGTGACTTTTTCCCTGCTTTTTAGCATTTTAGGTTATCCCTGACAAATTTTCAAAATTCTCAGAATTTTCCCTGACCTTGAAGAAAATTCATGTTTCCCTGGCTTTCCTTGACCCTGAAGAAAATTTCCCTTTATTTTTCCTTGACCAGTGGGCACTCTGTTAATGTTTATTAATAGAAGTTGGGATGAACGAGTATTGTTTCTTGTTGTACGACTTTTCATGTCATAAAAGGATTCTCGTGGGTGTGTAGGTTACCAGGTTTATCTAGTTGTGAATATAATGAATATACGTGTACCGAAAACGTTTGTATAAATTTTCATCACAGTGATCCTTAAAAAGCTCAGTGTTAACTTAATAAAAACTATGGAATTTATATAAGTTTTTTGCAAGTTTAGAGAATATTGGTACACCGTGAACATTTGTATGCTTGCAGTACATTTGATTTTAATAAAAAGTAAAATATAAAAATAAGACCATGACAGAAATTAAAATTCCTAGGTATACATGTACTGAAAGAAATGAGGTCAGATTTTAGACCATATAGCGAATATTAGCCCTCTGTTCTAGAGAATTGTATAAAAATGTGTGTGATGATAATTAATTTTAATCAAAAGAGAAGGAACAGAGATAGAAAAAGCTAGTTTGCCTTCTTTCTCTTTTATCCTACCCTCCTGTTAATATATGGCTGGCGCTGGTGAATGGATACCTTACCTTGGGATTTGTACAGCACCTGCAAATTCCCCCGAGCTGATCGGGATCACCTTTTTCGTATGTTTTTAAAAAAATACGAAAGAATTGAGACAGAGGAAGATAGGGGCCTAGACTAGCTCGCGCGGATGTGCAGACCCGAATATGTCTTTTTCAGTGTGTTATTAAGATTCTTAGGATCCCCTTCTTGGACAACATCAGTCATGTATACGTATGTGTATGCATATGTGTGTAAACGTGCAAACATGCGTGAAATATTATTACTTTAATGAATGATCCTCATTTTTCCATTGGTCCATCTCTAACAATTTTAGTTCTGAAAATGGCAGTTTGAGATTTGTTCTAGCATTTGAAATCATCATGTACAGTCGACACCCAGTGTCTCGAACACTGATATCTCAAAGTGTCTTCCTATATCAAAGACTTTATTTCCTATTCTTATTTGCATTTCGAATCCGGTTGTCTCAAACTACTGATATCTCAAAGTAAGTCTTCTGGTACCAGAAAAATTGCTTCGAGATATCGGTGGTTTGGGCTAAAGTTCGACCTCGAGACATCGGGAGTTGTCTGTATGTAACTCTGAATAGAAACATTAAAGTACTTCCTTTAATTCTACCCGCTAGATATCCATAAAGTTCTTATGTATTGGAACGTTTAAAGTGTGGTGGAGACAACATTTTAAAAAAATGGGGATCATTTAATATAAACTTAAAATACGAAGGTAAAACTGTCAGTTATGTCATTTGTTTCATGTGTAATTTTGGAAAAATAAAAAAAATAAAAATAAAAAAAGAGCAGTGAGCGCATTAAAATCAGCAGGCTAGGCCTCAAACTTAATGATGTCTCCGACCTTAAAAAGTTTTTTAGGACATGATAACCTGTCCTTGGTCGCGCTCATCATCAGAGTTAAGCTGTCAGGCTTCATTTGCTCAAGCGTTTCAGTGTTGTTCTTGCAGTCTAGTTATGTCTCATCTCAGTATGATGTATAGGCTGCTGTTTGCTTATTCTAAATCCTGTACAAAAAGTCAAAGTCTAATAGTAAACCGACAAATGATACAATAATAGTAAACCTCAACAGAAACACCGCCTTGGAATGGTTAGTTATATATTACTGGGGGGGAGGGGGCTTAAATCGATTTTAAATATGCATGTCCCTCGCCCTGCATTCTGTTGTGGTCCATAAACATACAATTTACGGTCCGGTCTCATCAATGGATTTTATTTAGGTTATGTTTTGCCCAACTTCTTTATATATTTGTGTACGTCATTTATGTTATGTCTGCCAAAATCCTTTATACTTGAAAACTGTATTTTTGTAATGCGTTTTTCCCAACTCTTTTATACTTGTGAGGTTAATTTATATTTTTGTCCTTGCCCAAATTTATACCTGTGAACTTTATCTATCTGTTTGTCTTTGCCCAAATCCTTTAAACATGTGAACTTTATTCATCTGTTATGTCTTTTCCCCAAAATGTTATACTTGCGGACGTTATTCATTTGATATGTCTTTGCCTAAATCTTTTATACGTTTGAACTTTATTTTCTATCACGTCTTTGCCCAAATCCTTTATACTTGTGAGCTATATTTATCTGATTTGTGTTTGCCCAAATGCTTGTAAGTTATCTCCATGCAGATATGCCATTATGTAATATACAGAGATAGATCTATTAATCAGTCTTCACGCAGAAGTGGTGAAGAACCACTTAACATTTTTCTGGCATAAGATCGTTATGCCATCTCCAATTTCTGTTCTATTTTGTTTTGCAGGATGAACGGATAAGAACAATAGAGCATATGGTTACAGATATCCACGAAGAGCAACAAGTAGGATTTATTGTTATAATTACGATCATGAACCCCTCTCCTCGAAAGAGAGATAATGAGTATATTCCCATAGTTACTGGACGTACGAAAGTCAGTCGCTGTAGCAGGGCCGCTCCATAATTTAAAATTGGTTTATTGCAATTTTTATGTACCTTAGTCTAAAAAAAAATCAGACAATGTGCAAAAAAATTAAATCGCAACACTACGAGCTACGAGGGATAATAAAAAAATACGTCGACTTATGCTGAAGAAATTTTATTATTAATAGTAAACCCTTTAAATTTAGAGTAAATACAGATTTATTTTATTCATCAAGTGATTTGTTTAATTTACCGGTCAAACTTCGGTAAGAACTCTATATGGGTCATCATAGTAACCTTATGCCGGTACTGCGGAGCACGGTAAAATTGTGCCTTATTATTTCGAATTGTTAGTTGTGTCTTTGGCTATGTCTTATCTTTACAGTAGAGTAAAGTGCTTGATATTTGGTATGCTACTTAGTTATTGTTTCCGCTTTACACTATCGACGAATTATTGCCGTCAACAATTGTTATGCTTGCGTAAGCATTGTAAAATATGTTATGCTAGTCATGCAAGAGTGATAAAATGACGCCATACATTATGCCGGGTATTTCATGCAGATTTAAGCTTTTTAATATAGTTGTAAAAATAGCCATCAGAGGAGATGGCAAATCCCCCGACCGAAGACCCCCCATGGGCCTTGGTAAAAAGGGTGCACTTCAAAACACATATTAGTAATATATTGTCGTTCTTTTATGCTTCTGATTGACATTAACTGTTAACAGATGCATGATTAGCTAACACTCAGACTAAAACAGTATGCTTGACTGCTAAAAAGAGGTAATATCTCAAACAGCCACCATATACACAAATGTATACGATACATTCAACTTTCAAAATGTGTGAATAACTTCTAAAGTACAAGCCCTACAAACCTAATTTTGAGCTCTCTAGTAAGTGAATTTGGACAAAGAATCCAAATCTGGAAAAAAAAATATTTGTATTTTTTTTATTTTTTTTATTTTTTTTCTTTTTTTTTTGGGGGGGGGGGGGTGCGGGAGAGGGCACGGGAATGTGGAGGGGTAAGAGAGAGTTAGGAACACTGATAAGATATTACAGCATGATCATCAATATTCTAAAAGGTTCACGGTTATTCAAATTCTGGAGCTGGCCAGGGTTATACAGTTATGGAGCAGAGACTCAAACAGCAGCTCAAACTACCAAAGGGAAATAATTCACTAGGTCTAAAAGCAAGAGTTATTATTCATGTATGAGACAAATTGTCATGACCTGTTCTGCATATCTGTGAAGTATCATGAAAATATTTCAAAAGGTATTTAAGCTATGGAGCGGACACTTAAAATCATCAAAGGGAAATAACTCCAAAAGTAAGAAAGCAAGAAAGAGTTGTCATTCTTGTTTGCGACACATCATCATGACCTGTTCTACATATCTGTGAAGTATCATGAAAATATTCCAAAAGGTATTCAAGTTATAGAGCGGACATGAAATCACACCTAAAACCATCAAGGGTAATAACTCAAAAAGTAAGAAAGCAGGAGTTGTCATTCTTGTTCGCGACACATCGTCATGACCTGTTCTACATATCTGCGAATTATCATGAAAATATTCCAAACGGTATTCAAGTTATAGAGCGCGCACGAAATCATACCTAAAATGATCAAGGGAAATAACTCAAAAAGTAAGAAAGCAAGAGTTGTCATTCTTGTTCGCGACACACCGTCATGACCTGTTCTACATACCTGTGAAGTATCATGAGAATATTCCAAAGGGTATTCTAGTTATATAGCGGACACGAATCTGCCAAAAAATCACACCTAAAACTATCAAGGGGAAATAACTCAAAAAGTAAGAAAGCAACAGTTGTCATTCTTGTTCGCGACACATCGTCATGACCTGTTCTACATTTCTGTGAAGTATCATGAAAATATTCCAAAGGGTATTCAAGTTACAGAGCGGACACGAATCTGCCGAAAAATCACCAAAGGGGAGATAATTCAAAAAGTACAATAGCAAGAGTTACCATTCTTGTACGCCACACATCGTCATGACCTGTTCTACATCACTGTGAAGTATCATGAAAATATTCCAAACGGTATTCAAGATATAGAGCGGACAAGAAAGTGTTTACTGCCGGACGGACGGACAGACGGACGGACGGACGGACGGACGCCAGGCTCATCGCTATATCCCCCAAACCATTCGGTCGGGGGATAAAAATGAAGGCACAATCAAATATTTTTTTTTATATGATCAAATGTATTGTTTATGTGTCCATCCTTGTAGGTTAGTTTTATCTGATGTTAGCATCTATTAGGGTGTTGCAGAGCATCACTGAGACATACGCCGCAGAAGTAATGTACGTTGACACGATATTGAAAGCAAAGGGCCAGGTTAGAGTTATTGACCAATAAATAAGAGACGAATATGCTATGATATTCTTCAAAACAATCATATGGCGTCCAGTTGTGTCTAAACTTGGTTTAAATCATGAAAAACATGCAAAGAGGGTGTTAGTTTGGGAAATCAGAGAAACAAAAGAACGATTTCAATGTTAAAACGAGATAAAACGTCAAACGTCATTAATGTGGTATTCCGCTGTAGCTGTACCTACCTAATTTGAAATGAAAACAAAGTTATTTTTCAATGAAATTTCTTTCAAATGTCACATAACATAGCTAAAAGATTCTGCGATATGAGAGAAATTATCATAGCTGCATTATCTGTACCGCCACAGCAAAAGTCCATGTATTTTTATCACCCCTCGTACGTTTATTATGAGACAAAACTAGCACCCTTGGATACTTTTTCAAAGTTTTCAAAATGAAATCTGTTCTGTGTTTGTAGATAATTTCAGGGTATTTTCAAAATCGAATTTGGGCTATTTAACCCAGCTTAACCTTAATCTTAGCCTTTTATTTTAAATAAAAGTTGAGAGTCATTATTTCTGCATCTTTCATTGAGTGGTTGAAACAATAAAAGCATTCTGTTGGAATCAATTATCTATGTGAAAATTCGCATCTTACAGAGTACAACTGACTTGAGCATCAGTGAAATAGCCATATTAAATTCTGGTACTCACCATCTTATGGTTGGGCTTAGCTCTTATAAATTCTTCTTATCTTTAGGTTCTATAACCCATATCATTATTTGGTCAGAAAGAAAATCATGGTACGACTGGCTATTGAAATGACACTGTTTTGGGGGTACATGTATCTCATCTGATAGGGTCCCAAATCTTACTCTCTAAATTTCATCAGTAGAATCGTTTTGCTTGATAGTTAAATTCAAGATAATTCTTTTACAATAAATTCATAAATGGATACGTTCTAGTTTTGTCTATTTATACAACGGGTGAAGGTACCACCTTTACTACTATTTTGTTTTTGTTCCACAGCATATTCAGAGACGGTGTGAGAAAGGTAACATTAATACTGAGCACTGTTCATACACCTTAACCTTTCAAGGACAGTTACAACTTGAGGATTTTTTAATCTATCTTTATCCGAGTGTCTATATTTTATATATACAGCTGTACTGAACCACACAAGACACGTCCACTTCTATATAGTTCTGTATCCTTTGACTGAGTATAGGTATCGGCAAAATTATAGAATACAATGTTTCGTTTTGGAAAAAATAAGCAGCAGCTTATAATTTTTCTTTGTTATCTTACAGGAGAACATTCTATTGCAAAAACAGCTTGTTCTTTCCAGGACCGTTTTATTAATCATAGTATGGCATTTTTTTGCGTAAAATAATCAATTATTAACGGCTCAAATAAATAAAAATAAAACATAATTTTACACAAATAGACTTTCAAAATGCCGGCCGAAATCAGGTTAATATAAAAGGAAATCCTTTTCTATCGCTTATCACATCCTGTCCTGCAAATCAGATGGAAAATGTAAAAAATAAAATATAGAAACCATCATAAAAGCACAACCTTAGAACACTGAGTTTAAAATTACCTCCTCTGTGTGTGTGTGTGTGTGTGTGTGTGTGTGTGAGAGAGAGAGAGAGTTGAGTGTGGAGGCGGGATGGAGTGGGGTATTGTATCGATGTCACTTGCGCACAGTGCCTAAACCAAAACAATAATTGTTCCAAAATATTAGTTATCCAAGCAAAACACTGTCAGTCTGAATTCTAATTCTATGGTCCCCCCTACATAATCAGTAATAATTGCATGCTGACCATTTGCGACGTCAGAAATGCCGGGCCGCGTAGCTTTTTTTCTGTTTAGCAAACATGCCCAATCATATTTACAAGCACGTAGCGCGTTTTCTCCTATATCAAATCATAAGATGTCAGTCGAAGCATACAGACATACAAAGACATTTTAGTTTATACAATAAGTAACAGCCAATTTTCAATGTCCAGGCATAAAAAAAGCCAAATCTAAGAGCGAGTCAAATAATTTATTGCTTACATAGTGGTTATAAGTCAAGCATTTTTTAATGTCTCATTTTTCAGGGCCGGAGAACTTCATCCTTGGCGAAATATGAATATTTGTCAGGTATTTTTTTCTAAATAACATCTAAAACTATTACATCTTTTCATACTTAATATCTATCTATCTATCTATCTATCCATCTATCTATCTATCACAGAAGGCTTGCGATTGTCCACTTATATCTTTTTTCAACTGGGCATTTATGTCTATGTTCAGATCTATCGCAGTCCTTCCAGTATTGTTGAAGGTCATACTATAGATATGCATGACCTTGTATTTTATAAACTGCTCTGGAAAAAACACATAAAGGACCTGGTATGATAAGGGCCATTTTTGGCCCCCATTCAAATTCTCTTAAAATTGCATGGTTTCTATTGCTTATCATTTGTGCGTGTGGGAACAAACAGAAATAATTTGTTTCACTTTTGTTAATTCTCAGAATAACATGATTTCTGACATGCCTATGTTGGTTCAATAATGTGAAGGAAACTTGCTAGAAAAACTGGGTTTAATATTTTTTCCTTTAAAGAAATAAGTCATTTACAATAGCTTTTGAAAGCTCTTGATAATAGGCTTATGATGAAATGCTTATACGTTGGGTACCACGGCCAATTGCCTGTGCACTGAACAAGGCCTGTCAAGGTACCCCACCCACTCAAGTCTGCAAGTCTAGAGACGCTAACCAAAAAATTCCAACAAATCAAAATGGGATGTGTACCAAATTATTCCTTGTGTTCTAACTAAGAAAATGATTACCCACAACATATGTTTATTTTGTCTATGAGCGGAGCTATGGGCGTTTTTGTGTTGAGAAAACAGGGGAAATGTTCCAAACGCTGCCAGTTTAAACATATAGCCCGGTCTCCAGCACATTTAATATTTTCATGGCATGTGAATATATCAAAATTATGTCTCCATATAAAATATAAAATGTGCTGGAGGCCGGGCTCATACATTTTGAAAGCCGCGAAGGCTACCAAATTTGTCTTTTTCGTCAGAATCCCCTGGGGGTATGGGTATGTTCAAGGTTAAAAACACAAATATTTTATGCAAGAACTGGTTGATTTTGTATTTGCTGTCACATTTTAGGTTGGAACTTTCCTATGAATGCATTTTAGTTATCGAAATAGAACTTTTGAAAAATGAGTTTTCTGGGGGCCAAATATTGGCCTTATCATACCAGGTCCTTTTAAATTTTCCATCTCACTTAGAGCATATTACAAATCATTTGATAATAAAGTGAAGTATTTAATCCGTAAAGATTCGAAATTTGTTGTATAAAATTATGTTATTCATTCTTAAAGGGTAGCTTTTTTATGAAATCACAAAAAAGAAAGAAAAGAACGTTGAACGGCAACGATCAGCAACTGGTGCCATCAAATTCATCTCGATTCCCACGACACAAAACGGGATATCTCAGCATAATGAAACAATATTAGGTGTAAGACAACACAAGCAGATAGCAATATGAACAGCTCTTTCCCAGGTAGGTGGTCACAAAATAACAGTTTTTTCGATGACTCCACAACAAACGATAGCGTGTAACGGCAACGGAAGTTCCATCTTGAACCGGTCAGTAATAAATAAACTTATCAACGTGGTACAGGCACAAGAAGATGCTTTCACATTTGTTAACGAGTCTAAAACAGCCTTTACTTGCGTTTCAAAGAATTACTGGGTTAAACATGTATTTTGCATTTCGCATGGCAGATCACGGTGTAGCACCAGTATTCAAGGCAACCTGTGGAAACTCTATATCGTTCAGCCAACACGAATGTCATACAGAGACGGGTACGTCGATTTAAATACAGTTAAAACTTCTTAGAAAAAAGCACAACAGTAAGTATTTACCCAGTCTCACCATGTAGATCGGTTCGGTAAAATGGGATTCGAACACGCATCAACTGATCTAGTATCGTCCGCAGTTTTTATTTAGAGATAAATTTGCTTGTGATAGGGTATTTGATATGCTTTTAACTCCTACAGAAATCAGCACTCTGCCCGACACGAGTTCATACAATACCACTGTAAAAGGGTTTTCTGTTTATGTACAAGATGTACTATCAGTTTTCTACTATATCTTTCAGAAGAACAGAAACTCATTCTCGAAAGCTGGATAGACGACGATAAATGTTTCGTAGAAACAAAGGCTTCTACTTGTGTTTACAATGAAATACAAAAAAGGCCATACCTTACCGTTGTGGGAAATTCCGGATCTGGCAAAACAGCTACAGCAAGACATTGTGCGTTAAAGCTGAAAGCCTTAGGATATTGCATTGTTCCCATAATTAAGGTGAAAGATATTCTCGCACCATCTTTAAAGCAAAATCTAGAACAAGTGTACATTTTGGATGACCCGGTAGGGACGGAAGGAGTAGATACTATAAAATTGACAAAGGCAGAGTCGTGCAATGATCAAATAATAAGCCTGTTGAAAAAATCTAATAGTAAAGTTTTATTAACATGTAGGACACAGATTGTGCAGGATCCTGTATTTCAAGCGTCTAGTTCATTTGTCAAGACACATACAATAGACTTACATGAAAACACGATACAATTAGCAGAGGTAGAAATGTCCGCTATATTGTCAAAACATTTTGAAAATGAAACCTTAAAACCGTTGGAGACCAGTAATATCCTTTTAACAGAGATTAAATGCTTCAACTTCCCGCTGTTGTGTAAGTTATACGCTGGCAACAAGCAGTATAGGGAAATGGGTAAAAACTTCTTCCTGAACCCTTTTCCCGTCATCGTGGATGAGATTGAAAAACTCAAATACAGGGATAAGCTAAAATACTGTGCGTTAGCGTCATGTTTACTACATGATAATCACTTAGAAAGTCTGACGTTTGCTATATTCTCCCCAGCTACTACTGATAAGAGTAAGATTTGCAGTCTGATGGAAGCGTGTAGTTTACCACCAACTACGTCTCTGAAAGATGTAGAAACAGCTGCGCAATGTTTGATTGGTGTTTATTTGATAAAGGTAGGAACAGTATATAGCTTCATTCATGACACTTTGTTTGAAGCTACAGCATACAGCTTTGGCAAAGATTTCCCACAGGTGGTGTTGAAACATTGCACATCTTCATTTATTAGAGAACATGTGAGATTCTCTTCAGCAACTGGGGACCATTTCATTGTATTAAGTACAAAATATTATCAGGAACTGTGCCAGAGATTACTCAAAGACATAGAGGCAGGAAACTTTCATGATGTTTTCATGAGTCAGTTGATCAAGCATAATGAATTCCAGAGATACTTCTCTGAGCACTTAAACAGTCTTACAAATAAAACAATAACCAAGCTGTTTTTTGAAACTAATGTCAACTTGGACAAATTTTTGTCATATCAAACTGACAACAGTGGGAGTATAGGGAGCATCAATGTCATCAAAGATATCTTTTTATCTTTACCGCGTGTTAAGTGTATTCATTTTCTCCTGGCTCTAGGTTTGTCATCATTTGCAAAAGTTTGTTTACAGAAGCTTGACTTCTCACTTATACAAACAGAAAGTCTGAGCTTGCTACCAGTAGCATGTTTAGGAGGGAATGTTGAAGTCGTTAATTTATTACAGAATGACAAATTCAATTGCGATTTCAATGAGGTTTGGTGTGGGAATATGTCCTCCCTACATATGGCGGCATTATCTGGAAATACTTGTATGATGGATTTGGTTATCAAGCAGGGCAAATTTGTAAAAAGAGTCTCACCAGACACTGCGGCATTTGTGTTTCGGAATACGGGAAATGTAGATTTATGTACCAAATATGGCGAGTCTCCATTGTATATGGCTGCTGCAGTTGGAAATATAGAGATAGTAGAGTTGCTACTTAAGAATAAGGCAAATGTAGATTTATGCCACCAAGATGGCGGATCTCCACTGTATATAGCTGCTCAAAATGGCCATACGGACATAGTAGAAGTACTTCTTCAGTATAAGGCTAATATAGATTTATGTCACAAAGATGGTATATCGCCACTGTCTGTCGCTGCACACAATGGCCATAAAGACTCAGTAGAATTGCTACTTCAGTATAAGGCTAATGTAGATTTATGTGACAAAGATGGGTACTCTCCATTGTATGTGGCTGCACAAAAAGGACATAATCACATAGTGGAATTGCTACTTCAGTATCAGGCAAATGTAGATTTATGTCACAAAAACGGTGCCTCTCCATTGAGTATAGCTGCACATGAAGAACCTACAGACATAGTAAAATTGCTTCTTAAATATAAGGCCAATGTAGATTTATGTGACAAAGATGGCGTGTCTCCACTGTATATAGCTGTACAAAAAGAACATAAACAGATAGTTGAAGTGTTACTTCAGTATAAGGCTAACGTAGATTTATGTGACAAAGATGGTTTCTCTCCACTGTATATAGCTGCACAAAAACGAAACCTTGACATAATAGAACTGCTACTTCAGTATAAGGCTAATGTAAATTTATGTAACAAAGACGGTTTTTCTCCACTATATATAGCTGCACAAAATGGACATAAAGATGCAGCAGAATTGCTAGTTCAGTATCAGGCAAATTTAGATTTATGTGACAAAGGTGGTGCCTCTCCACTGCATGTGGCTGCATATAATGGACACAAAAACTTAGTAAAATTGCTACTTAAGCATAAGGCTACTGTAGATTTATGTGACAAAGATGGTGTCTCTCCGCTGTTTACAGCTGCACACAAGGACCATAAAGACATAGTCGGATTGTTACTAAAGTATAACGCAAATGTAGATTTATGTGACAAGGATGGTTCCTCTCCACTGTGGAGAACTGCATATGAAGGACATACAGAAATAGTAGAATTGCTACTTAAGTATAAGTCAAATATAGAATTATGTAACAAAGATCGTATCTGTCCACTGCATATAGCTGCAGAAACAGGGCATAAAGACATTGTAGAATTGCTACTTAAGTATAAGGCTACTGTAGATTCATGTGATAAAGATGGTTCCTCTCCAGTATATGTGGCTGCGTACAATGGACATAAAGACATAGTCGAAATGCTACTTAAGGAGAAGGCAAATGTAGATTTATGTGACAAAGATGGCTTCTCTCCGCTGTATATAGCTGCACACAAAGGATATAAAGACATAGTCGAATCGCTACTTCAGCACAAGGCAAATGTAGATTTATGTCACAAAGATGGCTTCTCTCCGCTGTATATAGCTGCATATGATGGACAAAAAGACATAGTACAATTGCTACTTCAGTACAAGGCAAATATAGATTTATGTGATAAAGATGGCAACTCACCGCTGTATATTGCTGCAGATAATGGACATAAAGACATAGTAGAATCGGTACTTCAGAACAAGGCAAACGTAGATTTATGTCGCAAAGATGGTGTATCTCCACTGTTTATTGCTGCAGAAAATGGATATAAAGACATAGTTAAATTGCTACTTAAGAACAAGGCAAGGGTAGATTTATGTGATAAAGATGGATTCTCTCCGCTGTGTATTGCTGCACAAAATGGACATAAAGACATAGTAGAATTTCTACTTCAGTACAAGGCAAATGTAGATTTATGTGATAAAGATGGCTTCTCTCCGCTGTGTGTTGCTGCACAATTTGGACATAAAGACATAGCAGAAATGCTACTTCAGTACAAGGCAAACGTAGATTTATGTCGCAAAGATGATGTATCTCCGCTGTTTATTGCTGCAGAAAATGGACATAAAGACATAGTAAAATTGCTACTTCAAAACAAGGCAAATGTAGATTTATACAATAAAGATGGCTTCTCTCCGCTGTATATTGCTGCAGAAAATGGACATAAAGACATAGTCGAAATGCTACTTCAGGACAAGGCAAATGTAGATTTATGTGATAAAGATGGCTTCTCTGCGCTTTATATAGCTGCACAAGATGGACATAGAGACAAAGTAGAATTGCTACTTAAGTATAAGGCTACTGTAGATTTATGTGATAAAGATGGTTCCTCTCCAGTGTTTGTGGCTGCGTACAATGGACATAAAGACATAGTCGAAATGCTACTTAAGGAGAAGGCAAATGTAGATTTATGTGACAAAGATGGCCTCTCTTCGCTGTATATAGCTGCACACAAAGGACATAAAGACGTAGTCGAATCGCTACTTCAGCACAAGGCAAATGTAGATTTATGTCACAAAGATGGTTTCTCTCCGCTATATATAGCTGCATATGATGGACAAAAAGACATAGTAGAATTGCTACTTCAGTACAAGGCAAATGTAGATTTATGTGATAAAGATGGCATCTCACCGCTATATATTGCTGCAGAAAATGGACATAAAGACATAGTAGAATCAGTACTTCAGAACAAGGCAAATATAGATTTGTGTGATAAAGATGGTGACTCTCCACTGTATAGAGCTGCACAAAAAGGGCATAAAGACATGGTAGAATTGCTACTTCAGAACAAGGCAAATGTAGATTTATGTGATAAAGATGGTATCTCTCCGCTGTATATTGCTGCAGAAAATGGACATAAAGACATAGTAAAATTGCTAATTCAGAACAAGGCAAATGTAGATTTATGTGATAAAGATGGCTTCTCACCGCTCTATATTGCTGCAGAAAATGGACAAAAAGACATAGTAGAATCGGTACTTCAGAACAAGGCAAACGTAGATTTATGTAGCAAAGATGGTGTATCTCCACTGTTTGTTGCTGCAGAAAATGGACATAAAGACATAGTAAAATTGCTACTTCAGAAGAAGGCAAATGTAGATTCATGTGATAAAGATGGCTACTCTCCGCTGTGTGTTGCTGCACAAAATGGACATAAAGACATAGTAAAATTGCTACTTCAGAAGAAGGCAAATGTAGATTCATGTGATAAAGATGGCTACTCTCCGCTGTGTTTTGCTGCACAAAATGGACATAATGATATAGTAGAATTGCTACTTCAGTACAAGGCAAATGTAGATTTATGTCACAAAGATGGCTTCTCTCCGCTGTATATAGCTGCATATGATGGACATAAAGACATAGTAGAATCGCTACTTCAGTACAAGGCAAATGTAGATTTATGTGGCAAAGATGGCTTCTCTCCACTGTATATTGCTGCATATAAAGGACATAAAGACATAGTAGAATTGCTGCTTCAGTACAAGGCAAATGTAGATTTATGTCACAAAAATGGCTCCTCTCCGCTGTGTATTGCTGCACAGAATGGACATAAAGACATAGTAGAATTGCTAATTCAGTACAAGGCAAATGCAGATTTATGTCAAAAAGGTGACTTCTCTCCGCTGTATATTGCTACACAAGAAGGACATAAAGACATAGTAGAATTGCTAATTCAGTACAAGGCTAATGTAGATTTATGTGACAAAGATAATGAGTCTCCACTGTATATTGCTACACAAGAAGGACATAAAGACATAGTAGAATTGCTACTTCAGTACAAGGCAAATGTAGATTTATGTAACAAAAATGGCTCCTCTCCGCTGTATATTGCTGCACTAAAAGGACATAAAGACATAGTAGAATTGCTGCTTCAGTATAAGGCAAATGTAGATTTATGTAACAAAAATGGCTCCTCTCCACTGTATATTGCTGCACTAAAAGGACATAAAGACATAGTAGAATTGCTGCTTCAGTACAAGGCAAATGTAGATTTATGTAACAAAGATGGCTTCTCTCCGCTGTATTTAGCTGCACAAGAAGGACATAAAGACATAGTAGAATTGCTGCTTCAGTGCAAGGCAAATGTAGATTTATGTCACAAAAATGGCTCCTCTCCGCTGTGTATTGCTGCACAAAACGGACATAAAGACATAGTAGAATTGCTAATTCAGTACAAGGCTAATGTAGATTTATGTGACAAAGATAATGAGTCTCCACTGTATATTGCTACACAAGAAGGACATAAAGACATAGTAGAAATGCTACTTCAGTGCAAGGCAAATGCAGATTTATGTCAAAAAGGTGACTTCTCTCCGCTGTATATTGCTATACAAGAAGGACATAAAGCCATAGTAGAATTGCTACTTCAGTACAAGGCTAATGTAGATTTATGTGACAAAGATAATGAGTCTCCACTGTATATTGCTACACAAGAAGGACATAAAGACATAGTAGAATTGCTACTTCAGTACAAGGCAAATGTAGATTTATGTAACAAAAATGGCTCCTCTCCGCTGTATTTTGCTGCACTAAAAGGACATAAAGACATAGTAGAATTGCTGCTTCAGTATAAGGCAAATGTAGATTTATGTAACAAAGATGGAGAATCTCCACTGTATATTGCTGCACTAAAAGGACATAAAGACATAGTAGAATTGCTGCTTCAGTACAAGGCAAATGTAGATTTATGTAACAAAGATGGCTTCCCTCCGCTGTATTTAGCTGCACAAGAAGGACATAAAGACATAGTAGAATTGCTGCTTCAGTGCAAGGCAAATGTAGATTTATGTTACAAAGATGGCGATTCTCCGCTTTATATTGCTGCACAAGAAGGACAGAAGGACATAGTAGAATTGCTGCTTCAGTGCAAGGCAAATGTAGATTTATGTTACAAAGGTGGCTTCTCTCCGCTGTATATTGCTACACAAAAAGGACATAAAGACATAGTAGAATTGCTACTTCAGTACAAGGCAAATGTAGATTTATGTAACAAAAATGGCTCCTCTCCGCTGTATATTGCTGCATCTAAAGGACATAAAGACATAGTAGAATTGCTGCTTCAGTGCAAGGCAAATGTAGATTTATGTAACAAAGATGGCTTCTCTCCGCTGTGTAAAGCTACACAAGAAGGACATAAAGACATAATAGAATTGCTACTTCAGTACAAGGCTAACGTAGACTTATGTAACAAAGATGGCTTCTCTCCGCTGTAGATAGCCAAACAAGAAGGACATAAAGACATAGTAGAATTGCTGCTTCAGTGCAAGGCAAATGTAGATTTATGTGACAAAGGTTGTGTATCTCCGCTATATATTGCTCCACAATGACATAAGAACATAGTTGAATTGCTACTTCAGTACACGGCTTATGTAGATTTATGTGACAAAGATAATGAGTCTCCACTGTATATTGCTGCACAAGACAGACATAAAGACATAGTAGTAGAATTGCTACTTCAGTACAAGGCAAATGTAAATTTATGTAACGACAATGGCTCCTCTCCACTGTATATTGCTACACAAGAAGGACATAAAGACATAGTAGAATTGCTACTTCAGTACAAGGCAAATGTCGATTTATGTAACAAAGAGGGCTTCTCTCCGCTGTATATTGCTACACAAGAAGGACATAAAGACATAGTAGAATTGCTGCTTCAGTACAAGGCAAATGTCGATTTATGTAACAAAGTTGGTGTTTCTCCACTCAATTTAGCTGCATATAAAGACGTAAAGACATAGTAGAATTGCTTACTTAGTACAAGGCAAATGTAGATTTATGTAACAATGATGGCTTCTCTTCGCTGTTTATAGCTACACAAGAAGGACATTAAGACAAAGTAGAATTGCTAGTAAATTTTAAGTTACAAAATTTAGCTGCATATAAAGGACATAAAGACATAGTAGAATTGTTACTTCAGTACAAGGCAAATATAGATTTATGCTACAAAGATGGCTTCTCTCCGGTGTATAAAGCTACACAAGAAGGACTTAAAGACATAGTTGAATTGCTACTTCCGTGCCAGGCAAATGCAGATTTATGTAACAAAGGTGGTGTTTTTGCACTGAATTTAGCTGCATATAAAGCACATAAAGACATAGTAGAATTGCTACTTCAGTACAAGGCAAATGTAGATTAATTTGACAAAGATTGTGTATCTCCACTGTATATTGCTGCACAAAATGGACATACAGACATAGTAGAATTGCTACTTCAGTACAAGGCAATTGTAGATTTATGTAACAAAGATGGAGAATCTCCACTGTATTGTCCTGCATATATTGGACATAAAGACATACTAGAATTGCTACTTCAATACAAGGCTAAGGAAGATTTAGGTACCGAAGATGGTGCATCTCCAATGTATATTGCTGCAAAAGAAGGACATAAAGACATAGTAGAATAGCTACTTCAGTGCAAGGCAAATGTAGATTTATGTAACAAAGGTGGCTTCTATCCGCTGAATTTAGCTGCATATAAAGGACATAAAGACATAGTAGAATTGCTACTTAAGTACAAGGCAAATGTAGATTTATTTGACAAAGATGGTGCATCTCCGCTGTATATTGCTACACATGAAGAGCATAAAGACATAGTAGAATTGCTACTTCAGTGCAAGGCAAATGTAGATTTATTTTACATAGGTGGTGTTTCTCAACTGAATTTAGCTGCATGTAAAGGACAAAAAGACATAGTAGAATTGCTTATTCAGTACAAGGCAAATTTAGATTGATGTCACAAAGATGGTATATATCCGCTGTATATTGCTGCACAGAATGGATATAATGATACAGTAGAATTTCTACTTCAGTACAAGGCAAATGTAGATTTACGTCACAATGATGGCCTCTCTCCGCTGTATATTGCTGCAAAACATGTACATAAAGATATAGTAGAATTGCTACTTCAGTACGGGGCAAATGTAGATTTATGTCGCAAAAATGGTGGATCTCGACTGTATATTGCTGAAAAAAAAAACGGACATAAAGACATAGTAGAATTGCTACTTAAGTACAAGGCACTTGTAAATTTATGTTACAATGGTGTCTCACCGCTGAATGCGGCTGCACATATAGGACATAAAACGTTGTAGAGCCGCTACTTAAGTATAATGCAAATGTAAATTTATGTGATAAAGATGGTATCTCTCCACTTTATACAGCTGCACAAAATGGACATAAAGACATAGTAGAACAGCTACTCAAGTATAAGGCAAATGTAGGTTATGTGATAAAAATGGTAATTCTCCATTGTCTGTGGCTACCCAAAATGGGCACAAAGACATAGAAAAACTGCTACTTAAATTTGAAGGCAAATGTAGACTTATGTAACAAAAATGGTATTTACCCTTCAGCTGATGCGTCAGCAACCTAGAAAAGTCAAAGAAATTTGAATCAATTCAAGGTCAGTGAAAAGTCAGGGAATTTCCACAATGGTCAAGAGATTTGAAATAACAGAAAAGTCAGATAATGTTCAAGGAATTTTATAGTTCTGGCTCAGAATTTGGTGTGATATTATTGGTCGTATTCTAGTGATTTATGAAATGTTGTCTCTCTCTCGGTCGCTGGGTACTATTTAGAATTGATTATCAATATTAAAGGTACGCTTCAAATCTTTTAATCAATACATTTGTGATTTGCACAAAGGGGTTGCTTCACTATTCTAGAAAACAGTCTTTGTCATTTATATGCTGCAAGAAGAAATAAAGGCCGTAAAATATCAGTATTTGAGTCAGGGAAAAATAAAATTTGATCAGGACAAAGCTGTGGAAAATCAGGGAACTTTTGTTTGACTCATTGCAGCAATTCTGCCACTGTATGTGGCTGCTTTTATTGGCTACATGTATAATCTTGTTTTGTTTGAATAAACTTTTCTCTTAAGATGCTTCAAAATATTTAATTGCATAAATAATATTTTCACTTCAGTATCTTTCTCTAGTTTAATGCTATAAATTAATCTAACTGCATTGAATTTCTTAAATGCATTACTTTTTTCGTTTAAGTGCCATAAATCATTAATTGCACTGATTTTTATTTTTGAAATCCATTGGCTATTTATTTAAATGCTGTATAAAATTTATTCAGTTGCATTAAGCTTCAATTATATGTCTTGTTTTCTATCTAAAGGCAACAACTGTATATGTGTATGCAATAAAATCATTTAACTGCATAAGCATGCCGGGGAGGCTCTATCTACCTAAAGGGATCAGAAGATTTGAAAAGCCGAGGAAGTTAACTAGTTACAAGTCATGTTCGATGTAACCAAACGGATTAACTCGAGTGACCCTAATCCGCACTTTTTGTCAAAATGTAAAACAAAAACATCCGCTGGTTAATTGCAATTCTATTTATAAACTAGCTGATGAAGTCGGTCATGAGGAAGGTCCAAAACAATTGTATCTGCACTTATTCTGAACACTTGTTGTAGCCCCTCTCTAGATCCGCTGACCAAGGCGCTGAGGACGAGATATCTTTTGATGTAGAATTCCCATACAAGCATATCCTGTCACCCATCATAAGACCAAATGCGCTCCTGTGAGGGATCGAAACATAGTGCTTTTTAGAGAATCCCGGACTAAATTACTTGCCATGCTACATAGTGCTTAAACGGAGAATCCCAAACAAAATTATTTGCCATCCACCATAATGCTTTAACGGACAATCCCGAATAAAAGGACTTACCATGCTACATATTGCTTTAACGGAGAATCCCAAGCATAATTACTTGTCATGCTACATAATGCTTTAACGGAGAATCCCAAACATAATTACTTGAAATGCTAGATAATACTTTAACGGAGAGTCCCAAACATAATTACTTGCCATGCTACATAATGCTTTAACGGAGAATACCGAACAAAATTACTTGCCATGATACATAATGCTTTAATAGACAATCCCGAACAAAATTACTTGCCATGCTACATAGTACCTTAACGGAGAATCCCGAACAAAGTTACTTGCCATGATACATAATGCTTTAACGGAGAATCCTGAACAAAATTACTTGCCATGCCTCAAAGTGCTTTATATGAGAATCCCGAACAAAATTACTTTCCATGCTACATAGTGCTTTTACGGAGAATCCCGAACAAAATAACTTGCCATGCTAGATAATGCTTTAACGGAGAATCCCGAACAAAATTACTTGCCATGCTACATTGTACTTTAACGGAGAATCCCAAAGAAAATCACTTGCAATGCTACATAATGCTTTAACGTAGAATCCCTAACAAAATTACATGCCTTGCTACGTAGTGATTTTACGGACAATCCCGATCAAAATAACTTGCCATGCTACATAATGCTTTAACGGAGAATCCCGAACAAAATTAATTGCTATGCTACATAGTACTTTAACGGAGTATCCCAAAGAATATAACTTGCAATGCTGCATAATGCTTTAACGGAGAATCCCTTACAAAATTACATGTCTTGCTACATAATGCTTTAACGGAGAATCCCGAAGAAAATCACTTGCCATGCTGCATAGTGCTTTAACGGAGAATCCCGAAGAAAATTATTTGCCATGCTACATAGTGCTTTAACGGATAACGGAGACTTTCGAATAAAATAACTTGCCATGCTACATAGTGCTTTAACGGAGAATCCAGAACAAAATTACTTGTCATGCTACATAGTGCTTTAACGGAGAAACCCGAACAAATTTACTTGCCATGCTTGGCGTCGGCCAATACAAAAACCCTTCTGAAACAAGTCTGGATCGGCATCGTTTGCTAATTTGAACTGTTGCTGCTATGCGAATGGTAGACTGCGCTGACGCTGATAGCAAGGGTCCGTAAAGAGCAAGCTGTCTGTGTCTACACTATCTAGCTATCATTTCTTATTTGAGTTTCACAGATGCATCACAAACCGAAGAGTGACATTCGATCATGACAGGCTGTTCCGATAAAAGTCTTAGCTGGGTCTTGGGCGCTTGCTGAGACAGATTAAAATTGTCAGTACCTCTTTCTTCATTATTTGGACCTTTGAAACTCAGAAAAAATCACAGGTAGACACAGATCAGCTACCATCCAATAAGCGTCAGCGACGTCTATCATTCACAGACCAGAGACAATCTCATTTGAAGAAGTTTTGTATGTCTGATGCCAACAAAGCCTTGTTGTGATTCCTCCACCAAAGCATGTTTCGGCTCCCTAATAGAACAAAGCATGTTTCAGCATGTTTCGGATCCCTAATAGAACAAAGCATGTTTCGGCTCCTTAATAGAACAAAGCATGTTTCAGCATGTTTCAGCATGTTTCGGCTCCTTAATAGAACAAAGCATGTTTCAGCATGTTTCAGCATGTTTCGGCTCCTTAATAGAACAAAGCATGTTTCAGCATGTTTCAGCATGTTTCGGATCCCTAATAGAACAAAGCATGTTTCGGCTCCTTAATAGAACAAAGCATGTTTCAGCATGTTTCAGCATGTTTCGGCTCCTTAATAGAACAAAGCATGTTTCAGCATGTTTCAGCATGTTTCGGATCCCTAATAGAACAAAGCATGTTTCGGCTCCTTAATAGAACAAAGCATGTTTCGACTCCCTAATAGAACAAAGCATGTTTCGGCTCCCTAATAGAACGAAGCATGTTTCGGCTCCCAAATAGAACAAAGCATGTTTCGGCTCCCTAATAGAACAAAGCATGTTTCGGCTCCCTAATAGAACAAAGCATGTTTCGGCTCCCTAATAGAACAAAGCATGTTTCGGCTCCCTAATAGAACAAAGCATGTTTCGGCTCCTTAATAGAACAAAGCATGTTTCGGCTCCCTAATAGAACAAAGCATGTTTCAGCATGTTTCGGCTCCCTAATAGAACAAAGCATGTTTCGGCTCCCTAATAGAACAAAGCATGTTTCGACTCCCTAGTAGAACAAAGCATGTTTCGGCTCCCTAATAGAACAAATGTATAGCATCATCAGCCGATGTGCAGAGAACAAAAACCATAACTCTGCCTTCATTTGTTACTGAATTATGCCCTTTGAAATTTTGAGTGCAGAAATCGTGTCCGCTCCATAACTCTGAAACCGTTAAAGATATTTTCACGAGAGTTGGTACAAATGTAAGGCATTATCAGACGATGTGCAGAGAACAAGAACTATAACTCTTCCTACATTATTTACTGAATTATGCCCCTTTGTAATATTGAGTTTAGAAATCGTGTCTGCTACATAACTCTGAAACCGTTAGAGATATTTTCATGAGACTTGGTACAAATGTAAAGCATGATCAGACAATATGCAGAGAACAAGAACCATACCTCTGCCTACATTTCTACTGAATTATGCCCATTTGTAATTTTAAATACAGAAATCATGTCCGCTCTTTAACTCTGAAATTTTTAGAGATATTTTCAGAAGACTTGGTACAAATGTAAAGCATCATCAGACAATGTGCAGAGAACAAGAACCCCAACTCTGCCTACATTTGTTAATGAATTATGCCCCTTTGCAATTTTAAATATAGAAATCATGTCCTCTCTATAGCTTTAAAACCATCAAAGATATTTTCATAAAACTTGTACATAATTTAAAGCATCATCAAACAATGAGCGAAGAATATAAACTGTAACTTCATCTACATTTTCACACAGAATTATTCCCCTTTGTAGTTTACAGTCTAGAAAACGTGATCGCCCTCTAACTTTAAAACTATTGAAGATATTTTCACAAGACTTGGTACAAATATAAACATCTTTAGACAATGTGTAGAGAAAAAGAACCATAACTACACCTTCATTTTTAACAAACTTATAACCCTTTGTTATTTCAGGAATGGAGATCTTATCCGCTCTATAACTTTAAAGCCTTTGAAGATATTTTTTTATAAAACTTGGTACAAATATAAAGCATCAGGTGTGCAGAATGCAAGAATGGTAACATCAGTTTCCTGCGTCACAGAGTTGTTACCCATGTTTTAATCAATCACGATTTTATATTTTGCCCATTTCTCAATTACACTACCAGAGGCTTAATTTCAAACAACATATTGAATATGAAGGAACAACATGATAATAGAAAGCTGGTGTTGCAATTTCTGGTTGGGCGCATATGACTTAAATGTCAACAGTTTCATAAAGGCAGGGCCCTATTAGTTATCATGTTTCTAGCTTGTTGTTATTCTCTTCAAAAGCTTATGCTGTGGCGCGCAGAAAACTTCGGCAAGCAGCTTTTAATGGAGGACGCAACATATGTTTTATGTATAAAATAAACAAGAATACCAGTTTGGGGGTCTGAAGAAGAAAAAAGGCTGGCAGGTATATAGCTATATGCTAACTATGAATGTTTGGACCAACTTGTTCGCATCAAACATCTTTTGGCCTCCTCTTAATACCGTCTTGGTTAGCCAGTTCATATAATTATGGATTGGACTTCAAACTAATTTTATATGGAGAATTCACTAAGAACACAAGACCGCTGTGGCTATGTAGTTCTTATTAGGAGCTACATCATATGTTTGTAAAGGGGAATTCTCTCTAACAGAATTTGACAAAGGCACGTATTGGTCAAGACAACGGACAAATCCTGGATGAAGAAGAACCAGGTAGTCAGTCCACGTATTTGCATGTTTGCTGACTTTTTATTCACAGGGCTTTTCCTGCTCGAATATACACCTGGACAAAAGTTAAGCACCTCCAATTATTGTTGTTAAAACGTAATCTAAACTTTTCACAACTTTTCACCGACAGTATTCCAAACCATTTCTTTTCGTAATTATTCAGCCTTGACATACTGCTTCTTGATATCTGAGTAAATGGGCATGAGTTGCAGGTTGATCAGTCAAAAATTTTAATTGATAGTGCGCGCTGAGTTTTGAACGAAAAACGTGAATTGTTTAACTTTGGGGCTGCAATCAAGAAACGTCGTGTTTCATTGGTTGGTTATATCCAGAAGTGACTGATTTGAGAAGCACATAAAGACTCAAGTAAAAGTTATGTAACTCAATTTGTCCGTGAAAAAGAGTGTCAAGTTTTACCCCTACATAAAATAGGACCATCGCCCAAATGATGACAAATCATTTTGACAAATGATGGCCCCGAATTCAGTCAGAACATGTTAGTTGTACCGATTTTTGAATTGCATTCAAAATCAATTTCAACATCTGTTTTTCTTTCTATGATGCTCGATGGAAAAAGATGAATTTTTACTGGGGGTGCTAACTTTTTGCAGGTGTATAATAGAGTACGCTGGAGACAACTCAGTTGACCTTCCCGGCATGCTTATGCAATTTAAAGATTTTATTGCATACAAATACGCATGTGTTGCCTTTAAATAGAAAACCGGACATATAAATAAAATTTAATTTTACATCATTCAAATAAATAATTAATGGATTTCATGAATTTCAGTGCAATTACATTTTTATACCATTTAAACGAAAAAAATTATGCATGTAAATGAAATTTAATGCCGTTAGCTTAATTCATAATTTATTTGGAATAAATTAAGGTAGTGGAGTTTAATGAATTTATATGCATTAAACTATTTTGTAGTATTTAAAAAGATAAGTTTATTCATATAAAACAAGATTTTAGCACATAAATAAAGACTTTATGAATTTCGCAACATTTCACATGCCATAGTCATAATTAATCCTAAACGTTTTATGTCAATAAAAGTAGTGTAATTACGCTTATGGTTGAAGACTGTGACTTATGTTAACTCACAAGCATAAACTTTTGTGTATCTCATTATAAGACAGGCGTACATGACGTAACAGTTTTATGTAAAAAGATTCAAAGTATTCATTTAACAGTATTTAGAATTTATATTACCACTGAATGTGACTTGGACGACACATGTTGCTTACACATGTCATATACCCATTTTCTCAAAAGTAAGTCTTATTTAGACAAAGAGAAATGTTGCATGTAACAGATTTGTGTTATGCGCCATGTGTTTTGGGGTGTTCACACGGTGACTTTTGTTGCATGACACATGCCATGCATCGAGTGTCACCGTGTTAACACACCTTTAGATATTTACGATGTACTCAATCATGTACTCTAACTTTTAAATTGATTGACTGTGTTCCGGACGTTATCTATTTTATCACAAGATTACTGTTATTATTTTGTTGTTTCAAGAATATTGTAACGTTGTTACTCTTGGTAAGTGTGTGTACACAAAAATGGGAGTTGTGAAAATCGTTTAAATTTGTGATTTTTTATTATTATTATTATTATTGTTATTTAAACGACACATGACCTAACATACTAGTAATTTCGAGCTTCAGACCATTGAGTGTACAAAGAAATTTCAGTTCAGTTCAGTTCTATTCTCCTAACGACATTTCCGAAATGACTCAGCGGTACGTATCCACAATTGCACGCACTTGGCGCTTTCCCAATATTAGAAGAACAGTTGTCCTAAGGCGGTATTCTTAGACAAAAAAAAGAAGAAATTAATTAGCGGTGAGTCACTTCCTTTACACAGTCGACTTTTACTAGTGGAAATAGCAAAAAGTAGATTGTGACTTTGTTTATAACGTTCGGTTTGATACTATTGAAGTGAAGTCTCGAAAACAGCACAGGTACCCGAATAGAACTGCATGTATACTCTTCGCCAAAAGTAAAGTATATTGTAAAAGTGAATGTAAAGTTCTAATCAACGCATTCTGTCTTCAATATTAATAATTAACCATCGTCAAAAACATCAAGTTTGAATCATGTTGGTATCTGAGAAAGAAATGCAAAAACGTTTGCTTAGGAATGTCAAACTTGAAAAAGGTTTTAAATAATATAACGCTCCTGGCTCTGCTTTAGTGGTTACTGGTAAAACTATTAATATAACGTCGTAAGCACTCTTCTGGTCTGTTCCGATATTATACAATTATTGACTTTTATTGAGGTGAATATGCAGTTTTGTTAACATGCATACTTCATATTGACCGACGCGAAGCGGAGGTCAATATGTTATGTTTGCAGGTAAAAAAACTGCATTTTCACCGAAATAAAGGTCAATAAATGTTTTATTTATTGATAGTTATAAATGCAGTTTTCTTTGATAGATATTACGGTACTACGGTATATTAGAGGTAACTGGTAAAAATATTGTTATTACGTCGTAAGCACTCTTCTGGTCTGTTCCGATATTAAACAATTATTGAGCTTTAATTATTGAGGTGAATATGCAGTTTTATTGACATGCAAACTGCATATTGAGCGACGCGAAGCGGAGGTCAATATGTTTCATGTCCCAGATGTAACACACAATTTCATTGGCTGATTTGACGTCATGTGCCAGTCAATATTTTGCGATATTCACCAGCTAGTCAGTGAATATTACTTTTACATTGACGTCATTGTATTGTCGTGACGTAACGTCTGAAGTACGTGAATGTTAATGGCGTAACGTCGCCAGATGAAACCATGTACTCGTAGTACAGTCATGAATTTCAAAGGAATTTAGGAATGTATTTAGAATTATCATATAATAAAACAATTGTTGGCCTTTATTTCGGTGAATATGCAGTTTTATTGACCTGCAAACATCATATTGACCGATGCAAACTGAAAACATAACATATTGACCTCCGCTTTGCGTCGGTCAATATGATGTTTACAGGTCAATAAAGCTGCATATTCACCTCACAAAGGTCAATAATTGTATAATGTTTGCAGGTAAAAACTGCATTTTCACCGAAATAAAGGTCAATAAATGTTTTATTTATTTATAGTTTTAAATACAGTTTCCTTTGATAGATATTACGGTACTGCATGGTATTTTCTCGCAACGTTACGCCATTAACATTAATGTATATGCAATGTTACGTCACGAAAATACAAATGATGTCAGCGTTAAGTAATATTCATTGGCCAGACCGGTGAATATCGCAAAATAGTGACCGGCACGTCACGTCGGATAAACGACTGATATTTTACGTTACTGATGTGAAAATGTATACATTACATCACTATTGTTATTGTAGAGGAAGCTGATTTTTTTTTTCTAGTGAGAACTGGAAAAAGTATGTTTATACACTGCTCAAAATATTTAAAGAAGCATCATATATTTTTCCAAAGACGACAGTGCAACGCATCCCCACTTTGAGGGTCGTTTATTTTTGCTCAACAAAGACCAGGAATTTCAAGTTATTTTGTCATTTTTAAGGAAGTCGAGGTTACTAACTACACAAATTTGGATTCAATATACGAGGGGCATTTCAGAAATAATGTAGTAAGTGAGTGAGTGCTTTGGGTTTAACGGCCCTTTGAGACAGTATTTCAGTCTATATCGGGCCGTCTCCCAGAGAGAGGGAGAAAGAAGAGAGAAATGATAGACGAGAGAAAAAATGTCCAAACAACCCCCACCAGCACCTACTGCCAGCACAGTAGGCCCTTGCCCTACTATTATTCATATCAGTAGGACGCCCCGGCACCGGAAGTTACACGCAGCACCATCGCACTACCCGACCACCCCTCAGAAATAATGTAAATGATCTCAGAGTATCCTACTGATTGATATCAAAAAGTTATTCCATATATATCATTAGAAAGGTAAATTCAAGTGTTCACTGCTGCATACAGAGTACTTTCAGGACACATTTCTGTGTTTCTGAGAGTAATCAAATTATGAGCCATGGAAGATTATTATATTCATATTATCTCTCTTCCCACTGTGGGTATAATTATCAGCAGCTGTATATAATTAGTGAGGATACCTGGGAGATGCTCTTATTAATACCACTGCCCATGCATTAGAATAATATTTCACACAATGTATGAATTGCTATGAAGAACAAAACTAATAATAAAAATACTGGTTAATGAAATTTTATTTATTTGAAACTCAGAGCGGATATTCAGGATCATAAGTATAGCCATGGTAAAATATTATAAATGTGCGCACAGTTAAGTCTCAGTTCAGGCTGTTCATTGCACAGTCTAGTCTATCTGTGCTACACAACTGCGGGGACATTGGATCACTGGCTATCCTTACAGTTTCGAGAGACTGCCGGAAATTCATGCTGACATGAGTCTTTCTGGTGGGCATTCAGAAACGTCCAATTTTATATACTTTTTTGAAACCATAGCTAGATAAATGTGATGTTTGCATCAACAAAGGTGTCAAAATACATTTTAGAAAATAAATATATAGCACTATTTTCTACTTGTTCATAAAAATGATCAATATAAAATAAGCAAAATTTATCATTCAAAATAATAGTTTCAATAACACAAACGTCTAAAAAGACATCAGTAGGCTACGTGGCATTAGGCAAACTAGATAGTTCATTCGTCTGATTACATATACAGTGGCCCAACGATAATGTGTTATTGACAAACATTGGTGTAAACATGGCACGCACCATTGAAAGGGGTGACAGGTACTTACCTGTAGTAAGTTAGGGCGCCTGACCATATTATAATGGTTAAAATGCCACAGAATAAATCACGAGTCAGAGTAGCTCAGTGGACCAGATTACCAACACCTAGCTTGGTTTGGCTACGGTCGTAGGTTCAAATCACACGTGTTTGTTTTTTTTTGTTTGTTTGTTATGTGTGTTTGTTTGATATTCTTGCTTTTGAGGTTATTATTTTTTCTAGGTGCTTAATACCTACCCATTAGGCACACGACGTTGAAACAATGACAACTCAACGTTGATTCAACGTCGACGCAACGTTGATTCAACGTTAGTTCAATGTTAATTCAACGTGATGTGGCTGCTGGGTAATCTTGTTTTTTTCGCAATTGATGTTGAGATTTCAATCCGACGCTTTCGACTGCCAGTAGGCTTACGCTGTCTAGTTGGAAAAATAATTTTAATGTCTCTTAATGCAATGACGGCATGTCTGATTGAATCTTGAGATCGAACCAGTGACACCCGCTGAATAGAATATTTACCGGTCATTATACCACCGCGTTATATCTATTCAAGTTAGTAACGATAGAAAATAAAACTGACAAAGAAAAAAAAAGATAATACAAAAGAAAAAGAAAAAAATAAAAAAGACAAAAAATGAACAAGAATAAAAATAACAGCGTAAAAATATTAAATACGAAGGAAGTAAGAACTCTTGAGAAAAAGTCTTTGAAAAAAAAATGTGACTGCCTGAGTTTCGAACTCGTTCTAACCTGCTTTATTGTCAAAAGAATTCGCTACTGCTGCCATTAACCCACTCGACCACGTACCAACTGTTTGAATGATGAAATATTAAGAAATATACTCATGAAAGTATTGCAAAAGCTGAGGATAATTGCCCGAGGCTACTCACTACCTGTTTTACCTGTTATCCTTAAATGGGCATGCTAGACTATTTGCGCGGGAAACAAATTATCTTTGGGCGACAGTATCTAGTTAAACATTTAGTAGAAACAAACACAGATCAACAATATAGAAAATGAGCCGGAGCATGGCAAAACAAAACAAAACTATCTGTGCCTGTAGTAAAGACTGTTGCTTTACTGTTGCTTATTTTATATTGATCATTTTCTGCAATATATTTATTTTCATTTATGTATTTTGACACCTTTGTTGGTGCTAACATTACATTTATCTAGCCAGAGTTTCCATAAAGTATATAAAATTGGATGTTTCCGAATGCTCACCAGCAAAGACTCATGTCAGCATGAATTTCGGGCAGTCTCTCGAAACTGTAAGGATAGCCAGTGATCCAATGTCCCCGCAGTTGTGTAGCACAGACAGACTAGACTGTGCAGATGAACAGACTGGACTGAGACTTAACTGTGCGCACATTTACAGTATTTTACACACGTTACATAATAAAGGTGATTTTCTCTGGTATGCGTTTATGAATGCAAAGTTATTATAAATGCATTAAATCAATAAATTGTGGCTTTCGACTTATATACATCCAATTTCAACAAATGATAGGCATCTTATTATTGAAATGATTAGTTTACTATGTTTTGTTTCTACTGACATCATAAGACTGATGAAACTGAAAGATACTTGTCCAGATTCCACGCTGGAAGTTGCAAAGTAGCATCAATTCATGTAAAATACAAAACATCTTCTTAGACCAGGCTTAAAATATTTAAGTTAAAAGTTTGTCGAATATCAAAAATTAGAGGGACATATGGAAATCAAAATTTATGCATACAGACTTGAAAGACTTGATAGTTTATATGACATACTGACACTGAAATATGTAGGTGGGTGAGGAAACTTACCGTTCAAAATCAGGTACATGTAGGCCACTGACGAAAGAGCGTAAGGTGCCGCAAAAGATTATTTATCACAAAATACGAGCATGAAGAATTAAATTGTATTCATTTTCTGTTTTCTGACATCAAGTATTCCCTTTCACTTAAACTGACCTCAAAACCGAAGTTTATACAGCTTACTATGCATTTCAACTAAGCACAGACTCTGACGTCATATGAAATGCATATTGTTCCATAATAAGCTTATCTTGCAAGATAAACCTTAAGTTTTAGCAAAACTGATACAATGACACTTAATACTGGAACATTTTTAGTATAACAGATAATGTAGGTATCAATCCACAGTTGTTTGTATCCAGACTAATTCGTTATGAATTTGTCTTTGCATAAACATTTCCTCCGTTTCTACCCAGTGTCCCTAGCCTTACAGCAATTGTCTAGGCATATTTTGAAGAAAATAACAGCGACTCAAATGTTTTGAGTGAAGGTCATTGTGTGTAATGTAAGCCAAAGAGTTAAGACATATATTCTAAAAAATCGGTCAACATTCATAGGGATTTTAGACTCATTGATACTGTTTCTGAAATGTCTCTCGTATATCCTGCCTATGTATATAGACTGATTTTTGTAAAAATGGACGTTTGGTAAACCAGTGTAATTTTTCAGAATAGGTGAAAAACATGAAAGTTTCAACCAAAGTTTGTGAAACCGAATGCCTTTTAGGGTGACTCGATTGAAAGACCACTTTGAACGCCCCCCCCCCCTCCCCTCTAGGAATTTGTAGACTTCCAGAACGATGTTTCAATTTCAGAATATTCGAAAATTGCAAAATTTATTCCATGGAAATGCGCAGGTATCATTTGTATTGAATTTCTTTTTGTCTGAAACTTCCATCCTCCTTCTAAATGCTGCAAAAGACTGGGAATTCTTGGCCACTGGCGGTATGTATAGGCCGTTGGACGGGGTATAAATTGTAGTAATGTCTATGGGAAAATACAAACTGCTCCTTATAAATACTTTGAGCAGTGAATGTTAAGTTGCTATCATTGTTTAAATGGGTACAGGTATTACGTGGCTAGCACTGGTCTAGCAAGTAGATGTAAACATGTTTATGTATCACTATTATTGTTCTCTTTGGTGCTGGTGTTCCCTCTCAGCATTGTTCTATTAGGTACTGATATGAATATTACTGATATGAATATGCTAATATTATATCAGTAGTTTTGTTATGCTGGACATTGATAAAAATGTGTTGTATTTCGTCACTAGCTTTTTTGAGTATGAAGTATAAGCCATTTTTCTAGAGGGCACTGATATATCGGAGCTTCTTTATGACGTAGCTAGCACTGTTCTACAGAGCTCTGATATAAATATCAGTGCCGAAGAGATAACAATCGCTGGGAATTCTAAAAAGGGATCACAATATATATTTTCATTGAGCAAAAAAATTATCTCAGAATTATCTTTGAAGTCCCACCTTATCCGGAGCTCTGTAAAAATGACACTAGCAGTGTTATAGTGGATATTGTATATAAATTGATATTACGACACTAGAACTGGTTCAGTGGACATTGATATGTATATATATGACGTCACTAACATTGTTCTAGTTCGTTGTTGTTGTTGTGTTATTGTTTAACGTCCACGGTAAACAGCTATGGTCATGTCGGTGCGGTCAGTTAACCTAACCACCCTACTCATGGGCAGGCTTAGACACCCTAAGCGGTTAACCAGTACTTAGTGCATTTACTTTCACCAGTAACTGACTAGTTCGTACTGATATAAATATGTTTATATATATTATGTTATAGAATAGTTTTAGTGGGCACACATATGTACATTGCTCAGTAGCAGTGTACTAGTGGTTATTGATATTGTTTGATGTTTATTATTGTTCCAGAAGGGACTGACATCACTTTGGTTGCGTCACAACCATTGTACGGTGTTTTAAGTTTACTTTATTTACTTGAGCTGTGAAGCTTTTAGCATCATATGCAGTGGTTTTCACGTGACTGCAAATGTATAATTCGATGTTAAATACCTGTACATTTTTACATGTTTTGCATTTTTTCATTGTACATAAGTGATTTTGCTGGCAATTTGATTTGCAGTCATAATGAGCCGCGACACAGCAAAACCAACAAAGTGGCAGTGCGCCGCGCGCAGACTCAAATTAGCCTAACCATTTCCCTAGTCTGATCAGACTCTTACCTAAGCACTTAAAGAGAAGCTAAGGGTCTAAGCTACCTCCCTGCGGCCAGCAAAGACACTGATCAGACTGGGCGGATGCCCAGGCTGATCTGAGTTTGCGCTGGGCGCACAACTACTGTAGTGGTTTTCTCGTGTCGCGGCTCAAATTTTTATGTTGATAGCCAAACAGAGTCTAAAAACTGGGATTAGGTTAAAACGCGGAAGCTTTACCCTTCAAAATCTACCGCAAATATTTAATTCTAGTGTAATTCAAGTATAAAATAATATTTTATTTTCCAAAACAATACAAAAAAAATCTGGATTCGTTTTACCTTCCAAAACAATCCCAAAATCTACATCCGTCTCATAAGACGGATCTGGATTTATGGGAATTGTTTAAGAAAGAAAGAAAAAACATCTTTAAGCCGAAGAAGTAGGGTATATTTTAATTAAAATGTATTACTTTTTGGGACGCTCTCATTTAAAATGAACGAAAGAAAAAACACACATAAAAACAACAGTAAAATAAATTAAAGCTCTTTGGCTTGTCTAACTTTCATCCAGGTCCTCATTCTCACAGACAAAAACTGATTATTTTTGTTAAAGGCTCTATTTTCCTTTTCATCTGTATGTGGTTAAGGTAAATGTCTGCTTGATAGTTAAATGCATTTTAGGAGATGTGAAAAGTCTGTTAGCTAAAATGAAACCAAACAAACAGACTATGTATCCAGGCTGATGAGAGTATTACTGGTAAAATGCATTTCAGCAACACGCTAAATGCGTTTATCTCAGAACATTCTTCAAATATCTGTGTCTGACTGCCTTATTGCTCAACATTATTATTACATCACAATATAAAGGTTAACATATATTACGTCAGTAGCATAGTTATTTAGGGAATTGATACAAAGATATTGGCATAATACGTCACTGGGTATTTAATATGGTTACATATTTACTTCAGCAGCATAGTTCTGTTGGGATCTGATAGAAATATGTTGTTATATTACCTCACTGGGCACGGATATAAATATGTAGACATATCACGCCGTTAGCAGTGTTCGGATGAGAGCTGATATGATCATGTTTATATTAAGTCGAAAGATTGTAAATAAGTTTACATTATGTCGATAGCATAGTTCTTCTAGTGCCAACTGACATAAATATGTAGACATTTAAAGCCACTAGCATTGTTCGATGAGAAACTGGTGGGAATAAATTAAGCACCATTCTAGTGCTGGTATAAATATGTTAACATTATGTCAGAAGCATATTTCTAGTGCGAACTGATATAAATACATGTATGTTAACATTTAATGTTTCAGGCATTGGTTGATTAAGAACTGGTTTGAATATGTTCGTATTAAGTCAAAAGCATTGTTTAAGGAATGGATGTTATTTTTTCATCGTTTACTGAAGTATAAACTACATCGGGTCACGAGCAAAGTAAGTGAACCCCGAAGGGGTTTACGTAAGCTTTGCTCGTGACCCGATGTAGTTTATACTTCAGTAAACGTTTAAAAAATAACATTCATTCCTTATATTTATATTAAAACGATGCTTTTGATCAATAAAAAGGTAAACAAAAATAGGAAATACATATATAAGAATCGTTTTAAAAACATTGCCGGTCGAATTTTGCAAAAGTTTGGAACAGCCGCATTGTCACTGCCTACCAGTAAATTCCACCTCCTGCTGCAGATTTCACGTGCAAGTAGGCGTAGCGAGCTGTCACTCAATGTTTACCAGCCATTCAAGTACATGGCATGTTGTAGATTTCACGTGCTAGTTAGTGAGATGAGCTGTCACTTTAAAGCGCGTGACACAATGTAATTATTGACTTGTAAACAAAATTGACTCCCGCATCACTTAATTGGGTTAACAGAGAGCTCTGCACTGAAAATGTAAATATTCTAGTGTAATTGGTGTACATATGTTTATATAATGTTAGCAGCCTTGTTTTAGTTTGAAATGACATAAGTTTGTTGATATCTCACTAGCATTGTTTGAGAAAATGAGATGACATAAATTATGTTGATATATTGTCTCACTAGCACTGTTCGAGTAAATATGTTGGTATATTATCTCACTAGCATTGTTCGAGTTAATGAATTGACATAGACATGTTGATATGTATATTATCTCACTAGCATTGTTTGAGTAAACAACTTGACATAAATATGTTTAATGTTATCTCACCAAGAACTGATATAATTTTACTTTATATAGTATGTCATTAGCATTGTTCTACAGGGAACTGATAGAACAATGCTTATATTACGTCATAAGCATTTCTTCAAAGTATTGATGTAAATATGTTTATATATCTTCTTTAGCATTGTTCTAGTGGGTACTGATATAAATGCGTTTATATCGTCACTAGCAATGTTAGATGCTGGTATAATATGTTTTTATATGTTACTATTTCTGCTTATTTAGGTATTAGAACCAAAGGTCGTATCACATAGTGCATTTTAATTAATTTTACAACCTTGTGGCTCTAATACCTCGTAATATGTTGAGGTTTCTTAGTCAATGTCACCAGCATGGTACCTGGGTGGCGGTCAGTGATCGCAGTGTCAGCGGTGGCATCCAACTGATGTAATATGTTGAGGTTTCTTAGTCAATGTCACCAGCATGGTACCTGAGTGGCGGTCAGTGATCACAGTGTCAGCGGTGGCATCCACCTGATGTAATATGTTGAGGTTTCTTAGTCAATGTCACCAGCATGGTACCTGGGTGGCGGTCAGTGATCGCAGTGTCAGCGGTGGCATCCACCTGATGTAATATGTTGAGGTTTCTTAGTCAATGTCACCAGCATGGTACCTGGGTGGCGGTCAGTGATCACAGTGTCAGCGGTGGCATCCACCTGATGTAATATGTTGAGGTTTCTTAGTCAATGTCACCAGCATGGTACCTGAGTGGCGGTCAGTGATCGCAGTGTCAGCGGTGGCATCCACCTGATTAAACAAACCAAACTATATTTGTAACTAAGGAGGGTCACCGTAGAGTACACATATTCTTCTTGAGTATGAGCCAACAAAATACTTTTACATAAATGATCCCATGCATCAAATGTCACCATAAATGAGCCGCGACACAACGAAACCAGCAAAATGGTCGTGCCCGCAGCGCGGACTCAGATCAGCCTGGGTGACCACCCAGTCTGATCAGAGTCTTAGCTGTCTGCATGGAGGTAGCTTAGACATTTGGCATCTTTGTTAGTTTTCTCGTGTCCCTGCTCAAATGTAAATTTACAATTTCAAAGTGGAGCATAACCACACAGGACAGTGAGCTCGCAGCATTGACTACAACAAACTGCACATTAACTAAATTACTTCGGTTATAAGACGGGATTATACCCTTTCAAAACAATCATAAAAATCTAAATCCATCTTGTAAGATGAACCTAGATTTTTTAGATTGTTTAAGAAGGGTGCCATCTCATAAGTTGGTTTTATGAGACTGATTCAGATATTTTGTGTCATTCTAGAGATGGGATTATACTGTTTTACAGCTGAATAAAGTTTTTACAACTACAGCCACTTTACAACCAGATCATTCATACCCTTATGTGCTTTAATGTTGGGACACCTTAAAACCATTAATTTTCCATTTGAGACAAATGGAAAGTTAAGGGTTTTAAGTGTCCCAATACTTAAGCACATTAGAGTATATAACAGTTTTTGAAAACAGGAAGCTGTCAGTTAGGCCAACAGTAGCAACATAAATACATGTAGAATCAAAGGAGCACAGTACCAATATCCTCAGCAAACAGCGAGTACCGCACAACCCTAAAATACCATAATCATTATAGTGGAAAGAATTTCAGAACTCTAAATGGCAGGTTTCCTCCAAAGACAATCACCACCACTTTACACTGTAAAAATCGCACTTAGCTATAAAACACAACTGGTTACATGTTTAGGTGTAAACATGTTTAGGAATATGTCATATAGCTAAACATGTACGCCTTTTCTATTATTTTCCCGGACAAAGTCGGATGAATCCATTCTCTCTTTTCTCCGTTGAAGAACGAAAAAAAAGAGACGAAAATGTTGACAGAGGAAATTTTCAAAATAAAAGGTAAATATAACCAGTTTTGTACATGTTTAATTTCTAAACATACACTTAAACATGTTGCAAATTGAACATGTTACGATTTAAACACATAAAAAATCGGACTGCATTTTTTGCATTGATTCTAAACACATTTTACAGTGTATGGAATCCTCAACACTTATGATTCATATCGAGGAAGCCTTGACACACATCATACATTTCTACTATCTCAAACAACATCGTCCCAGTTATAATGGGGTACCCATCAACACAACCCTAGCATATTCTCATATCTAAATCCATGACCTTGATATTAAGGTCACCTGGGAGGGGGGAGACCATTATCGCCCATCAATGATGCATCAACTAAATCTTAGTCAATGATCTTGACCTTAACATCACCCAGGAAGTGAGAGACCATTATCTACTATCAGTGATATATGATATTTCCCTTAAGGTCACACAGGAGGTGAGAGACCTTTTAGTGATGCATCAACTAATTCTAAGTCCATGACCTTGACCTTAAGGTCACATAGGAAGGGGGATACCATTATCTACAATCAGTGATGCATCAACTTAATCCATCCATGGGTAGAGGAGATGTGTCTTTAAAACATTTAAACTAGTACATCCATCTATGTGGTCGCCGTCACGGATGCTGGCGCTGACGCCGAAGTCATGGTGACAATAGCTCTTCTGTACTGCGTGCAGTCGAGCTAAAGAGGAGGCTTGAAGCTGACATGAAAATATGTTAAAGACAAACTGCGAACTGATTTTGTGAATGAAAAAACATTATGAAATTCGTTAGCAGTATACGCAATAATATATTTTCATGGTCTTATTATAGAAAGTTTATTTTCATATATTTGTTCAATATATATTCAAAGGCAAAGGAAAGTATACCTTTTCGAATGCCTATATTTTTCACTAATGTTTTGCTGCACAAAGGCAAAAGAAAGTAAACACTTTTAGAATGCCTATATTTCACTAATGTTTCACTGCTCAGAGGCAAGACAGTACATGTATACACTTTTCGAATGCCTATATTTCACTAATGTTTCTCTGTTTGTGTCAGATATTCTGCATGAGTTATTTTTACTCAAGGTTCATCAATATGCTAATGAAAAATTACTGATAAATACACTCGACTAGCGGCACTATATGAGCCACGACACGAAAAAACCAACAGTGGTTGTGCGCCCAGCGCAGACACAGATCAGCCTGCGCATCCACCATGTCTGATCAGACTCTTCGTTAAGCGCTCAAAGGGTAGATAACGCTCTCAGCTACCTTCTTGCGGACAGCGAAGATTCTGATCTGAGCCTGCTCTGGGCGCACAACCACTTTATTGGTATTCTGGTGTCTCGGCTCATATGTACATGTAGATTTTGCATGTTTTCCACAGCAAACTCTATTAAATGATTTTGCTGTTAATCTGTATTCGCAATTTCCGACGTTTGTTTTTCTAAACACACCACAACGTTTGTTGTTGTTTTTTTATCTGCATGATGACAAGTATCAAATATACAAACGCAAAAACCAGCAAACATTTTTAAATGTCCATATTCATCTTATTTTTCACTGCTAAAGTCTTAAATACTGCATGATGTCTTTTCCTCAAAATACAATAATGTGGTGAAGTTAGATTACTAAATACATTGTAAATAACTGCATGTCCATTTTGCCGTTTTTTCACGAGTATCATACTGGACAGTACAATTTTGCTGTAAAATCAGAATTTGAATTTACGGTTGTTTTTCTGAACAAACTACAACTTTTGCATTTCATGTACATGGCTACAATGCTTTTAGTAGCTGCTGGCAGAATGAGTTTGTTATAGGCTGTATGCTCAACGTGGTTCGTGATTGGACTTATGTAACACATTTGAGTCATGACTGCTTGGCCATGAAGTGTATATTTTCTTTTTCCTCTGAGTATATGATTTCTGTCTGACACGGAGAGCTTGTTTACATGCTATGGAAACGCCAACTTTGTGATTTGTTTGAAAAAAAAACAAAAACTGAAATTTCAAATACAAAGCAACAGCAAAATTAAATTAGCCAGTTTTTTGCATGTGGAAAACGTGCAAAATTGACGCGTGTTCAGTGCTCCTGGTCAAGCATTTCAATCAGTAATTATACCATATCACATTGATATCCTTGAAGGAGGTTTCGATCTGGAACAAGAACAAGTACCTTGAGTTAAAATAAATCAAGCAGAATTTCAGACCTGAGCAGTGAAAAATAAGTACAATATAGGTATTAAACTAAAAGATGTGCAAACTTTCTTTTCCTATGATGTTCCATTGCTAAATACGACTTATTTTGGGGTTTAAATAAATATCACAGAAAAACGTTTCGACTTGGATTGTTATTCCAGACATTACTTATTTATATTATTATAAAGCAATGTACATAATACAAAAGGTTTATCTTCTAAACATGTGAATGTCAAAAACATTTGAGCCGAGACACAACAAAACCAACAAAATGGCATGTGCGTCCAGCCAAGGCTCATACCAGCCTGAGCATATCAGAGTCTTTTCAAGGTGTTTAAATTGAAGCTTAGGGTCTAAGCTACCTCCATGTCGACAGTAAAGACTCCAATCAGGCTGTGCGGATGCCCAGGCTGAATCTGAGTCTTTGCGTAGCGCACATGCCACTTTGTTGGTTTTGTCTTGTTGCAGCTCATTTGCATGACCACACTCACTACAGTTTACTTTTTTAAGATTTGTCAATGCAACATTTATAAGTGTAATTTGCACGCTTTAAGGGATTTGTGATAACTGTTTCAAACTGGACTCACTGATACACATTATTCAGTTTTTGCTTTATTTGAGCCTTGACAGGACAAAACCAACAATGTGGTTGTGCGCCCAGCACAGACTCAGATCAGCCTGGGCATCCGCCCAGTCTGATTAGAGTCTTCGCTGTCCGCGTGGAGGTAGCTTAGACCCTTAGCTACCCTTTGAACACTTAACAATGAGTCTGACCACAGATCTGAGTCTGCGCAGGGCGCACAACCACGTTGTTGGTTTTGACGTGTTGCGGCTCATTTTTGTCTTGTCTGTGACTAGCATAATTGAGACATAGGTATTACTTTACTAGTGTTGGTGGCGATGTAAACTTTGCATCAAATTTCTGATTAAACTCTGTTTTGAGACAATTAGCAGACAGGCAAGACATCACATTCAGCAAAACTTTTGTGTTTCATCTGTTGAATTAATACAACAATACAGACTCTAACAGATTTAAGTCGAAATGAAAAAAAAAATCCTGAAAAAACAAGACCTGTCACAGGGCCAGGATAGCTTGCCTGACAGCGCCTTGCCCATCACATAAAAAACTTTAACGTAAAACTTTAACATTTTGCTAACACCGACGCCGACGCTGACGCCGGGAGTAGTGCAATAGCTCTTCCTGAACTTCGTTCAGGCGAGCTAAAATAATCAAGGATTATCCCCAAACCCAAACCAAGCTAAAAAGTGATCTTGACAGTGTCAATTACTTAAATCTTTTAAATAGCAGCAAATTTTACTGTTTTTACTTATGAGTTGAACATACCATAAAACTCAAAATTAGGGTCAAGTCGGGTAACTTCGGACAGCAGGTAAATTTGGTTAATTTGGACATACCATTGCAAACAGTGAAAATCCACAGACGGCTTTTACTTTCAAACAGTTGACATATAGAGGAAACAATGTCACTCTCCGAATTTACCGGCTGTCCGAATTTACCTGACTTTACCCTAGTCATAATTGTCCCAGAAACAGGACAGTTTGGTTTTACAATGCAGTAACCAGTCCATAATATGCAGATGAAATGGCAAATACTGCAGACCCTGATAAAAAAGCTCCTTTACAGGCAGTCTGATCTGGGTCAGGACTGTTTTCTCAGACATATTAGCCGCAACACGAGAAAAACCAACGAAATGGTTGTGCGCCCAGCGCAGGCCCAGATCAGTCTGGGCATCTGCCCAGTCTGATCAGACCCTCACTCAGTACTTAAAGGGTAGCTAAGAGCCTAAACTATCGACATGCGGACAGTGAAGACTCTGATCAGACTGGGTGGATACCCAGGCTGATCTGAGTCTGCGCAGATCGCACAACTGCTTTGTTGGTTTTGTCGTGTCGGGGCTCATATCTGTCCCAATACTTAATATTTTAAAGGTAGGTATGTTTCTTAAAATCACCATCTCACTTCTGGTACTCACTGGGGAGACAAAAAGTAAAATGTCAACCTCTTTTTTTTTCTTTTTTTTTAAAGTGCCTGTTCCAGCTAAAACCTACTGAGGCTCTCATGAAATGTGAAAATGCCTCTTAGTAAATCTAATCTGGGGACAGCATAGACTCTAACACATCCAAGTGCCAGTGCAGTAAAGTTAGAGCCTTCATTTGAGCCTGCAGATTTTCGAAGATTTTCCAGGATCCATTTATGTGTAATGCAAACAGCAAGGGCTCTGACTACCATTGAAGATCTAACAGTTTGGTTTTTGATGCTATCGGGCAATGCCTTAAGATTTGATTGATTGATTTGATGCATAACGTCAACAGTAAACAGCTATGGTCATGTCGGGACAGTCAGTTACCCTTACCATACTATTCCTGGGCAGTCTTTGACCTCCTAAGCAGGTTAACCAGTTCTATGTGCACTTACTTTCACCAGTAACTGACAACTGCCCTTCTTGAATCAGCGGAAGGAGAAATGAAAGTAAGTGGCCAGACTAGGTACCGAACCCAGGACCTCTGGCTTGTAAGTCAGACGCCCTACCGGCTGCGCTACACAGCCTGGCTACCATAACTGTCCTATAAAATTAAACAGTTTGCTTTTTCAATGCAGTAATGTGTGGAAAAGATGCAGATAAAATGGCAAACAGTGAAGACCAGATCAGACTGCTCCTAGGATCTTGGTCTGCACTGTTTGCTCAAATCTATCTGTCCTAATATTTACAATTTGTATGATAGACTGCACACTGCTCACTGGGCAGACACTAACAATTACAACTAAGCAGTCCTTCTGAGTGCCGTTGCTCATAACTACGTAATGAACAAGACCTGTCCATGTACTGTATAACTCGCCTGGCAGTACCTTGCTCATTTAATATACAATAATGACATTTCTTTTGAGTTTCCTTAGATGAACCTATTTTGGAGAAACTGTGTTCATACTTTCATGAACAACACTTGGTCACGCAATGTCATTGATATGCAACGTCACATGTAAACAAATGTCGCAATTAGTCATTGTAATGTTTTCATTTAACATAAGTTGCTTATCTGTGGGTTAGAGGCCGCTTTTTGTCATATATTGTACAAATGTTGCTCTTAAAATCGAAAATGATGCTCAAAATAATTTTAAAATTAAATGTTATTATAAGAGACAAATTTCATTTTTCCGATGTTAATGGAAGTATGAACACAAAGGGTCATGTGAAAGTTATCGCAAACGCCATTTGGGCATCATTTACTGTGCACGCGACCCATTGTGTTCATACCTCCGACCCATTGTGTTCATACCTCCATAGTCATTGGAAAAATTGAATTTATTATAACATCCATAACATCCATTTATATGGACACGAACACTGATGCAAATGCTGATACTGATGCCAGTGTGACAACAATAGTTCATCTGCTCTTTGTACACACAAGCCAAAAAGAGAAATGAAAATATACAAAAATATAAACAATTTGGTTTTTACTTTGATACAATTCATTACCATTCTATAGTCATATCAGAATCAAACGTTTACAGAAACTAAACAAGAATTCATTAACAAAACTTGTAAATAACTATACTTTTCAGAGATCTAATGGAAGAGAAATTCTCCTGAATAAATAAATTTGCATAAATTCGCATAATATTTCAAAGCCTCCTTCAATGTACATCAGTAAATGTCATCTATACACTTGTTACGTTCTGCTGAGGTATTTTCATAGACAAGAATTGGTGAGAGAGATACGCAAGTTACCTTTCATTTTTAATTTGTTTAACTCTAAAAGCACCAAGTTAAAATCCAAAAAGCAGACAAAAATTTACATCTCCTAAACTTAAAAAATAAATGTTTTGTCCAATCTATATCATACCGAGAATTCAAAGATTCGAGGGCAAACAGTGTGGATCAAGACGAGGCAGCTCATGCCTCATCTGGATCTATGCTGTTCACAAATTTAACAATTTTCAGGTTTTGGTGTTTCAAGAGTGAAGGACAATGCAGCAATTTAGCGTATTTAGGTAAAAACACAAATGATATTTTTCAAAGAGATACTATAGTGGTTTTTGGTTACTTCCCCTACTATCTTGGGAAAGGAGAACAATCCAATAATGACTGACAACTGAGGTATAAGTCCAATTTACCTATATAGGTTGCCTCCCTTTGTAGAATGTATCAGTTATCAAGATGTCAGTTTGACGTCCTAACATATGAGAACTACTGTATGACAGCTGCTCCAGATTGGTTCATTTCAGGAAAGTTAGTGACAAGTATATATATATTAGCATATTTGTCCAAGAACAAAAGCTATGGAATGTATATGAATAACTGAGAAAATAAAAACAACAGTCCCTGAAGAGAGTAGGTCTAGAGCACATCATAAGCACTGACCATTTTAGAAATAGAACAGTTCTGGCAGTGAATTGTTGAGTAATAATTCACTGTTTGGAGGTCAGTTGTAAAGTAGATAATATCAAAAAGCGCGGAGCGCGAGTGATATATCTACATACAACTGACCGACAAACAGTGAATTATTACTCAACAATTCAATGCTAGAACTGAACTATTGCGATTCTAACACTCATTAATGCTGAAAAAGTATTCTTTTCATTCAAACTCTCCCAACCTTCCTGCCAGCATGTTCATGCTCCCGCCAATATTCTTAACTGTATCTAAGGTAAATGTGCATTTGTATGGAATTTTAGGAAAAAAAAGAGAGGTTACACCATCTAACATCTCAAAACATCACAAAATACGTCAATAGTTGCCAGTGAGGTCTGCAATTTGACTCATGCACTCTGAAACAGTGAATTGTTGCAAAATAAAACACGGAAACTTTCCACTGCTTCTATAGGCACACTAAGTTAGAATCATATACAATGTACAACTTCTTGTGCATTTTAATACAATGAAGCTCATACGAAGGTGTGTGTGGGTATCTTATTCCACCATTATTACTACGAGAAGCAAATTTTGTTACCCCCTGTGTGCTTTCCTGGATGAACATGCCCATTCAAAATGAGGTCAACTCTTAAAGGAAAGAATTTGCTCCAAGGGGAGCAACTTCTTTTCTTTAACTCTTTCGGCGCCAAATTTATATAGAAATGCATTTACTAGCGCCTAATTTAGTTTACATAGAACTAGATATTTGGTGTTTCTGGTAAATAAAAGTCTTTAAACTTCATCAAAAACTGCCAAATTTTTTCTAGAGAAAAAAGTCTTTATTTGCCATTATCTGGTCACTGACTTTGAATTACTTCCCTTGGTAATGTTGTAAAATGAAGATATGTAATGGGACTGTGTGGGTCGCATTAAAGCGAAAATGGCGCTCTGCTTAGCGGTCGGATCTGGACAACAATGGCACCCAAAGAGTTAAAGGTTGACCCCACTTGAGATGGACTTCAAAAATGAACATAGTGGAGTTGTTCCCCCTGAATGAGTAACCATACCACCTTAAAACTACCAAACCAAAATTGCCATACTAAAAATAGTGGTAAAGACCCTGTCCAAACAATATAGACCTATATTAATCTTACTGCTCAATTTAAGTAAATTGAAACATACTAAAGGGGGGCAACTCAACCAGTTTCATTTTTGTCTCCTTTCTCAATGAGTGAGTGAGTGATTTGATGCTTAATGTCCACGGTAAACAGCTATGGTCATGTCGGGACGGGCAGTTAACGTAACCACACTATTCCTGGGCAGGCTTAGACCTCCTAAACGGTTAACCAGTACTAAGTGCACATACCTTCGCCAGTAACTGACAACTGCCCTTCTTTAATCAGTGGAAGGAGAAACGAAAGTAAGTGGCCAGACCTGGTTTTGAACCCAAGACCTCTGACTTATGAGTCAGGTGCCCTACCTTTCTAAATGAGGTTAGCTCTTAAAAGCAGGAACAATATTTTAACCCATTAATGCCTAGCTCCCAAAAAATGGGATATAGGCAAACAGTGCAGACCCAGATCAGACGTCGCAAATGCGGCGTATGATCAGGGTCTACACTTTTTGCGTACAACAAATGGGTATTTTTCCTCAAAATAAAACAAAACAAGACCTGTCACAGGGCCAGGATAGCTCGCCTGACAGCGCCTTGCCCATCACATAAAAAACTTTAACGTAAAACTTTAACATTTTGCTAACGCCGGCACCGCCGCCAACGCCAACGCCAACGCCGCCGCTGACGCCGACGCTGGGGGTAGTGCAATAGCTCTTCCTGAACTTCGTTCAGGCGAGCTAAAAATCGGAAAATAAACTAACCTGACACACCTAAAATGAGAAATAGACTTGTCCAATATATACAGATAGAAGAGTCCACTAGGCATTAATGGGTTAAGAGTAGACCTCTTTTCCGGAAAGGATTAATCATCCAGGGAAGTAAACAGGAAGTCACTAAAGTTCTTTTCCTTCATATAACTGGTGGAAAAACAGATAGAAAGAACACCTTTATGTTTTTTGGTTGTTACAAAGATCTTCATAAGCTACACTTTTATGGAGTAACAATCATATGATAATCGTTAAACTTCCAATCAGTTTCGGGTTTGATGCCCATAACATCTATCTATTCATCCATCAAATCAATTCCATAACCCTGAGCCTGGAAGTTTTAACCCTTAAAGCGCCAAAAATCAGACAACAAAGTTTATGTCTGCAGAATTTCAAAAAATGTCTCGTTCAAGCAATATTATATTGAGAATTCAAACACTAGAGGGTAAACAGTGTAGATTCACATGAGGTGGATCATTATGAGCCACCTCATCTGGATTTACACTGCATGCCAATTCAACAATTTTAATTTTTGGCGCTTTAAGGGTTAAAAATATCCATTGGGCTACACCTGATGAGGTGGACCTAGAATTTTTTGGATTGTTTTGGAAGGGAATATAAGACATACTAGATTTTGGTATTGTCTTACATTCCCTTCCTGAACAATCTTAAAAATCAAGATCAATCCAAAACAATCCCAAAGATCTAGATCTGTGTAATGAGATGGATCAAAAACAATCCCAAAGATCTAGATCTGTGTAACGAGATGGATCCAAAACAATCCCAAAGATCTAGATCTGTGTAATGAGATGGATCAAAAACAATCCCAAAGACCTAGATCTGTGTAATGAGATGGATCAAAAACAATCCCAAAGATCTAGATCTGTGTAATGAGATGTATCAAAAACAATCCCAAAGATCTAGATCGGTGTAATGAGATGGATTGAAAACAATCCCAAAGATCTAGATTGTGTAATGAGATGTATCAAAAACAATCCAAAAGACCTAGATCTGTGTAATGAGATGGATCAAAAACAATCCCGAAGATCTAGATCTGTGTAATGAGATTGATCAAAGACAATCCCAAAGATCTAGATCTGTGTAATGAGATTGATCAAAAACAATCCCGAAGATCTAGATCTGTGTAATGAGATGGATCAAAGACAATCCCAAAGATCTAGATCTGTGTAATGAGATGGATCTTGATCCATCTAATTACATAGATCTAGATCTTTGGGATTGCTAGATCTGTGTAAAGAGATGGATCAAAAACAATCCCAAAGATCTTGATCCATCTCATTACACAGATCTAGATCTTTGGGATTGTTTTGGAAGGGATAAACCTCCATCTTATAACTCAAGTTATACGGAATTTTATTTCAAATGTCAATATCAGAACCATCTGACTCAATCAACGTTGTTTCATTCTTTGCTTTGAAACGTTTCTCCAAAGGCTGACGTCTTCTGAACGTCCGAACTTCTTTCTCTTCATTTCCATGGTCTATCTTCAAGTAGCCTGGAAATATATATATTTAAAATGAGAGGGTACACCTCCGTGTTATTTCTTGCCATTTTTTACAAAGGAAAACAACTGATGTGACTTCCTCTTTGCTTCTCTGGACAATAAAGACCTTGCAAATATGATCTACTCTTCAGGGAATAAATTTACTCCTAGGGGAGCAAATTCTCTTCTCTAACAGCAGGCCCCAGCTGAATTAGGAGAGAAATATGAAAATGGCAGAGTTGCTTCCCCAGAAAGTGCACCCATGAATCTTAAATAATTTGTCTCAAACTGTGCTCTAATCTTAAGTTAATCAGTATAATTTATAAAAAACAAATAGTTTGGCGTTAACAGGTTGTACATGAGAAATATTCTCTACAAAGAGCTCCCTACAAGCTGGAGTTATTAGGATAATTCAGAGGTATTTTTATTTATTTTTTTTTTTTTTTGATTTCTCAACAAAAAGTATTGAGCCGCGACACGACAAAACCAACAATGTGGTTGTGCGCCTAGCACAGACACAGATCAGCCTGGGCATCCATCTAGATTGATCAGACTCTTCACTTAGTGCTCAAATGGTAGCTAAGGGTCTTAGCTACCTCCATGCGAACAGTAAAGACTCTGATCAGACTGGGCGGATGCCAAGGCTGATCTGAGTCTGTGCTGGGCGCACAACCACATTATTGGTTTTGTCATGTCGCGGCACATATGTTGTTACCCCTTTCTTTCTGATAAGATTTTTATTACCCTTTCAAGAATATTTCACTTATATCGAGCTGATCATCAAGCAGGTGTGGGCAAAAACCAGAGCTCCCCGAAAGAAAACAACACTTCACCTACCGCAAACATAACTGTTTCATTTGCGTGCTGAGTTAGGCTCAAATCCAAAGCAGATTGAGACCTGATGCTTAAGAGCCAGTACTCTTATCTACCAGGCCACAGATAAGAGGCCAACCTCCTCATTAGCACTGTTTTGATTAGTTGCTTGAATCAGGGGTCACAATGATTCTTTTTATGGGGGAAAATAAAGAGAAAACATATTCATGTTATCCAAGTTACCCCTCTTATCTGCTGCACCATCTATAGGACTAGTTCATGTAGTTTGATTCAGTATTCAGAGTGGATAAACATTTAAAAGTGATATCATCATACCATAACTCACAGAAAGAATGTCACTGATCATATTTTATTGGAAATTTGCATGCACTTCAGTTTCTTCTTTATTCAGAGGGAAAATTCTGATGCTACACAAGAATATTACATACTGTAATGTGCCTAAATTTTGGGACGCCTAAAATAAAAAATTTTCCATTTGGGACAAATGGAAAAATAATTATTTTAGGCATCCCAATACTTATGCACATTGTGGTATTTATTTGGTTATTTGACAGAGAGGTTTCCCCTTTCCAAAATTACCAAAAAATATACAGTTTGTCTTGTGTGATTCAGCCGTTTCTCTTGCAAAAAAAACTAGAAAATGTGTTTGTAAAACACTATGCCCCCAACTATATGCCTGACCCTAACAAGGTAAGTTTAAAATATATAGGTCTGCTAATTTTTTATAGTCTATTCATCTATGAATTATCAAGCCTCCAGCAGCTATAGTTCTTGAGTAAAAGACCACCTCTACAATGTTTTGAACAAACAAGAAACGGGGCAAAACTCTGTCAATAATAAAACGCAACATAACCATACCCTCATCAGACTGATCAACACATCAAATACTTTCAATACACCATAGATGAGGTCTCTATCTCAAACGATTCAAAAAATGTTGAAGATAACAAAGGGGCATAATTCAGTCAAATATTTATGAAATCAGCCCAAAAGTTAATCAGGTGATCTACACCTTAGCCCCTAGCTGTATGCCAAATATGAGCATCCTAGCTCCAATGGTTTTCCCAGGATTTTGGGAACAAACTTTCATTTAATTTTTCAAAAAAGGGGTACATAACTCTGTAAATACAAGGCTGACAGAAACGAAAAGAAAAGGGGTCGGATATTTTTTATGGTCTATTCATCTATGAATTATCAAGGCTCCAGCAGCTATGGTTCTTGAGAAATAGACCATCCCTACAATGTTTTATACAAATAAGTAATGGGGCAAAACTGTCAATAATGAATATAATATAACGTAATCATCATCAAAATGATTGACACATCAAATACTATCTGTATACCAAAAATCAGGTCTCTAGGTCAAACGGTTCAAAAGTTGGAAAAATGCCAAAGTTAACGAAGGGGCATAATTCAGTCAAATATTAGCGAAATCAGCCCAAAAGTTAATCAGGTGATCTGTTAGCCCCTAGCTGTAAGCCAAGTATGAGCATACTAGCTCCAATGGTTCTCCCAGGATTTTGGGAACAAACTTTCATTTAATCTTTCGTAAAAGGGGCATAACTCTGTAAGTACAAGGCCAACAGAAAAGAAAACAAATACAGGTCTGCTAATTTTTTATGGCCTATTCACCTATGAATTATCAAGGTTCCAGCAGCTATGGTTCTTGAGAAATAGACCATCCCTACAATGTTTTGCACAAATAAGAAAAGGGGCATAACTCTGTCAACTAGAGGTGGCAGTAAGCATGGCTTACTAAATACCCCCCGCCTTTAACAATTAGGCATGCATGTTATGACAACTACAAGTGCACATCTATATACCAATATCTGTTCACATATTTAATATCAGTCAAACGGTTTAGGAGAAGTAGCGACAACAAACTCTGTTTTCCAAGACTGTATACAAAGGGGCACAACAAAGCTGGAAAACCCTTTTGAGAAAAACAGAGCAATATGTGCCAACTCTTTCTTCTACTGTATCTGTGCACCAAATCTGAATAAAATGGAAGTGAAAATGGCATAAAAAACTTCAAACTAGGGCAAAACATATAAAAAAAAGGGGCATAACTCATGCAAAAAGGGTTAATGTACATCTTCATTCCAATATGTGTTCGCACACTTAATTTCAAGAAAATCCGTCAAATGGTCTTAAAGTAGTAGCGATAACAAAATTTTCTTACGAAAACTACAAAGGGACATAACTCAGCAGGAAAACCTTTCCGGAAAAACTGAACAATATGTATCAGCTCTTTCCATATGCTGCATCTAGTAACCCAATTTGAATAAAATGGAAGCAAAAAAGGCAAAAACCCTTTAAAATAGGTCAAAAATATCAATAAGGGGCATAACTCAGGCAAAAAGGGGCAGAATTTAAAATCAAAACCCTAATGCACATCTTCATACAAATATCTATTCACATACTTAATTTCAAGAAAATCTGTCAAACCATCTAGGAGGAGTTGCGATAACAAACTTATTTCACGTAAAATACAAAGGGGCATAACTCCGCAATAAAAACCTTCCAGGAAAAAATGAAAAATACGTATCCACTATTTTCTTATGCTGCATCCATGGACAAAATTTGAAACAAATTGGAGCAAATTTAATGCAAAAACCCTATAAAATAGGGCAAAAAATATCAAAAAGGGGCATAATTCAGGCAAAAAGGGGCAGAATTTAAAATCAAAACCCTAATGCACATCTTCCTACCAATATCTGTTCACATACTTAATTTCAAGAAAATCCATCAAACGATATAGGAGGAGTTGCGATAACAAACTTATTTCACGAAAAATACAAAGGGGCATAACTCCGCAATAAAAACCTTCCAGGAAAAATTGAAAAATACGTATCCACTATTTTCTTATGCTGCATCCATGGACAAAATTTGAAACCAATTGGAGCAAATTTAATGCAAAAACCCTATAAAATAGGGCAAAAAATATCAGAAAGGGGCATAACTCAGGCAAAAAGGGGCAGAATTTAAAATCAAAACCCTAATGCACATCTTCATACCAATATCTGTTCACATACTTAATTTCATGAAAATCCGCCAAACCATCTAGGAGGAGTTGCGATCACAAACTTATTTCACGAAAAATACAAAGGGGCATAACTCCGCAATAAAAACCTTCCAGGAAAAAATGAAAAATATGTATCCACTATTTTCTTATGCTGCATCCATGGACAAAATTTGAAACAAATCGGAGCAAATTTAAGGCGTTGCGGACGGACGGACGGAAAGACGGACGGAAGGACAACGTCAAAACAGTATACCCCCCACAAACACAGTTTGCGGGGGGTATAATAATGAATATAACATAAAGTAACCATCATCAAAATGATTAACACATCAAATACTATCTGTATACCAAAATCAAGTCTCTTGGTCAAACGGTTCAAAAGTTGGAAAAATGCCAAAGTTAACAAAGGGGCGTAATTCAGTCAAATATTTACGAAATCAGCCCAAAAGTAAATCAGGTGATCTACGCCATAGCCCCTAGCTGTATGCCAAATATAAGCATCCTAGCTCCAATGGTTCTCCCAGGATTTTGGGAACAAACTTTCATTTAATTTTTCGAAAAAGGGACATAACTCTGTAAGTACAAGGCCGACTGACAAGAAAAAAAATACGGGTCTGCTTATTTTTCATGCTGTATCCACCTTTTAAATATCAAGGCCCCAGCAAATACTGTTCTTGTGAAACAGACCACCCATTATTATGCTTTATACAGATGAGAAAAGGGCAATAACTCTGTTAATAGTGGATGCATCATAATGCAACCAACATCAGTAGTATACCAAAAATTAGGGTTCTAGGTCAAACGGTTCAAGAGTTGGAAAAAAGCCAAATTCAACAAAGGGGCATAATTCAGTAATTTTTTGACGGAATTCAGCCAAAAGTTAATCAGGTGATCTACACCTTAGCCCTTAGCAATATACCAATTTATATGAGCATCCTAGCTCCACTGGTTCTCCCAGGATTTTGGGAACAAACTTTCATGTAATTTTTCAAAAAAGGGGCATAATTCTGTAAGTACATGGCAGACGGAAAAGAAAAAAAATATGGGTCTGCTTATTTTTTTATGCTCTATCCACCTTTTAAATATCAAGGCCCCAGCACATACTGTTCTTGAGAAACAGACCACCCATTATTATGCTTTATACAGATGAGAAAAGGGATATAACTCTGTTAAAAGTGGATGCATCATAACGCAACTAACATCAGAATGATCAGCACATCAAATACTAGTAGTATACCAAAAATTAGAATTCTAGGTCAAACGGTTCAAAAGTTAGAAAAATGCCAAATTCAACAAAGGGGCATAATTCAGTAATTTTTTGACGGAATTCGCCCAAAAGTTAATCAGGTAATCTACACCTTAGCCCCTAGCAGTATGCCAAATATGAGCATTCTAGCTCAAACGGTATTCCCAGGATTTTGGGAACAAATTTTTGTTTATTTTTTTTGAAAAAGGGGCATAACTCTGCAAGTACAAGGCTGATTGACAAGAAAAGAATACGCGTCCTCTAGTTTTGACAGTCTACCCACCTATGAAATATCAAGGCCCCAGCAGTTACGGTTCTTGAGAAAATGAGGCGTTATGTACGGATGGACGGACGGACGGTCAGGCCCAAACCAATATGCCCCCTCAACTTCTTCGAAGTTGGGGGCATAAAAAATTATACATAAACAACTGACTTAGCTGAACAAATTTGGTAGATGTCGCAATACTTACAGTACTGACAACTCACTTTGGTTAGTAGGTGAAGGACTGGCCTGCTAAGTGAGCAGTCCTGATTCCATTCCTTCTGGATGTGGAAATATTTTCAACCATAAATGTGGTTGCATTGGGAACACTCTTTCATTATAACCCTCCCATCATCCTGATATGAGTAAAATACTGTGGAAAAGGACATGTAATATTCTTTCATCAATCTATGGTTCCATTACCTCTGTCTACGCACTCTTGTGTGTCAATAAATCCCACAGACCAGAAGTGTGGTGGGGTATCTGGCTTTACATGTTTAGCTCTGTGTCTTGAACAGTCTTGTATATGTTTCTCAATTTCATCCTCAGATATGCCTTTAGACTTGTAGTACTGAAACAGAAAACATTTCTTTCTTTCTTCATTTTATTTTATGTTTCTAATATTTTTTTCCCTTAGGCATATTTTATTGAACGTTTCACCTTTTCTGACATTTTGTTTTTATCAAAAGTTTTTCTATGGATTTCAAACTTAATCCCATCTTAGGCCCATCTTAATGAAAAGAAATTGCTCTCCCAAGTCAACTCTTAAAGAAAAGTCCACCAGGAGCAAATTCTTTCCTTTAAGAATTGATCCCATTTTGTATGGGTATGTACGCCAGGGAAGCAAACAGGTAGTCACAAAAAATGGCAGAAAAACCTGGAGGCGAACCTGTATCCCTTCAGGCCTTTTCAAGAATACATGTACATGTATTTCACATTTACTGTACATAATTCATCAAAGGTGGATAAGGTGGACAGACATCAGACAGCTTGACCTCCAAGGTCCAGTAGTTTAAAGCATTGTTAGCTAAATAAAGTCTTTTGACAAGGATTTGTAAAGTTGTCTTCGGGGATCAGGCTAGAGGGAGTCTAGGAGGAAATAGTCTCCTTGTTTGATCAAACTTCTCCCTGTTCTGAGTTTAAGTAGAAGTTTCATGTATAGAAATATAGGCAGTGATGAAAGCTGGACAGAAACGTCTCCATAAAATCAAGAAAACTTCTCCTTTATTCAGATCTCTAGCTTGATCCCGGTTCTTTTTTGTCTAAAACCAGGTATTATTCTAATAAGTTATATGCTTATACCTTTTGCAGAAAAAAATGTGAGCTTTTGCAACTTTCAAAAGCTGCTCACTTCTTTCTTTTTTTTCCTTTTGCAAAAAAATTGGGCGTCTTTTTTTTGTATAATATGTTTCAAAATTTAATGTCTCGACAACTAACTGCACTATTACTTTTGTTATATAACAAAACAAGTTTGTAAGGTGGTGCCTTGTCTGTCTATGTATTATCATATGACAGAGCTAAATCAGAAAGTTGAAGAGGGTTAGTCTGGCCAATGACACTAGGAAGTAATGTCTTGCTTCTGATAGTCATTGAGGCAGTTCTAATGAGGGATCACAAAACATTTTATTAAGAAATAATAAAAAAAACTTCCCAGAATTATTCTCAAACCCAACCTTTTTCTGCTGACTTAACTGAAAAAATAAAGAATGTTGTTTCAAGACATACTTCGTAAAACTCTAGCATCTCCTGTACTAATACAGCTAAACTAGAAAAGTTGATGCATGTTTACACCGCCTATGGCATTCCTGGAAAAGCCGTACCTTTATCTCATTTTTTCCTAATCATGGACAAGACAATAACACTCTCAATGCATACCTCATAGCATTCTCGACAGCTATGACCTTTCAACTTCTGTCTCTCGTCCCGCTTTCTCACCACTGCCACATGAGCTATCTCCGGTTCTTTCTTCTTGGGAACATGGTCAAAACTGACATCAAGACTAATGCCTACATCGGGTTGTCTCCCTTGTGTACTAGAAAGATCTTCCGCCACTGAGGAGAAAAAAATTTGGAATAACAACAAATGTTGTGACCCCCTCATTTGAACCGTCTTGGCGAGACTGTTCAGATGAGGGGTCACAACATATGGTGTCAATAAGAGTGAGTGAACTCGGGTTTAAAGTCCCACCAACAACAAGGTCATATGGAGACGGGACCTCGGTTTAAAGTCTCATCCGAAAGACCGGAGAAGCGGGGGATTGATCCTGCGACCCCTGGATTGGTAGTCTGGAGTGTTATCCACTACACTACAGCCGCTCCTATGTCAATAAGAAATAAGAAAAAATATCCTTAATTATCATCAAATACGCCCTTATCTAGAGCTCTGGTTTTCAGAGCTCCAGATAAAAGGAAGAAATTGAGGATAATTCTGAGATAATTTTTTCTAATTTCTCAATGAAAACATATTATGTTGTGATCCGTCAAAAAAACTGTCTCAATGAGACTATTCTGATGATGAATCACAACCTATGTTTTCATGGAGAAATAAGGAAAATTTTCCCTAAATTACTCCTTACTTCTTCTTACCTGGGGCACTGGTATTGGGGCGGTGACACGACAAAACCAACAAAGTGGCATGGTTGTGTGCCCACCAAAGACTCAGCCAAGTCTAATTAGTCTTCGCTATGGTGGCAGCTTAGACGCTTGGCTACATTTTAAGTGCACAACAGAGACTCTGATCAGACCAGACAAACCCTGATCTGAGTCTTCACCTTGTACAAATGCCAAGCTGTTGCTTTTGTCGTGCTGCGGCTTGTTTATTTCACATATTTAAAGCTGAAACTGTTTGCAGGACATGAACACACACCAAAGACCTAGCTTCTATTTAATAAAGAACTGATAAGGCTGCTCTCCTACACTACTGTTGTTTATTATGTTTACAATGCAAGGATCGTAGGTGTTTTTTTTGTGCATTAACATTTGCAGGTCCCGAGAAGAATTTCCGAAGAACTCCGAACATAAGTAATTTACACTGAGTGTTTAACCCCATTAAGAAGGGAGGCAAAAATGAAATTGGCAGAGTTGCTTCCCCTGAAAGTGTAATACTATCTATTATTAATTTAAGGAAGTGGCTATTGACAACCGGTTGTCAGCAGCCTGTGAGGCTAGTGACAACCGGTTGTCTCCAGCCTCACAGGCTGCTGACAACCAGCACCTTTTTTGGACCAAAATTATATTTATGTGCTACATGTATTGTCAAAACATAACCTATTGTCATGATAATGACAAGCATGAGATAACATGAGATAATTCGCATCATCTTTAACAGGTACAGGTGTTACTGAAGTTTGCTTATTATGTCATATTTCATGGTAAAGGAGTGAACAAAAATCTTTCAACTAAAGAATATGTGATTTTTGCAGTGAAATTACTGTCTGTATCATTGTTTATGGCTCACAAATTGACATGCTCTCTTGCATATATAGAGTTGATTGAATTAGGCTGATTCACATCATAATGACTATCAGTCTGTAAAGTTTTATCCAAATATTCTTAGCAAAATGGCTCTTATTCTTGGCCATAGTCAAGCAAAATACAGTAGAACTTCATTGGCTTGAACAGGCTTGGGACCATGAAAATTAGTTCCAGCTAAAGGTAGTTCTAGCCATCCAGGGTTAGTTTCTATATTAAGTTACCTCTAGGGACCCAGAAAGGAGTTCTAGCCAGGCAGGGTGAACGGGCCATCAGGGTTCGAGCCATTGAAGTTCTATTGTACCTACATCACTACATTAAAGACCATGACATCCTTACTTTAATTGGCATATCCCGGTTCAAGAGTTGATCAGCTTTGGTCTAAATGTGAAGATGTTGTGCCTTCATTTGATGAAAGTGTAACTTAAGTTCTTTATTTAGGTACCAGTGCTCCAGATAGCGTCCGTATCACCGTATATTACGGATCATTTTTGGCCGATACGGAGCTATCGGAAATTTCATCGGTACCCGGTACGGACACTTTCAAGCCGTTACGGATCATTTTTTCCGGTAATCCGTACCACCTGGACAAGTTTCCATAGACGCTTGCATTATAATATCATCAAGTAGACTGAGCTTCCTTATGCGTCGCACTCACCGAGAAGCTGACTGATTCTAAATATTTCCTTCTGAATTAGTCTTTCTAATGTGTGAAAAATAGATGGACTGTAAACCAGTCGCTTCAAACTGAAAGTAGGAAAGCATGGCTTCGAGCTCTCAACAGGACAAGCAGGCCTCTATCCTGCGGTTTTTAGGCCTACTGACAAATCAACCGAAAATCGTAGATGCGTCTATGAGATAATAAATGCTGTTATCTCAGGTGCGGTTATGACTGCATGTAGAAAAGGTTAAAAACATTGTGGTAGGTAGAAAATTGCAGTTCAAATCCAAATGTGATTCGCATGAACCCAGTTCGTGCTTATATTAGCACTGGAAAAAATCGAAATTTTTAACGCAAACACATGAGGCATAGAACATGTTTGGAACATCTTGAAGTATCTGCTGAGACAGGTACCAAGCAAACTCATTCTTGATCATGTTTGGGCACACCGGTTATTACAATTTGCTTAATGGCCTGTTCACTTCCTTCTGGCAACATCAACCACAATTTGTAAATCAGTTTCAGTTTTATATTAACATTTTGTGAAGCAGTCAGAAGGAGGTTGAGTCGTTATATAATTGTTTAATAAATCAGATTTTGATTTTGGCGTTTTTTGGTTTAAGAAAGAGTATATTTCCACACAGTGAAAGCAGAAGTAGTATTTTACAGGGCAAAGTCAAGCCAGGGAGTACCACTGAAATACTGTTAAAATTAAATTTGTTTTCATGTTACATCTCTCGGTTCAGTGCAAATACTGAAGCAGAATCTTGGATACTGATCCAAGAAAATTTTGACCAGTACGGTACTGATTGAAAAAAAATTTATCTGGAGCACTGAGGTACAATAATATACTGTGACTTAGAAACTCCATGAAGATAAAGATGACCACACTTTACCAAAACACTAGGGTTGTGATGCAGTATACATTCATCTGACTACTAAGAACCAGAGGACCAATGGTCCTGTAGCTCACCTGACACTTGGTCCTGGTATATATTTTAATGCTTTTATACATGTATATAGCACCAGGGCAGGGGCAGATAACCCCCCTCCCTTGGGGATTAATGTTGAGTCCCAATTCTATATACCAAGCCACAAGGTCACTGGGCCTTTGTTTCTGGACAAAGATTTCCGAAGGGTTTTTATCATATATGGGCGTGGTGGCCACCATGTTCATGTGACCATGACCATCTGAACAAACTTTGATTCCTTTGACCCAGTATAAAAGCTACATATGGAATACAGTAATCATTTGTATAAACTATGATGAGCCTGAGTGCCCAATGCTACATACCGGTACCAAGTTTCAAGGTTATAAGCCTTTCGGTTCTCCAGAAAAAGACGTTTGAAGAGTGTTTACCATATATGGGCATGGTGGCCATCTTGGTCAAGTGACCAAGACCATCTGAACAAACTATGGTTCCTTTAAGCCGGTGAAGCTCCATGTGAAATATGGCTTCAATTGACCCCAGTGGCCTCTGAGAAGATGTTTGAAACTGTTGACGGGAGACAGAATCTCAATGACCTTGTACAAAAGTCAAAGAATGACCTTTACCTTTAACGACAAAATATCTTCATCTGGTCATTTTGTCAACCATATATACCAAATATTGTACCTTACACTTAAATACTTTCTGAAAAATCCACTGTTTAAGCATTTTCCCATATAAAAACCTACATAATGTACCAAAGTTGACAGTGTCATAAATTAGGTCAAGGTCAAAGCACGATCATTTGTATAAACTATGATGGGCTTGAGTGCCCAAAGCTACATACCAAGTTTCAAGGTCATATGCCTTTTGGTTCTGGAGAAGAAGATTTTGAAGGGTTTTTTACCATCTTTGGGCATGGCGGCCATCTTTTTTTTTTTTTTTTTTTTTTTTTTTTTTTTGGCGGCCATCTTGGTCAAGATCCGGAGAACAAACTTTTATTTCCCGATCACACTTAAGACTCCATATGAAATTTTGCTTCAATCAGACCAGTGGTTTCAGAGGAGAAGATGTTTTGAAAATCTTGATGACGGACAGACCGACAAATTGACCTTGACCTTTAGTGACATAATATCTTCATCTGGTTGACCATATATACCATGTATTGTACCATAGACTTAAATAGTTTCTGAGAAATCCACTGTATAACGGTTTTCCCATATAAAAGCCTAACAGACCAAAGTTGACCATGTCGTAAATTAGGTCAAGGTCAATGCAAGCTCATCATTTGTACAAACTATGATGGGCTCGCATGCTCAATGCTACATACCAAGTTTCAAGCTCATAGGCCTTTTGGTTCTCGAGCAGAAGATTTTTGAAGGGTTTTTACCATATATGGGCATGGCGGCCATCTTGGTCATGTGACCCAGACCCCGGGTATAAACTTTAGTTCCCCTATCCCACTGAGACACCATATGAAATTTGGCTTCAATCTCCCCAGTAGTTTCAGAGGAGAAGATGTTTGAAAATCTTGATGACGGACAGACTGACAAAATGACCTTGACCTTCAGTGACATAATATCTTCATCTGGTCATTTAATTGACCATATATACCACATATTGTACCTTAGACTTAAATAGTTTCTGAGAAATCCACTATATAAGCATTTTCCCATATAAAAGCCTAACAGACCAAAGTTGACCATGTCGTAAATTAGGTCAAGGTCAACGCAAGGTCATCATTTGTATAAACTATGATGGGCCCATATGCCCAAAGTTACATACCAAGTTTCAAGGTCATAGGCCTTTTGGTTCTGGAGAAGAAGATTTTTGAAAGTTTTTTACCATATATGGGCATGGCGGCCATCTTGGTCATGTGACCCAGATACCGCGAACAAACTTTCGTTCCCTCAACCCATGGAGGCTGAATATGAAATTTGGCTTCAATCGGCCCTATGGTTTCAGAGGAGAAGATGTTTGAAAATCTTGACGACGGATGGTCCGACAGAATGACCTTGACCTTTACTGACATAATATCTTCATCTGGTAATTTAGTCGACCATGTTTACCAAGTATTAAACCTTAGACTTAAATAGTTTCTGAGAAATCCACTGTTTAAGCGTTTTCCCATATAAAAGCCTAACGTACCAAAGTTGACCATACCATAAATTAGGTCAAGGTCAACGCAAGGTCATGATTTGTACAAACTATGATAGGCCCCCATGCCTAATGCTACATACCAAGTTTCAAGGTCATAGGCCTTTTGGTTCTGGAGAAGAAGATTTTTGAAGGGTTTCTACCATATATGGGCGTGGCGGCCATCTTGGTCATGTGACCCAGATACCGCGAACAAACTTTTGTTCCACCAACCCATGGAGGCTGCATATGAAATTTGGCTTCAATCGGCCCAGTGGTTTCAGAGGAGAAGATGTTTGAAAATCTTGACGACGGATGGTCCGACGGAATGACCTTGACCTTTACTGACATAATATCTTCATCTGGTCATTTAGTCGACCATGTTTACCAAGTATTAAACCTTAGACTTAAATAGTTTCTGAGAAATCCACTGTTTAAGCGTTTTCCCATATAAAAGCCTAACGTACCAAAGTTGACCATGCCGTAAATTAGGTCAAGGTCAACGCAAGGTCATGATTTGTATAAACTACGATGGGCCCCCATGCCCGATGCTACATACCAAGTTTCAAGGTCATAGGCCTTTTGGTTCTGGAGAAGAAGATTTTTGAAGGGTTTTTACCATATATGGGCGTGGCGGCCATCTTGGTCATGTGACCCAGATACTAGTGTTGGGAATCGGACTGGAGAATCACAATCAATTATCGGAAGAATTAAACTGATTGATTATCGATTGTACAATCGGATATCCTATCAGCCAAGTCAACCAATATATGAGCCGCGAGCTAAGAGTCTAAGCTACCAGCCTGCGAACAGCGAAGACTCTGATCAGACTTGGCGGATGCCCAGGCTGATCTTAGTCTGCGCTGGGCGCACAACCACATTGTTGGTTTTGTCGTGTCGCGGCTCATATAATGATAGCGAATGCTCCAAAAAAGTCTAAATCTGTACTTATCCACCAAAATAAAGAGCATAATGCACAGAAAAGAGCATTAGAGCATTAGACATAATTACTCCTTTGGCATCAACTAATTTTTGTGCCATACATATTTCATAGGCAGATAGATGGCAGTGAATGTGATCATACTGGCTAGCAGCTGAATCTTGTAACAGATGAGGGCAACATAGCTATGTACTATAATGCTATCTTAGATGGCCATATCAGTACTGTATATATATATATATACTTAGTAAAACAATAGAAGGATATTAAATTTTAATTCTAGTTGTGACTTTTACTGGAATAAATACCAAATTAAATGTGCATGCATGTACTTGTACTAGGCGTATGCAATTGATGCGCAGGAGTAATTAACGTCACGCTACAGTGGTTACTGTAAGGTAGCATTCCAAATGTAATGACCCCCTACTGCAAAAAATCACAAACAATTAAAATTGAGTTGAAACCTGCTGTTTTGAAAATAAATCACATAGGCAGCTTGCCTGATCATTTAAGTGCCTCTTACAATATTCTGATGCCAACTATTCTGCTGTTGATCAAGGCTAAATTAAAGAATATCCAGGACAGAGAGTAGAAATAGTCTTGATCCTTCAGATTTGCACATGTGTCAAATGCTTTTATTGTGTAACTAACGTTTTATGGGAATGATGGTCTCCGTATGGTAAACCATTCAAATCTTTAAAACCGGTATTAACAACAATATGGCGATAAGTATGCATGTTTGTGAATTCATGCTGTAGAGGTTATTCCATTTGGAGCGGTACTGTACTGTAACCACTTAAGCGTGACTTTTATTGGACAGGCTTTTAATTGTAGATACCCAATACTATTGAATGCATAAGATTTTGTTTTAGATGAAAATTTTGTTCTAAGTAAAAATAATCATAGAATTTTGATATCCTTCAATTGTTTTACTAAGTATATATTTATTTCTGCTGGCACTGACTGACAATAAAGACGGATTCTTCAAAAGCAGTTGCCATTGTGGGTAAAGTCTTTCTTCTCATAGTATTCACCTTTTCAGATAGGTCCTTATGCAGTATACACTGAGCAAACTGAGAAGTCACAAAACCTGCCCCTCTTAGAGGCCTTATAAATGACCAAAAATTAAAAGTGTATCCATCTGTACTTTTTTAAAATCAGTAAAAGCTATTTGGAATCAGGGTGTATAATTGTTATTAACAGCAATCTCAAACTTTTATCCAAAGGTTGTAATGGTCAGAGTCGTAAAAAACGCTTGTTTCGTTTTCATATAATCCAGAGTGGGTGGGGGGTATTAATAACCTTTATTTGCGTATGTTTTTTTGCATAAAATGCATATGACAGATGTCATATCCAGGTTAGATTTTGTGGCTGGTCCCTCTTTTATCTTTCTGAAGCAGAAATAAACCCCAAATCGGGATTTGATCTTCCCTGTATAGGGAAAACGCTCCATGTCCGGCTCTGATTCTTATTTTGGACGCCATGACAGTCATGTTTGGATTACTTCCCTTTGAATGCGCGAAACAACCAGAAATGAACCGAAACTCACCAAACGGTCTGTTCGACGTTTTTGATCTAATGACTTTGTTTACAATCGATAGTCACAAAATTACAATCGATTGTCGCCGACGTAAAACTGAACGATTAGTTTTCGATGTTCAGCGACTATCGGAACAACACTACCAGATACCGCGAACAAACTTTTGTTCCCCCGACCTAGGTAGGCTCCATATGAAATATGGCTTCAATCGGCCCAGTGGTTTCAGAGAAGAAGATGTTTGAAAATGTTGACGACGGACGGACGACGGATGCCTGGCTATACTATAAGCTCACCTATGAGCCTAAAGGCTCAGGTGAGCTAACAAGTAGTGTTTTTCTTCCCTTTATTAGAGTTCTGGTTTAATGCCCCAGTCCCTTTATTAGGTGGATGACTTGTGATTTTACTTCCTTTTCAACAGTATTTGTCATATTAAGATGATGGGTGAGTGATAAGGAAAGGCTGTGTGCAATGGAATCCCCTGTTTACGATTGACTTGAGACGGGGCTAGCTTGGACCCAGAACCGCTAGATCAGTAGGCCAGCACTGACTGAGCTACCAGGGATCCCCCTTTATTATACCCCCGACATATGAGTATGTCGAGGGGTATATAGTTTTCGTCTTTCTGTCTGTCTGTCCATCGGTCCGTCAGCATTTGCGGTAAAGTTTTGCGCTAAGTTTTTATACTTTGCTTATATTTCCAATGTCCTTCGATGGAAGCGTTTGGTATCTGACTCGGTATACTTCTAGGTTCATGCAGAATAGTTGACATCATCTGGATGCTGTTGCTGACCTATGGTCGTCACAGACTTGAACATTTGTGTTACAGTTTTGCATTAAGTTTATAATCTTCTTTTGTATTTCCAATATCCTTTGATGGAACCTTTCGATATTTGACTAGGGTAACTTTAAGGCTCATACATAGTAATTGACATCATCTGGATGCTGCTGCTTACCAAAGGTCAATGTCACAGACTTGTATATTTGCGTTAAGTTTATACTCTTTGCTTCTATTTCCAACATCCTTTGATAAAAAGTTTTGATATATGACTAGGTTTACTTCTATGATCATGCAAAGTAATTGACATCATTTGGATGCTGCTGCTGACCTAAGGTCAAGGTCACAGACTTAAACATTTCCTTAAAGTTTTGCATTAGGCTTAAATGATTCTTCTTTTATATTTCCAATATCCTCTTATGGAACCCTTTGATATTTGACTAGAATTAGTTTTAGGTTCATAGCTGCTTACCTAAGGTCATCATTTTGAACAATCTTGAAAGTACTGGAGTACCCAATGCTACATACCAAGTTTCAAGGCCATCGGTCAATTGGTTCTGGAGAAGAAGATTTTTTAAGGTTTTTACCATATAAGGGCGTGGCGGTTATGTTGGTCATGTGACCTGGACCGTTTGAACAGAATTTCATTTCCTCAACCCCTGGAAGCTCTATATGAAATTTGGTTACAACTGGTCCAGTGGATTTTGAGGGGATTGTTTGAAATTCTAAAAATATGAGAGTTCTGGGTCAAAGGTCAAAGAATGACCTTGACCTCTTGTACTCACAAATCTTCATGTACTCAATAAGATGACTGTATACCAATTTTTTGGCCTTAATCTTCAAAACTTCAAAGAAATCTTATGTTCTAGCATTTTCCTTTATTTGACCTTGCCATAAAAAAAGGTCAAGGTCAACCCAAGGTCATAATTTGAACAATCTTGGTAGTGCGCGAGTACCCAATTTAAAGGTTTTTCCCATACATGGGCGTGGCGGCCATGTTGGTCATGTGACCTGGACGGTATGAATAAATTTTCGTTCCCTCAACCCCTGAAGGCTCTATATGAAATTTGGTTAAAAGTGGTCCAGTGGCTTTTGAGAAGATTGTTTGAAATTGTCAAAATATCAGAGTCCTTGGTCAAAGGTCAAAGAATGATGTTGACCTCCTGTACTCATAAATCTTCATATACTCATTAAGATGACTGTAAATACCAATTTTTAGCCCAACATATTCAACAGTTTCCAAGATATCTTATGTTCTAGCATTTTACCATATTAAAGCACAAGGAAGCAAATTTGACCTTACCGTAAAAAAGGTCAAAGGTCAACCCAAGGTCATAATTTGAACAACCTTGGTAGTACTCGCGTACCCGATGCTATATACTAAGATTTTTAAAGGTTTTTATCATATATGGGCATGGCGGCTATGTAGGTCGTGTGACCAAGACCATTTGAACAATTTTTTGTTCCCCATTCCTCTGGAGGCCACATATGAAATTTGGTTACATTGGCCCAGCGGATTCAGAGGAGAAGTCGTTTGAAATTGTTGACGGACGGACAACGGAGCCTTACCATCCTATAAGCTCTCCCGGAGCTGCTGGCTCAGGTGAGCTAAATATTGTTAGTGTGGTTCTGTGTGATTTCTGTTGTATTTACCAATGAACAATTTATGTTGTATTATGAAAAATGAAATAATAAAATTAAAATATATGCTTATAATTATTAGCCTATAATTAACCAAAGGTATATCGGTAGCTGGTTGTCAGCAGCCTGTGAGGCTATTGACAACCGATTGTCAGCAGCCTGTGAGGCTAGTAACAACCAGTTGTCAGCAGCCTGTGAGGCTAGTAACAACCGGTTGTCAGCAGCTTGTGAGGCTAGTAACAACCGGTTGTCAGCAGCCTGTGAGGCTAGTAACAACCAGTTGTCAGCAGCCTGTGAGGCTAGTGACAATCGGTTGTCAGCAGCCTGTGATAGAACTTTTTTGTGTTCTATCAGAGGCTCATCATTCTATAAGTAACTGTTTAGGTCAAAATAAACATGTCTTGTTTCTGGTCAAGACTCCAAAGTTTTTTAGGAGCCCCAGTGGCTCAGTAGGGTAAGCACTGGCCTACTGATCTGGTCCTAGGTTTGAGCCCCGCTGGAAGCAGTAATCTTTCCAACTGTAAAGGGGGTTCCATTGCACGCAGCCTTTCATTATCACCCTCCCTTCATCCTGATATGACTGAAATAGTGTTAAAAAGGATGTAAAACCGCAAGTCATCCATCCATCATTCATCTAAGATAGGCAAACATTTATTTTCAACATTTTTCTAAGAAAAAAAAAATACAAATAGACTAAAAATAGACTTAAAAATCTCATAAGGCTTTTAAAATTTTTGAGCAAGACCCTTAAAAATACAGCCAGTAGGGTAACCAGAAACAAAGATTTTTTTTTTGCCTTTCTACAAAGCCAATAAAGCCTGCTCCAACACCTTGGTGAGTACTTCTTGCTCAAACCATCTCTGCTCAAACATTTAGAGACAAATCTTTCATCAGTTACCTTTCAAAGTTTTCAATTGTTTCATTTTTTTCTTTGTCCCAAATTTAATACTACGAGAACTGGAGGGTATCTCCTGTGAGTCTTCTTCCGCCAGGGTTGATGTCTTTGGGAGTGATCTCCCCTGGTTTAGATCTTCAAACTGAAAATCTAAAAGAAAGAAAAAAAGCAAGAATTCCACTGACTGCGATGTCTTGCCTGTCTGTACATTGTCACAGAGCAAAGCTAAATGAGCCACGGCACGAGAAAACCAAAAATGTGGTTGTCCGCCCAGCGGAGACTCAGATCAGCCTGGGCATCCACCCACTCTGATCAGACTCTTTGCTAATTGCTTAAAGGGTAGCTAAGCATCTGATCTACCAGCATGCGGACAGCGAAAACTCTGATCAGACTGGGCAGATGCCCAGGCTGATCTGAGTCTGCGCTGGGCGCACAACCACATTGTTGGCTTTGTCGTGTCGCGGCTCAAATGGGGAAACTTGAGGTCAAAGCAGGCTTTATGCCCCCTACAACACCAGGAAAGTAAGACTATTTAGGCCAAAAATAAAATATCTAATGTTTCCCCTTACGCGACCGACCGTAAAAAATCGTAGCGACCGAAAAATATTTTTTCCGATTTCAATTTTTTTTTTTTTTTTTTTCTGCCTTAGTGCCGAGTACAAAAAAATCTGGGTCTTCAGAGCTCTAGATAAAGGTGTTTCTGACGGAAAACGCCAGCAGTCCCCAACTAATGTGGCAAGAATACTCCTACTTAAACAGGATAATCCAGCGTCTTTTTAACTATGTTTGGAGACAAAAGAAGCAGTCCGGAAATGCGCTCAACCACCTTTGATAAGACTGGCAAAAGATCAAAGGATTTCAGTCAGCTTTTGAAATCACAGGCTGCCGCTCAATGCACGTGCCGATAGGTTTTATGTAGAGTAACCTGGAGCTGAAAATTTCGGTGTCGGGCAAAAACAAAGAGTCATTCTTTGATACGGAGTGGCATGCGAAAATTGTTGAGCAACGAAATTGCATTCCGGGTATTGTTATTTTCAATTTGTCTTTTTCTGAAATACCCGGAGACTGATCAAAAAATAAAATCGCATTACGTCAAATTATTAGACTAGCGAAAATCGCTTAAAATTATGCTTTAAAGGCTACATTTTTAGGGTACTTTACGACGTGTGCATATAGGGAAAACGCAGATAAGCATGTGTATTCGCTAAGTCTGATCAGAGTCATCTTTGTCTGGGCAAACAATTCATCTAGTATTAGGTTGAAAACTGTTTCGATTATTAAGAAACGCACATGGCTGAACTCTCATTTTTCCGACGCTAATCAAAACGTCTCCAGTGAGCAGACTGATAATGATCCCAAATGTGTCCAACGGAACGCGAAGGCTCAGAAAATATTCGCTTTTCTAATTTATGGTAAAAGTTTACATTTATAATCCAATGATCAAAGTTGCGAATAGGAAATACCAGTCACATTGCATTACTGGGCAGGCTGGTCGGGGCATATGGAATAAGGTACCTTCACCAGTCTCACGGTTCCACATGACACGTGTCCAGTTCAATATGTCTGATCAAATATAACCACGTGCAGGTGGTTACCGTATTTAAAAAAAATGCTACCGTCTTTACACTCCGTTATAGCGTATTCCTGATGAGAATGCGTAACTCGCAATGTTTGCATGTTGTTTAGATACAGATTAATCCGTTCACCCTCATAAACAATTAAATGTTCGCTCATCTAGCGGAGATAATTCTTCATATTTGGGTTGTTCCACTATCTAAAACAGGGTGTGTGACAAAAGTGTATAGATGACGATGCAACGAGAATGTGTTTATCTCAGGTGCATCCGATCCCACATTTGCTAACAATGCAGCTTCGTCGGGGTCGCACTGTTCTTATCGTAAAACTTGATTGAACATGTTATATACTGTTCTTGTGTATATGGCCAACATTAAAGAAGGAATGCGACGGACTTTATAAAAAAAAATCTGTGTACCAGTCCGGACTGTCACCTCATATCTACACTGCTTGATTAAACAAATACGTAAATAATCAGAATAGACCATGATCAGAATGCGCATTATACATGTCCCCGATATGGCACTTCCACACTTACATTTAATTATGAGTGTGCGTGTGTGTTTTACTAGTGCATCTTATACTCCATGCAACACGCACCTCAGCGGAACGGATCCGTAGTCGCAGTAACGGGGCGCCATTCGCCCGTCCCTATTTATAAAAACTGCGTCGTCTATTTTTATAGGACTTATATGCAAGTACTTTTGAAAACGCTCCTACGTCTAAATTTGGGATGGAAAAACTATCAGATGAAGCGGCTCGAGTGAGGCGTCAGCAATTCCCTGCTTGAAAGGATTATCTGGAGCTCTGACTTTTCAGGGAAAAAAAAATAAAATCCCGACCGACCTACCCACCATCGAGAAAAAGGGTCGGGTAAGGGGAAACAAGAATATTTCTAAGGTTGGCCTTATTTGGCTATAAAATAGGGTTTTCCCCTATCTAGAGTGACCCAAAATACTGGGATCTCCCCAGACCATTAAGGCATGTAGCTTGCAACATGCCTTCTTCTTCAAATTACCTTTGCAACATGCCTTGATTTCCAATGAAAATTTATAAAAATGCTATCATTTTCATTTCTTAGCCAGTAAAGTTGTTTTAAATGCATTGAGGATGATCAATGAAGTATTTATAATGTAAATTTAGGCTAATTTTGACAAAACGTTGCTATATTAAGGATTTTAAAAATTAATCAACATGTCAAACTCTGATTTTTGTGTTAAAAGTGACATGCCTTTTGAAATTTCTGGGGAGAACACTGAAAATATCTATATCTTTCTTATTAAACTCTGCTGTAAAAAAGGTTTTTCCTTTCCAAAACACTCCTGATAATCTAAATCCATTTTTTAAGATGAATCTCAATTTTTGGAATTGTTTTGGAAGGGAATACCTTTCTTATAAGCTATAAAATACAGTACCTATGTCTCATTTCTGCTAGTCTACTGGAAAGTACTCTTAAAGAAAAGAAGTTTCCTTAACCTGGGAGCAAACTACTTCCTTTGGAAGTAGCCCTCAACTTCCATACAAAGAGAAGAATGACAGGGTTTGAAATTAATAGTAGCAACTAGGGCTGGGATGAGTACCTGGGTACCCGAGTCCGGGTCGGGTAAACCAATTACCTGGGAACATATATACTACCTGTTACCTGGATGCTTACTATCATCTAATTTATGAGTATTCTATTTCAATAGAGGTCCAAGCAAACAGATCTAAGTTTTGTATGACTGTCTTGTATAAATTGCCAAACCTTTTTATATAACAGGGAGATTTCTACATTTTCGTGCACTTCCCGTTCATACATAAGCAAATATCATATATTGTACTTGTTATTTGAGCTGAACGTATATTTTCTAACTATGGACATGCTAAATTTGCTCTGGTAACAGGTACCCGCGGGTAATAGGGGCTCAGGTACCCGCGGGTACAAAATCTTTACTCATCCCAGCCCTAGTGGCAAGTAGCAAACTTGCCACCTGAAATGGCATTTGCCACCTATATAACAATAAGAAAGCAAAATGCTGCTGCCTAGAAATTCTGTGGTAGAATAAATATAATTACAAGCAAGTTTCTATTGAAATACTTTACTTCTGCTGGTAAAACTTAACAATTTCATTTGGTCAAAGGCAATAATGCCTTTGACCATATGGAATTCTGTTTGGTCGTACATCTGACAACTCCTAGAGAAGCAAATTCTTTCTTTCAAGAGATCAGCCCCTTTTATACAGGAGGCAGAAAATGGAAAACAAAACGAGGGCTTAGTGCAAGACTAGTCTAACTCCATATTTTGAAACTTTTCAGGAGAAGCAAAAAACTGATTACAGTACATAAACAAAATATATGAAATTTGACACATTTACATAAAATATGAGAAGAAATGCTTACATTTTTCAATTTTATTAATTCATTTTTGTTAAATTAGGTTTTTGTGACTTTGACTACTTTTGAGCTAAAAAGTTTAGTGCAAGACTAGTCTAACTTGAGATAGAATTTTTTTTCAAATGCAAAATGTAAGGACATTATAAAACAAACTTTAACAATTTTTACAGCAGTGTTTCCCCTAAAGCGGAATGCCGGGGCGCCGCGCCCTGCCCCTTTTTGGTCCCGCCCTCCTGCCCCAAAAATGTGTCATAATCGCCCTCCTGCCCGAAAAATATCAGTAACCAGTCCCTTTTCCCGCGCTGCTATTACGATTCGGTTTCATTGTGTCCCATACCTGTAACAAGAGCTGTTCTTGACAGCATAGCTCGCCTGAATAGGTGCTTGCCCATCACACAGTCGCTATGGTGGTATGGTGGTGTGGAAGGCTATGCATAAAACTTCAGGCAAGCATGTCCATAATGACAACACATTTATAAACAAAAGCTATTTCAGAAATAAGTTTAAAATGAAATCAAATTAAACAAGAGCTGTCGCCTGACAGCATGGCTCGCCTGAATTGGTGCTTGCTCATCACACAGCCGCTATGGTGGTGTGGACTGCTATGCATAAAACTTCATGCAAGCATGTCCATAATGAAAACACATTTATAAACAAAAGCTATCTCAGAAATACCGTATTCGCCCCTTTAAGCGCCCCTGCCCCTATGAGCGCCCCCCACCGTTTTTCAAGGCAAAAAAATATTATTAGCGCCCTCCTCTGCAAACCAGGAACAACCACTCACCTAAAGTAGGGATCTCAGCTTTTCAATCATCGCTGCCTCGGCCTTAAAAGTTATTATGCAAGGAATCTCCAAGCCTCCAGCCACTGAAGAATGCCTGTGTTTGGCGCTTAAAACCTTGCAAGAAACAACACCACCGTGCTTTATGAAAAACGCCACAGTCTTGCTAATCTCTCTCGGTATATGTCCGACTGTACGCTTTTCCTTTAGCACCGCCACAGAATATTTGTCGTGTGGATTGTTGCGTTCTCTTACAGTGTCAAGAATTTCTCCTTCCACAGGCGACCAAACTTCCTTATAAATATGAAAACCACGAATTGAAAATTCCTTCTCGTACACTGCCATTGTAAATAAACACAAAACTCCCGCCAAGAAATTAACCTTCAGAAAATGCCACAGATGGACGATCCCACTTCCAAAGCGGTAACGCGAGTTTTCAATACACAGATAAAATGTGTCAAGTAGCCCTGATAATTTAATACAGAGTCTTTGATGCAGTTACCATTGTTCGCATTACGAAATCATTTCCCTTGCATATACTTTTTTTTATCTTATAATAATCTTATCAATGGATTAACAAGTTAAGTTGACCCTGCTGAATAATGGTTTTATTATTACTGACTGTCTCATCGGGGAAACTCATTCACAAGGCGGAGGAAAACTAGCCTTGCGTCAAACAAAATGCATTCAGTCCTGACCACTATACATGCACGCTCTGATCAGATTTTTTTTATTTATACTTATACCATATTTGTTTTGTTCATGCTCAAAATAAGTTACCGTAATCATCTAAACGACATTTGATGGTGTTGTGCGCTGGTGTCGTCACGCAGACTCATTTTTTTCCGACTCAGCCCAAATGTAACAGGAACTGCCTAAGTTTCTCTGCAGGCTGTCTGATCTTTCAGAAACACGTGTCATTTAAAATGGAAGAACAAAGTACGTCCCACAAAGGAAAGAAGATACATTCGTATGATATAAACTTTAAGATGAAAGTCATTAACTATGCAAAAGAACATGGGAATCACAAGGCGTCTAGAGTGTTCTCCGTCGATAGAAAGAGGGTTCGTGAATGGAGGAAGATCGAAGAAAGTCTGAAAGAAACAGCTACAGACGCATCTACCACGAGAAAAAAACGTGCTGGTGGCGGGAGAAAGATAAACTATCCCCACATAGAAGAAGAATTGATCCAGTGGCTTCGACCACGCCGTGAAAGTGGTGTACGTGTGACTGGGAAGGCGCTGAAACAAGAAGCCATCAGACAGCACCGTCTTCGAGGCAACCAGAGCTTTAAAGCCAGCTGCTCTTGGTTGCGTAAGTTCATGAGATTTCGTTTAGGCGAGCGACACAATTTTTGTTGCACAGAAATCGGAAACAGAGCTAAATGACAAGATGCATGGTTTCCTCAGATACATCATAGCCATGCGCAAGCGAAAATCGTACGATCTTGGGAGCATTGGAAACATGGATGAGACTCCAGTATGGATTGATATGCCTGGGGACTATACCATTGAAACCAAAGGCTCAAAAACAGTGAGCATGGGTAGCACGGGCCATGAGAAAACCAGGATTACTGTGTGTTTAGCTGCTATGGCAGATGGTACCAAACTTCTACCACTTGTACTTCTCAAAGGCGTTCGACCACCGAAGGACATACCAACAGGCGTCCTTGTTAAAATGACACCTAAAGCGTGGGCGGATGAAGAAGTCATGATCTTTTGGCTGAGGAATGTTTGGCGCCAAAATACTACTCGCCACCTTCTTGTCTGCGACTCATTCTCAGGCCATAAGACGAAAGCTGTGAAGCAGTTGTTGACCACTAAGTATAATTCGGACGTGGCCATTATTCCTGGGGGCTGCACGTCAAAGCTACAGCCATGCGATGTCAGCTGGAACAAGCCATTCAAAGACTTCTACAGAGAACTGTATGACGAGTGGCTTTACAGTGGCCCTATTTCATCTACAAAGGCTGGGAATCGTCGCCCCCCGGAGAAAACACTTGTCCTCCGATGGATTAAAGAAGCTTGGGGGAAGGTCACCCCTGAGATTATCAAAAAGTCATTCTTAAAAACGGGAATATCAAATAACCTAGACGGCACTGAGGATGACTTGCTATTTGCGCCGTCGGACGACAGTGACGATGAGGACCCTTTTGCCGGGTTTGATACTCCTACGGCTGGTGACCAGGACCGAGACCAGCAGCTGACAGAATCTGTTCGGATGGAGATTGATGCACTTGAATGGAGCGAGCCAGAGTCCGAACCTGATGAGCCTGTCGAGAGTGATTACTCTGATCCTGGTTCTCCGGGAAATTGACATCATGAAACTCAATAACTTTGGTTGGATTTAGTTTCCAGGGTGATAAATTCTTGACCTAACTACCGTGTCATAAGATTTCCAAGTACATGTACTTTGTGATTCGCGCTGATACTTTTGTTGGATGTCAGTTTAAAGTGCTTTCATGGGGATACGTTCTTTACGTGGCTATATTAAACACTACGGTTCGTGTACTAAGACGTGATACTGCGTGATTCGAACTTTGTGAAAATACATTAGGACAAAAAAACAATAGTGGATATCTTTTATATGTGCCAGCGAGACGATCGAGCCGCAGTGTGACAAAATCAAATAACTGGCATGCGCATCTGGATCAGATAACTTGGGCATTCGCAAATCTGAGCCGCGACACGACAAAACCAACAAAGTGGCATATGCGCCCAGCGAAGACTTAGATAAGCCTGGACCACCGCCCATACGGTAAATTCTCATTTAGTTTGAACAGTTAAAAAATAAATACTGATCGGGGTGTTCGTACTATTAGAAATTGCCGGTCATGAAAATAGTTAGTGTTCGAACTATTTGAATTGCCGATTTCCGGGGGAAAAAAGATCTCATGTCATGTCGCAAATTATATCTCATACCTCTCAGTATTAAATATATAGGTCCTCATTATGCATGTATTTCATTCTCTTCATCCCTTTTCAATATTCCAAACAAGGTTGCGAAAGAAAGACAAATATTTCAACACATTTTACGATGACCTAATATGTGATTGTTTAAACACGTCAGGTAAGTTTGTCAGTGTCCTGGCTATTTATTCACAGCAAGCGGCCTGCTTCAAATTCACGGGCTTCTATTAATAACACACACAGTCTAATTCTGGAAGATGCGGTCCTTTTGATCTTCACCATTTCTGTCTACCCTATATTACGTCCAAGGGTGCAGAAATATTGGCGACGTGTCATGAAAAAGGTGCCGTATTACATGTGCGAACAGCAAAGCCTATTCCAGTCTGCGCATCTGAAAATGATTATTGTGCAAACTATCGGTGAATCCTGGAGATTTGTAAGACTGGTCAATGTTCCCAAATGCATGGTATGATGCGGGTGTTTGCTGATCGGACGTGTCCTGAGGCCCTTTTGAGACGCACGAACCAGCTATGTCAGTGAAAAACCTTTCTTACGGCTACTGCGAACTTTGTTTCAATGCACAGACCATGCATATGCGCAGGCTGGTCGCTGCTTTCAGTTTGCGAATGTATTCAGACTGATTTTGTCTGGAAAGAAGAGTTCGTCGTTATGACAATTTATTTCTTTTTCAACAAGGATTTCTCATGTGTCCATGTATCTTTCCCAAACGCACTTTAGCGCACGTGCACATTTCCGCTATATATGACAAGAATTGCTATGAGAAATGGCGCCTTATCGCATGTATGAAAAGCAAAGACTCAGTTCAGCATGCGCATCCCGCAACCTCTTAACTTCGTAAGCTCGATCCTTCTCGGGTCAACATGTACATTCCCATTGTTGGCGCAGATAGAGAAGACGCTAAACAGACGGCGCAGATGTGTAGGCTGATCCGAGTCTTCGCTGTTTGCACTCGTAACACTTCAGCCAACTCCCTAATCTTAATCAATAGCGTAAATATCGGCGAGGATGCCCGATTTACGTTTAGACCGATAGAGCTGCTCTCTTTGCACATTGCGTCGGGAAAACAAAACTGAAAACACTTCAAAAGTTTGGCGTGTCTTTTTGAGAAATTCACGATATATTTTTGTGTTCGAAGTATTAAAAATTCAAATGCATAGAAAAACCCACTGTTCGAACTAAATGAGAACATTTTGAGGAGCAGTTTGAAGATGAGTTTAGGTGTTCGAACTGCTAGGGTGTTTGAACTAATAGAGAATTTACCGTACTGATCGAGTCTCCGTTTTGTACTTAAAGGGTAAGCTAGCTTCATGCGGACAGCAGAGGCTCTGATCAGACTGGGCGGATGCCCAGCCTGATCTGAGTCTTCGCTGGGCGCATAACCACTTTGTTGGTTTTGTTGTGTCGCGGCTCATTTCTACAACACTTTGCGCGCACATGTCATTTATTTGATTTTGTTCCGATGCTATCGAACAACAGATTATGATAGATTTGCATTTGGTATTATCCATTCTTTTCTAGAGCTAATCGTATTATGAAATTGGATCTCTGAAAATTTATAGTAAGATATGCAGTTTCGATTTATTTCAATCCACTCCCAATTATAAATGTCCACGTGACATAGCGCAACTAACCATTCTATTAATAGCCCAGCCAGGTATTTCCACTATGATATTATTGGAGTACACATGGCGTGTACTGTTCCGGCTACTGTTTGGACATAAACGTCTGTCGTAAAGGTTTGACTTTTATAAAAACTTTGGTCCAAATAAGCACCCCCCATTTTCTCTTTTTTCTAAGCGCCCGGGGCGCTTAAAGGGGCGAATACGGTATGTCTTAAAATAAAAATAAAATATAAAAATGAAATGAAATTTCACAGTCCATGAGCTTGAGGTAAAAAAACAGACCGGTAGGGGGTAGGGGGTGGGGGTGGGGGGTAATTGGGAATGCTATGCATAAAACTTCATGCAAGCATGTCCATAATGAAAACACATTTATGAAAAAAAGCTATCTCAGAAATACATGTAAGTCTTAAAATAAAATTAAAATAAAAAAAATGAAATGAAATTTCTAAGTCCATGAGCTTGAGGTAAAAAAACTGACGGGTAGGGGGAGGGGAGGGGGGGGGGGGGCTAGGATGTATCAAAACCCTGAACCATTATCTAACATCAGTCCAAGTATTAGTATCAACTGAGTCCATCATCGTGGCACTGTGAAATTATGTCTTCATAAATATAAAACTTTAGCCAAAATCTTTAAGACAAAATTCTAAGTCGATGACCTTGACTTCAAGGTCATCCAGTGGGGTAAGTATAAGGTGTTTTGTGAAAACTCAAAAAAGAGTCTAACATCAGTTCAAGTATAAACTAAATCTCTGCAAAGCATTATGAATCAGTTTGCAATTACAAAACTTTAAAAAAGACAAAAATTTCCTAAGTCCCTGACCTTGACTCAAGATCACTGAGCGGGGTTGGGGGAGTACTCTGTAGATCTAACTACAGTGCAAATATAAAAAGAATTCATCTATGGGTTCAGGAGATATGTGTCTTTAAAAAACTTTAACCAAAACATCCAATCAATAAAAAGACAATATTCTAAGTCCATGACCTTGACATCGAGGTCACAGAGGGGGGTGGGGGTAGTACCTTTGAAAACTTTAGACCAATATCAAACTTTAGTGTAAGTATCAAAGGAATGCATCCATGGGTTAAGGAGATATTGGGCTTTATAAAACTTTAACCAAAACATCCAGTCCAAAAAAACTACAAATTTTCTAAGTCCATGACCTTGACATCAAGGTCACAGAGTGGGGTGGGGGTGGTACCCTGTTAAACCTTAGACCAATATCTAACTACAGTGCAAGTATCAAAAGAATCCATCCATGGGTTAAGGAGATATAGGTCTTTAAAAAACTTTAACCAAAACATCCAATCCGAACGCCGACGCGGACGCTGACGCGGACGCCGACGCCGTGGTGACAACAATAGCTCTTCCTGAACTTTCGTTCAGGCGAGCTAAAAAATCCACATGAAATTTCAAAGTCCTTGAGCTTGAGAGCTCAAAGAACTAAGGGGTGGGAGGTTGGGGTTTGGGTGGGGGTGGGGAGCCTAGGATGTATCAAAACTTTGAACCATTATCTAACATCAGTCTAGGGTGGGGGGGGGGGGAGGGGGCTAGGATGTATCAAAACTTTGAACCATTATCTAACATCAGTCCAAGTATAAGTATCAATTGAGCCCATCGTGGCACTGTGAAATTATGTCTTCATAAATATAAAACTTTAACCAAAATCTTTAAGATAAAATTCAAAGTCGATGGCCTTGACTTCAAGGTCATCCAGTGGGGTTAGTATATAGTGTTTTGTAAAATCTCAAAAAGTTGTCTAACATCAGTTCAAGTGTAAACTAGATCTCTGTCAAGCATTATGAATCAGTATGCAATTAGAAAACTTTAATAAAGACCAAATTTCCTTAAGTCCCTGACCTCGACATCAAGGTCACTGAGCGGGGTTGGGGTAGTACTCTGTAAAACTTTGGACTAATATCTAGGTACAGTGCAAATATAAAAAGAATTCATCGATGGGTTCAGGAGATATGTGTCTTTAAAAAACTTTAACCAAAACATGCAAGCAATAAATTTTCTAAGTCCATGACCTTGACATCAAGGTCACTGAGGGGGGTGGTGGTAGTACCTTGGAAAACTTTGGACCAATATCTAACTACAATGCAAGTATCAAATGAATCCATCTATGGGTTAAGGAGATATTGGGATTTATAAAACTTTAACCAAAACATCCAATACAAAAACACTTCCAATTTTCTAAGTCCATGACCTTGACATTAAGGTCACGAAGTGGGGTGTGGGTGGTACCCTGTTAAACTTTGGACCAATATCTAACTACAGTGCATGTATCAAATGAATCCATCCATGGGTTAAGGAGATATAGGTCTTTAAAAAACTTTAACCAAAACATCCAATCCGGACGCCGACGCGGACGCTGACGCCGACGCCAGGGTGACAACAATAGCTCTTCCTGAGCTTTCGTTCAGGCGAGCTAAAAACTGACAACTCCAGTCGATCGATAATCTGTACACATGCTCATCAATAAACACCAATCACGGTGATTAATCTGTGGCAATTATCACCTCGCTATACCCCGACCGTCATGTGTTAATTGGAGCGGAAAATTACTTCGCCAACTGAAAACACTTTGCTGGTTACCGGCTTTTAAGATGTCAAATGCATTGCGGACATGGCGATAGTAACCAGGGCAATTAAAGAATTCTAGAGAGGTCTTACGGTAGGTATGTTCATCTAAGTGTAGAATTAAATTCGGTTTTGAGATAGACAGATTTTGAGTGTAAACAAGTATCAGCTTTGATCAAAATCAGTAGAACATATCAGACCCATCGTCCGAGGTGCAATTTTGGAAGTGTATATGGAGGTTGAGGGAAAGGTGGGGAGGTAGTGATGGTTTGAGAATGCCGGATTGTTTTTTTTTTTTTTTAGCAGTTCAATTTTCTTTTTTTTTTTTTTTTTTTTGAGTTATTCAACAATGAACTGGTCACACTATGAACAGTACTGTTAAATTACACTACATATTAACACATAATGGTAGTGTTACTGCACTGATGAAATGTCATACTTTTGAGGTTAATTATTAGATGTAGGCCGAACAATGTAAGTAACATTGCCCCTCCAGATGCCTTTCGCCACGCTAAAAGTGCCCTTTTTTTCAGCAGCACCCTGCCCCTTTTTCAGTCTGGGGGAAACACTGTTCAGTGTGACGGCAAAAACTCAATAAGCATGAGCTGTGAAATAGCTATTTAATAACTTTAAACATTCAACAAGAGCTGTCGCCTGACAGCATAGCTCGCCTGAATAGATGCTTGCCCATCACACAGTCGCTATGGTGGTATGGACTGCTATGTATAAAACTTCAGGCAAGCATGTCCATAATGACAACACATTTATAAACAAAAGCTATCTCAGATTTGTCTTAAAATAAAAAAAAAAATCCACATGAAATTTCACAGTCCATGAGCTTGGGGTCAAAGAACTTAGGGGTAGGGGGGAGGAAGGCAGGGCTAGGATGTATCAAAGCCTTTAACCGTTATCTTACATCAGTCCAAGTATTAGTATCAACTGAGTCCATTGTGGCACTGTGAAATTATGTCTTCATTAATATAAAACTAATCAAAATCTTAAAGACAAAACTCAAAGTCCATGACCTTGACATCAAGGTCATCCAGTCGGGTAAGTATATAGTGTTTTGTAAAAACTCAAAAAAGTGTCTAACATCAGTTCAAGTGTAAACTTAATCTCTGCCAAGCATTATGAATCAGTACGCAATTAGAAAACTTTAATAAAGACCAAATTTCCTAAGTCCCTGACCTTGACATCAAGGTCACCGAGCAGGGCTGGGGTAGTACTATGTAAAACTTTGGACTAATATCTAACTACAGTGCAAATATAAAAAGAATTCATCTATGGGTTCAGGAGATATGTGTCATTAAAAAACTTTAACCAAAACATCCAATCAATAAAAAGACAATTTTCTAAGTCCATGACCTTGACATCAAGGTCACTGAGGGGGGTAGTGGTAGTACCTTGGAAAACTTTGGACCAATATCTAACTACAGTGCAAGTATCAAAGGAATCCATCCATGGGTTAAGGAGATACTGGGCTTTAGAAAACTTTAACCAAAACATCCAGTCCCAAAAAAACTCCCAATTCTCTAAGTCCATGACCTTGACATCAAGGTCAAGGAGTGGGGTGGGGGTGGTACCATGTTAAACTTTGGACCAATATCTAACTACAGTGCAAGTATCAAAAGAATCCATCCATGGGTTAGGGAGATATAGGTCTTTAAAAAACTTTAACCAAAACATCCAATCCGGACGCTGACGCGGACGCGGACGCTGACGCGGACGCCGACGCCGTGGTGACAACAATAGCTCTTCCTGAACTTTCGTTCAGGCAAGCTAAAAAGGACAATTTATATAACTTTTTTTGTTAGTGCAGAACAAGGCACACTTCAAATCCACTTTTTCTTAGCGCAATACTAGTCTATCTCAAGACAGACTAGTCTTGCACTAAGAAAAATGAGGAAAATATTTTAAAATGAAAAGATTCCGTGTTATACTACCAAAAAACTGTTTACTAAAGTGTTAAGAAAACACTGTACCTAGACCTATAAACAGTTAAAGACTATAAGAACTTGTATCTAAATTTATAAAACTGAAAACTTAGCCATTTTATCCACAGTATGCTCTTTAAAATCAAATTCGTCTCATTGTATTTAGACTAGTCTTGCACTAAAGATTTGGCTCATTTGGATCCTAGACTTTTTTAAATTAGGAATAAAAGCATTTTTTGCAAAATATGAATCTTAATATTTTCAAAGAATGTGTATTTAGCCTTCAAGTTTTCAAAACTGCAAAAAAGTGAATTTGTGAAAAATAGTGAGTTGGACCAGTCTTGCACTGAGCCCTCAAGAAGTGCTTCATCTGAAAGTATTTAATATCCATTCACCTTAATAATGTTTATTACAAGTATTTTGGCAGTGGCTTGTTTACAACTAGGCTCTAAATAAGGCCCCTTTTCATACAATGCAACACCCCAAAACATTTAATAGAATTAATATGGTAGCATACCTTTATCCAAGGACGGCAAGGACTGTAATGTACTAGTTTCAGCACACAGCTCAGAAAGTTCTGCAGCAGGATCTATACTCCCATTTAACCTCTGACTTTCATCTGACCTCTCACCTTCTGTATTTGACCTCTGACTCAGATATTCATTATCAACAATCTCCTTTAAAGCTTGAGCAGATTTTCTTTCCTTCACAGGGGCCAAAGTTTCATCCAAATCAGATGAACTAACAGACTGTTTGTTTCTCGCGCCCCTCCTACGGAGGGATGACCTTGGTAAATTATTTGGTCTTTTAAAAGGAGGTGAATTTTCCTTTTCAGTCCCAAAATCAAGAATCTCAACTTCAGCATCATTTAGGTGTTCATCCTCAAACTGTGAATTCTGAGCTTCCTCAAGGGACAACCTTATTGCTTCTTGAAGGTCATGGTCATCATTGTTATCACTGTCTTTCACCTTTGACCTCTGACCTTTCCTTGAAGGACTTTTAAAGAATGACTGAGTTAGTGTCGTCTGACAGAGATTTTTAGCAGGTTTAACTCTTGCACTTTTTCTAACACCAGCTGAGTTTTCCTTTTTCTTGCTGATAGGCCTTTGACTGTTCTTTTTCTTATCGTTACTATCACTATTTTCCCTTTTATTCTGACCATCAACAAGGTCTTTGTCTCTTAAGGTTTTTTCTCTTGTCCTAATCCAACCAGAATCTGGATCATCATTAGTCTTGTTTTTCACATTACCATCTTCAGGTACATTTTTTGTTTTACCTTTCAATAATAATGGTGACTCTGAGTCAGTCAATGAACTGGCACTTGGGCTACTAAAAACTTCTATAGCTCCATCTGGAAATACTGGTTTATTAGCAATGATTGATGGGGACTTTAAATCAGGTGCATTCTTATTATCTATTTCATCAACAGTTAATTTAGCTTTATTTAGCTCACATTTAGAGCTTTCAGCCTCTTCTGTTTTATGTTTTGATCTGTTTCTTGGTACCATTAGTTGAATCTTTTTCTTAGAAACAGGTACACCATCTTGTACAGGTACTATATTATAACAATCAACAGACTGACTTTCCAGTCCTTCAACTCTTGTAATATCATCATTTTTTTCACTAGCAGGATTACTGTCTCTCTTATCATGACAGGCTAAAGACTGTTTAAAGGTCATGTCAGTCTCCTCATTGCTACTAGAATTAGGTGAGGAAAACATTTCATGAATTTCTGATTCTGTAAGCTGAGAACTTTCCTTTAATCTCTTTTTACTTTTCTTTGGAGAGCTATAATATCTAACTTCTTTCAATTTTCTTGGAGATCGTCTCAGATATAAACTACCTTCACTTTCTTCAATTATTGAATCTTTTCTCAGTTTCTTATTTGTGTTTCTGTCTGTTTTACTGTTGTTTCCTTGAACTTCAAATTTGTCACCACAATCATCTAGATGTCTGTCGACATTTGCATTTATTTTCCTATCATCATCACTGTCTAGTTCAAAAACTTCACTTTCACCACTTAAATTTAAAGTTTTATGATTTATAAATTCATCAACAGCTTCATCACTGTCTAGTGCACTGGCATATTTCTGACTATCAGGACTATCTAAAACATTTCTGGTACTTATATCCACAGCCTTAGCTTTCTCTGAAATTACTTCACTTTTTCTTTTGCTCTTTTCATCTTTCAAGTTCCCTGTTTTACTTTCACCAAGATCTGACCTATTTCTTTGGCTATCACTACTTTTAAGAATACTTCTCATACTTAACTCAGTTATTTTCTTATTTTTCTCTCTGACAGTGCACTGTGATAATTCATTGTCACTTTCATCAGTATCAAACACTACATCCATAGAGTTGTTTCCAGGATCTTTCAGTGGAGTCCTCTCCTTATGATAAGGTCCATTGTCTGATTCTCTATTATTATCATCATTATTTTCATCATCACTATAATCACAGTCTGTAAAGGCAGCAAGGGTCTCTGGCACAACCTGCACACCATGATATTCAACAGCATGTTTTGTACCACACTGTTTACCAGCATTCCCCTCCCTTCTTTGTATCTGCACTTTCTTTACTTTTTGATCAGGTTTTTCTGTTGTTTTAGCATCTCCTTCATTTAATCTTGCCAGTGTTTCATCTAAACTAGGTTGACATGTATCTGGTACAAGTACAGGAGGAATGATATTTTCACTCGCAGCGTTATCAGACCTTTGATTTTCCAGGGTATTTGCTTTTGGAGAAGATGACTGTCTTTGCCTTTTGTTCTCAGGGCTAGTGTCCTGAAGTATACCAGTAACAAGTTATCTATGGTGAATAAAAATACTACAATATTTTTCTACTATTTTAACAAAGCAGAGCAGCTTCTGTGACCACCTGTTTACTTGTCCAGGGGAGAAAACCCTTCTCAAAGGTGTCTTCTCTTAAAAGAAAGAATTTGATCCAGAATGAGCAAAGTTTTCCCTTTCAGATTTGACCAACTGAGCAGGGAGACAAAATTAACAAGACCTGTCCATGGTACAGAACAGCTCGCCAGACATAAAAAACTGTAACCTAAAACTTCAACATTTTGCTAATGCCAACAATGACATCGCTGCCACCGCTGCCACCGCAGCCACCAATGCAATAGCTCTTCATGTACAGGCGAGCTAAAAAGGTACAGTTATTTCCGCTGCAACCGCACCATTCACATTCATACTTTACATACCTGACTAACCATTACTTGTATAATATCATTACCTACTCTACAAATGATGACAAAACTGTTTAGCAGGTATTGAACATGTGCAGTTCATCCAAAACCTCCAAAACGTGACTAATTTGTTCAGCTATAAGGCTGGAAATATTCTTTTAAAATTACTACAAATATGTAAATCAATCTTGTGCAACTCCAGGGCTCGAAATTTACACTTGTCCGCTCGTATTTACGAGTAGATGATCGGTAAGGACGAGTGGAAATTGTCACTGACTTGCCCTGCCGGACGAGTAGGTTTTTCCTCCATGAAAATTGTCTAATCATGCCGTTCAGGAAAAGCACTTTACAAATCGATCAAATTACAGCAAACAAATATTGACTGTAACGCAAAAAGCATGAAATCTCGCATCGTGTAATCTAAAAATGAAAACGGAAATGGCAAACTATAAATAAACGGTGCGCCTGCGCATATCGAGCATCGACCCGATGAGGATTCGCACCAACGTGGTTTCGCCTAAGTTGTTTGCGCTCTATAACTGCACGATTACAAATGCATAATCCAACTCAAATAGTAGTATAGGACATTATTTTCACGTCCTCTCTTGAATAAAGCAGAAAAAATCTACTTTGGTGCAGAAATCTTTATTAACGAAACCTCTTTGGCAAAACCTGAATTGGGACGAAACCATATACCTACGGAAAGTACCGGAAATAACCGAGTGAAAATGAAAATGAAAGTAGAATACATTCGAGGGAAAAATGAGTGATATCAGACAGTTTTTAAGGACGAGTAGATTTTTGAAAGGACAAGTAAAATATTGAAAGCACTTGCCCTGCAGGACAAGTATGTTCAAAAAAAATTTTCGAGCCCTGAACTCAGCTATAAAATGCAGGTTTCTCTTCTAGAACAATCCCAAAGATCAAGATGTCTTGTGAAAGCCAAAACACCCTGTCTTATAACTAAATAAACATGGCACAATTTTTTTTTTCGGAGTATGATTCAGTCATATGTTTCATCATTGGAGACTTGGAATAATGTGACATCTACGAGGGATGATCAAAACATATGTGGACTTTTGCAGTAGAAATTTTATTATTGATAGTAAACTCATTAACTTTGCAGTAGATACAGATTCATCTTTCCTTTATCCAGTGATGTATTTGATTTACCATTCTAAGTTTTGGATGTTGCCTATATGATCGTTCTGCGGAGCACGGTAAAAATTTGCCTTAGTATTTCGAATTGTTTGTTTTATCTTTGGCTATGTCTAATATTTGCAGTAGAGTAAAATGCTTGACATTTGGTATGCTATTTTGTTATGGTTTCCCCTTTTTACTGTGAGGAAATTATGCCGTCAACAATTGTTATGCTTGCATAAGCAGCATAAAATATGGTCTGTGGGTCATACAAGGATGACAAACTGACGTCATCCATTATACCGGGTATTTAATGCAAGTTCCAGGATTTTTATATAATTGTAAGAAAAATGAGGCCAGAATCAAAGAAATGTTTTAACTGATCAACTTTAATATCATTTGATCCTTGTATATTAGTTTTGTCTGATGCTGGCACTGATTCGAGGGTTGTAGATCTGCACTTAGACACACACTGCAAAAGTCTTGTACGTGGAAACGATACTGAAAGCAAAAGTTCTATCTGAATTTATGAACCAATAAAGATGAGAAGAGTATGCTATAAAATTCTTGAAAACAATCATATTGCATGCAGATGTGTCTAAAATTGGTCAAAATCATGAAAAATCTGCAAAAAGGGTGTTAGTTTTAGACAACAGAGAAACAAGAGAGCCCCAACAATGTCCAAACGGGGCAAAACCTCAAACGTCATTAATGCGGTGCTCCGCTGTTGCTGTACCTACCTAATATAAAATGGAAGAAAATACTTTTTTTTCATTGAAATTTCTTAAAAACCTCACATTACATAGCTAAAAGATCGAACTTTTCTGCTGTATGACAAAAGTTACTATAACTGCATTACCCTTACTGCCACAGCGATAGTCCACGTAATTTTTTAACACCCCTTGTACACACTTTAGAGACAAACTTTTTGTTTTGGAAGTTTTGCTATTTGTTGTACCATTTTAAATAGGCCATAATCCTTCCAAAATTGCTAAAAAATTATGAACCATATTAATCCTATTAAAAGCCATTGGGTCATTGCATTTTACGAAAGGGGGGCTTTATCTTTCAGAGAAAGCAACTCTTCTGATTTTTTGCCTCCCTTCTCAAAAGGGATCAACTTTTAAAGGAAAGAATTTGCTCATCTAGGAGCGGGTTCTTTCCTATAAGAAAAAAAACAAACATTTTAATGAGCTACATCATCCATGGAAGCAAAGAAGAGTTCAGGCAAGTTAATATAACAGTTTTTGGCAAAGAGGCAAGCAGGCGTTTATTAGAGCATGGGTGTTTATTAGGATTAATATGGTATACCAGTTTTTAGTTATTCAGATAACTGAATGTCTGAAGCTCCTCTGTCCCACTGAATATGTCAGTATGCGCAACTCGGAGACGGATATTTGTTGCCTGTCCAAACCTGTCCATCACCCTTTTTTTCTTTCAAACTCTTGTTGTTAAGGGACACTGAAGAGGTTACAAAGAAACATCCACGCCTGTTGCACTAAATTTGGTAAAAGTACCTTTATACAGCAAGTATGACAAAACCTGGATATCTAATCTCCAATTTTCATCTGAATAAATCCAGTGTAATGGTAAACCTGTCTCAAGTTGCCTGCCAGGATCTATAACAAAGCTGTGACAAGACAAAACCAACAAAGTAACATGTGCACCAAGAGAAGACTCAGATCAGCCTGGCCATCTGCCTAGTCTGAGCAGAGTCTTTGCTTTAAGGGTAGCTTAGGGTCTGACCTACCTCCATGCTGACAGCATAGACTGATCAGACTAGGCAAATCTGGCTCAGATCAGCCTGTCCCAAATAATTCCTGTTATGTAATCTTATCTGGAACAGTGAAATACAATATATCCAAAAAATTCTTACTCACTGCAATCAAATGCAATAAAATCCTCATTACCTCAGTATATCTGCTTCTTTTCAACCTGCCTTTCTGGAGCCTCAGTTTTGGCTGATGTGACTGTGTCTCTGATTTGTCTACAAACACTAACTCCTCGTCTTCAACATGATCGCTGTGTTGAAAATTAGCTTGTAAACCAGTCTCACTATCCTGGGCATTTCTTTTGAGAGAACCAGTCTGATGATTACTGCATGAGCCAGTCTCCTTCTCATTGAGGTTTTTAGTTAGAGAACCAGTCTCCTCAGTTCCTCCTCTGGATGTAGAGTCTGGACTGGTGTCTTTGTTGTTTATCTTGGATGATCGAGGAGTTGAGGTACCCGCATCAAGAGGTAGGGGAGTATCTTGAGTGCTAAAATAAACATATGTTACAAGTTCCAAAGTTTATGCTTGAACAGATATCCAATTCTAACACAGCTGACCTGAACAGCCCATGGCAATGCCCCAAGCTGCACTGCCATTAACTCTTTAGGCCAGTTGTGTTAGAATTTGATTTCTGTCCAACTTCTAGCATAAGCTTTGCTGAAAGACAAGTAATACTGTATGTTGGCTGCAGTCATCTTATTATGAAACGCTTCCAGAAGAACTGTTACTTTATGAAACGAAATTCCCCATCTCATATATATCTTATGACAATTACATAACAGGCTATAACAAGAAATGTTACAGTGTGTAACAAATGCCCCCGAAGGCCCCTTCAACTGACCTTTGACCCTAGCTGTGACCTTGACCTTGGGCACAGAACCTGAGTCTTGCACATGATATACATTCTCATTTCGTTTTACTTTTCTGTAACGTTTAAATGCACTTTGGAAGTTTAAGAGGATTTGAGGGGACTTAATTCAACCACTAACCAAACTGTGTTGCATCCTTGACATTGGGTATGGGAACCTATGTCTTGTGCATGGCAAATCTTCTCAATAGGCTTTATCTTTCTTTAGTTTGCTTTGGTACTTTTCTCAATAATTGCCGAGACATAATTTGACCTCTGACCCCAGATTGTGACCTTGACCTTGGATCTGGGATCATAAATATTGTGTGTTGACATACCTTCTCATAACGATTTACCTTTCTGTGAAGTTTGATGACATTCACTTCAGCAGCTTTTAAGTTATCACAGAGGCGAGATTTGACCTTTGACTCCTAATTGTGACCTTGACCTTGAACTTGGCAACCCAAATCTTATGTGCAACATACCTTCTCATTATGTTTCATCTTTCTGTAAAGTCTCATTAAATTTGCTTCAGTAGTTTATAAGTAATCACCGAGACACAATTTGACTTTTGACCCAACTGTGGCCTTGACCTTGGGCATGGGGACCTAAGTCTTGTGCGCGACACACCTTCTCATTATGCTTTCTCTTTCTGATAAGTTTCATCAAATTTGCTACTATCGCTGAGACACGATTTTGAGACACAATTTGACCTTTGACCCAATTGTGGCTTTGACCTTGGGTGCAGGGACCTGAGTCTTGCGCGCGACACACCTTCTCATTATGCTTTATCTTTCAGTGAAGTTTCATCAAATTTGCTTCAGTAGTTTTAAAGTTATTGCTGAGACACGATTTGTAACGGACGGATGGACTGACGGACGGACGGACCGACAGTCGGACGGACGGTGCGATTTAATATGCCACCCAAAGTTCCTTCGGGGGCATAAAAAAGACAACAAACTGCATATTTAATGCCAATAGTATATTTGTTTTCAACCTTTAACCACTGACAAAGTCTACGGAAGACACAAGGCAAATGCTGTCATTATATGTTGATCTTTGGCAAAGTCAGCCGTGATTAAACTGACTATTAAAGTAAACACAAAACTCCTGAAAATGGCTAAACCCAAATTTCAATTTGGCCACTTTCATGAGTTTTGTGAGAACTCTACTAGCTTATTATTTACAAAGCAGAGATTTTTGTACTGCTGCTTTTACATGTATGAGAGTCATATAGCACTGTTATATTTTGGATACCCGATGGCAGAGGCTATGTGTTGTCACAAAATATAACTTACAAATTCCAAATGACACTTTCAAGTATTCTCTTATCAAGAAACTGGTGAATCTGTCATGATATCTGTTAACAGTAATTTGTGTTAACTGTTAACAGAAATGCCACTAATCCTCCACTTCAGTATTCCCTGACTTTTCCTTGATTTTTCCCTGACATTTTACAGTGTAACACTGCTAACTGTATCACTTGAAAACTACCAAATTGAAGTTACCAATATATGAAAGAATTTGCTCCCCCAGTGAGCAAATTCTTACCTTTATGAGTAGCCAGCCCCTTATGAAAAAGGAGATGCCCCAGGGCAACTTAACTAAAAAGAACATTTACAATCCTTTTTCCCTCAAACAGAATATAAAGCGTATTTTCTGACGACTGTTGTAGCTACTAATTTTAAAATAGCCTGACTTTCCAAGTTCTTCTACATTTTCCGAACAACAAAAAAAATTTCTGACTTTTCCCTGACCTGGTAAAATATTATTTTCCAGATGTCTTTCCCTGACTGTGGTAACCCTGGTGCATAAGACCAGCAATTTCAGTAACTTTCAGGGTGCCCACTCTTCATTGGAAACAAAAATTCCCTGATCTTTCCCTGACCAAATTCCATTTTTCCCTGACCAAAAAGTCATTATTTAACTGTCACAACCTTCTACTTAAGCCCTAAGGTTTGCACATGCAGTACCTGTTTTGGGAATCAGAAAAATCAGCAAAGCAGCTGATATATTTCAAAGCTTTGAAAAGCTTTACTTGGCTAAACCACCTGTTCTGGAAAAGCAGTTATGAACAAGAGGACCATTGGTTCTGTAGCTCACCTGAGTCCATTTAGCCTCAGTACTCTAGGGTAAGTTACTCTAAGGCTATCAGTCAATTGGTTCTGGAGAAGAAAATTTTTAAAGCTTTTTACCATATATGGGCATGGAGGCAATGCTGGACATGTGACCTGGACGTTTGAACAAATTTTCATTCCTCAACCCCTGGAGGCACTATATGAAATTTGGTTTCATAATTTGCCCAGTGACTTTTGAGGAGATTGATTCATATTGTCAAAATTACAGAGTTCTGGGTCAAAAGTCAAAGAATGAACTTGACCTCTTGTACTCATAAATCTTCATGTACTCATTAAGATGACTGTAGATACCAGTTTTTAGGCCTAAATCTTCAAAACTTTCCATGAATTCTTATGTTCTAGCATTTTCCCATATTTGACCTTGTCGTAAAATGGTCAAGGTCAACCCAAGGTCATAATTTGAACAATCTTGATAGTACTCAAGTACCCAATGATTCATACCAAGTTTCAAGGCCACCGGTCAATCGGTTCAGGAGAAAAGAATTTTTTTAAGGTTATTACCATATATGTGCATGACGGCCATGTTGGTCATGCGACCTGGACTGTTGGAACAAATTTTTATTCCCTCAACCCCCAGAGTCTCTACATGAAATTCAGTTACAATTGGCGTGGTGGTTTTTGAGGAGATTGTTTTAAACTATCAAAATATGAGAGCTCTGGGTCAAAGGTCAAAGAATGACCTTGACCTTGTGTACTCATAAATCTTCATGTACTCATTCAGATGATTACAGATACCAATTTTTAGGCCAAAATCTTCAAAACTTCCCATGAAATCTTACATTCTAGCATTTTCCCATATTTGACCTTGCTGTAAAAAAGGTCAAGGTCAATCAGAGGTCATAATTTGAACAATCTTGATAGTACTTGAGTACCCAAGCGACATACGAAGTTTCAAAGCCATCTGTCAATTGGTTCTAAAGAAGAAGATTTTTAAAGGTTTTTACCATATATGGACATGGCAGCCATGACATGGACTGTATGAATAAATTTTCATTCCCTCAACCCCTGGAGGCACTATATGAAATTTGGTTTCAACTGGCCCAGTGGTTTTTGAGGAAATTGTTTGATGTTGTCAAAATATGAGAGCTCTGAGTCAAAGGTCAAAGAATGACCTTGACCCCTTGTACTCATAAATCTTCATGTACTCATTAAGATGACTGTAGATACCAATTTTGAGCCATAAAGTTTCAACAGTTTCCAAGATATCTTATTTTCTAGCATTTTGCCATATAAAAGCACAAGGAAGTAAATTTGACCTTGGCGTAAAAAAAAGTCAAGGTCAACCTAATTTGAATAATTTGGTAGTACTCGCGTACCCAATGCTACATACTAAGTTTCAAGGCCCCCAGCCTATTGGTTCTGGGGGAGAAGATTTTTTAAGGTTTTTACCACATATTGGCATGGCGGCCATGTTGGTCATGTGACCAAGACCATTCAAATAATTTTTCGTTCCCCCTTCCTCTGAAGGCCCTATATGAATTTTGGTTACAATAGGCCAAGGGGTTTCAGAGGAGAAGTCGTTTGATATTGTGGACGGACGGACGACGACGGACGACAGAGCCTTACCATCCTATAAGCTCCCCCGGAGCCGCTGGCTCAGGTGAGCTAAAAATCACAATATAGAACTATTAACAGACACTTTAATCATGAAAAATTCATATTTTTGGTCCAAAAAGTATAAAATTCCCCGACTTTTTAGAATTTTAGAATTTCCCTGACCATTTTTTCAAAATTCCCAGACTTTTCCTTGACCTTGAAGAAAATTCAAATTTCCCCAACTTTTCCCTGACCAGTGGGCACCCAGGGTTTGTGTGTTCCTGGGACCAGTAGTTTCAATAGTCCAGACAATTTCAGTAATGTTTAAGTGTCCTAAAATAGCTAGAATAAACTAAAAGACTTACAAATCAAGACTTCCAATTCCCATTGCCGAGGACCTTCTCCTGTGTTTTCTAATCTCATTCTCTGTAAAATATCATATGAGCTGCAACATGACAAAACCAAAAATAGCCATCAGAGGAGATGGCAAATCCCCCGACCGAAGACCCCCATGGGCCTTGGTAAAAAGGGTGCACTTCAAAACACATATTAGTAATATATTGTCGTTCTTTTATGCTTCTGATTGACATTAACTGTTAACAGATGCATGATTATCTAACACTCAGACTAAAACAGTATGCTTGACTGCTAAAAAGAGGTAATATCTCAAACAGCCACCATATACACAATTGTATAGCATACGATACATTCAACTTTCAAAATGTGTGAATAACTTCTAAAGAACAAGCCCTACAAATCTAATTTTGAGCTCTCTAGTAAGTGAATTTGGACAAAGAATCCAAATCTGGAGAAAAAATTTTTTTTTTTTTTTGGGGGGGTGGGGTGTGGGGGGGCGGGAGGAGTCACCGGAATGTGGAGGGGTAAGAGAGAGTTAGGAACACTGATAAGATATCACAGCATGTTCATCAATATTCTAAAAGGTACACGGTTATTCAAATTCTGGAGCTGGCCAGGGTTATACAGTTATGGAGCAGAGACTCAGACAGCAGCTCAAACTACCAAAGGGAAATAATTCACTGAGTCTAAAAGCAAGAGTTATCATTCATGTATGAGACAAATTGTCATGACCTGTTCTGCATATCTGTGAAGTATCATGAAAATATTTCAGAAGGTATTCAAGCTATGGAGCGGACACCTAAAATCATCAAAGGGAAATAACTCCAAAAGTAAGAAAGCAAGAGTTGTCATTCTTATTCGCGACACATCATCATGACCTGTTCTACATATCTGTGAAGTATCATGAAAATATTCCAAAAGGTATTCAAGTTATAGAGCGGACACGAAATCAGACCTAAAACCATCAAGGGGAAATAACTCAAAAAGTAAGAAAGCAGGAGTTGTCATTCTTGTTCGCGACACATCGTCATGACCTGTTCTACATATCTGTGAAGTATCATGAAAATATTCCAAAAGGTATTCAAGTTATAGAGCGGACACGAAATCAGACCTAAAATGATCAAGGGGAAATAACTCAAAAAGTAAGAAAGCAAGAGTTGTCATTCTTTTTTGCGACACACCGTCATGACCTGTTCTACATATCTGTGAAGTATCGTGAGAATATTCCAAAGGGTATTCTAGTTATAGAGCGGACATGAATCTGCCAAAAAATCACACCTAAAACTATCAAGGGGAAATAACTCAGAAAGTAAGAAAGCAAGAGTTGTCATTCTTGTTCGCGACACATCGTCATGACCTGTTCTACATTTCTGTGAAGTATCATGAAAATATTCCAAATGGTATTCAAGTTACAGAGCGGACACGAATCTGCCAAAAAATCACCAAAGGGGAGATAATTCAGAAAGTACAATAGCAGGAGTTACCATTCTTGTACGCGACAAATCGTCATGACCTGTTCTACATAACTGTGAAGTATCATGAAAATATTCCAAAGGGTATTCAAGATATAGAGCGGACAAGAAAGTGTTTACGGACGGACGGACAGACGGACGCCAGGCTCATCGCTATATCCCCCGAACCTTTCGGTCGGGGGATAACAAAATGGCATGTGCACCCAGTGAAGACTCAGATCAGCCTGGGCATCTGCCCAGTCTGATCAGAGTCTTCACTATGCACTAACAGGGTAGTTTAGAGTCTAGGCCAGCGGCATGCTAGGTGAAGACTCTTTTCAGACTGGGTGGATGCCCAGGCTGAATTGAGTCTTCGCTGTGCACACATGACACTTTGCTGGTTTTGTTGTGTCGCAGCTCATATGAATTTTGCCATGAAACAAACATCCTCTGTCTCCCTGTCTCCTAAATACATATGTATATTACAGGTTACATTTCCAATGCCAAAAAAACAATACATATATCTCGCTTCTGTTATTCCCGGGCGAAAAAAACTGTTCAATAGCACATGTAAACTGCACAGGTTAGACTGTGCAAATTGTATGTAAAGTTTTTAAGGTGAAAGGATATTAAACCCTCCATATTATTCTGCCATGTTTCACAAATGGATTAAAACTTTGTGACTTTCTGTTTGCTCCCCTGGACAAGTAAACTTTCCAAAAAGGGGTCTACTCTTAAAGAATCTACTCTAACAGGAGAGAACACCTTCCTTTATGGGTGTTATTGTTGTTTTATTGCTTTACGTCAATGGTAAACAGCTATGGTAATGTCGGGACGGTTAGTTAACCTAACACCACTATTCCTGGGCAGGCTTAGACCTCCTAAGAGGTTAACCAGTACTAAGTGCACATACTCTAGCCAGTAACTGACAACTGCCCTTCTGGGTAGACCCTCATTGAGAAATGCGGCAAAAAGAAAACTGGTATAGGTAGTTTCCTAACACTATATCCATTCACCTAAAATAACAAATGAGCCGTGGCGCGAGAAAACCAACAAAGTGGTTGTGCGCCCAGTGCAGACACAGATCGCTGTCTGCATGGAGGTAGCTTAGACCCTTAGCTACCTTTTAAGCTCTTAGCCAAGAGTCTAATCAAACTTGTTCGGATGCCAAGGCTGATCTGAGTCTGCACTGGGCGCACAACCAGTTTGTTGGTTATCTCGCGTCGCAGCTCAAATGGCCAATCCATCAAATCCTGATTATGTATAAAAATTATTACTTGGAATTTACCATAACATAATTTGAGCCACGACATGACAAAACCTACAAAGTGGCATGCGCGCCCAGCGAAGACTCAAATCAGCCTGGGAATCCCCCTCAGTGGGGACAGCAAAGGCATCTGCCCAGTCTGATCAGAGTCTTCACTATGCACTAACAGGGTAGTTTAGAGTCTAGGCCAGCGGCATGCTAGGTGAAGACTCTTTTCAGACTGGGTGGATGCCCTGGCTGATCTGAGTCTTCACTGGGCGCATATGCCACATTGTTGATCTAATAGCTCGCCTGAACAAAAGTTCAGGAAGAGCAATTGATTTTCAAATGTCACCACTCATTTACATGTATTTTTATTGATAAATGACTGAAGAACCGTAGCAACTTTGACTTAACATTTAAAGCGCCATATAACAGTTGGAAATTGCAAAGATCCAGATGAGGCAGATCTAGGAGTAAATTCTCTGTTTAAAAGTAAATTCATTATTTGGACATCTTTGTCAGCCAAAAGGAAGATGCACCCCTAAAACCAAAGAACTTCAGCCAGCAAACATGTTATACTCACTGCAAACAAATTTTCATCTGCAATACTTACCAAGATATTTGATTCTGTTGTCTTTCTCTTCTAGCAACTGTTTATATGTGGTACCAATGGTCTCTAAGGTGGACCGCAGTGTGGCACAGCAATCACCACCCCTGAGGTATGAAAGGTAGACAAAATTGAATGTTTATGTCACAGGGGAGGAAAATATGGCCCAACTGGGAATCAAACCCAGGGTCCCTTGCTTACAGTGCACGCACTCTACCAACTGAGCTTTGTTGTGTTATTGTTTAACGTCTACAATAAACAGTTATGGCCATGTCGGGACTGTCAGTTAACCTAACCACACTATTCCTGGGCAGGCTTAGACCTCCTAAGCGGTTAACCAGTACTCAGTGCACTTACTTTCACTAGTTACTGACTGACAACTGCCCTTCTTGAATCAGAGGAAGGTGAAATGAAAATAAGACCACGTATCAAACCCAGGACTTCTGGCTTATAAGTCAGATGCCCTACCGATTGTGCTGTGCAGCCCGACCACCAACTGAGCTACTGAGCTAAATGGTTGACCTATGACATTTTTCCCTTGCTTAATTACATTGGTTCCCAAACTACTTGAGACCATGGAGGACTGATGATGCCTGCAACCCTGGCCATGGAGCCACACTGGCCACCAAATGTCAAAGGGGAGAAAAGAGCAATCTGATCAGGGTCAACACCTTTTTCCATCTGCATCTTTTAGATGTATAACTGAAGTGACAAAACAAACTGTTCCATTTTTTGGACAGTCAAAACTAGAGATGGCAGTAAGCATGGCTTACTAAATACCCCCCGCATTTAACAGTTAAGCATGGACCTTCGTCATCTAAGTTTTACAAAGTTATACAAAGCAAACATGCTATGGCAACTACAAACAAATATAGCTCATCCTATAATCCTTGAGGTAACTGAACATGTCTACTCTTATCTAATATTGGCTCCAGAGAGCAAATCTGGAAAAACCTGTAGTAAAAATCAAGAAATTTGGTCAAGCATAACCCCCCAAAAAAATTAGGATAAACAAGAGGGCCATGGTGGCCCTGAATCGCTCACCTGAGTATTAATCAGTTCACTGGCTCTGGTGAAGATTTATAAGAGTTTTTACCATACTAACATTTGACCTAGTTTTTGACCCAACATGACCCAGTTTCAAACTTGGCCTGGATATTGTAAGAATAAACATTCTGACACAGTTTCATTGAGATTGGATCAAAACTGTGCCCTCTGGAGCGTATACAAGGTCGTTCTTATAGTGACCAAGTTTTTGACCCGACACAACCCAGTTTCAAACTTTACCTAGATTTGATTAAGATAAACATTCTGACAGAGTTTCATGCAGATTGGATCAAAACTGTGCCCTCTAGGGTGTACACAAAGTTTTTCTAAGATTTGACCTTGAGCTGACGTGACTCAGTTTCATAGGGGGCTTAGATATATGGACAATAAACATTTTGACATACTTTCATGAAGACTGGATCAAAACTATGCCTTCTAGTGCTTACACAATGTTTTTCTAAGATTTGACCTGGTGACTTAGTTTTTTCCCAACATGACCTACTTTCAAACTTGGGCGAGAGTTTATGAAGATAAAGATTCTGACAGAGTTTCATGAAGATTGGATCAAAACTGTGCCCTCTAGGGTGTACACAAAGTCTTTCTAAGATTTGACCTTGAGCCGACGTGACTCAGTTTCATAGGGGGCTCAGATATATGGACAATAAACATTTTGACATAGTTTCATGAAGATTGGATCAAAACTATGCCTTCTAGTGCTTACACAACCTTTTTCTAAGATTTGACCTAGTGACCTAGTTTTTTCCTGCGTGACCTACTTTCAAACTTGGCCAAGAACTTATGAAGATAAACATTCTGACAAAGTTTCATAAAGATAAGATCAAAACTGTGTCCTCTAGAGCATACACAAGGTTTTTCTATGATCTGACCTAGTGACCTAGTTTTTGACCCGACGTGACCCAGTTTCGAACTTGTCCTAGATATTATGAGGATAAACATTCTGACAAAGTTTCATGAACTTTGGATGAAAACTGTGCCTTCTAGAGCGTACACAAGGTTTTTCTAAGATTTGACCTAGTGACCAAGTTTTTGACCCGATATGACCCAGTTTCAAACTTATCCTACATATTATGAAGATAAACATTCTGACAAAGTTTCATGAACTTTGGATCACAGCTGTGCCTTCTAGAGCTTACACAAGGTTTTTCTAAGATTTGACCTAGTGACCTAGTTTTTGACCCGACATGACCTACTTTCAAACTTGGCCGAGAGTTTATGGAAGTAAACATTCTGACAAAGTTTCATAAAGATTGGATCAAAACTGTGTCCACTAGAGCGTACACAAGGTTTTTCTACGATTTGACCTAGTGACCTAGTTTTTGACCCGACATGACCCAGTTTCAAACTTGTCCTACATATTATGAGGATAAACATTCTGACAAAGTTTCATGAACTTTGGATCAAAACTGTGCCTTCTAGAGCGTACACAAGGTTTTTCTAAGATTTGACCTAGTGAACTACTTTTTGACCCAACATGACCCAGTTTCGAACTTGGCCTAGAGTTTATGGAGATATACATTCTGACAATGTTTCATAAAGATTGGATCAAAACTGTGTCCTCTAGAGCATACACAAGGTTTTTCTATGATTTGACCTAGTGACCTAGTTTTAGACCCGACGTGACCCAGTTCCGAAATTGTCCTAGATATTATGAGGATAAACATTCTGACAAAGTTTCATGAACTTTGGATGAAAACTGTGTCCTCTAGAGCGTACACAAGGTTTTTCTAAGATTTGACCTAGTGACCTAGATTTTGACCTGACATGACCCAGTTTCAAACTTGGCCTAGAGTTTATGAAGATAAACATTCTGACAAAGTTTCATAAAATTTGGATCAAAACTGTGTTCTCTAGAGCGTACACAAGGTTTTTCTATGATTTGACCTAGTGACCTAGTTTTAGACCCGACGTGACCCAGTTTCGAACTTAGCCTAGATATTATGAGGATAAACATTCTGACAAAGTTTCATGAACTTTGGATGAAAACTGTGCCCTCTAGAGCGTACACAAGGTTTGATGATACTGTGCCCTCTAGAGCGAACACAAGGTTTTTCTAAGATTTGACCTAGTGACCTAGTTTTTGACCCGACATGACCCAGTTTCGAACTTGGCCTAGATTTTATAAAGACTAACATTCTGACAAAGTTTCTTAAAAATTGGATCGAAACTGTGCCCGCTAGAGTGTACACAAGCAAAAGTTGACGGACGGACGTCCGGACGTACGACGGACATCAGGGTATCCCAAAAGCTCACCCTGAGCACTTCGTGCTCAGGTGAGCTAAAAAATCAAAAAGGGCCATAATTCAAGCAAGAGGGGTCAGATTTCAAAGTGGAAACCTTAATGCACATCTTCATACCAATATGTGTTCACATACTTAATTTCAAGAAAATCGGTCAAGTGGTCTAGGAGGAGTTGCGATAACAAATTTTTTTACGAAAAGTATAAAGGGGCATAACTCAGCAGGAAAACACTTCCGGGAAAAACTGGGAAACACGTGTCAACTAGTTTCTTATGAAGCATACATGAACCAAATTTGAATTAAAGATCAAAGAAAAAAATGACTAAAAACCCCAAAATTGGGGCCAAAAATATCAAAAAGGGGCATAACTCAGGAAATACGGGCCAGATTTCAAAATGGAAACCTTAATGCACATCTTCATACCAATATGTGTTCACATACTTAATTTCAAGAAAATCGGTCAAGCGGTTTATGAGGAGTTGCGATAACAAACTTTTTTTACGAAAAATATAAAGGGGCATAACTCAGCAGGAAAACACTTCCGGGAAAAACTTGAAAACACATGTCAACTAGTTTCTTATGATGCATCTTTGAACCAAATTTGAATAAAATCAAAGCAAAAACGACTAAAAAACCCCATAATTAGGGCCAAAAATATCAAAAAGGGGCATAACTCAGGAAAAAGGGGTTTGATTTCAAAATGGGAACACTAATGCACATCTTCATACCAATATGTGTTCACATACTTAATTTCAAGAAAATCGGTCAAGGGGTCTATGAGGAGTTGCGATAACAAACTTTTTTTACGAAAAATATAAAGGGGCATAACTCAGCAGGAAAACATTTCCGGGAAAAACTGAAAAATACGTATCAACTCTTTTCACATGCTGCATCCATGGACAAAATTTGAAACAAATCGGAGCAAATGTTGCGGACGGACAAACGGACGGACAGACGGACGGACAACGTGAAAACAGTATACCCCCCTCAAACAAGTTTGCGGGGGGGTATAATATTATTTTGGATGTCCCATTTTTTTCTCAAATATTTACGACACAGTAGAACTCCAATGACTAGTCACCAATCAATGACAGATACCTCCCTATAACGCCAAGTTTTTGTATGTCCCAAAATGCAATTTTGCTATATATATATATATATATAAAAGGAGCATGTGAAGTCATTTTATACTTCGTTTATATATATATATATATATATATGACCTTACTGCCCTGTAATGGCAGAATTCATGCCTACAAAAGGTATAAACATGGTTCAACTGCACATTGATTTTTGTTGTGACTCTTCCCTTTGACTCAATATTACTAAGACACTGTTGAAAGGATCATAAAATAGCAGGTCATTCATCAATCTACTCAAGAATAGTTGTTGAGTGAACATTTTGATTCATGATTTGAATAGCTGCCAAACAGTAAATGAGCCACGACATGACAAAACCAACAAAGTGGGTTGTGCGCACAGTGCAGACTCAGATCAGCCTGGGCATGTGCCCGGTCAGATGAGAGTCTTCACTGTACAATAAAGGTGTACCTAAGGGTCTAATCTACCTTCGTGCCGACAGCTAAGGCTCTGATGAGACTGGGCAGATGCCCAGGCTGATCTGATACTGCGCAGTGCACACAACCACTTTGTTGGATTTCTAGTGTTGTGGCTCAGTTTATATCTTCAACCCTCAGGCTGATAGAGATCTCCAGCCAAGAATTTTGTGGAGGGCAAGGTCTTAAATGAGCCGCAACATGAGAAAACCAACAATGTGGTTGTGCGCTGAGCGCAGACTCAGATCAGCCTGGGCATCCGCCTAATCCACTCAGACTTTTCGCTAAATGCTTAAAGGGTAGCTAAGGGTCTAAGCTACTTCCATGCGGACAGCGAAGACTCTGATCAGACTGGGCGGATGCCCAGGCTGATCTGAGTCTGTGCTGGGCACACAACCACTTTGTTGGTTTTCTCGCGTCGCGGCTCAAATGTCTGTGCATTATCACAACATAGAGATAAACCAGAAAACTGAACAACAGTTTATGCAAGCCAAGGAAATTAATACCCACTTCTCGCTTCCGTATAATCATAATCATTTTAACGCTCTATTTTGTCTGTTATGCTGATTTTAAGGTATACTGCCCCACTTCCATGTTTTGCCACCATTTTTATAATGGGGAACAACTTTTATGACTTCTTGTTTGAGTCCATGAACAACAAAACCCTTCCGAAATGGGTCTACTCTTAACAAATTTGCTCCTACAGGAGCAATGATTTTGCTTCCACAGGAGCAAGTTCTTTAAGAAATGACCCTAATGCAAAGGGTGGCAAAAATGAAAATGGCAGAGCTGTTTCCCCTGAAAGTATACCAATTCACCTAAACTGTATCACCATACCTGCTCTGTTTGTTGAAAGCGGCATCTTGGAGATGTTTGTTTTGTAGAGACAGAAGCTCATGGTCTTTCTGAAGTTTCTTGTATTTCTCTGTTATCCTGACAAAGAACAAGACATACACAGTACAGTCAACCCTGTCTAAAGCAAGCACCCAAGAGCAGCACGGAAACTGCTCACTTAAGACAAGTGCTTGCTTAATACAGGTCAATTTACACTGAAAATGCTATTTCAGGATATGAGATTTTGGCCTTTTTAGACAGATTTTTGCTTAACAGAGGTGACCTTTAAGACAGGTTTGACTGTATTCTTATAAAGTAAAATTTGATCTGATCTTTTGCACCACTTCAAGTGGATGGGCCCAGATCACAGGATCACACGAGATGCTTGCCTGCATCTTGTGTGATCTTATGATCTGGGCACATCCAGGAGATGACGTGCAAAGGGTCAGATCATGCTTATGTACCAGTAGTACATGTAATAATATGTTTATGGTACAGATTGACAAACCCATGTTCGTTTGGTTAAAAGACAGGGATTTTCCCTTCCAAACAGCCCAAAAATCTAGACTGTCTTTAAGACAGTCTGGATTTGTGAATTGATTTGGAAGGAAAAAAAACTATTTTATAGCAAAATTATACAAGACTGATTTATATCTGGGGTTATTCTGGATGTTGGAAACTCATCTTGAAACCAAAAATAAAGATACAGATGAAAAATAAAAGTATCGACCAAACATGTCAACAGATGTCATGCTTAAATTTGACTATTCTAGGACAAGTAGTAAGAAAAATTGTTATGAGCAGTCTGATCTGGGTTTGCAACGTTTGCTATCACCTATCTATCACAATACTTAGTATTTACTCCTGTTTCAGTGCGTATCTCACATGGCCAGTGAATAAGTGCACTTGACTCTCATAATCTCAAACAGATATGTCAAGGTAACCGCTTACATTAGTCCTAAATCTCATGATGTTACATTCCGCTGAAAGTGTAGTCAGGGGTAAACTAACCATCTTAAGGGTCAGGACTAAGACGAAATCATCAATGTAGTGTTTTCCCTAAAAAGGTATAGCAGGGTGCTGCATCCTGCTGCCAAATGTCTCCACCCTGCTGCCCTAAATTTCCACCCTGTTGCCCTAAATCTCAATCCTGCTGCCCTAAATCTTCACCCTGCTGCCCTAAATCTTCACCCTGCTGCCCTAAATCTTCACACTGCCGCCCAAACTCCCCATCCTGCTGCCCTTCTTTTGCCATAAAAATTTCAATGATATTCTAAGTTATAACTCAGTAGTTTTTCTCTGTAAACGCTCTTTACACCATATCACCCCATTTCACTGTAAGAAGAAGGGGTTGTCTCTGTTTAATAGATGGTATACAAAATTTTACAACCTTTCTTTGCAAAACATAGGTGGCATTTCGGAAGGTTTTTACACATTGCAAGTGCTCTTTTTCTCTGGCCAGCATCTGCCCTTTTTTCAGGCTTGTGGAAACACTAGGATATGAGAGGAGTAGCATCTACATACCTTTCGTAAAGTGCTTTAAATTTAGTAACACTCTGATTTGACTCTGAAAGTAAAATTAAAGTTGGAAAGTAAAATTTAAGTTGAAATAAAAAATTTAAGTCGAAAACAAAATTAAATATTGTATGAATTCAGATAGGGCTGACTATTGTCCCAAATTCTATCACCATACTATCACTATCAGAGAAACCCCTATCACGATACTATTGCTATCAAGGGTCTTACATCACTATGCATCACGATACTATCACTGTCTCTGAATATTGCAATTTCTTAAGAATTGAGATGCTTTATGTAAGTCCCTCATCTCTAAATTACATACCAGTGCTGTCCACTATGAGTGTAAGCTTTACCATCATCTAAACAAAAGTTTTTTTTGATGCAAAGCAAACACATTTCAGCTTATCCCACTTTTGTAAAAAGAGTTACCTCCATTACCTGCATTATGATTAAACAGTATATTTACATTCCTTCCTGGGTTCTATAATTTCTTCTGGAAAACTACTTTACAGAGCTCCAGATAAGAAGGGGTAAGAAGGATAATTCAGAGATAAATATATTTCTTATATTGTTTACATGGAAAAATAAAGAAAATTATCACTAAGTGTCAAAAAAAAAATGTCTTGTTTCTGGAAACGTCACCAAAAAAAAAATAGGGTCGGTAGGTAGGAAATTTTATTCTTTTTTTAGAGAATTTTTTTAAACCTTCTCCGAACAAATTTTTGCTTACCGAGCACATAGCTGTGACTCTTAAACCCCTTTTCAAATTTGTGGAGTTCTTCTAAAACTGAATTCACTGAGCGCGAGTGCGCAACGCTTCTGATGACTGATTTTATCGTCGAAACATGCTGGCATAATGCATTTCTCAATGTAAATCGCCAGCAAAAACGATGCCATCTTGATGGAAGTCACGACTGCAGTAATGGCGGTATGCGCCATTTGGCTTACGCCGCGGGACTTGTATAAAAACCGGGACTACCGAACCGCAACTACCGGCAAAAACGAAGGATGCCGATTTTAACCGATAGCGAGGAGCCTTAAAAAATTTCGAGCGGGTCCACAAAAGGGGTCGGTCGGGTTTCCGGAAACAAGACATTTTGGGGGGGGGGCCTTAATTATCCCTATTACCCCTTGTCTGGAGCTCTGTAATAATTATAGTGCTCCAGATAAGAAGGGGTAACAGGGATAATTTTAGGGATAATTTTCCTTATTTCTCCATAAAAACATATGTTGTGACCCCTCATTTCCACCGTCTCACCGAGACGGTTCAAATGAAGGGTCACAACATATGCTTTTGTTCAGAAATAACAAAAAAATATCTTTGAATTATCCTCAATACCCCCATTCAAATAATTACCTAAAACAGCCTGTCTGTGAACATCATAAACAGCTTTCAATGCTTTTTCCATGGTTGTCCTTCTTGTGGCTGCTTATACAGTATTCCTCAGCTGACAAAATCTGATAACATCTCAGTACCATCTCATATCTTTTTCCTGGAAAAAAACAACAACATGTATTTATTCAGTTGTCAGACACTATATGAGCCGCGACATGACAAAACCAAAAATGTGGTTGTGCGCCCAGCGCAGACTCAGATCAGCATGGACATCCGCCCAGTCTGATCAGAGTCTTCGCTGTCCACATTGAGGTAGCTTAGACCCTTAGTTTCCCTTTAAGCGCTTAGCGAAGAGTCTTAGCGGACTAGGCGGATGCCCAGGCTCATCTGAGTCTGCGCAGGGCACACAACCACATTTTTGGTTTTCTCGTGTCGCGGCTCATATACCGTAAACTAATACTTTGGACACCTAAAATGATTACCATACTTGTATTAAAATTGGAACAGGTTTTGAGGTAGGTTTTGAAATGCAGTTTCTTTTATACTTTTCAACGAATTATAGAGATTTCTCGGTGAAATCAAAACTGATAATCTCACTTGTGAAATCATCACTTTGGATTTCACTGTTTCAAAAATAGGATTTTTGTGAAATAGTATCATTTATTTGTTGATTTATTGATTAAGTCTTATCAAACTTTACATAAATCACGTCAGACGTGTTTGCAAGTCATTATGACATTAATGACGTCACTTAAAGTGCTACTGCACACCATGTCAGGCCACCTTAGTCTCCTGTAGGCAATCTTTCATAGAAAATTTCTTGAGATCTGATTATCAAAATGAAATTTGAAGCTATTTTCAAGTTGCAAACTATGTTCACAACCAATATCATACCCATTAAACACGCTGGAAACATCAATTTTGATGCAACACAGCTAGAAAAATATTTATGTGTCTGTCGTGATGACTGACACACTGGAACAAACTGAATCATTGCAATTTTAAAGCATAAAAGAAACAGAAAATTTGACTTTTTCAGTGTGAGATCGATTTTTAATTCACTCATGAACACCAAAAGTGGTATTTTCACCAGTGGCTTTGCCACTCGTGAAAATACTGCTTTTGGTGTTCATTCGATGAAATAAAAATCAATCTTACACTGAAAAGTCAAATATCTATATAATTTCAACAGGTGCAGATGGAATGGCAAAGGAGCAGTAAAGGAGCAGTCTGGTCTGCACTGTTGCTCAGTCCTATCTGCCCCAATTTTTTTAGATTTTTTACAGTATTAAGAATGACCCCAAATAGCTAAATCAGTTTTATGAAATTCTGCTTTGGGGTGAGCTCTTTTCCATCTAAAACAATCCGAATGCTGATGCTATTATGACATAACTTTTAATGTGCACAGCTATGTGATGACAATACATTATTGTTTTAAGATTCGTGCAATTCCATTCATTGGTTGCTTAGTTATGACTCTATTTTTTCATTTTAAAGCCGTTCAAGGACAATAACTCATGCATTACTGAAGCGATTCAGACAAAACATAAGATGCACCAATGTGTAATAGTGATACATATTCAGTATACATTTCATATACTTCCATTAAATGGTTACTGGTACATTTAGTTACGGCTGAATTTGTCACTAGGCAATTAACTCATGTACAACTGATGTCATTCTAATGAAACTTTATGTGCATAGCCATGTTATGGTGATACACATTTAAGTTTCATGAAATAATGATAATTGGTTACTCCATTATCGCCAGGGATCAAGCTAGACTCAAAGTTTAGGGAGAAGTGACTTCTCCCTCCAGCTGAAATAGGGAGAAGTGACAGCCGTGAAGGGAGAAGTGGTATTGCGCGATTATGACATTTTTCATTCAGTTTTAAAGAAAAATAGCTATTATGCATACTATTAACATTAAATTGAAAGATTAATAAGCTACAATGGGTTTATAGGGTAAATTGTCATAACAGCTTGTTTGTGGAATGATTTGATGAAAATTCTACCAATCTACCAAAAAAAAAAAAAAAAAAAATTTTTTTTTTTTTTTTTTTTTAGGGAGACTTCCACTTCTCCCTAAGCCCAATTTAGGGCGAAATTTCGGCCCCTAGGGCGATTATTTCGCCCAAATCGCCCCCTAGCTTGATCCCTGTTATCGCTCATTTTATTCAAATTACATCAATTCAAGATGACAACTCATGCACTACTGAAACCAGTCTGACCAAACTTGATGTGCATCACCACATTATAGTGATATAAATTTACTTTAAGTTTGATGAAATTGCGTTAAGTAGTTCATAAGTTACGGCTGCGGGCAGACAGATGGACATTAAAAAACTATATCCCTCCGCCTTCGGCGGGAGATAATGAATCTGATCATGTAACACACCAGCAGAAATTAATAAACAGGCATAAGCCTTACATAAAAGTGAAAACTGGCATTAGTGAAGTGCCATACTTGTTTTGGCCATTCTAAGTTAATATTTTGGTACAGTTTGACAATACATATATCGAGACATGATTCTATGCCATTGATTTGAATTCTTTCTGTGAATAAAAAAAAAATTTGCCAATTTTTTTGATAATTTAACACTGAAATTGCCTTCTTTACCTACAAAAGTTTTTAAATTCACTTAAGTTACTCAAATATTTATTCATAAATTATTTCTTATCAAAATTCAAGGCCTTCTTGAAACACGCTACAAATTTCTTTTCAGTCAAAGCATAATTTCATGTTGTAGTGGGTCTATAAAAATGGTTGAAAACTGTGTTGCACTTGGGACAAAAACAGTTAGTTTCATCCAATAAGTCAGGATATAGCTTATTTTAGCACTTGCTGTGCAATTATATTTCAGATAACTATCAACATGCAAAACCATGAGCTCTGAACATAAAACTAACAAAAATAAAAGATTTCTTTCAACAAACAGTAATACTAAGCATTTTACAGTATGGATAAAGAGCTTAAAGCACATATTTCAGTGCATTTTGGTCGATCAATTGGTCTAAAGTGGACCAATTGATCTACTGTAGATATTCAAGCTTGTTCCCGACCTGACAATTAATGCTGGTATTGAAATTTCATGATTTAACCAGTTTCTGCAAGCAATTTATCCCGCCACAAAGTACTTTTGCGCTACCGGCTAGTCCTTACAAGGGGGAGGTCCGACAAAACCCAGTTTTTTTCAACATAGATATCCGATGAAAAAGACGGAAAAAAACTGAGGGTTTGGTACAGAACTAGCCAGAAATAATCTTCTTTACCTGTATCGCATCTAAGGATCTCCACTTGAAGGACTGCTTGGAAACAAAAATTATCAGCAAGTGTATAACTGTAAATGAAGTTACGTAACGTGTGCCGAATAAGCCGATGCGCCGAATAGGCCGACACGTCAGTACAAATGTCAGCCTTATCTAATGTGTCGCTAAAATGGTTCCCGGTTCGATCGCCGGCCGAAGCATCAGAAATGTCTTAAACTTCTGGACAATGATCAGCGTAAATGTTAAAGGAATATACAAACAATAAAGGAAAATTCTCATTATTTGAACGGACCGCCAGAAGTTTTTCGATTGTCGAACTATGGCAAGTCGTAAATAAATTCTGACTATTCGCATAGCTGCCGGTCGGCATCGACCCTGCTAATTACCGGTGCTTGATAACAGGTTCCTATGTTCTTCCTCCCTCTGATTATCTCGATCTTTGTCACACGAGTGGCATACTTATCACCTATGTCTTGGCGAGGTCCGTGGAAATACAGAACCACCCCAAACCACCCGAAACACCCAAAACCAGCCTTCCTGGATTCAAATCACACCCCCTGCCCCCTCCACACACACACACACACACACGCACGCACACCAAACTTTATCTGTATTGATTCAAAATAAAAGGACACTTCAATGATTGGTTGCCCCATGATTATGTATGTATGTATGTATGTATGTATGTATGTATGTATGTATGTATGTATGTATGTATGTATGTATGTATGTATGTATGTATGTATGTATGTATGTATGTATGTATGTATGTATGTATGCATGCATGTATGTATGTATGTATGTATGTATGTATGTATGTATGTATGACTGAAAATTATTGAAATTTTTTACCTGATTTCAGTCAGTATTTTTCTTGCTTCATATGAAATAAATGAATTTGATTTGATACGCTGTAGGTATAGTTATCACTGAACTTTAATAGGACAGCCTTGATATTTGTCAGTCATTTGAATGACGTGGATTATCTCCCATTGAATTAACCAAGTGCAATTATTTTTTGGAAAATTGCAAAATAAGATGAAATTTGAAATAAAATGTCTACTGGAAAAAACTACAAACAGGATGTATCATTAGAATTGCTTTTTCAGAGACAGAAACAACACTGCTGTAATTTACATACAGTAAATCAGTTATTATGTGGGCTACCACCTTTATTTTATAAAAAAAAAAAATATTTGGATCTGAACAACAGCTTTGTTTTCAAATGTTCACTAAATTCTAAGCAAAATTGTATAACTTCAGCGGGTGGGCTTCTTGATGTAGTCACTGAATGAAACGTAAGAATGACAGACAAGCATAACTATACAATTGCAACCGCTAATAATTTATATGTAATATGATATCAGAAAAAATACCATCCCTGTTAAATAAGTTTCCCTATGTTTTGACTCTTGCAGACCCCAAAATTCTATGCAGTTTTACCGTTAATGCGCCAAATCCAAATTCAGTTTAAAAAACGTAGTTTCCAACATCCACACTTAAATATTTTATAACACATAACAGCATTGATCAAATTGATATTGTTTAATAATGTTTAACGCAAACCACTGAGAACGTGTAAGTTGAAGCAGTGTTGTCTAGCACAAGACTTCAGAAAAGCTGTCGAAAATCCATCTTATTTTTAACCTCATGGTCCAACAAATTGCCATAAACTACTGAAAATACTATCATAAAAATATTATAACCAGAAATTATTTAGTACAATACATTCTTAATATTCTACCATTCAGTATAAACGTATCCATACAAATTGAGTCTACAGACGCGCCTTTCCTCATTTATCTTCTTCAATGTCGCTAAGCCCCAAAAGTTTGAAAGAAAACTGATGATGCACAAGTCTCGGCAGGCAATGAGCATCCCTCTCCGAGCCACACTTACTGTCGCGTTCCGCGGGACATATTAGCTGCAGACATCAGGTAAGAGACGCTTTCGTATCAACTCGCAAACGCAGCCATCGAGCCACCTCAACCTCTCTTTTTACGCTGCCCTTTGGTATCATATACATACAGTGGTAGTTAAAATTAGCGCATGCTGCCCCGTTCTGTGAAAATTCGGTCGGTTTTTTTTTCTTCTTCTTCCATATATGTGATATCGGCCCAGTGGTTCTAATATAAACGTACCATACCAAATTTAGTGCGACAGACGCGCTTTTCTGTATTTAACTTCTTCAGTGTCGCAAAGACCCAAAAGTTTGACAGAAAAGAGATGATGCACAGGTCTCGGCAGGCATCGAGCATCCCTCTCCGAGCCACACTTACTGTCGCGTTCCGCGGGACATATTAGCTGCAGACATCAGGTAAGAGACGCCTTCGTATCAACTCGCAAGCGCAGGCGTCCCCCATCGAGCCATCTCGACCTCTCTTTTCACGCTGTCCTTTGGTATCATACACATACAGTGGAAGTTAAAATTAGCGCATGCGGCCCCGTTCTGGGAAAATATTAAGTCGGGTTTTTTTCTTCTTCTTCCATATATAGAGTCGGGATTCAAAGTGGAACGTTGTAGACTCTGCGAAACTGCAACATGTGAACATACCAAATTTAGTGCGACAGACGCGCTTTTCTGTATTTAACTTCTTCAGTGTCGCTAAGACCCAAAAGTTTGAAAGAAAAGAGATGATGCACAGGTCTCGGCAGGCATCGAGCATTCCTCTCCGAGCCACACTTACTGTCACATTCAGCGGGACATATAAGCTGCAGACATCAGCTGAGAGACGCCTACAGTATTAACTCGCGAGCGCAGGCGTCCCCATCGAGCCACCTCAACCTCTGTGTCAAATGATTTACTGAAACTACTAGGATTAACAGACCGAAAATGCATTTCTCAATAATTTCCGGACATACTGTATGTATGTATGTATGTATGTATTATGTATGTATGTATGAGCATACTTTCTGACTTTGCTCAAATGTAATGAGTACCATTTCATGCTTTAGCTTCGCTTCACCCTGTCACGTTGGCCTGAAACTAAAGGTTGAATAATAATACTCGCCAATTGGCCTGAGATGATGGCCGGGTGGGGGGTGTTGTGGGGGGGGGGCGTAGGATATTGGTGTATTTTGTATCCGGGGAGGCTGGTTTGCGTGCTTGGTTCTTCTTCTGTTCGAATACGCACACTAAACGCAGAGCGCACGCAGAGAGCACGCACAACACGTTAGACGTTCGTTGAGAGATCGATGACATTCGTTGATATTCGTTTCGCATTCGCTCTGGTTCGTTAATATGTAGTTGTTCATAGGTTATGAACTCGTTCTGGTGTCGTTTCAAATTCTTTTCAGTTCGCTATGTTTAGCCCCGATGAACATTTTTTCGGGTTTTGTGCGTATTTGTGCGTATTCGAGCTTTGTAAATTTTTTGCAATTCGTTCACGGCACGTTCCCTCAATTCATTATAGTGTAAAGGGGCCTTAAAGATGTGTATATTTTGGGAGAAACGAAGTAATTATCCTTGTACCTATGCTGGTTCAACACTTATTTCATAGAATGTTGTGTACAATTTCCGTAAACAAGTAAAACATTAATCGGCCAGCCAATGTTGGGCCAACGTTTTCACATCCGTATAGATTTTGTTAGGTGTTACGTAGGTTGGATAACGTTTGCCCAATGTTGGGTTGACATGGATAATTGAAGACAGAGTTTCAATGATCCGTATTGAGACTACACAGGTAGCGGCCCTTAGTTTTCTCAATATGTAGCCTCGCTTTCAGCGGGAGCTTACAACAGCAGAAAGATAAACACAGTGACGTCAGAGTTATTTTCCATGGATTAGACATGCTCATAATTGCTCCGTAATGATATATCAAAACTATAATTTAGATCTGAAAAGATGTAAAAATGAAAAAAAAAAATATATAACTCTGTTCTGTTCTGAATGCAACCTCAAATAAATGCAGTGCATATCAAATATCTGCATTTTATAGCAAAAGGATGTGAACTTTTCATTCATTTAGAACTATTTTTATGACCCCCCCCCCCCCCCCCCCCCACCCCTGTGATGAACCTTTAGTGATAAGTCTTGCTCAAAAGGTCAGTAGGCGGGGTTTTGCTATTCAATGACATGTGAGGCACCACAGAACAAATTTATAGCCTTTCATTTCTGGGATTTGCCAAAAACATTGCCTAAATCCGGTTTCATTTCATTGGCAAAGGATGAAGAAAATCTCAATTTTGGGACCAGTTACAATGCCAAAATATGTACTTTTGTAGATACTACATTGAATCAAATTGCTTGCAGAGGCAAAGTTCATTCATTGTTTGTTTGGAATCTGTTTGGAATATGTTGAGTTATTATAAAATCAACCATCAAACAAGGGGTACAAAAGAAAAGGTACCAGAAGGGCATCACTTATGGTGTACTTAAAAGAATTAGTGATCTCATTGTCTCAAGATACTGTATGATATTACAATATCAGAACCGATTAGATTAATAGATATTTGAATCTGTATGTAAAATAACTATTCATCATGTAATTTTGCTGAAAAAATACAGCAAAAAGGTCACCTTAGAAATCCCATGATGAGTCATAGCTTTATGAGTGTAAATAGTGCTTATGCCGCAGAGCCAGGGAGTGCTAATGGCAGTTACAGTTGAACCTGTCTTAAGGGGTCACTGTATTAAGGGGTCACCTGTCTTTAGCAGCCACTTTTGGGGGGTCCCTCAGACCAAAATACAGTGCAAATGAACCTGTATTAAGGGGTCACCTGTCTTAAGCAGCCAATTTCCGTGGGTCCCATGGGGTGACCCCTTAAGACAGGTTTGACTGTATTTATTGTGGCGGGAGCAATGAAAGCGAGGCAAGTTTATGGTTGATTAAGGTGTTAGGTTTCAAAATCTGCTGCTAGTCTGTACACTGGATAATTAGAATGAGTATGACTTAGTCAATTTAACTTTTATATAAAGTCTATGTATGATACAGCTACTCAGTATTACAATTATCATTCAATGGACTTCTTTCTTGTTTTGTTTGTATATTTATTTTGTATTTGTTGCTATTAGTTTTGGTGCTGCATGGTCTGACGTCGACTAGCATGTACTAATATTTCCATGAAAAGATTATGAATATTTGCTTTTACAAATTCTATTTAATTACATAAAAATATAGATTTAGACATAATGACAACATTACTCACAAGCTGTGGTTATGTACAACATCTGAGCCCATTACATGAAAGAGTGAAACTCTGTAAGTAATTAGCGATCACACTGCAAGGAGTCTTGTTTACTCAGTTTTATCAGGAGAAAGGTCTGGTTACCAAGAACACGATCCCTTGAAGCAATGTAGTTGTTAGTGGTATATTACAAGTACCCCAATTGTTCCCTCCTAGATAAGTATTGGATGATAGAAAACTGTGTCGTTTCCTAAAATGTGAGAGGGAAACAAAAAAGGAACTTCATTCCTCTTAAGTGCTTTTAAATATTCTGTCTTCTGGAGTTATTCGGTGCCGACATTACATTTTAATTTATGTCATTTTTTTTCTTCTTTTATATCCAATTAATTAGTTTTTATTTATTTTATTTTTTCTTCTTTTATATTCAATTAATTATTTTTTATTTTATTCAATTAATTATTTTTTATTTATTTTATTTTTTCTTTCTTCCAATACTTACTTGTCTCCTTACCGATCTTCTTTTCCTAATCATGTGTACCTTGCAAACAACTATTGTTGTAAATAACGTTAATTAGCCATGCTGTTGCATGAAGTGGGCTTAGTATAGCATATTTACTTTTTCGCTGAAAGTTTACAAGCTATTCAAATACTCAGGGATTAATTGCGTCTGTGCTTCTGAAGATTTGCTTTATGGCATAACTTTTAGACTTAATTTGTTTGCTTTTTGCAGATAAACATACAAACTATGTGGCCATATGATGGAATAATCTAGCACTCTTGACATTTGTAATCAGTTTATCCAACGTCAATAATGCACTGACATCTGTTTACTTACCCCGTTATTACCTGATACTACCGCACATCGCCGATGCATGAACCGATGTGAAAAGAAAGAAGAAAAAAAATTGTTTCCTCTAACTTCCTTGATGTCTGGTCCTCATATGCCGCCTTATTCTTCCAATTCCCTCATCTTGCTTCCAGTGACCGACTGACTATGTTAATGCCAGATAACGTATCTATATAGGGTGCCAATTAGGGCGCTTGTAATAGTGGTATATTACAAGTACCCCAATTGTTCCCTCCTAGATAAGTATTGGATGATAGAAAACTGTGTCTCCATCCAAAATATATGGAAACGTCAACTGTAGTCTCCTATTTGCTCATGTTGCATGAGCGCATTAATCATTTATCTCATATCCAATACTCACTATCAATAATAATAGCGATATTAATCGTGATACGGATACAGATAATGCTTATTGACAGATTGAACACAACAGCGAATACATTATGAAATTTAATTACGATGATCATCCAACAAAACAAAATACTCTGCATATTTTCTTTTGCACTTACAATAATTTACAGAAAACAAATGTGCACATGCATATACTTTCAAAATGGCTACTAAACCAGTCATCAAATGCTTTATGCATGTGATCAAAAAAACTTTTTGTTCGATCCATTGTCATGCAGCTTTACAAAAATGTTGGCATATTACAGTTATTAATTAAAATAAAACCTCTTAAGGTCTTTCATACTTGTATACATTCCGGATATCTCACTTAGTTTTGACATGCCCCTACTTGGATTTACTTCAGAAGCATGAGATAATGCCCTAGCTGCGCTGTTGGGACCATATAAATTGGCAATATTTGCATAATGATTTAACATCTTTTTACTCCCCCAGCCTATGTGTTTATTTACCGACTCATCCTTAATGCCTAACATCCTAAGAGTTATTGCGCAACCCCTCCTTGGGCTATGTCCTGATTCTCCTTGATAAAGACCAATTGCACTTAAATGTGTTCTTAATCTGTCTGACATCGCTGCCGCAGATGTTGGCTTATCCGTAATTAATTTTGAAGTCTTATCACGTACTCTGAATAAATATCCCTGCCCAAGGTTTATCCCTGCTTCAAGTGCAAACCCCATGTATTTTTGCAGGTGGGAAACTGGACACATGTCAGCATCCTTGGATATCAGCACGACATAGTTCTTAGGGTTATCTAGGGAAGCTGTCTTTCCAGCCATCTCAGAAACAAAAATGCCTTGTGATTGGGGCAGCTCAAAAATTCTATTACTTTTCAAATGACTTAAATCGGAAGCGCGATCACCTGAATGGCATAGGAGTGAGAAGTAAGCTAAGTCTCTGTATAACAAAAACTTTGCTATTACGTCTTTTTCTCCCCTTATTTTATAGGTTAAATATCTACAAAACCTACCCAATTTGTCAAACATCAAAGGGATAGCTTGTTTGACAAGGACGCCTTTTGAGGCCTGCTCTATTGAAACCGCTTTCAAGTGCCTTTTAAGTATGATGGACGATGCCGGGTTACCTGTGCAAAACACAGGGTTCCACTCCCCCGACCGACCAACATCCCTAAATATTGCCTTTATCTTTCCTAGATGGCTATCGACTGATTTTGCTGCCAAGGTCAACGGACAAGTACATTTTTGCTTCCCAGACATTTCGCGGAATAAACACGAGTCATCATGTATTTGTGTGCGTCCGTCGGACTCTTTATAGACTAAAAACTTTTGGATATCTTCGGGTAGCGCATTCATAATCCCTTTAGGTGGAAAACAGGAGGACAGAAAAGTTAACATCTCATTTTTCAAACTAGTCTTTTGTTTAGAATAATTAGACGACTCTATAATGCCTCCTAAGTATCTGATCCTACGATTTATCTTATCTAAAATGTCCATATCCAAAGTCTTTTTTGCTGAATTATTTGGCTGTTGTCTTAACTCTGTTTTTGCTCCACATATTTTGCAGAAATTAAAGTCAACATCATTTTTAGCTTCACATATTGAACACATTGTATGACTATGCTCAGCCTGTAAGATCAGTGTCCCATTCTGAAATGTAAAGGAATCTATTCATATCTACCTATATCGTACGGGCTACAACTAGCATTTATTTCTACATAACAAAGGTGACTTTCGTTCTGCATGCTAAAACCATGAGCCCCAAAAACATATAATATAGCCTGTATTATCAACATAGTGGGGGTTCTTTAGACCATGCGCATTCATGACACGCCCAAACCAGCCAAGGCCCATTCGCAAACCGATCAGAGTCTCCCCTTGCTCATTTTATCTGTTTTTTGGATACACAGACTATTGATTCAAAATAGGCTCCCATTAGACTATACAGGTCTGATCAGGGTTCATGTCCCGTGCGCATGCTCCATAGCAAGCCTCTCACAATGTAAATTAACTAACCTTCCCAGTCACAATAATGTCCATGTTTTTTGAGTAGATAACAGCTAATATATGTGCATATTCTAGATATGATTCATGTGAATGTACCATAATTTTGAGCCTTCATATTAAACTTGCAACTCCAGCTTCTGACATATCACACAAAAAAAATGTGTCATACTAAATGAAAAAACTACCAAGCATCTCCAAAAGTTTCTTTGCGTAAATTGTCTGTCCTCTTTCATTCATATGCACTGAATCCTTCAAATGAGCATAAGTAATTTCCTTATTATCCATATATGTCCAGCCATGTCTGTCACAACATTTCCGCAAATATTTATTAAAACATTTGGCTTTCGAGTTCACAAAACCATCCTTTGTAATGATCACTGCCGAAATGACAATTTGTACTTTACTGAAAGACATTTTAATCATACTTAAACATGATTCTAAGTTTCTAATTTCATTTCTTGCTACCGATAATTGTTCATACTCATTTGCATAAAGGTAATTGTTTTGTAGGTTGTTTACACCTGCATGGATTAGGATTACTCTTGGCAAGTATGCAGAGACATTTTTTAGTAACTGGCCATGTACACTGTGAACCGTTGCACCCATTTCGGATACCAGCTGTACCATTGGGTTCATAAACCCCTCAGCTGTTCGTAGAAAAGAAATAGAAGAGTCGCCGATACATAAAAAATGACAGTCATGTGAGACCCCAGGACAATGCAACAACATCATTTTTCCATATGACATGCACTTTTCCTCCATACTGTTACCCCAAGTTATGCGAATGACCCACAAATTATCTTTGAGACCAAACTTGTCATGTCTGTAGCCCTTTTTGGATGGAAATTTTATCACACCTTTTTGCCCTTTGTGTCCCAAAATAAAACTTCACGTATGTATGCACTGACAGCAGGCATCCAAGGAGGGATAATACTATCTAAGGGGATGACCACAGAGGCTGTGAGCTTATTCTCTATGATAAATTATATACTTGGCAATACTAGATTGAAAGGCGGGTATATGTAATAATTTTCATCTTTATTTACATTCTGGCAAAACATGTTAACACCTGCTGACAATGGTGTTTGGAAAGGGGTAAAATGGCGTAGCGACTCGCCGACCCTGCCTTGCATACTGTTTGAGTCTAATGCCATCATGTCTAGTGTATGCCCCCTACTACCCCCGAAGTAAGTTTGAATAATTTGCCAAAATCTAGGTTAAAGAGTTGCATCCGTTTTGTTTAAATCTCTAGATAGCTTGTCTGCTAAATTTTCTTTGAATGGCACAAACAATAAATTTAAGGCAACGTCATGTTCCAGAGTAAACTGGAATAAATTTTTGATGACCGTAACATGTCACGTGATTTACAGCCCTCATTGTTCCATGCATTTATCAAAGTTTGATTATCAACATGCGCATCAATCCTTTGACCAGAAAGTTCCCTCTTTGCAGATTTAAGTACGTTTAACAACGCATATCCTTCCAATACCATGATAGGCATTGACCTCAAATTCTCATCCCAAAAGTCTGACACTGTAATTGTTCCCCTTGGCAAGTGAAGAATTCCCCCATATTTGAACAAGGAAGCATCACTATACAAAACTACTTTTGAATGACGCTCAGATTTCCATACCAGTTTGCCCTCCCATGTATCAAGAAACTGCCAAGACCTTATTTCCACCACTAGGGGACCCGTCATTGGCACTTTAGAATTTGATTTAATGCAATTAGATATTGCTAGATTCATTTCCCGAGTGTAAAGTTTTGCGGGAACTGCGATCATAAAAGACACAGCCCTTCCACTTAGCTTCTGCAAATCTAGAACTGATACTGACTTTTTCGATAATAAAGCATCCCTAAGGTCTATAAATTTTTGTTTTTTCTTTTCTGTGATACGGAAACAACCCTCAACTGAATCAATGATGAAACCTAAAAATACGGGCCTTTGGGTAGGGACAAAGATGCATTTGTCCAGATTTAAGCAATAACCAAGTCTTACAAGAATATCACAGACTATATAGTTTGCTAGTAATGCGTTTTCTCTCTCAGATCCTAATTTTATACCTCGGACTTGCTCTATTAATCTGTCATCTATGTAAAGAAAAATTGGCAGATTGAATTTTTTTCGTATGTATGACGTTGGCTGCAAATTAAGTGTGTGATAAACATAACTGGAAAGTTTGAAACCAAAAACCAAAGTTTTGTAACAGAAGTAGTATCCTGCCCACTGAAAACCTACCAGCATGTATGAGTTTTCCGTTAGCAAAACATTGTCGAAGCCAGATTTGTCATCAATTGATGTGAAGAATGCATTGCTGTCAATAATTCTTGGAATATCTTTAAGTGTGTCCAGGGTAAAACGTATGTCTCTTACCCAATTATTCAAATACATGAGGTTCAAACATAGCCTGGGTTTAGAAGGTTCTACTGTTAACGGGGAAACTATGTGTGGCGGTTCACAATGTCCAACTCGACCCAAGCATTTAATAGATCCATTCTGCAATCGCTCTCTTATTGTGCCATTAATAAAATCAGCGAAATGCTTACATTTGTTCGCATTATTAAATTGTCTTGGTGGCGGAAAAGCATCATCATACATTTGGCCCCAAAAATTTCCCTTAAAATGAGTCAATAATTTGTTGATGTCTACACCACTTTCTACCCATTCCATAATTTCGCTTTTATCAGAGAAATTTTCATTCATTATGAATTTCCAGTTTTTTGCATGTTTATGTACTTGCCCCGAGACAAACTGCTTATTGTTATAAAAAGCAATTTCGTTTATACACGGTAAATTATCCTTTCCCCTTAAAATAGCCTCTTCTGCCGAGCACCTCGTACCATTATTGTCTTGGGCCGGTTCACCATTACTTTTCACATAAGACACCTTTCTGCTGCATTCCTTCATTGGGTCAAAATTTAGTTGAATGTCCCTTTCCCAAGCCTTTAGTTTGAAAGTGTCCTGAAATTCATGTTTTAGGAAAATTAACATATTTATCCCCCTTTTTGGTATTTGATAAACTCCTCCAAACGAAGAAAAAATAATAATAAAAAAAAAAAATAGACAAAAATAAAATGAAATCTGCAATTTTTAATACTTTTTCCTTTAAAAAATGTTAGCGTTATTCTATTTCTAATGCAAATATTCTGTATTCTCTCTCTATTTTAATTTCCCGTTGCTAGCATTTATACTTTTGTAAACGGCTTAGAGGTCTCAACATAAACAAAACAAAACATAATGGGAACAAATGTGTCTTGCGTAGGCAAAAACAAAATGAAATCTGTAATTTTTTTTACACTTTTCCCGTTGAAATTGCTAGTGTTATTCTATTTCTAATGAAGAACTCTATATTTCTCTATCTCTCTCTGTAGTTTCTTCATTTCCCATAGTTAGCATTTAGAATTTTGTAAATGACCTAGGGGTCTCAACAAATAAATAAATCATGTGTATTCTTTTTCTTGTATTTATCTTTTTTATATTGATCTATTCACATGTATCTGTTTTCTAAACGCATATCGGTAATTTTCTCAAACTTTACAGCCTTATCCTGGGCAATTGTTTAAAATGTAAATATAAATATATTGCCGATTACAATAACTATATGTACCATAGAAATTCTTCAAAAGAAAGAAAAAAAAACTGATACGATTAATGCTAACATGCTTTAAAACTTATTGGCAAGACAGTCTTTTGCAAAATGCCCAGCTCTGTTGCATCTGTAGCAGACCTGTTTTCCGACAAAAGGCTGTCGGTGTCTTGGCCTCGGACCCAAACTGGGTTGGGGCATCATTGGCGCACCAGACATTACCCCCTGCTCAAAAGGCTGCATGTTTGGGATAGCATTTCCAAAATACGCCCATGGCCATGCCCCAGGTGGAGGAGCTAAGACCGGCATGCCAGAAGTATTAGGAGCATTTGCGGGTAGCGAACCCATTTTTCTCTCTCCTTCCGCACCTAAACCAAAACATTTCAAAAGCTTTTGTTCTTTGTCTAATACAGCTTCTTCTTCTTTTGTACTCAGCAATTTTAAAACTAAAGTAGCTACAAAGGATGGTTTTGTTTTATGCGCTTGAAAACGTGACACCACCATAGAAATGCGATCTTTGCTTGGGTTGTTTGTTTTCCGTGCCAAATTATCCAGGAGAAGAAGTTTTTCATACAACGTATCAACGTTTACCCCCGCTTTCGCGGCTTCTTCTTTTGTTTCTCTTTGCAGCCTCTCAAATTCTGTTGATTCATCATTTTTTGTCTTGTCTGACATCTTTTTTTCCAGTTCTTCAATTTTCCCCATCAGCGCATCCAGCTGTATAATAAAATGGAATTTATAACTAAGTTTATAATCAAGATCATATGCACAGTTTGTCTTTGCACGCTTAATCTTTTTACTCTAGCGCACCTATAATTAATTCCCTAAATCTGTCTGCACCCTAATCCAACCGATCAGCAAACCAAATATTTACTAAATATTGTTGATCTCCTTCCATAATATATGGCTGGATCTTTTTTCTACAACAAACAGCCGTGTACTCTACCAAACGTCCAATAGCCTATAACACAGATTTTTATTTGATTTTACTCTTTTCTGTATGTAATACATATATATACATATATATGTATATAGCTCATCACATAAAACCTCCAGAAATAAGTGACTTTAAACGCCCAGCTCCCATGCATATAAAAAAAAAAAACTATCCCCGCCAATACTATGTATTCTTTCTCTCTCTCTTTCTCTCTTTTTACACCATCTTTATATTTCACCCTGTCATGCCAAGCGTTTTCCACCTTTACCTCGCTACCTCATAACTGATACATGCTACCTTATTTTCAGTATGGTATGCCTTACACGTTTTCAATATCTCATTTAACTCCCAATTAACCATGTCCTGCCCTGTTAAAAGGAAATTTGACATTTCGGTTTTTAGGCTCCATTTTTAAAACCATGCATACCATATATTTTTTTTTCATTCAAGGGGTGTTTTATTGGCTGTTTATTAGCTAGGGGTTAATTTCGTCCAGGCATGCTTATGCGAAAGACTTCTGAACATTAACTGTAAATGTTTTCACTTGTTTTATTATTATTATATTTTTATTATTATCCAATAGAACTTCTCTTTCTACTTCACCATCATGACATGCATATAATTTTTTCCATTTGGATAATATATGCCACTTAACCCAACCACGACATACTAAAAAACATAAAATTTTTATCATTCTTTTTCTTCCATATTTTTCTCTCTTCATAGCATTTACCAACCTATCAATGACATGTTGTTTATCTTTTAGGTAACAATTATCTTCACCTCCGCATGCTGAAAACTAAATCATTCAGTTTGCACCTTTGAAACCCCACTGATATCGTTGGCATTTTTTTCCTTTACTTTTTCAACTTAAATTTAACCTTATCCTGACATGCAAAAACAAATATATATTTTTGATATATAGCAAAGGATCCTTCAAACTGTTTATCATTGCATGCATATAATATTCTCTTCCGTGAAGTACACGATTAACCTCTTCCTACCTCTCTACCTTGCTGAGTTTTTTTTTTTTTTTTTTTTTGCCCTGCATTTTCCTCTTATTTTTTTTCCCCTATTATTATTACTATTATTTTTTTTTCACGGTCGGTTTTGTTTTCTCCTTTCTCTCTCCTTAATTCTTTCTCCTTTTTCTATTTTATATTATTTTTTCCATCTTCGCATGCATATTTTTTTTTCTCACCCTAGTCTTGTTTATAGATGCTAAGACTAAAGTTTGCAATATATCCTTACAGGTTTTTTTTTTTTTTTTTTTTTTTTTTTTTTTGCTTCATTTCACTTTTATCACTATTTGCTCTCTTTTTTTTACCGTGATTTTTTTTATCACTATCTCTTCAACGTCTACTTCTTTGCATTAACCTGTTCGCATGCACCATTTTATCTCTCATCACCAACTGACACAGGTACTTAAATCCTGGTATGCTAAACGCCATTTATTTCTTATTTATTGTTTGTCTCACTTCCATTTCATTTTGATAAAATACATCTTTAGCAAAGTGCAAGCACTGCAAAATGTAGAATTTCCTGCATGCATTAGAATAAACCTTAATATTTATTATTTGAAGTAGCAGCGATATTATCGCTATTATTATTATGAGAAAAGTTTTAATTAAGCACAGGTTTCGGACCCACATTAGTTGGTGTGGAAATCCCCTGCAATAATTTCTTCATGATCCTTGATCCACATGCATATATTTTTGTTTCAGTATATAATTATTTGCATTATTATCGCGACTTAGGCAATTGTTGCCAGCACCATAGCATGACTATTATCTTTTTTTTTTTGGAGCCAAATTCTATCCTTTCCATAGATGATTAACATGTAAAATACGAAATAAAATTAGAAAGTCTGCTTTCACCACGCATATGCATAATTTTTTTCAGTTCCGTTATTTACACCACGTACATTTATCTAAAAATCACAAATTTAAACAATCTGGTGCCGAAACTAGGCTATTCCGCTATCTGTTTTAAAGCCGTAGCGTCAATTAGCTTGTCATATACGACACACGCTCAAATTTTTGTGACCTTTCGAACAACTACATGCATGAAAACAGACACTGCATGCGCTCAACCATTCTGGTTTTGTGCCAACATCATTTGAAAATACTATCACTACCAATCTTCTCAACTGATAAAAGCACCTGTTTCGCCACTTACCTGATTCCAGTATATATATATAAATAAAAAAAAAAAAAAAAAACACTCTTATAGCTTCATAATTACCAATCAAAAACATGACATACCGTTTTTTGCTTCTTTGGTTCCTCATTATTGGAATCCACAGTTTGTTTTCTCTTCCCCTTCCCCGAGCCAGATGGAATATCCGGCCTCTCTTGTTTCGCAAAATAAAGCAATCTGCATAAGTTTTCTGGAATCATTTCTATTTGCCTTATTTTGCATAAATCTTCTATGTCCCAACACATTTTTTCAAATTCTTTCAATATTTCGTCTTTGCTCAAAGCCATGTAGCTTACACCATTCATATCCCCCATATCTGGGTCTTCCTGCTCTCTGAACTTCCTAAGTACATTTATCTCCATTTTGCTATTAGCCACAGTAAAAAAACCTTTTGCACACTCTTGCTTCCAGTGACCGACTGACTATGTAAATGCCAGATAACTTATCTATATAGGGTGCCAATTAGGGCGCTTGTAATAGTACCGCTGTTATTAATGGCATTCAGATGTAGCAGAAAGATTTAACAAACCAAGTGCTACATATTTATTACCAGGTGGGGGCCGGGTACATTTAGGGGGTCTGAAATTTTTTGGTGATCTACTCGGGGGCCGGAAATCATTTAGCCATAGAGCGGATTGTCATATATATTTTTAGGCATATGTGGGTGAAGAATTCAATTCTTCCATCAGTCATCAGTTTAAAAACATGTCTCAGCTTCTGAGGGGATATGCCCCTATTCCCCCCCCCCCCCCCCCCCCCCCCGCAGACCCCCAATACTCCTACAATTTTAGATTAGTTTTATTCTTTCAAACTTGTCTTCAAAACATTTCCAAAAAAAAAAAAATTGCCCACTTCCTGTCCTGACAAAATATTTTCATTCATTGAATAAAATGCAGAAAATATTTAATGGACCATTAACCTGTATAGAATAGAACTGTCAGATGACCTGACTATTGCACCGGTATAGTAATGTGTTGTGTTATGGTATTGTTTAACGTCCACGGTAAACATCTATGGTCATGTCGGGTCGGTCAGTTGACCTAACCACACTATTCCTGGGCAGGCTTAGACCCATTTTGATATTAATCAGTCTGTGAATCGACTGCCCGGTTTAAATCAAGAAATTACAGTACGCTTTTCTCTGGTTTCGTCACCAGATATTATTAGGGTCACTGATGAGCTTTATTAGCCGAAATTACGGAGTCTGGCCCAAGTTCCTTCTTCTGAATGTATTCTCTGCTCTTGAAGGAACTCATTAAGACTTTAATTAAACATCCTAAGCGGTTAACCAGTACTAAATGCACATACTTTCACCAGTAACTGACAACTGCCCTTCTTGAATCAGCGGAAGGAGAAATGAAAGTAAGTGGCCGGACCGGGTATCGAACCCAGGACCTCTTGCTTGTAAATCAGATGCCCTACCAACTGCGCTACGCGGCCCTGCCGCTTTAGTAATACACTGCAATGTTAAAAGAGCAATAAACAAGATGCACAGAAAACTGAGAAAACTCTGACACAAATTTACAATGTTAACCTGCAAAATAGGGATAGAAAGAAAAAATGGATGAAATAGAAGAACAAGAGCAATGAGCCTGAGTCTCAATCCTACAGTACAATCATTCATTCTTCATACGTATGCCATATTTGAAGACTGTAGCTTGCAGCGTTCCTGAGAAAACTGTGAGGCAACTTTACCCTAAAAAGGTAGAAAAATGGACAAATAAAGGGAAAAAATAAGAGAAATGAATCACATTCTCCATCCCACAATATACAACTCATTGTTCATACCTACACGAAGTTTTAAGGTTCTAGCTTCAATGCTGACTGAGAAAAGTCTGACATAAATTTTCAATGTTAACATGCAAAATAGGGATAGAAAGAAAACTGGATAAAAAAAATAGAAGAACAAGCTCGATATTATCTCTCATTCTCCATATGTATGTTATATTTGAAGACCGTAGCTTGCACACAGTTCCTGAGAAAACTGTGACTCAAATTTACCCTGAAAAGGCAGATAAATGGACAAGTAAATGGAAGAATAAGAGCAATGTGCCCGATTTTCAATCCCACAGTACAGCAACTCATTGTCCTTATGTATACCAAGTTTCTAGAGTCTAGCTCTTCATGAGAAAACATCCGAAATATGGAAAGAAAGAAAAATGGATAAAAATAGAAGAACAAGAACAATAAGCCTGAGTCTCAACCCTACGATATTATTTCTCATTCTCCATATGTATGCCATGTTTGAAGATTGTAGCCTGCAGAGTTCCTGAGAAAATTGTGACACAAATTTACCCTGAAAAGACAGAAAAATGGACAAATAAAGGGAAAAATAAAAGCAATGACCCCACAGTACAACAACTCAATGTCCATATGTATACCAAGTAGCCTTGGTCCGTCGTCCGTCGTCGTCGGCGTCCACACTTTAAAACATCTTATCAGAAACTACTAGGCCGATTGAAACCAAATTTCATATGAAACCTTTTACAGGATGGGGGAACGCGTTTATATATTTGGTGCAGGTCACATAAACAAGATGGCCGCCATGCCCATATATAGTAAAAAATAAAAGTATCTACTTCTCCAGAACCACAGGGGTGATTGCCTTGAAACTTAGTATGTAGCATCTTGGACTCTAGTACTACAAAGTTTATATAAATGGTGACCCTATGTTGACGACTTATGGCAAGTTCAAATTTGGTCCCTTAGGCTTTTGAATCCGAAAAGCTGGAAAATGCATTTTTCTGTTGCTATTGTGCTCTGTGATATGGAAATGCAGTCAATTTTAGCCCCTGTGAATACAAGAGGTCAAGGTAATTTAGTGACCTTGGCCAAAGGTCATTTGTCTGTTGTGTGTCAACATTTTCAAAGGACTTCTCCTCTGAAACTACTGTGCCAATTTTAATTAAATTTCACAAGCATCCTTCAGGAAAAGGGGGAAAGAAAGTTTACATATTTGATCCAGGTCATATGACCAAGATGGCCGCCCTGTCCATATATTGCAAAAAGCTTTTAAAAATCTTCTTCTCCGATCCACTGGGTCGATTGCCTTGAAACTTGGTATGTAGCATTATGGACTCTAGCACTACAAAGCTGATACAAATGGTGACTCTGGGTTGACCTTGACCTATTCTATGGCAAGTTGAAATTTGGTCCCTTGGACTTTTGAATCGGAAAAGCTGAAAAAGTGCATTTTTTGTTGCTATTGTGCTCTGTGATATGAAAATGCAGTCAGCTTCAACCCCTAAGAATTGGAGAGGTCAAGGTCATTTAGCCAAAGGTCCCTTGTCCGTTGTGTGTCAACGTGTTCAAAGGACTTCTCCTCTGAAACTACTGGGCCAATTTCAATTAAATTTCACATACAACCTTCAGGAAAAGCGGGAAAAAAGTTTATATATTTGGTCCAGGTTAAAAACCTTCTTCCCTAGATCCACAGGGCCTATTGCTTTGAGACTTGGTGTATAAAGCATCTTGGACTCTAGTACTACAAAATGTATAAAAAGATGACCTTGGATTGGCCTTGATCTATTTTTCGGCAAGGTCTTTTTTCTATTAGGCTTTTCACCGTCTATCATCACCACCGGAAATAGCTTACCACTGAATCGAAAGTGAAAGGCACACGCGATTGGGTGCTTGTCGAAAATGACATATTTTATTGGTAATGTATCACTGTTTCATAATTAAATTACTGCACACCACTGGTGGATACAGTCATCTTATCTATTAAGTAAATATTTTAGATAAAGTCTTGTTAAATATTTGGAATGAAAGAAAAAACCTATGGCTGGTACCGAAGACAAAGTACAATGATGGCTGGTACCGAAGACAAAGTACAATGTAACTATTTCACTGCTTTCTCTCTAGACATTTGTACATTTCCTTTGCAGATTTGCCATTTTAAGCAACAGTGTTTAGAAAACAATGGCATATGCGAGAATTTCAGCCGAATTCTAGTGATTAAGCCAATTATTACCTGAATTATAAATTGTTTATTGTACGGCGAATAGAAGGAATAAAAATACTCAACTATTCGCCGTACACAACTGTTCATGTTTATCACCAATTCTAGCTATAAAATCATTAAATTGATACCACACAAAAGACATAGATAATGCTAGTTGCTAGTTAAAACAGGTAATACAATTGCTGTGTCAAGATATCGATGTAATTATAAAATCGAAACTTGTTTTTCCGAAAGCACTGATTCTCAGGCAGTACCAAGCACTGATAAAAGTGTGTAATTAAAGAAATGCCAAAGTACAGACCACAATAAATACGAAAACCATCAACAGCAACCTGTTATTGGTGATGTACTTTATATAAATTGAGTATTCAGTAACACAGAAGAAATTGTCAATAATAAAGTGAGGTTGGGCCTGTAAAATCGATTTAAGCCCCCCAGTAATTCATTACTGACCGTTCCAAGGCGGTAGTTCTGTTGTGGTTCTTTGTTGCCTGTTTTTTGGTGTCAGAGTTTCTGTGATGTTTTACCTTATGTATGTTATTATTATTTTTGGTTCGGTTTGGGTTGCTGAGTGGCCACCTTTTGGGAACAAGCTGCTCACTCGGTTGGCCATATGTTCTCTGTATCTTGATTATTTGTAATCTTAGTTGTTTCCAACTATGGTTTGAGGGCTGGATTTGGATTTTGATTGTTTCAGTTCCTGGTCTTTGCATACTTTTTACTTTCAAACTCACTGGTGTCTTCCACTTTCGATTCGGTGGTAAGTTATTTCTGGTGGTGATGATAGACGATGCTTTTGAATGGGAAAAGATGAAAATATGCATTTTTCCGTTGCTATGAGACAATGATATGGAAATGCCGTCGACAAGCATAACGTGATTTAGAGTCAAGTTAATTTAGTGACCTTGGCCAAAGGTCATTTGTCTGTTGTGTGTCAACATTTTCAAAGAACTTCTCCTCTGAATATACTGGGCCAATTTCAATTAAATTTCACATGCAAACTTCAGGAAAAGCGAAAAAGGTTAAATGTTTGGTCCAGGTCACATGACCAACATGGCCGCCCTGCCCAATATGGCAAAAAGCTTAAAAAATCTTCTTTTCCGGAACCACTGGGTCGATTGCCTTGAAACTTGGTATGTAGCTCATTAAACTCTAGGACCACAAAGGTTATATTAAAGATGACCTTTGGTTGACCTAAACCTATTTTACCGCAAAGTCAAATTTGGTTTCTTAGGTTTTTGAATGGGAAAAGCTGAAAAGTGCATTTTTGTTGCTATAATGCACTGTGATATTAAAATGCAGTCATTTTCAACCCCTAAGAATTGTAGAGGTCAAGGTCATTTGGCCAAAGGTCACTTGTCCGTTGTGTGTCAACATTTTCAAAGGACTTCTCTGAAACTACTTGGCCAATTTCAATTAAATTTCATATCCAGCCTTCAGAAAAAGGGGAAAAGAAAGTTTTATATATTTGGTCCAGGTCACATGACCAAGATGGCCACCGTGCCCATATATGATAAAAATTAAAAAAAAAAAAAAACTTTTTCCCTAGACCCACAGGGCCTATTGCTTTGTGACTTGGTGTATATACATGGCATCTTGGACTCTAGTACTACAAAATGTATAAAATGATGACCTTGGATTGGTCTTGATCTATTTTACGGCAAGGTCTTTTTTGTTTTGGGCTTTTGAATGGGAAAAGCTGAAAAGGTGCATTTTTCCGTTGCTATGAGACAATGATATGGAAATGCCGTTAGCAAGCATAAAATATCAGATGCATTTGACATTAGACCATGTTGTACAATTCGCCTTAGAGTAAGTTACCCGTGAGTACTGAGGCTGAATGGACTCAGGTGAGCTACAGGATCAATGATCCTCTTGTTCAAAACGGGGCTATAATAGATAACCTGTAAAAATTGGAAAATGTTCATTGTCTTTCATAGATTTGATTGAAATCAGTATGACAAAAAATGTAATATGGTCATTATCATGTGAATGTTGGCTTGTTGTGTGTTTGTGTGTAGGGGGAGGGGGTCATTAACTTTTTTGTCACCTATCTGGGAGGGCTCGAAAAAAATTCTGATATTCTGATGAGACTGGGGTAGGTTGGGGTCGTAAAATGTTCTGAATCATATGAAAATGTATCTGGCCCCCGACCCATCCCCGCCCCCTCCTCACCTGATAATAAATGACTCGTCCCTAACCATGTTTGTGTTCTTAGAATAGGAAACTATAATACGTTCACTCGAGGCTATAATATTAAGCAAAATGCAATAGAAGGTTTTAGGGATTCCCATTATGATGTAAATCTGGCGCATGTGCACAGAGCTGGCGGTCAATTCATCGACCAGCAATTTGTTTCACAGTGTAAAAAAACAGATTTTAATCATGCAAAAATCAGTTTTTTTTCTGTTGTAGTTAATCATACTTTTTGAAAAGAATAATTATACTCTTATCCTTTAATATGCTTTCGGTCATTTTCATAATAGTTTGACAGTATTTGTGCTTATTTAATACGGGATTTTATCACGGCGCATGGTAATAGGTAGAATTCTTTTTGTAAACGTCAGATTTTTTCTAAATCAGAGATATAAATATACTGTTATGTATAGATTATTTATTTCTCGTCATAACAGGTTTATTAATAAGCTTGAAACAAAAGACTGTCAATGTATCTCGAAATATCATACAAAGAGTTGTTTAACATGTACTATCTTAATATCTCTTACATGTCTCTTAAGTGCTTTTATGTGCATACTTTAATTTGTTCTATGTCTCTTTCAGGATACTTACATGATTTATGCATGTAAAATATGATAATGTACTTAATAGGGTTTCTTACATATGCATCTTTATATTATTATATGTTAGTCGGTGTAACAGCTATTCATAGCTAATGTTACTTGTTGTAAACTCGTCCGACTTTAAATAAAATTCGTATCTTGTTCTTGTTCTTGTTGATAGTATTCTCCCTCTTCCTGTTCAGAGGCACCACAAGTCATGTGTTGAGATGAAATTAATTTTAAAATTTTAAAAATACCAGTTTTAAAAGTTCCGTGCCCAACACTAAAATTAACTTCTTTATTCACTGAGTAGTGTCTCCATGGGCAGCCATTACTCATGTTGCTTACTCAGAAAAAGTCTCTTAAAATGGATTTCATAGATAGTTCTTCCACTGAGCTGATCACACTGGATAGTTCCAGAACGAATCTGTATTCGGTCTTTAGGTAGATTTTTCTGACACGGCCATCAAGCTAACAGTTAAAACGGGGTCCGTGGAAACACCCCAAACCACCCCAAAACACCCCAAACCACCCAAAACCTCTACCAAACCACCCCAAACCTCTACCAAACCACCCTTAACCAGCCTCCCCAGATTCACATCACCCCCTGTCCCCTCCACACACACACCAACACTGCTCCCACCCATCCCAAACAGTATCTACAATGTATATAGATTCAAAATAAAAAGATATCTCTTTTAATAACTTCTGGTTTAGATATTTAACGAAAAATCAAAATCTCAGAATAATAAAGTAACTTATTTTGTAGGTTTATGTATGTCACGCAGGGTTAGTGACCATTTATACCACCCCAAACCAGCCACCCTAGATACAAACTAGAACCCCATCCCTCGCGCAGTGACACGTTAATTTAAAGAATGAAGAGGGTGGATGGAAGGAAAAACTAATGCTCGCCAATTGACCTGAAATGTTGATGTCTTGGTGGGGGGAGGGGGTGGGGTTCTAGTTTGTATCCAGGGATGCTGGTTTGAGGTGGTATGAAAGTGGTTTGGGGTGGTTTGGGATGTTTTGGGGTGGTTTGGGGTGTTTCTACGGACCGGTTAAAACGTAACGACAATCGCAAGTAAGTTGTCAACGGAAATCAACAAAATAATATTTTTTGCGTAATTATCAAATTTTTTACTAACCCTTTGCTTTGACAGTTATTTATTTCAATAGATTTAATCCCAGCGCATCATGTAATAAGCTTATATACGGTTTTGTTTAGTTAGCACAACTCTGATAGAGTAATTTAAAGGAAGTATTTCATTGATACGTGGATGTTAATTTCGGGTGCAACTATTTTCCGGACATTTGCAGTTTATCTGTATTTCTTTACGCCTGAACCCTTAATGAAGAGGATGTCAGAGTGGTCCTTCTAATGGGGTTAACTGAACAAAAAATGAGGGCAGCTTTTCAAGAACAGATGGCGTTGGTGGCGGTTTGCTGAAGTGCGAAGAAAATTTTAAATTTTATTGTTTTAACGCCATTTAGAGTGTCTTGCTAGTTCAAGAAAGGTTCTTAACTGTTGAGAGACTCCTGAAAGGCCCATCCTTAGTTAATTTATATGCTGACCCAGTGTTAGAAATAAGGCACAGACAGCAACTTGCCCGGGGGGCAACCTGAAACGAATTTCAACTTGTCCGCCAAGATTTCAGCTTGCCCCCTGTATTTCATTGCAGTTTAACCTTTTACATGTCATTTTCATCGAAATCACTTAGTACACACAGTCCAAAAATACTCTCCCGTTCTCGGACACTAAGCATGAATTCATGAACTTCAGAGAAAACTGACCAACAGTTTTGATCACAGCTGCCTAAATATTTTCACAGCGCTACTTTGACTGGAATTCTTTTTATTTTTCTCCTTCAAAACACTATATTGGTGGTTTTCAAACTTCTCAAGCAAAACTTCATTAAAGACATGAAGCGCGGTGGCTCAGTGGTTTGTGCACTTGACTCTGACGCCAGAGGTCGTGGGTTCGAGCCTCACCCAGGGTGAAATCTTCCTATTTCTTTCTTTCTATCTTTACTGTCTCGGTCAATCATGACCAAGATGACAGGTTTCTGGTGTGGCGCATAAGTTGTCACAAAAAAACTAAATAAATAAATAAAAAAAAATGAATTTGTGACAAAAGCCACCAGCAGGTTAAAACTATTTACAAGAAGTCCTCAGGGGCAGGCATTCCATGCCTAACCCCTGCCCTACCCTAGGATATTAAAATTTGGCCTTAAACCCATCAACTGTCTCCGAAGAGACAGCTTCGGTTGTAAGGCCATTCCTATGTCCGAACGCGTTTTTCTAGCATCATTTGCAGGGATGATGCTAACAAGTGTGCCGTCCTTCGGATCGGGACATTAACTGGAGGCCCCCTGTGCAGGGAGAGTCATCCCCTGTGCAGGTTAAAGATCCCTACTATAGCTACATGGCTATATGTAGGCTTTCAGCCTGCAACACTGGAGTGTACAAAAGTACACCTGCTCATAATACTCTGAAAAGAGGGTGTAGCAGTAAATATAGAAAGAAAGAAAGCAAAATTATTTTCCAGAATTTTATCTCCCAGAATTATAGATTGTCCAGGGGGCAACCTTCCAAGACTATCAGCTTGTCCCCAGCAAATTTAACCGGTGTCGGGCAAGTGGGCAATTGCTTATTTCTAAAACTGCTGACCCTGCTCGGGATGTGAACAGAATTTAGTTGAAATAGAACATCTTATCTAAAAGTTAAATCCTTCAAACTTACCATGCCACATTAAACATTAAACCAAAATGCTGTCAGTCGAACATGTTTGCTGTTTTGTACTTACTGAACACATGCAGTATGCTGTCGCTTTGAAGCTGCTAGATGATAAGCCAGGGACATTGTTGGGTTTCTCTTCTAGGGGTGTTTTATAGTATTAATAGGGTAGTTAAATAGCACTGTACACATGAAATGCTAGAATGGCAAAGGAGAAAATGGATGACGGAAGGGTATTTCAGCAGAATTCTATCAGTTATGACCTGGCAACCGTGCCAGTTCTATGTCTATTCCTGGTGCCACAGTCAGGGGAAAACATCTGGAATAAAGATATTTTTTTCCAGGTCAGGGAAAAGTCAGGGAATTCTATTGTTGGTAAGGGCAAGTCAGAAAGGGCTTGAAAAGTCAGGGAAAAGACGAGACATTGAAAATTAATGGCAACAGAAGCCTTCAGTATGAATATACTCATTCTGTTCAAGGGGAAAGTATGTACTTTGTAGAGAGTTAGTCTAGGCACATTTCCCTACTCATTTGGGACTGCTCTTGGAAAGCAAATTCTGTCCATTAAAAGTAGCACCCAATGTTAAGATGATGCAGTTAGCACTGATGCAGATAATACTAAAATTAATTTTGGATATGCAAAAAGATACATGTATGGAAAGCAGTAAAATATAAGGAAAAATTAGGGAATTTTGAAGTGGAGGAGTGTGTGTGTTCAATTATCAAAATGACGTTACCCCCAACACCTCTGCGGAACATATCCGTAGCTGTAGTAATAGGGCATCAGTCATCAGTCCATTGAAGTGGAGGATAAGTAGTAACTCTGATTTATACCTGTTCCATCTGAGAACAAACAAAAATAACCCAGATAAGTTTCACATGATTCTCTTCTGTGCTTTAGATTTCAAATATTGCAGTTTGCATATTATAATGACTGGCTTTCATTTTTTTTCAGACCATTCCATTATGGAGAACCAGTTAGGTCCAGATGATGAGGGGTTTGCTGAAGGGGACAGCCCCGATGATGACACTATGGAAACCAACCTAGCTGCTGAGGGTGACGATGAGTTGTTGAACGGCCCTCGGGCAACAGTGTATTACGCTGTTCCTGTTTCCCCAACAGAACATGTGGAGGAGCAGGGGAAAGACTTTACGAAAGAAGAAGTGGAGGAAATGATGAAATCAGAGCCATATCAGAAGAAAATGTCAACATGTCATTTGTATGAATAATCAGTAATCAGTCAGAGCACTAAATAAGAGGGAGTATTTGGTGATAATTAAGGATAATTTTGTTAATTCTGAATGAAACATGTTGTGACCCCTCATCTGAACCATCTCAACGAGACGGTTAAGATGAGGGGTCACAACTGTATGGTTTCAATGAGAAATAAAAAAAACTATCCCTCAACTATCATCAAATACCCCTCTTATCTAGAGCTGTGACTATTATTCAGTGCTCCAGATAAGGGGTTTTTGTTTGGTTGGTTGTTTTGGGTTTAATGGCCTTCAGTCTATATCAGATCATTTCTGAGAGGGAGAAAGAAAATAGAAATAGGTATGATAGGCAAGAGAAAACATGTTCATACAACCCCCACCCGCACCTACTGCAAGCACAGTAGGCCCTTGCCCTACTATTATCCAAATAAGTAGGACGCCCTGGCACTGAAAGTTACCCAGCACCTCACCCAATCCGACCAACTTCAGAAAAGGGGTAATATGGGTAACTCCGAGATCATTTTTGTTGCACCTGCTTTAGCAAGGTGCAATATAGGCATCCGTTTTTCCGTCCGTCCGTTCACAATTTACATCGACCCTAGCATTTAAGTCCATTCAAAAGACTAATTCTCTGAAACCACTGCATCCATGGTTCTCAAATTTCTCATGCAGCATAATCAGACTGCAGGGCTTCAGAATGGTAAAATTCAGCCGGAGGGCCGCTGTTACTAAAAATAGCAAAACCAACAAAGTCAATTTTTCTCCAGAGCCGCTTATTATATTTGGCTGAAATTTTGTATGAAGCATAAGTGGAACCTTAGTATTCAGAATTATCAAAATGAAAAAATCTATAGCGGAATTGGGTCACAGTGACCTTACGTCGACCCTAGCATAATTTAGGTCGACCCTAGCATTTAAGTCCATTCAAACAGCTTATTCTCTGAAACCAAGTGCATCCATGGTTCTCAAATTTCACGTGCAGCATGATCAGACTTCAGAGCTTCAGAATGGTAAAATTCAGTCGGTTTTAGGATCCAAGATGGCCGCCATTACTAAAAATAGCAAAACCAATAAAATCAACTTTTTCTCCAGAGCCGCATGGTATATTTGGCTGAAATTTTGTGTGAAATATTAATGCAACCTTGGTATTTAGAATTATCAGAATGAAAAAATCTGTAGCGGAATTAGGTCGCACTGACCTTACGTCGACCCTAGCATAATTTACGCCAACCCTAGCATTTAAGTCCATTCAAAGGGCTTATTCTCTGAAACCACTGCATCCATGGTTCTCAAATTTCACATGCAGCATGATCAGACTGCAGGACTTCAGAATGATAAAATTCAGTCGGGTCTAGAATCCAAGATGGCCGCCAGTACTAGAAATAGCAAAAACAATAAAATCAACTTTTTCTCCAGAACAACTTGCTATATTTGGCTGAAATCTTGTGTGAAGCATTAATGGGACCTTGGTATTTAGAATTATCAAAATGAAGAAAAAGCTATAGGGGAATACGGTCACAGTGACCTTACGTCGACCCTAGCATAATTTACGTCGACCCTAGCATTTAGTTTCTCATGTGAAGGCACATAGCAGGTGTGACATAGCATTCCGCGGAATTCTTGTTCTTATTTCTCAATGAAAACATATATTGTTGCCCCTCGTTAGAACCATCTCATCAAGATAGCTCTAATGAGGGGCAACATGTATGTTTTTATTGAGAAATAAGGAACTTTGTCTCAGAATCTTCCTCTTATCTGGAGCACTGCTGTGATTATTCGGGTAGTTAACAATGTTCTTACATCTTTGGATTGACCCCAATTGACCCCAAATATGAATATCTAAATCAATGTTTTGAAATTCAGCTATGAGATGGGGTTTTTTCTTTTAAAACAAACAGTGAAGAGGTGAATATTTTCCCTGCAAAAAAAAAAAGGTCTAAAAAATTTCCAAAGTTCGGTCAACCCTCTTTATAATGCCATTCATTACAGAGTTAAATTCTTTCTAACATCATACTGATATGCACAAAATGGCTTTTTTGCTCAAAATATGCATTCTTTAAAACAGGAAATTCAGTTTAAGGTTAAAATGTAGGGGGATAAATGCTGTTGTTGTAAAGAGAATCCACTGTATTTCAGGAACAGGTAGCTCCCCAAACCCTTAGATGAAAACACTGACATGAAAAAAAAGGGTTTTCTGCAACAACCATATCCTCATAACAACAGTTTGAGTAGCTCCACAGTAAATTTGTGATCCAAAGTTTCATGCAGATTGCAGATGGATGAGCTTTCAGGGAAAGCAACTATGCCGTTCTCATTTTTGCCTTTATTCTCAGTGGGGATCAACTCTCAAAGAAAAGAATTTGCTCCCTTAGGAGCAAATTCTTTCCTTTAAGAGTTGAACCACTATTTGGAAGGGTTTTGTTGCATGAGGAAGCAAACAGGAGGTCACAAATGTTGTCTCCCTTTGAAAATCAACATGGAAAAACATGGCAGTGTTCCCAACATCCTAAAAACAGCAATAATTTATTTCAGTTTAAACACAAAATGCCAAAGCATTAGAAACCAGTACTATTGTTAGAAAGAGGGTCCACTGTATAAACTTGAATTGAAGAGTACACTAGGGCCTGATTTCAAGTCACCTTAAAACATGTTTTAAGAGCTAATTAATGACTAGTGTTGCATTACGGTAAAGGTGAAATATTCGATAGCTAAAAGTAAGTCTGTGTTTTAAGGCAACATGAAATCGGACCTAGGAGTTGCAAAAACTTTATAGGGTGCCCCAGTAGCTCTGTAGGTTAAGCGCTGGCCTGCTGATCTAGCAGTAACGGGTTCAATCCCTGCTTGAGGCCAGAATCTTTTCAAATATAAATGGGATCTGTTGCACACAGCCTTTCATTGTCAACATCCCATCATCCTGATATGACTGAAATGCTGTTGAAAAGGACGTAAAATCACAAGTCAGCCATCCATCTATGCAAAATTTACATGCTTTTATGTTGTTTCCACTTTACACCTTACAACTGTGTAAAGTCTAACACTTTGTGTAAGGTGTATAAACATGTGCAAAGTTATTGTAAATCTCATTTTTCTGTCATCAGGTGTCGACAATGCTGGTTTGAAGGGAAGTTTACGCCCAGTTGTCAAGAGTGTGGTGGATATCCTTTACAACGACCATGTGTAGTGTGTAGCGGACGATGTAATCAGATTTGGCAAAGAAATGTTAAAAAGGTACAGTTAAGCCTCAGTATAAATTCACTCTTTGTAGATATATTTTGGGTATGAAGCTATCATTTCATAGCTCCCACTGAGATAAACAACAAAGGAATACATGTATAAGGAAGCGAGACTTCCAAAATTGCTAAATTCCGGGCATAAAGATTTCCTTTTGGTGATCTGTTCATTATGCCCCCATTACAACAGTGGGGTGGTTGGGTGGTGCGATGGTGCTGGGTATAACTTCCAGTGCCGGGGCGTCCTACTGATTTGGATGATAGTAAGGCAAGGGCCTACTGTACTTGCAGTAAGTGGGGGTGGGGGTTGTTTGGACATTTTTTTCTCTCGTTTATCATTTCTCTCTTCTTTCTCCCTCTCTTTGGGAGACAGCCTGATACAGACTGAAATACTGTCTCAAAGGACCGTTAAACCCAAAACAACCAACCCATGACAACAGTCAGGGAGCATTTTGATTTGCTCCTATCTGTCCTGTCTGTCTGTCTCTCTATCTGTCCATTCATCACACTTTTGGGTATAGTGTTTGTCTAATCAACTCCTCCCACAATTTTAAATGGATAGTTTTCAAACTTTGAACACTTATTGTGGACATGATCAGGGGTTTTATTAACTTATTGGCACCTGGTGGTCATGGCAAAGTAGGTGGGGGATTTTGTGTGTTTTCCATATAATTCCAATACAAATTTTCAAAATGTAAGCAAAGAATAAGGGCCAGAGTGGAAGGGGAAAATCCTGGCCTCCCTCCTCTTAATGATCCCCCTCCTCCTCCCCCCTCCCCCCCCCCCCCCCCCCCCCCCCTCCTGCATGATTAAGTTTTAAATGGCAAAATTAATTTGGACAGAATTACAGCCTTTTGAACTTGTCAGTTTGGGTGGCTTTTTCAGGGATAAAGACTAACAATTTTGACTTAGGGGCCAACACTGCCAAAATTCAAAATTTAACATTCAGGGTATGGGCAGGTTCTCCAAAACTTCAGGGGCCCAGCCCAAAATTTAAGGGCACTGGGCTACTGGGCTACTGTTAGTCTTTATCCCTTTTTTGCACTTCAGGGTAAAGAGTTTGTGTAAACTCCTTTCAAACTTTTCACTGACTTGTATAAACTTTGGTGGAAGTAGAATTAGATTTGACAGAATTATGGCCTTTTAAACATAGTTATTTTGGGCATCTTTTTGCACCTTAAGGTATAGTATAATAAACTCTTGCCACAATTTTCCGTGGATATTCTTTTTACTTTGTACTTATGACATTAACATAACAAAGCAGGGACGGATCTAAGAATTTTGGTAGGGGGTACAAATTAGCTGAGGGGGATTCGATTTGTGCAGCATGACCAAGTTTTCCTGAAATTCCCCATGAAAATGAAATAATTAAGGCTGAAGATGGGGCACATTTGAACCCCCCCCCCTCATCCCCCCCCCCCCCCCCCTTTGGATCCTCCCACTGTAAAGATATGCGTACTGATTTTTGGTAGCTAATGGTCTAAGCTATCTGAAGCGCACAGCAAAGGCTCTGATCAGACTCAATGGATGCCTAGGCTGGTCAGAGTCATCGCTGGGTGCACATGCCACTTTGTTGATTTTAGTTTAAACTTTATTTATTTGTACATATTTCTCACATACATACAAATACATTTCATGGACATAAACTATTCATACAAAAGGGATTCAGAAGAAAGTCATAATGACTTTTTTAAATCTGTCTCCAATAATTTACATTGTAAATTTCAGACCCATGATAAGCCGAAGTTACATATAACATTAGTCAGATAATTATATACATTCACACTATACAGAAGAAAAAGAAAGAAAGAAAAAAAAAGACAAAGACAAGAAATTGAGTATGAACAGGAAAAAAAGGAATATAAGTACGGAAACCTAAACTGTAAAGAGAAACATTATGTTTGATAGCTATGGTTGCCTCCACGGGGAAAGGAGAAGCATTTCATAAATTCTCGTATGATATTTATGTAGTAAACACGTATAGATTTGCAGTAGGCAACAAAAAATACATTTTTTAGGCAAAAGGTAATTTAGTCAACATCATGAGAGTAGTGCTTGGTTTAGATAGTAATATTATTTATTGATGGAATCATTTGTTGATTTTGTTGTGCTATAGCTCATATATACTGGGTCAAAAAGGTGAAGATACCAACTATTGGCTATATTTTCAAGGAACCCAGTGCTTATTGGAGTTAACTGAGGCTCATTTATGTTTGGGGAGACGCCAAGGAACAAAATGCTCAGAAAATTGTCAGTCCATACTTTTCCTCATAAAAGTTATCTGGCAGTATTTGATAAGACTTAATTTGAATGCATCTCATTACTGCGCATGCACAGAAAGAAATTTTGTATTGTATAGAAAAGTACATAATGCATGAACCTCGAAAAACAGTTAAAATGTCCAATATCCTGTACTCAGGCCTTACATGAGCAGTTTAAATTCTTCAAATTCTGAGATTATCTCCCTTTGAATTAAAAATATGGCGATTTTCAAGGCATCATTATTGCCCTACCTGTCCGTCTTTTTCAAAGTTTCTTCCTAAACATATGACATTGTTTTAATTGCATAATGACAAAATGGGAAGTATCGTTACACGCCAGCTAGCCGATATGATTATGAATTTCTATTGAAATCCCACTGAAAATGACATTCAGATAGTCATTGAAAGACACACTGTATCCTGAGTTGTGGATTAAATTTTGGCATCAGGAGGTGTCAGATTTTAATTTCTTTGGCATGCAGCCTTGCCTAAGTCCTGCTGTAGTGTATGGAGCACAGAATCTTGGAAAGCATTATCCACAGACCAGTTTTAAATGACTTAAAGTTTAAACTTTAGCAATTTTTCTGACATTACTCTGTGAAAATGAAAATTTACCCCTTTCATATTCAAATGACCACTGTAGCATGTGTAGTCTTAAGAAACCAAAACGAATAAATCCGTTCAATAGACAAACAGATACTTTTTTGAAGTCAGTAAAAACGGAATGTTCATAACCTCCGCAGTTGCCATGGCAACACAAGAAGTTTCATGTATAGGAACTTTTTTTACACAGTATAGTACCTCTGTTTTACTTTCAGACTCATTCATTCCATAAAGCCCATTGGGAAGGGAAATGTTTGTTACAAGAGGCGGTAGTGCAACAGACATCAACCGACCAGTCTATAGCAGCGGGCATGCAAGATCTCTCGACTAGATAGGAACAGCTTTAGATTATATATTAGAAGATAATTCAAAATTTGTGAGCTTTGTTGAGTGAACTGGCGTGTTTCCATTTAGCCCTAGAGTTGAGGGACTCTGTTTGATAATAGGGATTTTCGCTGACCCTTATATTGCTGAAACAGCAGAAAAAAAAATTCAATCTTCAAAATTTAGAAAATACCGTATATGCAGTAATTTTTGCGGGTTCAAATCTTCGCAGTTAAGGATCAAAAACATAAATATTAATTTTCGCGATTTTTAATTTTTGCGGTTAAGAACATGCTCGAAAAGCAAAACTATTTCTTTTTCACTTGAGTCAGTTCTTTCATTAACCTGCGGCAGGGCCGCCGCAGGTTAATGAAAGAACTGGCTCAAGTCAAAAGTACCAGCAACTACCGAAGTAAAGACAAACAAAATATATATACACTGTGTCTGCTGAAGACACTTTGTAAGAAACAGGAAATTATTTGTGATTTTAATATTCGCGGTTTCTAAGTGACTGTGAAATACTGCGAAAAATGGAACACCGCGAAAACTACCATGTATACAGTATGTTTGGTCCCAGTGAGAATTTAAGCATTAGAGAGCAAACATTGTAGACTCTGATGAGGCAACTCATTAAGAGTTGCCTCATCTGGATCTACTCTGTTTGCAAATTTAATACTTTTGTTTTTAGGGTTTTAAGGATTAAATCTTCGTAAAATATTTGGTGTGATCCATCAGCTGAAATGACTCCTTGTTGATGATATGTTTCAGATGAGAGGTCACAAACTAAATTTTCAAGGAGAAATAAGAAAACTTATCCCACAGTGTGTAGTCGGAGATTATCCCAATTATCTAGAACTGTGTGTAAACAGACCAGGGCCCGGTGGTTCAAAGCATGGTGAGCTTAGAGAAATCATTACTGAAGGGTTCATTAAGTCATCTACATAGAACATTATATGATTGGATATGCTTATATTTTTTGCTGAAAAAATAGAGGGCTTTTGCAGTGCAAATGCTCCACACGTTTGTGGCAAATGAATGGCTGTGCTTTGCATACAATATGTGTTTGAAAATGTAATGTTTTGTTAACAAATGATATCATTAGTTTTGATGCACCATTAGTTTTGAACTAGTGTGGCCTGATACAGATCTGATTAACAGCTGTTTACAGTACCGGTAATCATTTGTAATGATCAAATTGGCATTGACTGTTTTCTGCAAAATACTTAACACTTGGCAACCGTTTTGACATTATTGGCAGCCCATTTAAGATGGTTGGTTGTGAAGGGGAAAATTACTCTATAGGATAATCTGTGAAAGACAGAGTGTAGACATGTATAAGACGTATCATGCTGCTTAATAGCTAAGCCAAGCTGGTTAAGTCAGAAGTGACACAAAATCTATTTACTGTTAATGACTAAATTGAGCAAAACAGAATAAAAGTGTTATTGCTGCATTCACCAGCATAATAGAAGAATGATTATACTACATATGAAAAAGAAGCAGTGGCTCATATAAATACAACAGCTTTTTCTTTTCTTTTCAGAATTTACAAATTCACCATTTATAATGCAACTTCATGGAAAAGTCACTTTTGCCAAATTGTTTTATAGTAAATAATTATTCCTAAAATTGACTGATACAAATTCTATGACGGATGAGATGGAGGGGATCAGTTTTACCGTATAAATCCCATTAACTGCCCTAAGGGCATTGCATTTTACAAAAGGAGGGGCATTATATTTGGAGCCTGACATGTTGTAAATCAGCCACTGCCACAGTACTTCATATAAACAGTATTAAGGTGAGCGGGATATATCCAGAGGTAGCAACTCTACTATTTTGCCTCCCTTCTTGGTAGGGGGTCAACTCTTAAAGGAAATATTTTGCCTCTTCTGGAGCAAATTCTTTCCTTTAAGAGTAGACCCCATTTTAAAGAGTTACTCATCCAGAAAAGCAAACAGGAATTGGTACAAGTTTATATAACATTATTTTCGGAAAAGAGGCTGGGGGAGAGTTTACTAGAGCAGGAGCATCAATTGATAGTTCCTACTGAAAGTCGCAGCCCACCCCTCTCCATTCGTTGCCTTATCCTTTCCTGAATCGAAAAAGGTACCCATTTACTGCTGCGTTTACAGAGTGTTTTAGTTACTGGCTGGTCCAATCAAGATTCTAACCCCCAACCATCATAAACATAATAGAATCACTGAAATCACTTCTACCATGTGACACAGCTCTAAATAAGAGAGAGCATTAAGTGATCATTGCGGGATAATTTTTCTTATTTCTCATTGAAACCATATGTTGTGACCCCTTATCTGAACCATCTCATTGAGACGTTTCAGATGAGGGGTCACAACATACATTTTATGCAGAATTAACAAAAATTATCAGTAATTATCATTAAATACTCCCTCTTATCCAGAACTCTGCATGTGAGTACTTAAATCAGCTTATTGGTTGTGCAAACAGATTAGAATGTTCACCTTCTAAATTCTGCATAATATGAGAAGAGAAAACTCTGACTAATATGACTTTTCATTGGATACCAACCTTGTCATTCAGTGAAGGGAATTATACGGTGATCCAGGGTCTTATGGGATAATTCTGAAATAATTCTTCATATTTCTGTACGAAAACATATATTGTGACCCCTCATTTAACCTGTATGTTTGTTTTTTTTTAAGAAAAAATAGAAAATTATCCTATTACATGTATTTTATCATATGACGTCGCATCTGAGAGTGTAATAAAGCCATGCATTAAAAACAATAATCCACTAGTGGATTAAATATGCAAATTATGTCGTAACGTTAGGTGTTGGCGTCCATAAAAACGTCACGTTTTCTAATGGCGAAATCTTGACGTTTTTATGCAAAATTTGCTAATAAAATGCGATTTTAGTGTCATATGATAAATAGAATCTTGCATTCGTGCTCCTGTGTTATTGAATTTATTAAACTCGGTGGTGAAAAAGATAACATGCTCGGCAGAGCCTCGCATCTTATCTTTTTCCCCAACTCGTTTAATAAATTCAATAATACATGAGCACTCATGTAAGAATCTCTATATCCCACATAATTCTTCTTATCTGGAGCACTGTGAACAACAATTTTTGCGGAGTTATCATCAAAATAGTACCATATCCAGACTTCATAATGTATATATTTTTATTTTTGTTGCTTATAAAATATGTTGCATACAATAAAATTAAAAAAAAAATTGGGACACCTAAAATAATTACCATAATTGCCCTAAAATGGAACAGTTTGGTTTTATAATGCAGTAATGAGCCGAAAGATGCAGACAGAACGGCAAATAGTGTTGACTCTGATCAGTCTTCACTGTTTGCTCACGACTACCTGTCCCAATATTTAGAACTTTTATGATGTGATGTGATTGGGAGGGTTAAGAAATAAAAACTTTGTTTTCAAATTTCAAAACACAGTCTAAGCAAGTGCTGTTTTGGGATTAGATATCTTGGCTTCTTATGGCAGGTGCATGTTGGGACGGTCAGTTAATCTAACCACACTATTCCTGGGCAGGCTAAGACCTCCTAAGCAGTTAATCAGTACTAAGTGCACTTTACTTTCACCAGTAACTTTTAAGAAGGGCAGTTGTCAGTTGCTGGTGAAAGTAAATTGCACTTAGTACTGGTTAATCGCTTAGGAGGTCTAAGCCTGCGCAGGAATAATGTGGTTAGATTAACTGACCACCCCGACATGACTTGGCTGTTTACCGTGGACGTTAACCAATTACACAACACATACACAACTTGCCTATTGAAGATTGTGACACTGTCAGGCTTTTATGCCATTTTGTCAAAGGGGAACAATTTTTGTGACTTCCTGTTTGCTTCCCTGTATGATAAAGCCCTTCCAAAATTGGATCTACTCTTAAAGAAAAGAATTTGCTCCAGGGGAGCAAATTCTTTCCTTAAAGAATTGACCCCTTTTAGAAGGGAGTCAATAATTTGCATCCCCTGAGTGTTCCCTTTCCCCTTAACACAGGATTAACTGTATTGATTCATATGCCTCCTTTGCAGACCGAAGAATCAGGTCATTGTTGAGTTATGATACTTATACATGTAACAGTATACTTGAAGTATGATTTTTATACGCCCGTTTTGAAAAAACGGACATATTATGTCGTGGCGCTGTCCGTCCGTCCATCCGTCCGTCCGTCCATCCGTAAACATTCTTGTACACGCCATAACTCAGTAACCATTTGGGATATCTTCATGAAATTTGGTAGGCATATGTATTAGGGTGGGGGAACGTGTCGCGTACAAAAATGGTTGCTCCCCCTTTCTTACTTTTGAAGTTATGCCCCTTTGATTAATTTTATCCCTGTAAGTCTTGTACGCGCCATAACTAGATAACCGTTTGGGATATCTTTATAAAACTTCATAGCAATGTGTATGAAGTCCTAACGATGTGTCTCGTACAACAATGGCTGCTCTCCCTTTCTTCGTTTAAGAGTGAATCCCTTTCATTAGTTTTGTTGTACATGTAATATATTGTCAAGGGAAAAAAGTAGAACTAAAAAAGGTATACCTAGTGTATGTAGGTTATCTCCCTTGTTCAAAGATATTGTATCAAAGATTTCTTCACAACCATACAAGCTAGACTGGTCATATTTGGCATACAGGTTGATGACGACATGTTGTATTGTGGGATTGAGAACCAGCCTTCTCCTGCTTATTCTTCCCTGTATTTGCCCCATTTTCTTTCTTTCCATACTTTGAATAATGAAATTTTTGCGTCAAAGATTTCTCCACAATCATGCAAGCTAGAGTAGTCATATTTGCTATGCAGGTTGATAACGACATGTTGTATCATGGGATCGAGAACCAGCCTTCTCCTGCTTATTCTTCCCTGTATTTGTCTGATTTTCTTTTTTTCCATACTTTGAATAATGAAATTTTTCGTCAAAGATTTCTCCACAACCATCGAGCTAGAGTAATCATATTTGCTATGCAGGTTGATAACGACATGTTGTATCATGGGATTGAGAACCAGCCTTTTTCTGCTTATTCTTCCCTGTATTTGTCCAATAGTCTTTTTTTCCATACTTTGAATAATAAAATTTTTCGTCAAAGATTTCTCCACAACCAAGCAAGCTAGAGTAGTCCCATTTGGTATGCAGGTTGATGACGATATGTTGTATCGTGGGATTGAGAACCAGCCTTTTATTGCTTATTCTTCCCTGTATTTGTCCAATATTCTTTCTTTCCATACTTTGAATAATGAACTTTTTCATCAAAGTTTTCTCCACAACCATGCAAGCTAGATTAGTCATATTTGGTATGCAGGTTAATGATGACTTACTGTATTGTGGGATTGAGAACCAGACTTCTCCTCTTTTTATTCCCTGTATTTGTCTGATTTTCTTTCTCTCTTTACTTTGAATAATGCATTTTTTGCGCAAAAGATTTCTATGCATCTGTAAGTTAGAGTAGGGAATTTTGTATGCAGGTTGATGAGAACTTGTTGTATTGTGGGATTGAGAACCAGTCTTCTGCTTATTCTTCCCTATATTTTTCCAATTTTCTTTCTCTCCTGACTTTGAATAATGTAATGTTTTGTAACAGATTTCACAGCAACCATTCATGTTTGGTATACATGGTAACAATGATTTCTCTCCCTCTTTATGCTTTTTGTTACGAAAATAACACCATTTGATTTAAGCAATTAAGGGGGGGGGGGTATAGTCGGATTCGCTGACAGTTCTAGTTAATTATAGAGTGGTTGCCCCTGTTTGTCTATCCTTTTGTAAACAATCTTGTTCATTCTGTTACTCCTTTAGGACATTGAAACGGGCGTATTATGCGCCGCTTGCGAAGCCCTTGTTCTTATTTGCTAAATATTTTGTTATTGTAATTAGATTTTTGATCATGAAAAAGTTATATTATTTTTAGCTCACCTGAGCACGAAGTGCTCAAGGTGAGCTATTGTGATCGAAATTTGTCCGTCGTCCGTCGTCCGTCCGTCCGTCCGTCCGTCTGTCCGTCCGTCCGTCCGTCCGTCGTCAACAATTTCTTTAAACGACATCTCCTCCTAGACCAGTAGGCCAATTCCAAAATAATTTCACACAAATGTTCCTCTTATAGCCTTGTACCAAAATTGCTAAAATGGTTTTGCTCCGCTGAACAAAATGGCCGCCAGAGCTAAAAATAGAAAAACCTTTAAACGACATCTCCTCCCAAGCCAGTGGACCGATTTCAAAATAATTTCACAGAAATGTTCGACTCATGGCCCTGAACCAAAATTGCTAAAACGGTTCCGCTCCGCTGAACAAAATGGCCGCCAGAGCTAAAAATAGAAAAACCTTTAAACGACATCTCCTCCCAAGCCAGTGGACCGATTTCAAAATAATTTCACAGAAATGTTCGACTCATGGCCCTGAACCAAAATTGCTAAAACGGTTCTGCTCCGCTGAACAAAATGGCCGCCAGAGCTAAAAATAGAAAAACCTTTAAACGACATCTCCTCCCAAGCCAGTGGACCGATTTCAAAATAATTTCACAGAAATGTTCGACTCATGGCCCTGAACAAAAATTGCTAAAACGGTTCCGCTCCGCTGAACAAAATGGCCGCCAGAGCTAAAAATAGAAAAACCTTTAAACGACATCTCCTCCCAAGCCAGTGGACCGATTTCAAAATAATTTCACAGAAATGTTCGACTCATGGCCCTGAACCAAAATTGCTAAAACAGTTCCGCTCCGCTGAACAAAATGGCCGCCAGAGCTTAAAATAGAAAAACCTTTAAACGACATCTCCTCCCAAGCCAGTGGACTGATTTCAAAATAATTTCACAGAAATGTTTGACTCATGGCCCTGAACCAAAATTGCTAAAACGGTTCCGCTCCGTTGAACAAAATGGCCGCCAGAGCTAAAAATAGAAAAACCTTTAAACGACATCTCCTCCCAAGCCAGTGGACCGATTTCAAAATAATTTCACAGAAATGTTCGACTCATGGCCCTGAACCAAAATTGCTAAAACGGTTCCGCTCCACTGAACAAAATGGCCGCCAGAGCTAAAAATAGAAAAACCGTTAAACGTCATCTCCTCCCAAGCCAGTGGACCGATTTCAAAATAATTTCACAGAAATGTTTGACTCATGGCCCTGAACCGAAATTGCTAAAACGGTTCCACTCCGCTGAACAAAATGGCCGCCAGAGCTAAAAATAGAAAAACCTTTAAACGACATCTCCTCCCAAGCCAGTGGACCGATTTCAAAATAATTTCACAGAAATGTTTGACTCATGGCCCTGAACCAAAATTGCTAAAACGGTTCCACTCCACTGAACAAGATGGCCACCAGAGCTAAAAATAGAAATAAATCTTTAAATGACATAGACGGCACAGTTTTGATCCAACCCTCATGAACCTTTGTCAGAATGATTAGCTTGATAAACTTTAGGCCATATTTGAAACTAGGTCATGTCGGGTCAAAAAGTAGGTCACTAGGTCAAATCTTAGTAAAACCTTGTGTACACTCTAGAGGGCACAGTTTTGATCCAACCTTCATGAAACTTTGTCAAAATGATTATCTAAATGAAATGCTGGCCAAATTTGAAACGAGGTCATGTCGGATTAAAAACTAGGTCACTAGGTCAAATCTTAGTAAAACCTTGTGTACACTCTAGAGGGCACAGTTTTGATCCAATTTTCATGAAACTTTGTCAGAATATTAATCTTCATAAAGTCTAGATGAATTTTAAACTGGGTTACATAAGGTCAAAAACTAGATCACTAGGTCAGATCTTAGAAATTACTTGTTAACACTCAAGAGGGCACAGTTTTGATCTAATCTTCATGAAACTTTGTCAGAATGTTTATCTTCATAAAATCTAGGCAAATGACGAAAAAGGGTTATGTTGTGTCAAAAACTAGGTCATTAGGTCAAATCTTAGGAAAACCTTGTGAACACTTTAGAGGGCACAGTTTTTCTTCAATCTTCATGAAACTTTGTCAGAATGTTTATCTTTATGAAACTAGACCAAGTTTGAAACTGGGTCTTGTCGGGTCAAAAACTAGGTCACTAGGTCAAATCTTAGAAAAACCTTGTGTACACAATTGTCGTTTTATTTTGCATTGAATCTTCATGAAACATTGTCAGAATGTTTATCTTCGTGAAATTTAGGCCAAGTTTGAAACTGAATACTGTCTGATCGAAAACTAGATAGCCAGGTCAGATCTTAGAAAAACATTGTGTACACTCTAGAGGGCACCGTTTGATCCAATCTTCATGAAACTTTGTCAGAATAATATATTGGAAAGTGCAAAACTGCTCCAGTTTAACCATCATCAAATAGATGATCTTCCATGTTAATTCATCATAACTCAGGTGAGCGATTTAGGTCCATCATGGACCTCTTGTTCAAAAGAAGTTATATACTTTTCAATGCTTTTTCTGCTAAGCCTTTTCTATACTGTAAGTTTGATGTATGATCATGTAAAAAGCAATTCCATTTCAAATTTATGTGAAAATTCTTCATGTGTATCAGGCCTGGATCTAGACCACCACCTACTGGTGGGGCTCTGGGCAACTGGTGGGGCTGGGAGATACCTAGATGTATGTGTGGTGGGGCGGGGGGAGGCTTGAGGGATGAATTTTATAAGAAATTTTGATGATGTCTTTTTTTTTGGCCTTTAAGTATATGTTGTGACATCTTATTATAGTAGCCTCAGTTAGAATCGACTCAGTGAGGAGATTCTAATGAGATATCACAACATATATTTTAATCTAACCACACAGATAGATTATCTCAAACTCCTTATTATACCCCCGGTATACGAAGTATATAGGGGGTACATGTATATAGTTTTTGGTTTTTCCGTTAATATGTTTGTGTGTGTGTGTGTATGTTAACAATTTTTCTGTCACAGATTTCTCAGGAACCACAATAGCTTAAGCTAGGATTTTGAAATTTGGTACAAACGTTGGGTATGACTAGTTGTACCGTGTAAGAGACAATCAGCCTTCTCCTGCTTATCATTCCCTTTGTTTATCCATTTTTTCTTTCTCTCCAATTAAATTTCTGTCACAGATTTCTCAGGAATCACAATAGCTAGGATTTTGAAATTTGGTACAAACGTTGGATATGACTATTTGTACCGTGTAAGAGACAATCAGCCTTCTCCTGCTTATCATTCCCTTTGTTTATCCATTTTTAGCTCACCTGGCCCGAAGGGCCATAGTGAGCTATTGTCATACCAATGCGTGCGTCGTGCGTCGTCCGTCAACACCTAAAAACAAATATTCAAACGTCTTCTTCTGTAAAATTACTGGTCTCATGGTTCTCAAATTTCACACGGAGCATGACCTGACTCCAGGGTCTCAGAATTGTAAAATTGGGTCAGGTGGAAAATCCAAGATGGCCGCCGTTACTAAAAATAGCAAAAACAACAAAATAAACTTCTTCTCCAGAACCACTGGGTATATTTGTCTGAATTTTGGCATGGAACATCAGTGAAACCTTGGTATTCAAAATTGTAAAAATGAAAAAAATCTGTAGCGGAGTTTTGTCACAGTGACCTACTTTCTGTTTACGTGTGTAATTTTGCTCAAATGCCAATGTCAAAAAATGACCTGTTTAAACAACTTCAAACAACTTCTTCTCTAAAACCACTGAACCCATGGATCTCAAATTTCACATGGAGCATGACCAGACTGCAGGGTTTCAAAATTGTAAAATTGGGTCATGTGAAGAATCCAAGATGGCTGCCATTACTAAAAATAGCAAAAACAACAAAATCAACTTCTTCTCCAGAACCATTTGGTATATTTGGTTGAAAGTTTGCATGGAACATAAGTGGGACCTTGGTATTCAAAATTGTAAAAATAAAAAAAATCTATAGCGGAATTAGGTCACAGTGACCTACTTAGAGTTTACAAGGCCGATTTTGCTCAAATGTCAATATCTAAAGGAAATGCAACCAATTCTGACCAGATTTGGTCAGAAATGGTTCTTGAATGGAATTAATTTAATTTTGTGCCAGTTGACTATCCAAGATGGCCACCATGGGGGTCGTTACTAAAAATAGCACAAACATAAAAATGACAATTACTCAAGAACCCTTGAATGGAATTGGACCAATTTTGTGTCAGAATGTTCCTTGCATGAAGCCATTTTGATTAATTGCAATTTGGCATTCCAAGATGGCCGCCATCTGGTGTTACTAAAAATAGAACAACCATAAAAATGACAATTACTCAAGAACCCTTGAATGGAATTGGACCAATTTTGTGTCAGAATGTTCCTTGCATGAAGTTGTTTCAATTAATTGCAATTTGGCATTCCAAGATGGCCGCCATCTGCTGTTACTAAAAATAGCACAAAACATGAAAATGACAGTATCTCAGTAACCGCTGAATGGATTTTGACAAAATTTGTGTCAAAATGATTCTTGCATTGAGATGTTTCAAAAATATCTAACTGTAGACCAGTCATATTGGCCTCTGTTACTAAAAATAGAAAAATGTGAAAATTAGAAAATCTCAATGGAATTGGACCAAATTTGTGTCAGACTCCGGATGACTGATATATGGTCCTTGCATGAAGGCTTTTCGATTTTTTACATTTTAGCAATCCAAGATGGCCGCCATCTGCCATTACTAAAAATAGTACACAACATGAAACTGGCAATATCTCAGTAAACCCTGAATGGATTTCGATGAAATTTGTGGCAAAATGATTCTTGCATTGAGGTGTTTCAAAAGTAAATATATAAAGACCAGGCGAGTTGGCCTCTGTTACTAAAAGTAGCAAAATGTGAAAATGAGAAATTCTCAGTGGAATTGGACCAATTTTGTATCAGAATGGTCCTGTTGCACAATAGCCAGGTGAGCGATATCAGGCCCATTTGGGCCTCTTGTTTCTTTCTCTCCAATTAAATTTCTGTCACAGATTTCTCAGGAACCACAATAGCTAGGATTTTGAAATTTGGTACAAACGTTGGGTATGACTAGTTGTACCGTGTAAGAGACCAATCAGCTTTATCCTGCTTATTATTCCCTTTGTTTGTCCATTTTTTCTTTCTCTCCAATTAAATTTCTGTCACAGATTTCTCAGGAACCACAATAGCTAGGACTTTGAAATTTGGTACAAACATTGGGTATGACAAGTTGTAACATGTAAGAGACAATCTGCCTTCTCCTCTTATCATTCCCTTTGTTTGTCCATTTTTTCTGTCTCTCCAATTAAATTTCTGTCACAGATTTCTCAGGAACCACAACAGCTAGGGTTTTAAAATTTGGTACAGGTGTTGGGTATGACTAGATGTACCACATAAGGGACAATTAGCTTTCTCCTGCTTATCATTCCCATTGTCAATATTTCTTTCTCTCCAATTAAATTTCTATCGTAGATTTCTCAGGAACAACTACACCTACATGTAGGTTTTTGAAATTTGTTACAAACATTGGGTATGACTAGTTGTATCGTGTAAGAAAGCATCAGGCTCCTACTGCTTATCGTGCCCTTTGTCCATTTTTCTTTCTCTCCTATGAAATTAAACTTTTTCTGTCCAAGATTTTTCAGGAACCACTACAGCTAGGATTTTGAAATTTGGTGCAAATATTGGGTATGACTAGGTGTATGGTGTGAGAGAGTATCAGCCTTCTGCTTATCATTCCCTTTGTTTGTCCATTTTTCTTTCTCTCCAATCGATTTTTTGTCACAGTTTTCTCTGTTCCTAAGAGAGCCACAGTCTTCAGATTTTGTATACATCTTGAGAATGGCCAAGTTTATTGTGGAAAAGAAAATCAAAATTTCTTCTTGGGTTCTTTTGCGATTTTCCTTTTTTCAATCTCTATCTCCAGTGGAATAAATGGAAAATTAATGTCCATGATTTCTCAAGATTGATATGTGACTAGGTTTAGGTATAGGTTAAAATTGGCTTGGTGACATCATCTGGATGCTGCTGCTGACTTTAGGTCAAGGTCATTGACATAGAAGTTTCAACTTGTGTTGAAATTTTGTGTTAAATTTGTATTTTCTTTTGATTACATAATTTGCATGTTTTAATGGAACCATTGTGTATTTGTCTATAGGCCTTCCTCTGGATTTGTAATAGATCGTCAGTTCATCTCTGTGTTTTAACATTAGCTTTAAAGTTTTGTATTAAGTGTGTTTTTATTAGGCGGTGGCACTGGCCGGGGGTATACGTGAGCCCCTGCTCACATGCTCTTGTTATCTGGGTGCCTACATATTATACATAACACTGAGGTCCAGATGGCGGCCTGAAGCCCTGGATCAAGGGCTGTGTATTAAGGCCTATGGATGCACTCTAAGTTTTTCCCCAAGTTTTGCAAGGGAAATAACTAGTGTGACTTCCTGTTTGCTTACCTGGACAACAATTGCTTACTGAAGATGGTGTTTATTACAGTTTTGAACTCAAAATAGTGCTGTTTTGGGGTTAGACATCTTGGCTTCTTATGGCAGGTGCTGGGTCCAGTTGTTCAAAGCATCGTTAGCTTAATGTGAAGTGTTTGTTAAGTCTTCTTATACACTTAATTAAATTCAAGTGTTCTTATTTTTTGCTGAAAAAAAATAAGCACTGCAAAAGCTCCTCACATTTTTTTCAGTCAAAAATGGCAATGTTTTTGGGTATAATACATTTAAAAATGTTCCGTCCCGTTAACTAACAATGTTGTTAGTTTTGACCAAGTGGGCCCTGGAATTCAGACACTGGGCTATGTTTGGACAGTAGTTGTGTGCCCTTCATAGGAATCATGGTGGCTCAGTAGATAGGTCTTGCCTGCTGAGGTTTTATGGTCGCAAATTGCGTTTAACGACTCCGCTGGCGCGTCGTTGTAAAACGAAATTTCCAACTATAACCTACAATTTACATGTACCTCCCCAATATTGAGTAGAAGGATCCCCTAAATCTTTTCAGCTGTAAATGGAGTTCCATTGCACACAGCCTTTCATTATCACCTTCACATTGCATGACATACCCTAATGTGCTTAAGTATTGTTACACCCTTGGAACAAATGGTAAACTATTGTTTTTTAGGTTTCCCAAAACTTTAGCACATTATAGGAACTGAAGTACTCTTGAAAAGGACGTAAAATGGCAAGTCATTCATCTAACATTAATTGTGTCCAAACGGAAAACAATTAATGGATTGAAGGAAGCATGGTTTGTCCAAATAGACCAAATTGTCCAAGCTTTGACATATTAACCTGATAATATATGAGAATTTATAGCATTTGATGTATATTTTTGATTACATATTTATATTGCCCATTCACATTGTTATTTTCCCTAAGACAAGAACTTTGTTTAAACAATATTTTATTCATAATTTTCGCAAAAATGTTTATATACAGACATCAGCTTAACCCTTATAGCCCCAAAAATTAAAATTGTTGAATTGGCAAACAGTGTAGATACAGATGAGGTGGCTCATTATGAGCCACCTCATCTGAATCTTCACTGTTTGCCCTCTAGTGTTTAAATTCTCAATATAATATCCCTTGGACGAAACATTTTTTGTAATTCTGCAGACATAAATTTTGTCGTCTGCTTTTTGGCACATTAAGGGTTAACAGGATTTGACAGTAAGCCTAAGCTTATATACAGTAGAACTTCAGTGGCTCGAACAGGCTTGGGACCATAAAAATTAGTTCCAATCAAATGTAGTTCCAGCCATTCAGGGCTAGTTTCTATATAAATGGATCTCTAGGGACCCCAGAACGAGTTCTAGCAGGCAGGGTTCAAACCATTGAAGTTCTGCTGTATATCGTCACATGCTATAAGACAAGAATTTGACAAAAAATTCTAACTGCAAAAAAATGAAATTAACTTAATTTCAAATTATTATTCTTATAGACCAGACGGTTTGCTATACAGCTAAATTAAATCAGTTTATTGAGTGAATGCCCTTTGGTATAAAAATAGTGCAACTTTAAAGTTTTTCATCAGTTCTTTGGTATGGTCATTGTAGGCTGAAAATTGTCTTAAGCATTTTATGTTTATGCATATCAGTTCAGAAAAGCTGTTGACCCCATTTTAAGATACTTCTGAAACAAACTCACCCTACTGAGGAAAAATAGCAATTTTTATGTTGCTTCCTGTACATCATGTAATTTCCTGTAGCTTGTGTTCATTGCCTTTTCTGAATTGCTAGACCAGGCCCCGAGGTTATAAACTTTTTTCGTGTGCAACTCAGCTGAGAATGAAATTTTCTCAGCTGATAAATATTAAAATGCCAACTAATGTTGGTATTTTCATATTCATAAGCAGAGAAAATTTCATACTCAGCTAAACTGAGCAAGAAAACAACTGTACTTATCAGTACGTTGCTATTTATTAGCAAGTAAAATTTCATGCTCAGCTGAGTTGAGTATGAAAAAAGTTTTATAACCTTGGGACCAGTGTGCTAATATTTGAACCGTTGTCGACCAGTCAAAAATAGCCAGTTGACAGTTATGTTTGTCGTCACATATTCAAGAACTATTCCAAATTGAAACTACCAGGAAATAAAGAAATTACAAAAATGAAGGGGTTTATGTGACCCTGTAATTCCAGTTTTACTAATAAGGGCTGTAGCAAAGATAGTACTGGTGGACTGGCAAATAGTCCTGATCAGACTGCTCCGTCAGGAGAAAAGGGGGTGGCGTCATAACTGTATCAGTGTGCATCCATACCTAGGTGCAAGAAATTTGTGTTCATGTAGCTTGTAGTAAGGAAATACATTAGTGTTTAAGATAAGCAGGGTAACAGGAATAATTTAGGGATAGTTATCCTATTTCTCCATGAAAATGTATGTTGTGACCACTCATTAGAACCGTCTCACCAGGATGGTTCAAATGAGTGTCATAACATAAGTTTTCGTAGAGAAATAAGAAAAATTATCTTTGAATTGTCCTCATTATGCCCTCTTTTCTAGAGCTATGGTACATTTATTATTCTGGAATCCTAACTACATAGCTTATCAACCACTAATTCAGCCCATTACTTCACCCACAACTCCATTCCACCCAGTGCTTTCAAAAAAAGACTTTGTAAATTAAACACTTACAGAAATTAAACATTGTACAGTACAGTCAACCCTCTTTACAATGGCACTCATTACAACAGCAAAATTCATTATTACGTCATTTTAATTTGCACAGAATGGCTAAATTGTTCTAAATATGCATTCTTTACAACCGCAAATTCAGTTTAACCTCAAAATTTTTGGGAACAAATGCTGTCCTTGTAAAGAGGGTCCACTGTATACAGAAGTCTAGATAAGTAAAAGTTGAAAATGATATGTATGGGCCACAAAGTAACAACAAAACCAACAAATTGGCATGTTTGCCACCCAAAGACCTAATCTGATCGGAATCTTTCCTGTCAGCAGCTTAGGCACTTAGCTACCCTTTAAGTGCACAGAGAAGACTCTGATCATACTGGGCGGATGCCCTGGCTGATCTAAGTCTTCTCTGGGCGCACATGACACTTTGTTGGTTTTGTCCTGATGTGGCTGATTTAATGTTTATGGAGAGATAGGGATAATATGATATCGAACCTTTCTTGGTAAAACATGATTAAGAGACATCAGAGCTTGAGATAAGATAGGGTTTTGAGGGTAACAATAACAATTTTTCTTGGTTCTCAAAGAAATACATTCTGACCCTTCATAAGAACTGTCTCAGTGAGATGGTTCTAATGAGGGGTCACAATGTATGTTTCTGTGGATAAACATATGATCCCGTCATCAGAACTGTCTCAATGAGAAGGATCTAATGAGGGGTCACAACCTATGTTTCTATGGAGAAATATGGAAAATTATCATAAAGCATTACCCCTTCTTATCTGGACTACTGGAGAGGTTAATTTTGTTAGTCAATATTGTTTTGCTACTTTGTTTTGCTACTTTGCCTTTTTTCGATAGTTTTGTCAGAATCAAAGACATTTATAAATGTGATTCTTTTATTTTTCATTCATACTTGCATAATATTTTCATATAAATGTTATTTGTAATAAAGATAATTTAAAGAGTTCTTGTTTCGGTTATGTTATCTTGGTGTTTTACCGTAAAAATTCTGAAAATTGGAACACCTGCAATAATCTTTATAATGGCTCTAAAAAAGTAAGTTCAGAGCTCTAGATAAGAGGGAGTATTTGGTGATAATTTGGGATTAGTTTAGGTAATTCTGCGTAAAACATATGTTGTGACCCCTCATCTGAATCGTCTTGATGAGACGGTTCAGATGAGGGGTCACAACATATGGTTTCAATGAGAAATAAAAAAATTATCCCTCAGTTATCAACTTATCATCAAATACCCCTCTTATCTAGAGCTCTGAAGTTCGATATTTCTGTGCAGTTATTCATTTAAAAATGCAGACAGAATTGCAAACAGGGTAAACCTTTAACCCTGATCAGACTGTGCATGATTAAAATCTTAAAAAGTTCCTTCAAGAGCAGAGAATATATACAGAAGTAGGAACATGGGCCAGACTACTTAGTTTCGGCTAATAAAGCCTCGTCAGTGACCCTGACAAAAACATCCCAATATTTAGAATTTTGGGGTATTCATGGTTCAGGTTAGTAACTATGTCAATCATAAAACCACAGCCTTGACCCAGTTACAGTCATATGTTTTGATGGAGGAAGAGCGGTAACTCAGTAGGCTAAGCACTGGCCTAATGATCTAGTGATCCCAAGTTCGAGACCCACTGGAGGTGGATATCTTCTTTCCATGGACAGGGATCTGTTGCACTCAACCTTTCACTTCCACCCTCCCATCGTCCTGACATGACTGAAATACTGTTAAAAAGGATGTAAAAGTCAGCTAACCATCCAGACGGCTTAATTAAATGGAGTTTTATGGCCCTTTTAAATATATGAGCGGACTAACTCTGACAACACCGTCAATTTCTGGCAGTTCACAGAACACAGTCGTCTAACAAACGCCCAAAAAAGCGGACAAGGGACGACGGGGACGTAGAAACCTCAAAGAGGAGGAAAACTTAGGAGCTATCCACTAGGAGTTCACCTACTCTACAAAGATACTAGGGGGTTATCTGTCGAAGTTAACAAGAACAACACAGTTAGCGAGTTTCTAAGGGAATGTATAGAAAGAAACATCACACTATCTGACCATACGATCAACGGCCTATTCGTGCCAAAGACGACACCGACTTTACCAAAGCTTGGTATGACATACTCTCAGATTGTTCGAGGAAACTCACTCAAAAACACGCGGGCAAAAAAGGCCTGACGTGTAAAAAAACAGTACAAGATTGTACTATGATAAATTGTAAATACTGCACATGATAGAAACAAATCTTAAGTGTTCACTAATACGTGCACATAATAAATTATAAATTCGCTCTGAGAGGACACTGCACGACGAAAAATGTTGTCTAATTAATAACATGCAAACTTCGCAAACAACAACGTCGGCGAAACTAATAGAAAGACAATGATAGAGCACCAACGTGACACCAGCAATAAAGGGACACACCGGTAGCTAATCATTTTAACCTAACAACTACTCCCTACAACATATGAAATTTCAGATTGTTGAAATTTTAGCATCAGACCCTGACAGTGAAAAAAAGCACTGCCGTCCGTCGGAGAAAGGAGCTCCACTGGGTCTATCAGCTCCACACACTACGAATGTCCGAATAGGATCAATGTTCAAGGGTAAATCCGGAGTTTTCCAGTCACTCCGAATTCTTCTATTATACCCCAAGTGCTCCTGCTTCACCACTGAGCATAAGGACCAATTGCTTGCTTAACAAGGCTACAGCTTCACGTCTATTGGCTTCACAACGTCTCTAACGTAATAGCTAAACGTCACTAAGCAACATACAAAAATGGCACCTACAACACAGGGAGGTTGATGCAAGCGAACATACGCTCAAAGAAGAAGCCTATATAGACACAAAGCTGCCACATCAATGTTAAATAGTAAACTGTTACCCAGCATTCTTTAGTTTATTGTTTCCCCGTAAAACAATAAAAAAAGATGTCGCCATATACTATAATTAAACACTTTCATAGCTTATATGCACCAGGAGAGACAATATTGTAATATTACGTCCTGTTGCAACCGCAAAAAACGTCAAAAAAGATGACATTGTCACGAAGAATAGTTTGTCTACAGAACAGTAAATCCGTGCTGTGTGAGCTGTCAGGCTCACGTGAGCGATGCCGGTCTGGCGCCGCTCACGTGATCAACGGCGCCGATCACGTGGCGGTGCCAGTTCGGCACTGCTCGCGTTATCGGCGGTACCTCTCACGTGGTCGGTCCAGCGCCGCTCACGTGGGAGGCATATGGCCGCTCACACAACAATGGGGCCGCTCACGTGACCAAGTGAGCTCCACTCACGTGTTAATTCGGAGCCGTTTTGAGCGGCCCTGGGCCGCTCACGTGACAGGGAGCGCCGTTTTCGGCGCGGATCACGTAAGCGGCGCGCGGGACAATATAAACACGCCAGCAACAGGCTATTTCAAACACGAAAATCTCTGAGGAGTCAGAATAATCTGACGAAACTAGTCAGAAACGTTGCAAAGCCTTATGAGTGCACATAAGCACCACGACGAGGACCCAGGCTTGAGTAACCAGTCACTACTTTCAAGTTTTATAACCGACACTAAGCGCCCTGACCTGGATCCACCGTCGTAGTTGTCCAAATCAGAGAATCCAACAAGGACTAACAGTGATATGTCAGTCAGCACCAGTATGAGCGGACTAACTCTGACAACACCGTCAATTTCTGGCAGTTCACAGAACACAGTCGTCTAACAAACGCCCAAAAAAGCGGACAAGGGACGACGGAGACGTAGAAACCTCAAAGAGGAGGAAAACTTAGAGCTATCCACTAGAAATTCACCTACTCTACAAAGATACTAGGGGTTATCTGTCGAAGTTAACAAGAACAAGACAGTTAGCGAGTTTCTAAGGGAATGTATAGAAAGAAACATCACACTATCTGACCTTACGATCAACGGTCTATTCGTGCCAAAGACGACACCGACTTTACCAAAGCTTGGTATGACATACTCTCAGTTTCTTCGAGGAAACTCACTCAAAAACACGCGGGCAAAAAAGGCCTGACGTGTAAAAAACAGTACAAGATTGTACTATGATAAATTGTAAATACTGCACATGATAGAAACAAATCTTAAGTGTTCACTAATACGTGCACATAATACAATTATAAATTCGCTCTGAGAGGACACTGCACAACGAAAAATGTTATCTTTTTAATAACATGCAAACTTCGCAAACAACAACGTCGGCGAAACTAATAGAAAGACAAAGGTCAGAATGATAGAGCACCAACGTGACACCCGCAATAAAGGGACACACCGGTAGCTAATCAATTTTACCTAACAACTACTCCCTACAACATATGAAATTTCTAATTGTTGAAATTTTAGCATCAGACCCTGGCAGTGCAAAAAGCACTGCCGTCCGTCGGAGAAAGGAGCTCCACTGGGTCTATCAGCTCCACACTCTACGAATGTCCGAATAGGATCAATGTTCAAGGGTAAAGCCGGAGTTTTCCAGTCACTCCGAATTCTTCTATTATACCCCAAGTGCTCCTGCTTCACCACTGAGCATAAGGACCAATTGCTAGCTTAACAAGGCTACAGCTTCACGTCTATTGGCTTCACAACGTCTCTAACGTAATAGCTAAACGTCACTAAGCAACATACAAAAATGGCACCTACAACACAGGGAGGTTGATGCAAGCGAACATACGCTCAAAGAAGAAGCCTATATAGACACAAAGCTGCCACATCAATGTTAAATAGTAAACTGTTACCCAGCATTCTTTAGTTTATTGTTTCCCCGTAAAACAATAAAAAAAAGATGTCGCCATATACTATAATTAAACACTTTCATAGCTTATATGCACCAGGAGAGACAATATTGTAATATTACCTCCTGTTGCAACCGCAAAAAACGTCAAAAAAGATGACATTGTCACGAAGAATAGTCTGTCTACAGAACAGTAAATCCGTGCTGTGTGAGCTGTCAGGCTCACGTGAGCGATGCCGGTCTGGCGCCGCTCACGTGATCAACGGCGCCGATCACGTGGCGGTGCCAGTTCGGCACTGCTCGCGTTATCGGCGGTACCTCTCACGTGGTCGGTCCAGCGCCGCTCACGTGGGAGGCATATGGCCGCTCACACAACAATGGGGCCGCTCACGTGACCAAGTGAGCACCACTCACGTGTTAATTCGGAACCGTTTTGAGCGGCCCTGGGCCGCTCACGTGACAGGGAGCGCCGTTTTCGGCGCGGATCACGTGAGCGCGGCGCGCGGGACAATATAAACACGCCAGCAACAGGCTATTTCAAACACGAAAATCTCTGAGGAGTCAGAATGATCTGTCGAAACTAGTCAGAAACGTTGCAAAGCCTTATGAGTGCACATAAGCACCACGACGAGGACCCAGGCTTGAGTCACCAGTCACTACTTTCAAGTTTTATAACCCACACTAAGCGCCCTGACCTGGATCCACCGTCGTAGTTGTCCAAATCAGAGAATCCAACAAGGACTAACAGTGATATGTCAGTCAGCACCAGTATGTGCGGACTAACTCTGACAACACCGTCAATTTCTGGCAGCTCACAGAACACAGTCGTCTAACAAACGCCCAAAAAAGCGGACAAGGGACGACGGAGACGTAGAAACCTCAAAGAGGAGGAAAACTTAGAGCTATCCACTAGAAATTCACCTACTCTACAAAGATACTAGGGGTTATCTGTCGAAGTTAACAAGAACAAGACAGTTAGCGAGTTTCTAAGGGAATGTATAGAAAGAAACATCACACTATCTGACCTTACGATCAACGGTCTATTCGTGCCAAAGACGACACCGACTTTACCAAAGCTTGGTATGACATACTCTCAGTTTCTTCGAGGAAACTCACTCAAAAACACGCGGGCAAAAAAGGCCTGACGTGTAAAAAACAGTACAAGATTGTACTATGATAAATTGTAAATACTGCACATGATAGAAACAAATCTTAAGTGTTCACTAATACGTGCACATAATACAATTATAAATTCGCTCTGAGAGGACACTGCACAACGAAAAATGTTGTCTTTTTAATAACATGCAAACTTCGCAAACAACAACGTCGGCGAAACTAATAGAAAGACAAAGGTCAGAATGATAGAGCACCAACGTGACACCCGCAATAAAGGGACACACCGGTAGCTAATCAATTTTACCTAACAACTACTCCCTACAACATATGAAATTTCTAATTGTTGAAATTTTAGCATCAGACCCTGGCAGTGAAAAAAGCACTGCCGCCCGTCGGAGAAAGGAGCTCCACTGGGTCTATCAGCTCCACACTCTACGAATGTCCGAATAGGATCAATGTTCAAGGGTAAAGCCGGAGTTTTCCAGTCACTCCGAATTCTTCTATTATACCCCAAGTGCTCCTGCTTCACCACTGAGCATAAGGACCAATTGCTAGCTTAACAAGGCTACAGCTTCACGTCTATTGGCTTCACAACGTCTCTAACGTAATAGCTAAACGTCACTAAGCAACATACAAAAATGGCACCTACAACACAGGGAGGTTGATGCAAGCGAACATACGCTCAAAGAAGAAGCCTATATAGACACAAAGCTGCCACATCAATGTTAAATAGTAAACTGTTACCCAGCATTCTTTAGTTTATTGTTTCCCCGTAAAACAATAAAAAAAGATATGGCCATATACTATAATAAGACATAAGTAAACACTTTCATAGCTTATATGCACCAGGAGAGACAATATTGTAATATTACCTCCTGTTGCAACCGCAAAAAACGTCAAAAAAGATGACATTGTCACGAAGAATAGTCTGTCTACAGAACAGTAAATCCGTGCTGTGTGAGCTGTCAGGCTCACGTGAGCGATGCCGGTCTGGCGCCGCTCACTTGATCAACGGCGCCGATCACGTGGCGGTGCCAGTTCGGCACTGCTCGCGTTATCGGCGGTACCTCTCACGTGGTCGGTCCAGCGCCGCTCACGTGGGAGGCATATGGCCGCTCACACAACAATGGGGCCGCTCACGTGACCAAGTGAGCACCACTCACGTGTTAATTCGGAACCGTTTTGAGCGGCCCTGGGCCGCTCACGTGACAGGGAGCGCCGTTTTCGGCGCGGATCACGTGAGCGCGGCGCGCGGGACAATATAAACACGCCAGCAACAGGCTATTTCAAACACGAAAATCTCTGAGGAGTCAGAATGATCTGTCGAAACTAGTCAGAAACGTTGCAAAGCCTTATGAGTGCACATAAGCACCACGACGAGGACCCAGGCTTGAGTCACCAGTCACTACTTTCAAGTTTTATAACCCACACTAAGCGCCCTGACCTGGATCCACCGTCGTAGTTGTCCAAATCAGAGAATCCAACAAGGACTAACAGTGATATGTCAGTCAGCACCAGTATGTGCGGACTAACTCTGACAACACCGTCAATTTCTGGCAGCTCACAGAACACAGTCGTCTAACAAACGCCCAAAAAAGCGGACAAGGGACGACGGAGACGTAGAAACCTCAAAGAGGAGGAAAACTTAGAGCTATCCACTAGAAATTCACCTACTCTACAAAGATACTAGGGGTTATCTGTCGAAGTTAACAAGAACAAGACAGTTAGCGAGTTTCTAAGGGAATGTATAGAAAGAAACATCACACTATCTGACCTTACGATCAACGGTCTATTCGTGCCAAAGACGACACCGACTTTACCAAAGCTTGGTATGACATACTCTCAGTTTCTCCGAGGAAACTCACTCAAAAACACGCGGGCAAAAAAGGCCTGACGTGTAAAAAACAGTACAAGATTGTACTATGATAAATTGTAAATACTGCACATGATAGAAACAAATCTTAAGTGTTCACTAATACGTGCACATAATACAATTATAAATTCGCTCTGAGAGGACACTGCACAACGAAAAATGTTGTCTTTTTAATAACATGCAAACTTCGCAAACAACAACGTCGGCGAAACTAATAGAAAGACAAAGGTCAGAATGATAGAGCACCAACGTGACACCCGCAATAAAGGGACACACCGGTAGCTAATCAATTTTACCTAACAACTACTCCCTACAACATGAAATTTCAGATTGTTGAAATTTTAGCATCAGAACCTGGCAGTGAAAAAAGCACTGCCGTCCGTCGGAGAAAGGAGCTCCACTGGGTCTATCAGCTCCACACTCTACGAATGTCCGAATAGGATCAATGTTCAAGGGTAAAGCCGGAGTTTTCCAGTCACTCCGAATTCTTCTATTATACCCCAAGTGCTCCTGCTTCACCACTGAGCATAAGGACCAATTGCTAGCTTAACAAGGCTACAGCTTCGCGTCTATTGGCTTCACAACGTCTCTAACGTAATAGCTAAACGTCACTTAGCAACATACAAAAATGGCACCTACAACACAGGGAGGTTGATGCAAGCGAACATACGCTCAAAGAAGAAGCCTATATAGACACAAAGCTGCCACATCAATGTTAAATAGTAAACTGTTACCCAGCATTCTTTAGTTTATTGTTTCCCCGTAAAACAATAAAAAAAGATATGGCCATATACTATAATAAGACATAAGTAAACACTTTCATAGCTTATATGCACCAGGAGAGACAATATTGTAATATTACCTCCTGTTGCAACCGCAAAAAACGTCAAAAAAGATGACATTGTCACGAAGAATAGTTTGTCTTCAGAACAGTAAATCCGTGCTGTGTGAGCGGTCACGCTCACGTGAGCGATGCCGGGCTGGCGCCGCTCACGTGATCAACGGCGCCGATCACTTGGCGGTGCCAGTTCGGCACTGCTCGCGTTATCGGCGGTACCTCTCACGTGGTCGGTCCAGCGCCGCTCACGTGGGAGGCATATGGCCGCTCACACAACAATGGGGCCGCTCACGTGACCAAGTGAGCTCCACTCACGTGTTAATTCGGAGCCGTTTTGAGCGGCCCTGGGCCGCTCACGTGACAGGGAGCGCCGTTTTCGGCGCGGATCACGTAAGCGGCGCGCGGGACAATATAAACACGCCAGCAACAGGCTATTTCAAACACGAAAATCTCTGAGGAGTCAGAATAATCTGACGAAACTAGTCAGAAACGTTGCAAAGCCTTATGAGTGCACATAAGCACCACGACGAGGACCCAGGCCTGAGTCACCAGTCACTACTTTCGAGTTTTATAACCCACACTTAGCGCCCTGACCTGGGTCCACCGTCGAAGTCGTCCAAATCAGAGAATCCAACAAGGACTAACAGTGATATGTCAGTCAGCACCAGTATGTGCGGACTAACTCTGACAACACCGTCAATTTCTGGCAGTTCACAGAACATAGTCGTCTAACAAGCGCCCAAAAAGCGGACAAGGGACGACGGAGACGTAGAAACCTCAAAGAGGAGGAAAACTTAGGAGCTATCCACTAGAAATTCACCTACTCTACAAAGATACTAGGGGTTATCTGTCGAAGTTAACAAGAACAAGACAGTTAGCGAGTTTCTAAGGGAATGTATAGAAAGAAACATCACACTATCTGACCTTACGATCAACGGCCTATTCGTGCCAAAGACGACACCGACTTTACCAAAGCTTGGTATGACATACTCTCAGACTCTTCGAGGAAACTCACTCAAAAACACGCGGGCAAAAAAGGCCTGACGTGTAAAAAAACCAGTACAAAATTGTACTAGAATTAGAATTAGAATTAGAATATTTTTTATTTCCGTAATGGGCCCTAGCCGGGCATATAACATAGTACCGTGATATACAAACAATACAAATGATAATATAGGGCCACCTAACTAATACATGCAAGCATTGTCCTAAGTAGATATCCATATGGTGAAACATAGAAGATATCCAGTAAAGGGCAACCCTTGCCTGTATGAGTGAGGCATTCCCTTTATTATACTGCCACAACTATTTTTAAATTATTTGAGAAACATAATTTCCTTCACAATGGCATAAATGCTTGATGCCATATCTATTATCACTGTAACATGAGATGGAATCCAAACTCACAAATACATCAACATCATACGATATCCACTGGCTTGTCACTCGATAAATTGTAAATACTGCACATGATAGAAACAAATCTTAAGTGTTCACTAATACGTGCACATAGTACAATTATAAATTCGCTCCGAGAGGACACTGCGTGCAACGAAAAATGTTGTCTATTTTAAGGTGGTGATAATTACTGATTTGGGGCAAAGACAAAAATCTGCATAAAACACTCAAAATACCACTGATCTTTCCAAAACTTAGCACATGCCTTCTTTATGTTGTTTCTGACAAGTCAGACTCCCAAAATGCAGCATTTGTTAATGTTAAAAAGTGTTTTTATAGGGAAAGATCAAAGGGTAATTTTGTGCGCAATACAGTGGGAACGCGTATCCATGGCGGAGTGATATTTTTATACAGATAGCAACCGAAAAACATTCTAAATTTCTGGAAGTCAGATTCAATCGACGAACGTGTCGCCATTTCAGTGCTGCTTTGTCGGCGAATCAAATTACAAACTGCCGAAAATAATATATGGTTTTATTCCTTACACCTTTATGTAATTCTTTATGCCTTTGAGGGCAGAACTAAACACCGCGATATTCGGCAATCGAACGTTTTACGCGATCACGTAGAGGCGTCTCTTTTCCGTCAACTTCAGTAGCAATTTTAAAAGTAAATCGACTTTCTCCCGTCGGCGGACATATGACATAAAAAACCATGGTGTCTGCCCTTTCTCCATGTAAAAATTCAAGTAATTCGGTGTTTGGGACAATTTCCTTTGCAAAATAATGTTAAGGCCCTATGCATTTTCTCAACAAAATGGCGGATAATTTACCCGATCGGTAGCGATTGAAGTTAGACAGTTTTGTCAACAAAACAGTCTGTAATAAATTCAACTCCCACGGAGATTTTCTTGAATCCTGATATTCGACACACGACGAGGAACGCAACTTTCACATCGATACACAACTTTTTTTTTTCTCTTCATTATTCAGAAAGTTTGGACAAATAAAACTGATCTGTAGCCTACACCATAAAGAATGTAAACAAATTGATTTTTGACAGTTGATGTGTGACGCAACAACTAAACTAGCGTCAACCGGTTCGGCTTTCGCATTTACTAGCTTAAAAGTTATAACACCGGTAAGTTGTGGTCAAATCATTGGGGTTGCTAGAAAAAGTAATTTTGCCATCCAATTAATCCTGCACGCGCCAATATGTCAAAGCCACTCCCACAACCTACACAACCACCCTGTCCAACTAACACCCCTGACCTACCCCCCCCCCCCCCCCCCCCCCCCACGCCACACACACACAAATCTTTTTTTTTTTTTTTTTAAGAAAAGAAAAATATAAATGTTTAACCAACCTCAAATACTTGCAGAGCTGCAATGACTGTAAATCCTTGGATAAAAAGTGCAGTGTAGACCTGGGTCAGACTACTCCCAAAACAGCAGTCTAATCAGGGTATGCACTATTTTATTTTCCAAGAAGTTTTGACACACTCAGATGGTAAAAGTGGCATTATTTTAGGACAATTGCAGTATTAAATGGAGATTTGGTTTCAACTTTAAGCTTGGAAATGACAAAGCCACACACACACACACACTCCTCACTACTTTAAACTCCTTATGAGTTCAGACTAAACTGAAACGCAGCATATCTACTGTAAGATGAGCCTTTAGGCATTAAAACTGCAGTTTGCATCTTTTATGACATATGTTTTGAACCTGCTTAATGAGGAGTTCTAATGAGGTGTCACAACATAAACATTTATAATGAAATGCCATGTTTGTCAAATACAAGCATATGGGGTGGGGGGGGAGTGGTTGTCAGCTCTGGAATACCCTTGGTTCATAAATTTAGACGCCAGTGTGTTTATATAGTTCTCAGTGATCTTTTTTTTAGAGATTTACTCTAACTGTTGCCAAAATTCTCATGGAAACATGGAAATCTGTAAGGTAGGGGCAAATCTTATGCAAAAATTGTATAATTTAAGAATGAATGGTACCTCTGAGAATGGAGATGTTTTTCCCAAATTTTGGTTAAATGAGACATATTTCTCTAAATTAAATATGATTCTGAGTTAGAGTAACAAAAAAAAAAAAACAGCTGTCCAGCAAACTTGATTTAATATGTAGCAAAATCTATGGACTCACAACCGTAATCCATTTGTTTTTTTTTCTAAGATATAATAATAGGATATGATCATGATTAAACAAAATATTATACATGAAAAAAAAAGTAAATAAATAAGAGGCCAATATTTGGTGAACCAAAATGGAATTATTTTTTATCATTTCTCTTCAAGTAATATGTGCATTGTATATTGTGGTGTCTCACTGGTGCTTTGGGTCAAAAGGAACAACTTTTAATAAAATTAAAGATTCCACAAATTTCAACTGAACAATTATCTACTATATAGGGATTGTACATGAATAAAGCTCTAAATATATTCACATGCAGTCTGGCCTTGCCTTTCAGTGTTTTCCATAAAAATGTAAAAAGATAAATATATTTATAAATAAGAAATAATTAAAGTGATGGGCAGTATAAGAAAAAAATGTTTCTGGGGACATTTCCACAAGTGATGGTTTTATGAAATGATTTTACAAGATTTCACAAAGACTCAGCTGGGGCATGTTTTTCTGTATTTGAAAGCAATTCTGGAAATTCTATCTTATTCAGCCATAAATACATATGTTGTGATCTATTATTAGAACCATCTTGCTGAAGTGGTTCAAATGAGGGAGCACAACAGGTGTTCATGAAGCCCATTAATGCTGGTGCAACATTTATAATGGGACTGTGTTTTTAATTTTTCATCCTAACATATCTGCATACTTAGGACAAACACATGATAAAGAGCTGGATCTAGCAGTCAGCAGGGTATTCATTTTTTCTGTGTATGGACACTATGGTCTATATTGTAAAGATCTTTCTGACATAATCCTCTGTGATCAATGAAATGGCTTCTTTAGGGGTGTGACCTTGGGTTTGGGGGGAGGGGTGTAGACAGGAGTGGGCTTTCCCTCACTCAACTGCACTCCTTTACATTCATGGCTATCAGCCAATGTCTGTCATCAAGGTTTTCTGTCTATTAACTGATAGTTTACTCTTACTCTCTTGATAGGAGGACTTTCAATTTACATAGATCTAGATATATAATGCAAATTTGTAAAAGTTTCTTTTAGTTGGGTTAAATGGAATAAAAATATGTTTTTTTTTCTCAGTTTGTGGTATTTCTATTGGTATATTTTTAAGCATTTTAATTTGTAATGGGATTCATGCTAAAGTATAATTTTTGGCATTTAATTTTACTGAATATATTTTTCATGTCCCCCCCCCCCCCCCCCCCCCCACACACACACACACCCCAACCACCAACCCCATCCTCCCGTAAAGGGGTCGGCCCATATTTCATTTTGTTTGACATTTAAAGAGGACTGTTTTAGTTTGTTTCTTGTAAAACGGTTTAAAACCAGTTCACATGAGACTGAAGAGGCGACTATCATTTTTTATGCACGTGGGCCCGGGCTCTTTCTGTTTTTTGTTGTTGTTTTTGGCATCTCACAAATAGGCGAAGCCTGGAGCACTTGAGCCATTGTACTCGTACGTATGCAGTTGTAACTGAGCTGGTTGCACGAGATTTGACTTTCTCACCATGTGGTTGTATGTGAGTGCCTGTGGGGTAGGGGTGGAGATGCACAGGAGCCTGAGGAGGAGTGTTTTTGTGGCGTTGGGTGGGGGTAAGGGGGGGGGGGGGGGCTAAAGGCGAGGTTGTCAGCTCTTATAAACAAATAGACACTTACAATTTACAGTATAATTCATTCTTTCCTTCCTTCTTTTAATCTTTAAGAGCTCAAGAAAGCAAAAAATATTGTTGTTCCACCAAAGGTTATCACGTAAAACATCCAAGAGAGCACGCGTGCTACGCGTGACGTTTAACTTACGGAATTTCCAACACCCAAGATATTGATCGATTTCTGCGTAAACAGATCTTCTCCTGCCGTATTAACTAGCATGAATGACGACGAGTATCTCAACTATGAAATTTTCACAATGTCCCCGAAATCGGTTTTTGGGACAATTTTCTTTGCAAAATAATTGATCGCAGGGTTTTGGGGGTTTCGGTTTATACGAACTGGGTGCATCAGATTGTGACCATTAATTTCTATTTTTGGAAGTTTACTGGAGTCGTGCAATGAGTTCAAGCTCACAATAATAGCCAAAAGATTTCCCTGATTCGTGTTCCTAGTAGTGTCAGTCATCGTAGTGACAATAACAAGTGGCATAATTAGGTGCAGTTTTTACTGAATTTTCGCCGCCATTTTGTTGGGGATTATTTCTTTGTGCGTAGACGACTGCTCAGAAAATGAATTACTCAAATGTGATGAGTCTGCGTTCCAACTGATAATCTGAAAAAATGATATTGTTATTGAAAATATACTTAGAGCTGAGAGTTCCTTGTTGCATAATGGAGAGCAAGCTAGCAATTATTTTTTCAAACTCTTTCACACATTATCAGGCTGAGCAGATGAAAAAAGATGCTGTCTGTGTCTAAATTTTTTTTGTCAAAACACACAGGTGAGACAGGTGAGACTATTTTAACAAGGTTGAACAATTTCATCTACACACCAGTGATCATGTAAGTAATGTATTATTTATACTGTAGGTGTTACATAGGTATGCTTGTCTACCCTATATTTAATAAATGCATCCAGTGTACATTACCTTGTACATGGTTGAACATTTGAGAAAAAGCTACCGTTTTCATCTGGTCTACATTACAATTTGAGAAAGAGTTGGAATAAATAATTGCTAGCTCGCTCTTCATTATGCAATAATGCACCTTCAGTACTACGTAAATTTTCAATAACTATGTTAATTTTTTTGATTATTGCGCAGAAAACTACCCTTTGATCTTTCCTTATAAAAACACTTTTTTTAAGCAGCATGTACGTTTATTTTGTATTCTAAACTGTAAAGAACAACAAAAATAAGAAGTCTGCTGACTTTCAGAGAGATACCTTACTTTTTTATGTTTATGGTTTTATTCAGATTTTTACATTTACCATAAATCACCACCTTAATAACATGCAAACTTGGCAAACAACAAGACGTCGGCGAAACTAATAGAATGACAAAGGTCAGAATGATAGAGCACCAACGTGACACCCGCAATAAAGGGACACACAGGTAGCTAATCATTTTAACCTAACAACTACTCCCTACAACATATGAAATTTCAGATTGTTGAAATTTTAGCATCAGACCCTGACAGTGAAAAAAGCACTGCCGTCCGTCGGAGAAAGGAGCTCCACTGGGTCTATCAGCTCCACACTCTACGAATGTCCGAATAGGATCAATGTTCAAGGGTAAAGCCAGAGTTTTCCAGTCACTCCGAATTCTTCCCTTTTAAATATATGAGCCCGTCCAGATAGAAATCGACCTTATGACATAAAAAATCGATTTTTAGGTTTTCTGTTATCTGAATGCGCATGCCATTATAGAACAAAAAGGTAAAACCCGTTTGAAGTTATCTTGATTTTTTAGGATGTTATGGCAGTTTTAAACACACTGGTATCTAATGAAATTAGCCAGAATAACGTTACGTGACGTCACGTTACACTGTTATGGATAACGCGATTACCAATGTTTTCCCTTGAAATTCAATCATTATTATTAACGTTAACACAGCAAACGCATGTGATCAGTATGAGTAAATTTTCCAGTAACACAGCTCTAGACGTTGGTTCCACCCTGGGACATGCCTCTTGGGATAGGTAGAAAAGACGGAAAGATTTTGATCCACGTAAATGTCATTCCAAGTATGATCCCTTTACCTCGAATGGTAATCAAGAAATATATTTTCCGAAAAGCAGCTTTAACAAAAATATCCTTAATATTCGGACTGAACGACATGCTTAAGTATTGTCGCACGTACGGACAATCCGGAAACTTCATATCCCCAGTGCTCCTATGGCTTCGAGTGCATAAAGCAAAAAAAAAAAAATATCTTTTGATGTTTTGAAATACTTCAACGGTTTCTAAAGATGAATAAGTAATGAACTTTAAGTTTGTAATTTTCTTTTTATTAAAGCAAAGGATTTGTTGTTTCTGTGCCAGAGTCCTTCAGCAGCATTTTAACTTTAAGAGTAGACCGCATTTAGGAAGAGCTACGTCGTCCGAGGAAGCAAAAAAGAAAGTCACAAAAGTTGTTTCCCTTTGTAAAAATGGTGGGAAATCATAGACATGTACCATACGCCACGGCATCTGTTCACTATACAATTTACCAGGCCCGAAGGCCGATATACACTGATGAGAAGGCTGAGTTTATTTGCATACAAATGATTGCATGCATGTTCTATTAAAGTCTCCATATTCCTATCAGTTGTAAAATCGGCTAAATACAAATTGTTTTGAAAATCAGTTCAACCTTCATGATTGGTGACAAAATGTGGGTTAATGAGCAAATACTGTGCCAGATAACTGGCAAAAAAATGAAAACTGTCTAACTGCTAAGCAAAACACAATTTCTTGTTCTAGTTTCCCGTCCAGCAATGCAATATAAACAAGGGTAAGACAATAACTTGGGTCCCAGTCTTGTATGTTGTATTTATACCATTTTGTTAAAGCTAAAAAAACTCGAAAGGAGGTCATTTTACTTGCCAGCTTAAAAGACTAAAATAATTTTTTACCTTTTTATGTGAAACTCAGTGACGTGTTATTACGAGTTCCTCCCCTCCTGCTTTTCAACCTCTACATATATGCCAGCTTTTGGTTAAAACGGATTTCTTGATCATATAAACGTCACTTTAGAAAGAGGACGTGTTCTTATATTTTCTGTGTCCGTAACAAAAATAAAATCGTCACTATGGTGTCAATTATGGACTTTGAGTTACCAAACCGCGGAAAAGCAAGCAAATCACAATTTTAAACGAAAGTAAAATCTTTTTTTTTTTTTTTTTTTAATTCTTAAAAGCCCCATTGCTCTATCAGCATGAAGTATTTTACCGTAAGGTATCGCGGCAAGCTTCTCACTACAGTTTCGCCCCCGAGTTTGGCCATTGATTATTAACGTGATAGGCCGGCTTTGAAAAATCAAAACGTCCTTGAGTTTCCCATATTTTTTTATTTTATTTTTGAAATAACAAGGTCATTTTAGTTGGCAACTAAAATGACTACTTTCGATTTCACAAGCTTTATACTTGGTAAAAACACAAGGTACCGGCGTTTAACAGGCGATGAAAATACAATGTACAAAAATGCAAGGCAATGATCCCATTGATTGTATTTCATTGCTTAAAACGGGGAACCAGAGACAAAGACCGTACTTATATTTTTTTCAAACTACCTTGTTCCTTCTTTTTTGCCATTTATATGATACAAAAAAGAATATCAACTGACATATCAGCACCCATTCTGAAGGCTGTACAGTTTTATAATGATTTGTATTTCAACGGGTTTTACCACTGGTAGGACTATGGAGACTTTAATTTATTTTACAAACTATAATCCACCAACCACCAGCAGTATAAACAGGGAAGAGATAAAAATAAAAAAAAATGTATAAGCTTAAGGAAAAAACAAAACAACCAGACGGACTTTTGACTTAAGCTCGCAATTTTCATCTAATTGGACAAGAAATTGTAAGTATATCAAAATGGTTCAGGATCTCCGAAATCTGTGTTAAAATTGGAAGCGTTTTGTCTTCCACCATTTAGATTCAGACAACATTTCTTTATGCCTCCCTTTGCCGTTTGTCACCCGGCATTCGTCAGCGCTGACAGGCAGGAGAGGATTGGTTGTGTGATTTTTTAATTTTTTTTTTTGGGGGGGGGGGGTAACGGCCCTTTGAGACAGTATTTCAGTCTGTATTATCTGGCCGTCTCCCAGAGAGAGAGAGAAAGAAGAGAAATGACCGACGAGAGAAAAAATGCTCAAACAACTCCCACCCGCACCTACTGCAAGCATACTAGGCCCTTGCCCAACAATGTTCCAAATCAGTAGGACGCCCCGGCACTGGAGGAGTGAGAAAAAAGTCGTATTGCAAATTTACCTTCGACCTGACAGTCTGTGGTATAGAAAACAAGCAGTGCATGAAAACTTGAAATTCCTTCTTCACAAGATTTTATCTACATTTTGTTTGTTATCTTGCAGTTTAGACTGAATCATTGTAAACAATGTCAGTGAATACATGAATACGCTGACGATGTTTGTATACCGAAACAAAGCTATAGGCTTGGGATGTTTGTTTTTTCGGTTCAGGATTTTACTTTTGATATTAATATTATTATTATTATTATTATTATTATCCGAGATTGAAAATAATTTTCTCTAGATCAAAGCTGAAAGTTTATGAACATGAACTAAAACGGGACCAGAACTGTCGCCAGTCTCAACCTTTATTAATGGATCTGCGAATAAAAGACTTTTTTCAATTTATCAAATGCGGTTTTAAACGCAAACTGCACGTTTGGTGATGGATAATGCTCCAAAAATTCATATTTCCGGATTCCTGGCAGCAAATATGCGCCGACGGTGGTTTCCGACACTATTAACATTCGTATTAAAGTTCAATCACATGCCGTGTGAAACAGCGGGAAAATAGTCTGACGTAACGTCGAACTTTGACGTCATTTATCTCTGTTTAACGTCGCGTGTCATAAGGTCGATTTCTATCTGGACGGGCTCATATGTTATTCATTTCAAGCACATTTGAAAAAGAATTGAATAAAATAAAATCCAGAGACTGGAAAAGAACCATAACCATGGTCCGACTCGAACCCACAACTTCTTCATTGTGAGTCCAAGTATGATGGCCAGCAATCCTTAGACTTATTAACCCTGATAAGACTGGATACCCGTTTGGGGACATATGCAAACAGTACAGACCCAGTTCAGACGCCACAGAGCGCGGCGTCTGATCAGGGTCTACACTGTTTGCTTACAGGAATTTCTATGCAAAATACAGTAAAAAATGAAAACCTCCACCAAAAACCCCAACCACTAGAAATGGACTCATCCAGATGATAAGGATGGACAAGTCCACTGGTGAAAAAGGGTTTAAAAATCTAGCTTATTTCAAATGGATATCCAAAATACGACTCGTATGTAAAAACAAGAATTCCGCGGAATGCTATGTGCCTTCACATGCAGTATAAGGACAACTAAAATGTCCGATATAAACGAGAAATGTAAATAGGGCCAATTACGTTCGGCATTGTAGAACTATGAATATACCAGGTGGTTCTGGAGAAAAAAGTTGATTTTATTGGTTTTGCTATTTTTCATAACAGTGACCATCTTGGATTCTCGACCCACCTGAATTTATCATTCTGAAGCCCTGCAGTCTGATCATGCTGCATGTTAAATTTGAGAACCACGGATGCAGTGGTTTCAGAGAATAAGTCATTTGAATGGACTAAAATGCTAGGGTCGACGTAAATTATTCTAGGGTTGACGTGAGGTCACTGTGACCTATTTCCGCTACAGTTTTTTTTTTCGTTTTGATTATTTTTAATACCAAGGTCCCACTTATGCCTCATACAAAATTTCAGCCAAATATACCAAGTGGTTCTGGAGAAAAAGTTGATTTTATTGATTTTCCTTTTTTAGTAACAGCAGCCATCTTGGATTCTCGACCCGCCTGAATTTTACCATTCTGAAGCCCTGCTGTCTGAGCATACTGTTGTGAAATTTGAGAACCATGGATGCTGTGGTTTCAGAGAATAAGTCTTTTGAATGGCATAAATGCTAGGGTCGACAAAAACTGTGAACGGACGGACGGAAAACCGGACGCCTATATCGCACCTTGCTAAAGCAGGTGCGACAATAAAGTTTTCTCCCACTGCTGTTGAGCAGTGGCCTATATAACTGACTCGGCGTACTTTTTTGGTAATAACGTGGTCTACACAGTTAAGAAGACAATAAAATCGTTCATTCGATATACAAAGTATGAAGATTCATTATTCATTATTTGCATAAATTTTGGATTTCATATTTTAAAATCAATACTGTCGTAATTTTAGAAAATATTTGGACATTGATTCTGTTGGGCAGTTCCATTTGTTTTGTTGAGGGATACTGTTGGCAATCTTTGCAGATCCCGATCAGACTGCTCATATTCTGGAACTAGAAAATTTACTTTCAGATATCAGTAGTTTGAAATGAACTTTGACTTTGAGATTTCAAGAGCTGACTGTAAATGATTTTCATGTGGGCCAATTTCAGCCTAGTCAGGTAATAAGGTTAAAGAAATTATACTTTGTAATTCAAACCCATTAATGGTATCGTCCAATAAATAGGACAAAAGCAAACGCGGGTACATGCGGAGACTGATCAGGGCCTGCACTATTTGTATAAAACATAGAAGATCTTGCACTCGTGGTCATTTCATATGAAATTTATGAAACGAGCCTTCGGCGAGTTTCATAAATTTCATACACTCGTGGTCATTTCATATGAAATTTATGAAACGAGCCTTCGGCGAGTTTCATAAATTTCATATGAAATGACCACGAGTGTAAGATTCTGTTTATCATATGACCCTTTCAAATAGGTTTTTATCGCTTCAAAATAAACATTTTTCCATATGAAACCGCATTGTCGACATGGACGTTGTCTCTGACGTTAAAGTCACAGTGCCAAAGTGTTATTACACGTGTGGTTGTACGATTTTTATGACATGACGTTATCCCCTGAATAACAGTGACGTCATGTGATAAAAATGGATATTTCTCCTGAAAATAAAAATGCTAAAACTGACCCTTTTCTAAAAGAGAGCAAAACAAGTAATTGGCAGAGTTGCTTCCCCTGAAAGTGTACCCATTTACCTTAAAACCGTATCTGGGCATGTTATACTGTATACACGCACAGGAGCAGATTTGCCACGGTTAGGGAGAAACATCTTGAAAATGAGTTTTTCCAGGTCAGGGAATATTGCGATTTTACAGGGAAATTTGAAAATGACTTAAAAAGTCAGGGAACTTCGAAATTAATGGCTATGGAAGCCTTAGAAAGCCATACTTTCTTTTCAGATGAAAGGATGTGTTATCCAGGCACATCTTCCTCCTCGTTGGGGGCTACCTTTAATGGAAAACAACTTTGCTCTCTGGGGGAGCAACCCCTAATTTTTAAATGATATAGTTAGCATTGTTGAAGTACAGAGTAAAATTAGCTCATCAAAAGGGTATGAAAAACTGGGAAAAGTCAAGGAATTTTGAAGCTGAGTATAAATGGCAACCCTGCATGTGGTTCTAGAACCGCAGCACCTAAGAAAATGCTACTGCGGCTTGTTGCTTTTTTCTTCTTCTTTTTTTAGGCCCCCGCCATTTTTAATCGGGAGGGGGGAGGGGTGGGCAAAGAGACTCACCGCTGTCCGTACACACGTCCTGTCCTGTCGTGTCCTGTACGTCCGCCCCGTACGAAAATGGTTTCCTTTCGATATCTTTCGAAAACATTGGTGTGTTGAATTCATATTTTACATACGGGTATATAATCATAAAAAAGCAGGTCAAGTTCGATTTAGGGTAAAATCCTCTATTATTATGGGAGTTATCACTGTAAAAAATGTGTTTAGAATCAATGCAAAAAATGCAGTCCGATTTTTTATGTGTTTAAATCGTAACATGTTCAATTTGCAACATGTTTAGGTTTATGTTTAGAAATTAAACATGTACAAAACTGGTTATATCTACCTTTTATTTTGAAAATTTCCTCTGTCAACATTTTCGTCTCTTTTTTTTTCGTTCTCAGTTCAACGGGGAAACATCCGAAACGCGTAACAGAATAAAACGTGTTTAGCAGACTCTGTCCGGGAAAATAATAGAAAAGGCGTACATGTTTAGCTATATGACATATTCCTAAACATATTTACACCTAAACATGTAACCACTTGTGTTTTATAGCCAAGCGCGATTTTTACAGTGTATTATGGCCTTTGGGACTTAATTTTGTATGAAAAAATGGTTTCCGTTCATTATCTTTTGAAAAGATTAGTGTATACGATTCATATTTTATACACAGGTATATAATCATAATATACAGGTCAAGTTCGATTTAGGGTAAAATCTGTTTATTATTATGGGAGTTATTGCCCTTTTCGACTTAATTTTGTATGAAAAATGGGTTCCGTTCATTATCTTTCGAAAAGATTAGTGTATTCACAGTGTCCGAACTCTCTGTACCAGCTCTTCCGGTTTACATAGCGTCGAATCGAGAGTACAAACATTTGCTTATAACCAGTAGTCGGAAATCATTATGTTTTGGGATTTTATGCGGCATGTGCTGCGTCATTTATAGTTACCCAGCTTCAAAAATGTAAAGAGGTATGTTTAATATAATTGGTTCTTCAGTCTTTTACTTTATTACCCTGTACAATGTCGTGTATGGGTGGATAGTAAACGGTACAATATTCAAGTGGCCCTTGGCATGATTCTAAACCCATTTTCAGCCTTTTCTTACATGTTTTATAAAAATATTTAAAATAAACGGAAGGCGTTAGCAATCTACAGTTTGTTAGTTTGGATAATAGGATGATAGCTAGGTTTTGCACGACACAAACTCGTCTTAAATTAAGCTGTTCGGAATAAAATTTCTGTGACGGCCATGAGGTTTTCATTGTACAGGGTAATAAAGTAAAAGACTGAAGAGCAAATTATATTAAACTTACCTCTTTACATCTTCGAAGCTGAAAAACTATAAATGACGCAGCAGATTCCGGATAGAATCTCAAAACATAATGATTTCCGACTACTGGTTAAATGCGAACTTTGTACCCTCGATTCAACGCTATGAAAACTGGAAGAGATGGTACAGTCAGTTCGGATACTGTGGTATTGGATTCATATTTTATACACAGGTATATAATCATAAAATACAGGTCAAGTTTGATTTAGGTAAAATCCATCAATTATTATGAAAGTTGTGGCCTTCTTTTTTACTTTATTTTGTACGATAAAATGGTTTCCGTTCGCTATCTTTTGAAAAGATTAGTGTATTGGATTCATATTTTATACACAGGTATATAATCATAAAATACAGGTCAAATTTTAATTAAGGGGGAAATCCGTCAATTATTATGGGAGTTATGGCCCTTTTATTGACTATTTTCTACGCAAAAATGGTTTCCGTTTATTATCTTTTGAAAAGATTAATGTATTGGATTTACATGTTATACACATTTATATAATTATAAAATACAGATGAAGTTCAATATTTAGGGTAAAACCCGCTAAATTACTTTGGGAGTTATGACCCTTTATCAAAGTCATTTCATACAAAATTGGTTTCCGGTTGCTATTTTTTGAAAAGTTACTTGTTTCCGGGCTATTTCTTTGGATAGTTGCATGGCATCCATTTCTATGGTAAAATACAGAATGTTATTTCTTATCATAGTTGTGGCCCCTCCCCTTCCAACCAGCACCTACCCTTCTGTTGGTCCAAGAATCTGCCTAAGGAAAACAATAAACCATGTGCATGTACCACACAAATCTGTACTCTGTGAACCTAGTTATCTTACATGTGCCAATACTTTAAACATGGCGCCATCCTACTTAAGGCACTAGGCGGGGGCATCCATGTCCAGTGGACACATTTATAGTTTTTTTAGCTCACCAAAGCCGAAGGCTCCGGGGGAGCTTATAGGATAGGCAGTTGTCCGTCGTCGTCGTATGTCGTCTGTCGTTTGTCGTCGTCTGTCGTCTGTCAACACTTTTAAACAACACCTCCTCTGAAGCCACTAGGCCAATTGGGCCAAAATTTCATCCTTGGGCTGGGGGATTGAAAGTTTATGTTTTTTTAGGAAAATCTGCCGATTAGTTTGGTTGCTATGGCAACTTAGAGCTCCCTTAGACTTATCATGGGGAAAATTGAAAAAATGGCATATACTGCCAAGCCGTTGCAGATATGTTGACAAAACTTTGATAGAAATGTTTCTTGAGAAGTCTTCTATCAGCTATATGTTTTTTGGGGCCAACTGCTCCTTTTATTGGTTGCCATGGAAACCAAAATGCAAAAAAATGGGAAAAAATGCTTAAAATATTATCTCCTCTGAAGCCATTTGGCTGATTAGGCCCATATTGCATCTGTAGTATCCTTAGGGTAGGGAATTGAAAGTGCTTTTTTTCTTATGAAAATCGGCATTTTAGTTTGGTTGCTATGGTAACTTAAGAGTTGCATTGACTTATAATGGGGAAAATTGAAAAATGGCATTTATTGCTAAGCCATTGCAGATATGTTGACAAAATGTTTTTAGAAATGTTTCTTGAGAAGTCTTCTATCAGCTATATGTTTTTGACCCCTGCTGCTTTTATTGGTTGCCATGGAAACCAAAATGCAAAAAATGGGGAAAAATAATTAAAATATTATCTCTTCTGAAGCCACCTGGTCGATTAGGCCCAGATTACATCTTCAGTATCCTTAGGCTGGGGGATTGAAAGTTTGTGTTTTATATTAAAATCAGCTTTTTAGTCTGGTTGCTATGGTAACTTAGAGTTGCATCGACTCATAATGGGGAACATTGAAAAATGGCATTTATTGCCAAGCCACTGCAGATATGTTGACTAAACTTTTATAGAAATGTTCCTTGAAAAGTCTTCTATCAGCTATATCTTTTTGACCCACTGCACTTTTTATTGGTTGTCATGGAAGCCAAAATGCAAAAATGGGGGGGGGGGGGCTTAGAAAATTATCGTCTCTGAAGCCACTTGGCCGACTGGGCTCAGACTTTATCTTTAGTATCCTTGGGCTGGGAAATTGAAAATTTGTGTTTTTATTTTTTTATTTATTTATTTTATGAAAATGATTTGCTATTCTTGTAGATGTAGTTCTTCAACGATTGCGCCGAGTCTTGAAGCAAGGAATTTCTCCTGACAGGCCGTTGCCTAATTTGGTAGACACATAACAGGTCAATAGCTAGATAGTGAATACAATCAACGTGGTATATGATTCTGTGTACGGTTCTTTAATTATTTGTTCTTTAGTAGTTGTTATCTATATTAAATAATCGTGTAACCATTAAGGTGTATGTCACATACCCGACAAACATTACAGGCCCTAGCGGAGAGAGAATTTTGTTTCTCTTAGAAATGAGCCCCAGTATGTGAAAGAGCCGCAGAAATGCAAAAGACAGAGTTTCTGTCCACGAAGGTGTATTCAAACACATTTCACTACTTAAAGAAGTATATCGCATTTCAGTCATATCATATGACATATTTGAATAAATGTTGTAATAACACTGTCTAAATTTAGACGGTGTGTAATTTTAGACCAAATAAAACAACACTGCTGCTACATATATACAGGATCTCACATGAGTGCTCATGTATTATTGAATTTATTAAACGAGTTGGGGAAAAAGATATGATGCGAGGCTTTGCCGAACATCTTATCGGTTTTCCCCAACGAGTTTAATAAATTCAATAATACAGGAGCACAAATGCAAGATTCTATTTACCATATGACACTAAAATCCCATTTTATTAGCGAAATTTGCACTAAAACGTCACGATTTGGCCATGAGAAAACGCGACGTTTTTATGGACGTCAGCGTATCACGTTACGACGTAATTTGCATATTTAATCCACTAGCGGATTATCGTTTTTAATGCATGGCTTTATTACACTCTCAGATGCGACGTCATATGATAAACAAATTTTACATTTGAACCCGAGGATTATTTAAATGGTTGCATTCGCAATGAGACCTTCATTGTTTATCCCTATCCACTTAGGAGGATAATAAGACTGTTTTGGTAGCACTTTATCGAGATTAGTACCTGGTATAGGATAATCACTTAAATAAACAACAATTCCTCCAGCCAACCACCCACCCCACCAACCAAAAGTACCAGCAGTTATAATAGTATGGTTACACATACTCAATATTGCCATGTCAACAATTGGTTCTCTAAATGTACTAAAAGTAACATTAGGTCCTTTGATATTCTTCTGACACCAGCCCATGTCATCACTGCAAACAATAAAATGGTAATTTGTAAAACGTTTTCGAAAGAATTCCATGGCACTTTCTAAATATGTCCTGGTTGCAACTATTCTTCCTGATTTCTTTGCTGATGGAAAAGTAAGGTCACCTCTTCGCACGTGTATTCCTATTAAAGTTCTGGAATTTGAAGTTGAAATCTTTGATTTTAAAAATAATTCGGCCTTTTCAATATATAACGGCTTAACAGTAAATATTTCTCTAACAAGTCCTGATTTTTTTGTAAAATATTTCCAAGACTGCAAATACCCAACAATTGTGAGATTATGGTTTCTGTATAGCCCCTGTTTCCTCCATGAACCATTCTTCCATTGCACTTCTTTTATTTCGAACATGTTAGCCAATTTTATACCTGAAATATACGTAGGTTTAATGTTGAAAAACTTTAATAGTGGATGAGATTGTGATATGATAGGCTTACAATCTAGTGTGTCAGCGATTCCGAGTGTTGATGCAAACTGAAACATTTGATTACCAAGACGGCCCATTGGTTCGACACAGCGAATATAACACTTGGTATTGTGAACTTCTTTATAAGTGGTCTCGTTTCGTTCCGGAGGATGCGGAATGGTTTCCAGTAGTGCCTGGCTGTTGTTTTCGTTTACATTCAGAGAAAATTTTGCCAGAATGTTTGACCGCATACCATTTCTCACTTGGTATATACTTGAATTTTGGAGCGTAGCTATCCAGTTAACGTTATCCACCTTTGTGTACAAAAATATATAGCATGACAGGAGAATAGCTAGAATTAATAATATAACCACATACGTCCGACTGAGCATGTTAAACAAATGTAAACTACTAACTGGTAACGGTTTAGGCTATCTTACGTACCTATTGCATGCACTATGTTATTTATTGATCGAGACAAAAAGCATACTTATTGAAAATAGGGTTCGAATTTGAAATACTAAGGTCTCTGTTTGTAAGGTAATGCTTCCCAATTGTCTAAATTTCAAAAGGTGAATACGTGAGGTAAAACATCTTAAAATAATGTGAAGGTAACAAGGAAGTGAAGGTAACAAGAAAGTGAAGGTAACAAGGAAGTGAAGGTAACAAGAAAGTGAAGGTAACAAGGAAGTGAAGGTAACAAGAAAGTGAAGGTAACAAGGAAGTGAAGGTAGCAAGGAAAGTCCCCATGCTAACAACATGCATGTTATTGAGAACAAAAGGGAATTAAATGTAATGTACATGAACCAGCGTCATATGTAAAGGTTTAATACAACCGATGTTAACATGTGAACATACAAGCGATAAGAAGCTCAAAAGATAATGGACCCCCCACCCCACCGCACCACGTCCCCTCGAAAAGAGAGACAAAATGACAAAACGAAAAGGACAGAGTGGCTTCCCCTGAAAATATTTCGAGTATCCATTCACCTTAAAAATGATACACATGTAGGGTATTTTCTCAGACTAGAAAATCTGAGAATAATTCCCATTCTGAAGATGATGTGTCTCGATGGAGAGTTATTCTTCAAGGACATAATTTGCTCTTCCAAAACCAAAATTGAGCCGCGACACGACAAAACCAGCAAAGTGGTTGTGCGTCCAGCGCAGACTCAGATCAGCCTGGGCATCCACCCAGTCTGATCAGACTCTTCGCTGTCCGCAAAGAGCCAGCTTAGACCCTTAACTATCCGCTGAGCACTTAGCGAAGGGTCTGAGCCAAATGGGTGGTGCCCAAGCTGATCTGAGTCTGTGCTCGGCGCACAACCACATTGTTGGTTTTGTCGTGTCGCGGTTCATTTATTCTTTCCTCATGGACATTTAGCTACCCGAACTAAACTCACTACTCGCACAACAGGTGAACGAAAGCACCGACATGAACATCACGTCCAGTAAGGAGCTATAAAAGAAGTACGTCGGTAATAAATTACCGCAGCGTAAACAGGTTTTACTGGATCCAAACCGCATTTTCTCGAGCTGATCAGCCAGCATTTCGCAAGTAAACAGTGTAGACCAAAATCAGACTTGTTACGACTTGGCAGTGGTAACAAGAAAGATGAAAATAAACCAGCAACAAGCCTGTTTTAACACTTAGCAAAATCTATTTACATGTAAATCAAAATTAAAACAGTCATTAGTCAATCAAGAAAACAAATGTAATTTACAACACCTTATTTAAGCCTGAATCTTCGTCAGAATTTAAAACACAAATCCTCTAACAGTTTCTGATCCCAAGAGATAAATTCTGTATGAGCACATAAATATTTCCAATTGAAGAATATACAGGCCAGTTTCCCTAACCTGTATATGCTGTAAATCATTAGAGCACATTCTTGTGAGTCAGATCATGCAACATTTGTCAGAACATAATATCCTTGTTGAGTCTCAACATGGTTTCCGAAGCGGCAGGTCCTGCGAGACCCAACTTGTCCAGTTCATGCACGACTTGTATGAAAACCTAGATGGTGCCCATAATAGGGGTCACAAACAGACTGACCTCATTATTATGGACTTTGCCAAGGCTTTCGATAAGGTTCCCCATCGACGACTGATTTACAAGCTGGAGTACTATGGTATCAGAAACCATATCCTCCAGTGGATAACTGCTTGGCTATCTGGACGGACTCAAAAAGTAGTACTTGATGGAGCCTGTTCAGACCCTGCCCCTGTTTGTCTGGCGTCCCCCAGGGTTCCGTTCTTGGACCCATACTCTTCTTGATATTCATTAATGACCTGCCAGACAACATCAGTTCAACAGTCCGTCTTTTTGCTGACGACTGTGTCCTTTATAGAAACATTAGAAGGTCTGAAGACCAACAATTACTTCAGGAAGATTTGGATAAACTGGCCCGTTGGGAAGAGGCATGGCTCATGAAGTTTAATGTTGCTAAATGTCACACCATGAGGGTGACTAAGCATCCCCCTTCCAAGCAGATCATTCATAACTATGTTCTGCACAACAAAGTTTTGGAGAACGTTCCTTCTGCCAAATACTTGGGAGTCACGATCACTGATGACCTCGAATGGGGTCAACATATTAACAACATCACTAGCAAAGCCACGAAGACTCTTGGTTTCCTTCGCCGAAACCTGGCTTTTGCTCCTAAGGATATTAAGGCTGCTGCATACAAAGCTGTGGTCCGGCCCCAATTAGAGTACGCGGCACCTGTTTGGACCCCCCATCATCAGACTGAGATTGGTAGAATAGAGAAAGTACAGAGGACTGCTGCACGCTGGACCTGCAGACGCTGGCGCAACCAGAGCCATGTAAGCGACATGCTAGAGGAACTTGAATGGCCAGATCTGCAGGAACGGCGGCAACAGGCTTCTCTATCTCTGTTCTACAAAATTCATAATAACCAGGCAATAGTTAATAAGGATAAGTATCTGTCTGAGTCCGGTAGAGGGAAGATGAGAACAAGATCCCACCCCTTTCAGTATCACCGTCCAGTTGCTTATTCTGACGGTTTGAAACATTCCTTCTTCCCCAGGTCAATTGCAGCTTGGAATGGGCTTACAACTGAAGCTGTCTCTGCGGAGACAGTTGAGGAGTTTAAGTCCATAATAGTGTAAACCTCGGGTTGGGCAGGGATAGAGCATGTAATGCCTATCCCTGAGGACTTCTTGTAAATAGTTTTAACTCTGTGTGGCCTTGTCATAGGTAAATACTATTTTTTTTTTTTTTTTTTTTTGAAACTTATGCGCCACACCCCGCGCCTGCCATCATGGTCAGTTACTGACCGAGAGCAGTATCGAGAGAAAGAAAGAAGAATAAATCCAGGAATGAAAATCAGTAAGTAAGCCAATATATTTAGATTCCAGTATAAACTTATTTAACTATGGACGGGTGAAAGTTTACAAAGAGGACTAAATGAAAATTTGTGCTCTTTATATATTATCTAGGAACATTCAGGAATTCACAAAAGACAGATTTTACCAGAAGGTTCTCAGTTCTGATAAATTTTATACCAGAAGATTCTTATTGTTTACAACAGAAAACTCTACAATTTCTTCAGTACTAAAATCAGTTATTCTAGAACATTCTCGAAATATCATGAGCGTTCCCTAAACTTCCCGAAGCTTCCACAATATTCTTTTGACAATGGGGAGCAAACTCCAGAACCTTCTAGAGGGTTCTTTCTGTTTCAGGAACATTCTAAATTTTCCCAAATTTTCCAGAATGTTCTAAAGGATAGAATAAACAACTTGTTTATTTCAAACTGCCAAATCATGGTTAAAGAAAATATTCACACCATTTAAACACCATATTTATAACAGACTGCTCATAAAAGCAGTCTGATTTGGGTCTACACAGTTTGCCCAATTTTTTTATAAAACAACCCCTAACCTGGGGCCGTATTCATAAAACGACTTAAGTGGTTGCTATGCTGTTGCTAAGGCTAAATTTCTTTGAAGGAAATTCCCTACAACTGTGCAATTTGGTCTGGAGGAACAGTCTTACAAAGACTGTTCCTCCAGACCAAATTTCATAGTTGTAGGGAATCTCCTTTATAGATATTTAGCCTTAGCAACCGCATAGCAACGACTTAAGTGGCTTTGTGAATACGGCCCCTGGACTCGAAAAAAAATGAATATGTGAAAGTCCATAAGAGAAAAGGCTGAACTGTGAGGAAACATGTATTTTTGGAAAGTTGGATTGATAGAGGGATGACTTGCGATTTTATATCCTTTTCAACAGTCCTTCAGTCATATCAGGACGGCGAGAGGGTGATAATAAAAAGCTGTATGGAGTGGAATCCCGTTTGCGTTTGAAAAGATCCTCGCATCAAGCAGGGATCGAACCCGGGACCGCTAGATCAGTAGTCCAGCGCTTAACCTACGGAGCTATCGGGGATCATTTTGGATGATACAACAGTATTCAGTTTTAAGTAAAGGCCTATTGTACAAATCCTGTACATAATATATAACTATATAAACTTTTAACCGAAAGTCTATAAGAGGAAAAGGCTGAATTGTACGGAAAAATTACGTTCGGAAGCTACAGCGGTATTTAGTTTGAAGTACCAAGTCGAATGTTCAAATCTTGCCCATCACATATAAAGATATAAACTTTTAACCAAAACTTAGAAGCAAAGCTCGACGCCAACGCCATATATGCAATAGAGCCTCCTGTGTTTTTGGTATTATGAACTCCGTAGAGGTTTATCAACATTTTATCAACGCCACTATAACCTGGTATCTAAACTTAGTACGGGCCTAAAAATCCCTATTAAACAAGGCCTGTCGGAACCTGAATTTCATGTTGACTTAGCGTATAAAACACATATTGCCTGAAATGACTTTCCCTGCCGATTTAGGAAAATGATCACTCGTTATTTTAGAACTTGATAAGATATACAGACCCTGATCCAGACCACCACGTACCGTGGGGCTGGGAGGTGCCGAGATGTGTGTTTGTGTTGGGTTTAAGGGGCTTGAAAATAGATGACATAATTAGGGATCAATTTGATGAGAACTTATGATAATGCCATTATTTTGCCTTTAGGTATATGTTGTGATATCTCTTTAGAATCGCCTTACCAAGGCGATTCTAATGAGATGTCACAACATATATTTTAATCTAACCATATACATAAATTATCTCAAACTGTCATCAGATACCCCTTATTATCTGGAGGCCTGCATATCATACATAACACAGAGGCCCAGATGGTGGGGCTGAAGCCCCAAAGCCCAGCCCCTGGATCCGGAGCTGACATAAATGTAATGCGACAGACTGCATGCTTAGTGGTTAACCCAGTCACGCTTGGCAACTTTGCTGCCCTCTTTGATTGCGCGGCGGTGGGTCGGACCACAGACTTGAGCATGGCTCCGGCCTAAAATCCTCTAAGTTGGTTAGGATGTTGATTATGGCTTGATGATCTGTCTTTGGTCGAGCCCATCGTGATTAAACTGTTGGACTTCTTGTGCTCCAGCGTGTAGGGTTCTTGCTGTTGAGTATTTTCTTGTTGCATGTTGCATCTCAGTTTTTAATCCTGATTTATAGGTTTGCTGTTTTTATTTTGTGATCCATCTATTGGTTAGAAGACGGACCGACGTACTCCCCCCCCCCCCACTCAAACACACACGCATACCCCGGCTCCAGACCAGTTATTGCGACCGTGTCATGACACGGTCGTATTCTATAGTCCCCCCCCCCCCCCCTCAAACACACACGCATACCCCGGCTCCAGACCAGTTATTGCGACCGTGTCATGAGTATAGTCCCCCCCCCCTCAAACACACACGCATACCCCGGCTCCAGACCAGTTATTGCGACCGTGTCATGACACGGTCGTATTCTATAGTCCCCCCCCCCCCCTCAAACACACACGCATACCCCGGCTCCAGACCAGTTATTGCGACCGTGTCATGACACGGTCGTATTCTATAGTAATCAGTCTAAATCATAATGTTAAAAGCTAAACAAGCACGCTGAAGATCTTCCGGAATGCGGTATCCAAGCTAGTGATACTGTTGTGGTTTATTAATGTTTGTTATAATTTAAGCATTGTGTTCACCTAATTAGTTGCCTGCACCTAATTAGTTGCCTGCTTTGCGTTCTGTCTTGTCTTGTTATTGTAAAAATGTAGAAAATATATGAAAATAGTTGTTGATATGGTTCGTCTGAATGTCTGTTTATAACCACTGTGGAACATAGGCCGAGAGTTGAATACACGCACACTCGATTTAAGCTCCCCCACCACTCCAGCCCCACCCCCTCACCCCCACCCCCTCTCAAGTAATTTTTACTGACCTTTCCAAAACGGTGTTTCAGTTGTGGTTAACTTATATTGTCAACTGCTTGTCGGCTTCCTTTTTCTTTTGTACTTTATTGAAAGTTCCCTTGTGGCGGTAATCTGATGTGAAAGAGATACCGTATACAAGATAATTATCGCGGTGTTCCATTTCTCGCGGTATTTCGCGGTCACTTAGAAACCGCGAATATTAAAATCGCGAAATAATTTCCTGTTTCTTTCAAGGTATATTCTGTAGACACAGTGTTCATACGAGGGGCGTTCGAAAAGTAATGCAAATGACGTAATTTCTCGGTAACCAATATAAAAACAGAACTTCTGATTGCAAAAACACATAAAGCTATATTATGCGTAGGGAAGTCTGCAAACACGGTGTATTTTTTTTAAAAAGGGCGCATTTTTATTTTCTTTGAAAGAGGTATACCCAAAAGACACTGCAGAATTTTAGTTTAGTAGGCCGTAATTTATATATCGTCAGTCTTTGATTTGTTTTTATTTTTGCAACTTAAAGACAATGCCCAGGGAATGTTGTCCTGAAAATATCGCGAATAGCCTGAGCATCCGCCCATTCTGATCAGACTCTTCGCTAAGCGCTTAAAGGGTAGCTAAGTGTCTAAGCTACCTCCATGCGGACAGCGAAGACTCTGATCAGACTGGGCGGATGCCCAGGCTGATCTGAGTCTGCGCTGAGCGCGCAATCACTTTGTTGGTTTTCTCGTGTCGCGGCTCATATAATCTGTAGCATTTTTGAGTATTAGAATTGAAATACTTCAGCTCTCACAGTGAATTGTTGAATAATAATTCACGGTCTGTCTGTGAGTTGTAAGAAGATATATCACACACGCTCCGCGCTCGTGGTATGACAGACATTAAAACTGACCCCAAACAGTGAATTATTACTCAGCAGTACACTGCTAGAGCTGAATATATTTCGTAGATAAAGCAATGACAAACCTTCTCTATAGCATGGATACTTATCTTTGGCATTAATTAAAGGTAGGTTCCTGGGCTAGCGATAACAATGATGTTTACAAAATAATTTCGTCTTTTTCTGGGAAGTATTGAATTCTCTTATTTTTCTGAATCTGTTGCTTCTGAGAAAATCATCAAATGTTGTAGAAAATAGTCGTTTTCCCTTTGGATTATTTTCTTACGTTGGAATTCCAGTTCTAAAAATAGTTATGTTATATGTCTATAACTGGGCAATTTCTGATGTCATTCTCCAAAGGTCAGTTTTCTCTTGCCATGAGCTCTCCTAGAGGTCCTTGCATGGCGGATGGGTTGAAACTATCCCAAAATGCAATGCAGCATGACGTCAGCTGCGTTATCTATTTTTGGCGCGAACTAAAAATAGCGCTAACTGGTGTGCGAAGCAGAGTTAGGAAATCCCTTGCAAAACAGCTTTTCTAATATTTTTTTATTTACACTTTTTAGTAAAACTTATTCATTCCCTTTTTATAAATGCTTTCCAACAACTTGGATAAAAATCATCAAAATTACGATGCATTCCAAAGTACAGGAACCTACCTTTAAACTTTTTACGACACAAAAATATATTTGAATGCGGGGTTGTAAAACAATAGGTAAAAAACATTAGACCTAGTTAACTTTAATTCACAATAATGTGTAAGCTCTTTTCAGATATTCATCTTCTTTCTTTATTTCAGCAAAGACGTAATTGTAAATACAATCTAAGATCAATATCCTTTGATTGCAAAGAATGCTGGTATTGTTTTAATTGTTCATATTCCATGTATTCAGACAAACGAGTCTCGGAGACAATCTCATAACTTCTGCATGGGTCAATTGCAAAAACAGTGTATTGTGATATTAATTCAAACCCATTTTATAATACCAGTCCGTGCCTTTTTATATTTTAAGAAATTATTGATTTGTGTCATTCAGTTAAGTTTTAATTAAAATGAGCACTCGGAAATTCATGTGTTTCTTTATTTATATAATAATGATGTGTTTATGCCTCATAATTGTGCACCTGTTTACAGGTAACTTAGAGCGACAGATTTCTAGTAAATATCTATTGAGGAGTGTTACTGAGCCAAACAATCTGTCAGATTATTCTGTGATAGCATCGGAAGGGCTTTCTCTTCATAAGAAACTGAACAACATCAACCGAAACAAGAGTCACCAAGAAAACACGTGTTACATTCGCTGTCACAGCCCTAGTGGACGCCTGGGAAATCAAATGTTCGCGTTTGCTTCAGCGCTCGGAATCGCCGAAACATTGAAGTGTAAATTTATTATACCACGTTCTCATCTAGTAGTTAAATTATTTGATTTTAAATCTATGTATACATCAGATATGGAACTGACTAACATGTTGACAATTCAAAAGGAGCAACTGAATAATCACAGGGTATAATCGATTCCGCTAATTTTCGCTTCCTGCAGAGACTGTACATAATATTTGGAAGCCAAATATGACGTACAGTCTCTGCAGGAAGCAAAAATTGGCGGAATCGATTATACCCTGTGATAATGCTTTATGGAAGAAAAAAGAAACATACAGAAATCACAATATGACATTAGTTGGATATTTTCATTCGTGGAAATATTTTGTAAATATTTCCGGACTAGTTCGAGAATCATTTACTATAAAATCGGTATACACTGAAAAGGCAAAACTATTTTTGAAAGAAAAGATTTTGGGATCGAAGACTTTAATAGGAATACATGTGCGAAGAGGCGATTTTACGGCTTCAAAGGAAAAGAAAAAAGGGAGAGTGGTAGCAAATAAAACATATTTATTAACAGCCATGAAATTCTTCCGAAAACGTTTCAAAAATTCTCATTTTGTTGTTTGCAGTGATGATATTAGATGGTGCAAGAAAAGTATTAAAGGACCTAATGTTACTTTTAGTACATTTAGAGAACCAATAGTTGACATGGCAATACTGAGCATGTGCAATCATACTATTATAACTGTTGGTACTTTCGGTTGGTGGGGTGGGTGGTTGGCCGGGGGAACTGTTGTTTATCTAAGTGATTATCCTATTTCCGGTTCTTACCTCGGTAAGCAGCTTCCTAGGCATATTTACTATGCTCCTGAGTGGATTGGAATGAATAATAAAGGACTTATTGCAGATACAACATCATTTGAGCCGCGACACGTGAAAACCAACAAAGTGGTTGTGCGCCCAGCACAGACTCAGATCAGCCTGGGCATCCGCCAAGTTTGATCAGACTCTTCGTTTAGTGCTCAAAGGGTAGCTAAGGGTCTAATCTACCTCCATGCGGGCAGCGAAGGCTTTGATCAGACTGGGCGGATGCCCAGGCTGGTCTGAGTCTGCGCTGGGCGCACAACCACATTGTTGGTTTTCTTGTGTCGCGGCTCAATTATTTTAACATGATTGATACTACATTTTAAACTTTTACTAATTCTTTGGAAGACGTTGCAATAGCCCCTATTCTCATTTTATTGTTTCCTGTGATGACAAACAATACTTATATTAACTTTTGGTATTATCGGTTGGTGGAGTGGCTGGGTTGCTCGAGGAATTGTTGTTTATTAAAGTGCTTATCCTATATCAGGTTCTTCGATAAGTGGCAACCGATGCATATTTGAGCCGCGACACGAGAAAACCAGCAAAGTGGTTGTGCGCCCAGCGCAGACTAAGATCAGCCTGGGCGTCCGCCCAATTTGATCAGAGTCTTCACTGTCCACACGGAGGTAGCTTGGACCCTACGCTACCCTTTAAGCGCTTAGGAAAGAGTCTAATCAGACTGGGCGGATTCTCAGGCGGATCGGAGTCTGCACTGTGCGCAGAACCACATTGTTGGTTTTCTCGTGTCGCGGCTCAAAATTTTATTATCTCCTGAAACAAAGAAATAAATTGTTTGGAAATAAATAATACAAGCTAAAAATGAAAATAATAGCATTTTTGCAGGGTAAGCGCTTGGCTATACCACTTTCGCCAAATTGATATTGGTTGTGTCAGATTCTTTAAACTTAAGCCAATTTTTCGCAGTATTACAAATTCTTTGAAAATATTCTCCCACCCCCCCTGCACACACACCACTCACATTTCTTAACCTGGCTGCAGTTTACTGTGGTTGCTTAGACTGGTTTCAGTCTTTTACATGACAAAACCAACAAAGTGGTCGTGCGCACAACTATGGTCATGTCGGGACGGTCAAATAATACAACTGTAAAAAGGAAATAATCGTCACGTGCGTACAAAAATTTGATAATACTGGGTCTTACAGACCGATTTTGAATTTGTGAGGTGCAGATACCCCCTTCTTTTATTGCAATAAATTGTATTGTTTATAAAATTAAGAGACTTAAATAAAAGTATTCACCCTTTGATCAAGGACTCTGGCACAAAATTTGAATCAGAATAAAAAAAATCGAAACTGAAATGTCGAAAAATTCTGAACGAACGTCGATGGAAATTTTGAGACGAAATCCTTGCATAAAGTACGAATCATTGTGGTCCAGTCAAAGTGTCGCCATGGGAAGGAGCCCGCGAGGTTAGTGGATTTGGCGCAGGCCTGCTAAATAAGCGGTCCCGGGCTCGAATCCCACTTGAGGCGGACATCTATTCAACCGTAAACGTGATTCCGTTGCATTCAGCCTTTCATCATCGCCCTCCCCTCGTCCTGATGTGACTGAAAACTGTTGAAAAGGATGTAAAATCGGCGCAAGTCATCCATCCATCTTTCCGAAAGATGTGGAAGTTGCGCATAGCTCAACGAGTGTGAAATATACAGTCAGACGTAAGTTAAGCATCACCTGAATAAGTTGCGCCATAACTTTTTAGTTCATATATTTTTTTATGCTCGATTTCTCACAAGGTAAGACTGATTTATTTACAGTAAGGGCGCGTTTACTCGAGTAAAGTTTCTATGACAAAGTAGGTTTGTCACAGAAAAAATTCGTGAAAAATGCCAAAAATATGACAATGTTTGTATTGACAAATATATATGGTAAAGGTACTTCGATAAATTAAGGGCGCGTTTACACGAGCAAAGTTTCTATGTCACAGAAACTTTAACAAAGAAAGTATGACAAACACTTTGCGTTTACACGGAGCAAATTATTTGTTAAAGAAAATCACCGTCTATCATCACCACCGGAAATAGCTTACCACCGAATCGAAAGTGAAAGACACACGAAGTGGCAGTCGGTGAGTTGAAGCCTTTATTTACAATGTTTTGTCTGTTAGTGCATAATCAGTGTATATAAGGTACATTATAGAGAGATTGTTTTCGGTGTTCAACATGTTTATTGTGGTCTACACATTGGCATTGCTTTAATTTCATACTTTCATCGGTGCTTGGTACTGCCTGAGAATCGAGGCTTTTTACATAAACAGGTCTGAATTTTATAATTACATCGATAATCTTGATGTACAAGTGATTTTACCTGTTTAACTAGCAACAAGCATCAGCTTTGCATTTTGTCTGGTATCAATTTAATGATTTTATAGCTACATTTGTTCGTAAAACATAAACGGTTGTGTACGGCGAATAGTTGTTTGTAGCTAGATTTATGTACGGCTCATAGCTCAAACAATATACGGCAAATAGCACCCTTGCTTTCATGGTTTCTGCTTGTCTTGCATGATTTAGATGAGAAATTGTTTCAAGCATGCATAGGAAATGCGAATTTTACATTTATTTTGGTATTTTATGGCATCGTAGGAAGGCTAATGATTACTTGTAGGCATTCATCCAGCAAACCTTGAGTGTAGTGAATGTACACTGTTGGAATCTTCTGAAGTTAAGAAAGAAGAAAGAATAATCTTATTTATAGTTTTAGCCAACTATTTAATTTCCAGCTGTTGAGCATAGCAGTCGATTTTAAGAAAGTAGGAAGAGAGACTGGATCTTCTAAAACCTGTTCAAGACCTGTGTACTAGGCTGTGAAACTCTTCAACATGAACCAACACCAAGTAATTTATTACCAAGATGATCGTTGTTGTTCATAGTTATCACTGTTTCATCTTCGATATTCTCATTTTTTAGGTTCAGTTTGGCTGTCGCCATTACTGGGGATGACTGAGCTGTCACGTAAGAAAAAGAATAAAGTGGCTTTGTTACTAGCAAAGGTCCAAACTAGCTTGCGCATCCCACTTAGCTGATCAGAGTCTTCACTTTTCACATGAATCCTCTTTGGATCCTAAACTAGCCACTGAGTGAACACCGAAGTCTCTGATCAGACAGCGAAGATCTGATCTGACCCTTTGCTGATCGCCAAGCCGTTTTGTTGTTTTGTCTTGATGCAGCTCATATCACGATCTGGCTGTTTGTAGCATATGAAGAATTCGCTCTGCATTTATTATTTGTAGCTAGTCTGGGGTGTGTTAGAAGATAGAAGTAGTCATTTTGAAATTATCAGTTGTCTTGTTACTCGCCATTGTTCAAATAAGCTTTAAATCATTATAAGCGCCACGTTGCAAAGCAAAGATGGGCTTATGCAAAACCCTTGGTGTTTGTCCGTGTGCGAGTATGCGAGTGTGTTTGCATGCGTGCGCCTTTGTAAAATATTCACCTGCTGCGTTTGGCTCAGGTTTTAAGAAACTGCAATGGCTAGAGGCTTCAACCCTGCTCCATATATACGTCTGAGAAAATCTACTGAAAGCAGCGATGCATATCGTGCCATGACCTATATATCACGGTCAATTGAACATAGAAAAATATTCAGCAGTTGTGTTTAGCTCAGTTTCTTAGTGGACCAGTACAACTAATGCTGCTATCGGCTATTGACTAAAGACTAAACTCACTGTTTAGAATAGTGAACGGCTATATATACTTAGTAAAACAATTGAAGGATACTAAAATTCTATGATTATTTTTACTTAAAACAAAATCTTTACAATTTTCAATATGCATGCATTCAATAGTATCGGGTATCTACAATTAAAAGCCTGTCCAATTAAAGTCACGCTTAAGTGGTTACGGTACAGTACCGCTCCAAATGGAATAACCCCTACATCATGAATTCACAAACATGCATCCTTATTGCTATATTGTTGTTAATACTGGTTTTAAGGAGTTGAATGGTTTACCATAAGGAGGCCATCATTCCCATAAAACGTTAGTTACACAATAAAAGCATTTTACGCATTTGCAAGTCTGAAGAATCGAGACTACTCCTACTCACTGCCCTGAATATTCTTTAGTTTAGCCTTGATCAGCGGCAGAATAGCTGGCATCAGAATATTGTAAGAGGCGCTTAAATGATCAGGCAAGCTGCCTATGTGATTTACTTGCGAAAAAGCAGATTTAAACTCTATTTTAATTGTTTGTGATTTTTTGCAGTAGGGAGTCAGTACATTTGGAATGGTACTGTCCAGTAACCACTGTAGCGTGACGTTAATTAATCCTGCGCATCAATTGCATACGCCCGGTACAAGTATATGCATGCACATTTAATTTGACATATATTCCATTCAAAGCCAGATTCAGGATTAGAATTAAATATCCTTCAATTGTTTTACTAAGTATATATATATCCATTGAAGCGTCCAATGTGACTGTAGATTTCGACGTTGCCAAACCTGATAAAAATTTACATCCTTTGCGTCAAATATAAATCATATTGAATCGGGAAAACTGATTTGTATACTACAATGTAAACTTTAAATGATGGGGTATTCGCCCCGAGGTTCTTGAGCCGGATAACATTAAATTTTGACCCCGTGAAAACATGACCCCACGCGTCAATTCTCAATGTTGAAACTTGACCCAGGTCAATTTTCAACACTGAAAAATGCTCTATGGGTCGATATTCAACATTGAAAAGTGGCCAGTTGGGTCATATTTTCAACAGGTTCAAATTTTAATATTAAACCAGCAGCACACCGGGTAGGAGGCAATCGAAAACGCTCATGCAGTCGACAAACGCGGGTCAAAAACAATTAGAAACAGCGTTTTCGATTATAAATTGTCCCCAATTTGCAATCGAAAACGCTGTTTCTAACGGTTTTTGACCCGCGTTAATCGATTGTTAAGAGCGTTTTCGATTGCCGCCTACCCGGTGTGAGCAGTGGCCCAAGATTTAGGTATATTGCTAAATTAAAACGAGGCCTACAGAGACGAGTGGAAGCCTGGACTTTTTGTAACAATACGAGACGCGTGGAAAGTTTGAACCTCAGTGTGAATTATGTTTAGAACTTGTACTCAACATTTCCCCAATCCTCAACAATAAGTAAGAAAGGCTAAAGGTCACCTGAAAAAAATATGTAGGTAAAAGAGTACACGTTGATGTTTTTCCGCCATTTTTGGAAAGGGGAACAACAACAATGTTAGTGACTTCCTATTTGCTTTCCTGGAAGATAAATTCCATTAAAATGGGGTCTGCGCTTAAAGGAAAGAACTTTTCTGCACGTGGGGGGGGGGGAGAGAGGGGGGGGGGGCAAGTTATTCTGTTTAACACTTGACTCTCGTTGAAAAGGGAGGCAAAAAATGAAAATGGCAGAGTTGTTTCCTTTGAAAGTATACCCATTCACCTTAAGGTAAAACATTGACTCTTATTTGTTAAACGTAAGTTCTATCACTCCAACTTCAAAACGTTCAAGTGTAACGTCACGACATGGCCGAGCCCAAAGCGATAACTGCTCTCTCCTTTGCTAGAGCTGTTGCCTGTATGACTTCAAAATGTGATAGATAGATTATGCGATGTACGAGTGCTTTCGTTAAGCCGACGTCAACATTAACTTTGCACTGCACGGCGGTCCTGAACGTTGAGTGACAGTAAATAATGAAAACCTAAAATATAACTGGCTTGATGCCAATACTTGAATTTGGTTTGATGGTTTGTTGTTTGTTTTACTGAGTAATAATATTTGAGTTACGTCGAGCCGTCTCACAACGCGATAGTAGAAAGGAAAGATAGGGTTGAGACAAAGACGAGGCAGAGAAAATTATAATCCCACAGGACACCCAACCCCTCCGCCCTCCCCAACTCTCCGCGCCGATCTGTTGCAAGCATTTTAGTCTTGAAGATGTAGTTTGTCCCTATTCGAAAGTCCATCACACCAAACAGTGGCAGTCTGATGAAAGTCATTAGGAACCATTTTAAAATGAAAAACTTGCTACCCCTGGACAAGTTTAAAAGGCAAATGGTCCCTTCATTTAAAAGTTGTCTTCTGCATTACTTAGACAAGACACGTGAATTTTATTTTATTTATGTAGGGTTAGTCTAGAGTCGCAACTCGCTTTGTTTCCTTGAAACCTGTCAATACAGTCCAAACATATTTGTGATAGAATCTTGTATAGCATTTTTTCCTTGGGAGGGGGATTCATCTAGCGTCAGTCTAGAGTCGAAACTCGCTATGTTTCCTTGAAACGTGTCAATACAGTCCAAACATATTTGTGATAGAAACTTGTATAATATTCACGTATTGCGCATCTGAGCCTAAATGTTACATCGGAATGAGGTCCTGTTCATACATTCACGTTTCGTTCACACATGGACAGTCCCATTAACACGTAGAGGATCCGTTGAAAAATGCAAGCCCCGTTCCTATATGGACATCCTGTTCGCATATGTAGTTCCCTTTCGCAGGTACAGCCTTGCAGATGTCGTTCACTTGTGCAGGCCCCGTTCACATGTAGCGGTCCAATACACATGTGGAGGTCCGTTCACTTGTGGAAGATCCATTTACAGGTGGCGGTCCTGTTCGCAAATGCAGTCCCTGCTCACATATGGACGACCCGTTCACAAATGAAGGTTCCTTTCTCACATGCGGATCCCGTTAACACGTGGAGGTCCCGTTTACACTTCACAGGCGCAGAGCCCGTTCAACCATGGATTGTCCGTTCGCCTGTGGCGATCCCTTGCATACTTGGATAATCAGACTGCATGTCCCGTTTTACGTGCTGGATCTTTGAAAAATACAGGACCCGCGAAGGTCTCCATCTAGCGGGCAGCACCTTTTCACAGGTGGGTGTCCCGTTCATACGTACATATGTACCTATCTCGTTCACACGTCCCGTCCCGTTTATATGTGGGTATCTCGTCCACACCTGGAGAAGCCATTCTAACAAGCAGAAATGTTCATACATGTCAGACGTAGAATACATGTACACACGTGCAGATCAAGTTTACATCTTCTTGTTTGGTTCACCTATAACGGTTTCGTTCACTCGTGGTGAATCCTTTCCGACCATGGAGGACCCGGTCACTGGAGGAGATTCAATTCACATTACCTGTTTTAATTTTTGTTGTTTTCGTTGTTTTCATTGATGAACCGCCCATTTACATGCCAAGGTCTCGTTCACACATGGAGGACCAGTTCAGGCACGAAAGGCGTTACATGTGGAGATTCTAGAAATCACCTTTACCCTATGCAGAGAGTTTGGTACCCTCAGAATTTGACATGTGTCCTACCGAGCCGTCTAGCGCAGTCGGCAGCACGTCAGTCTGCAGATCAAGCGGTCGCGAGTTCGATTCCAAAGCCCGGCCCCTGAACAGTCGTGAAGATTGGTCATGAAATATTTTCTACGCTCATTCTCTCCCTTCCGCTGACTTAAGGGCAGTTGTGAGTTTGTTTGTTTTGTTGAGCATTTACGGCCAAGTAAACAGCTAAGGTCATGTCTAGGCGGTCAGTTAACCTACTCAAACTATTCCATGACACTGTTCCATGGTATGGCCCATGTTCCTTCTTTCGAATGTGTTCTCTGCTCTCGAAGAAGCTCTTTAAGATTTTAATTAGATCTCCTAAACGTTTAACCAGTACTTAGTTCACATACTTTCGCCAGTAAATGACAACTGCCCTTCTTGAATCAGCAGAAGGGAATGAATGACCGTAGAAAATATTTCATGATCAGTCTCCACGAGCGTTATGTGGCCTGTCTGGGAATCGATCTCAGGACCCCTTGACCTGCAGTCTGACGCGCTGCCGACTGCGCTAGCGGGCTGCCGGCAAGGGTAGTTGTCTGTTACTGGCGGAAGTATGTGCACTCAGTATTGGTAACCAGGTTAACCGCTTAGTATGTCTAAGCCTGCCCAGACACAGTGTGACGGCAGATGAACTGACAGGCTTGTGGTCCCTCATCCAGCCTCGTTGAGGCGGTTCGGATGAGGGGTTTATTAGCAGATCTGACAAAAATTGTCACCCATTGCCCACTCGCATCTAGAACTCTGCAACTTATTCTCCTAATGTCGTCATTCTATTCTATTCTGAAGCTTTCTTCGAAGTGTTTTACATGCAATTATGTTGCATTTGGACCTATACCTCGGATAGTGGTGCTGGTCTTGTAAGTCTATTGAGCGCTTTACACAAAGCATTGCTTAGCCGTTCGTATGAGCGTTCTTGTCATAAATTTCGACGTTTCGCTCTTCTTCTATTCCAGATAATAATTTAAACCGAGGCCCCAATCAATCGATCGTACTCAGGCACGTTTTGGGGCGGCTAGGTCGGATACCGATCCCAGAAACAACGTGCACACTATCTTTGAATTTGACACAGATGACAGACGGACTCGGGCACCCAGACGGTTCTATTATGGATTCGTTCCGCGGAGCCGCTGGGAAGGACCCGTTGTTGGAGGCATTGGGGAAAAATGTGTATGCTAGGTCACTATCGCAGTATATTTATATAGGCTCTACACTGTTAGGAGCTTACTAGAACTGGCAAAATATCCGATTTGCCCCGCATGCTACGAAATTTTGCAAAACAATGAGAAAAATTGAAGGATCTGGAGGTGATGAAAACTAATGAAACCATTCCATTGATAATTTCGTTTTCCTTTTTTTTTTTCTTTTTTTTTTTTTTTTTTTTTTTTGGGGGGGGGGGGGGGTTTGAGGAGTGAGAAGGAAAATAAAGAGCTGTAACGCGTTAAGATGTTTAAAAATATTTGCTTTCAGCCGGAGCCCATATACAGGTCCGACTCTCATACCATTGCACCAGGGTACTATAATGTTATGTAGTTGTAGGATTTTTAAAAAAAAAAATTTCTTTGTTTACGACAATGACAGCGGGAGGTAATTAGTTGTTTGGTCGTTTAGGTTTTCACGGCCCTTTGAGATAGCATTTCAGTCTATATCGAGCCGTCTCCCAGAGAGTAGGCGAGAAAGGAGAAAGGACAGATGAGAAAAAAACGTCCAAACAACCCTTTCCGTATCTACTGCAAGATAGCAAGCACTGCCGGTCCTTGCCCCAAAATAATCCAAATAAGTAGGACGCACCAGTACTGAAAGCTACCCATCACCATCGCCCGACCCGACTGCCCAGTCAACCCACTAGAGGTAGAAAACACTCCAAGGCTTTCTCGCCCTCGGAGGACTTTTCCACTCGAATTTTCATCCTACTCATGCTTGTTCCACTGGCTTGTTCAGCCATTTTCAACCCAAATGTCAATCACACAAATGAATAACAGCAACTCATTTTAGTAAAGATGTACAACTATGCGCAACGGTGAAATACACGTGATTGGACACGGTTAAATAAATAACAAAGCGTGGCGGATCTAGCTCATTTTCCTTTTTTGCTTTATTTGAAAAGAAGGGATTATGATTTATTATTTGATTACTATTCAAGAAAGAAACTGGAAAACTTTGTTCACGAACTTAGAGACCTTATATATGCCACCAAAGGTTTCTGAAGTCGGGAATTTCGTTTTCGCAAAGTTGTCAGACAATCCGCCATCGTTAGTTTTTGGCATAGCGTTTAGTCTTTAGTCTTAGTCGCCTTAGTTGTACTAGTCCAGTAACCGCAAGAGCTATAGTCTTCAAACTTGTTCCAAAGACACATCTGGGAAAGGTTTACTGAAAACATCAATGCATGTCGGGCCATAACCTATATTTCAGGGTTGGTTGAACATAGAATGAATATTCACCTGTTGCGTTTAGCTCAGTTTCGTAGTAACCGCAAGGGCTAAAGATTTGCCTCGGAGACTATTTGATGTATGAACATAATTGCCTGGGAAAATGACACATAATGACCCGATGTTTGACCTCAAACTAACAGTAGGTCACACTGACTTATATTTCATGGTACAGTAATTCTACCTAATTTTTTGAAGGCTGTTTGATGTGTGTACATGATAGCTTAGGATAATGATTCAGTATGACCCAAAGTTTGACCTCAAACAAACAGAAGGACCCATTGACCTGTATTTAATGGTCCAGTGATTTTGCCTTATATTTTGAAGACTATTTGTGCGAACATGATTGCTTTCGATAATGACTCAGTGTGACCAAAAGTTTGAATTAAAACTAACAGTAGGCCACATTGACCTTTATTTCATGGTCAAGTAATTTCACCTAGTATCTCAAAGACTCTGTGATGCACAAACGTGACTGCTTTAGATTATGACTCAGTATGACCAGATGGTAACAAAGAGTGTGTCACGGTGAGATGTATTTCATTGTCCAGTGATTTTAACTAATATCTTGAAGTCCGTTTGATGTTTATGCATGGTAGCTTGGGATAATGATTTAGTATGACTCAAAATTTGACCCCAAACTAAAAGTAGGACCCTTTAACCTTTATTTCATGGTCCAATGAGTTTGCCTTATATCTTGAAGACTATTGGATATAAGAACATGATTGCTTGGGATAATGACTCAGTTTGCCCAAAGGTTTGACCTCAAACTAACAGTAGATCACATTGACTTATATTTCATGAGCCAGTGATTTTGCCTTATCTCTTGAAGATAATATGATGTATGAACATGATTTCTCCTGATAATGACCCAGTATGACCCAAAGTTTGTCCTCAAACAAACAGTAGGTCACACTGACCTATACTTAATGCTCCAGTGATTTTGCTTTATCATTTTACGACTATTTGATCTATCTACATGATTGCTTCTGATAATGACTCAACATGACAGGATGTTCGACCTCAAATAATTTTTCAGGTCACAGTGACCTATATTTTATGGTCCAGTAGTTTTGCCTTATTTCTTTCAGACTTTAAGATGTACGAACATGATTGATTCCGATAAAGACTCAGTATGACAGGATGTTTGACCTCAAGCTATCAGTACGTCACAGTGACCTATATTGCATAGGCCAGTGATATTGCCTCATATTGCTGACACTTTTTAATGGATTAACCTTATTCTTAAAGAAAGGGTTGATTTCAGCCAATATCTCTTGAACGTTTTCATTGACTTCTATTATACTTGGTGTAATGGTACATTCACATATAGTGGCAAAGATGCAAAACATAAATGTCAGCTACCAATCATGCATGCATCAGATAAAACTCATGTGCAGCAGCAGTCAATCGTTGTATATTACGTTTCTTGGGAGAAATCAAAAGATCTAAAGTCCTAAACTTGAGTTTATACATGATGGTTCTCATAATTTAGAAACCTAGTCACTTAAAAGACGCGTGCTTTTCAGCAAAATTTAGCACTTATATGCATCCATATTTATCCTGAAACCAAGATTATAATATGTAAATTTAGTGCACATAATAAGAACTGCAAGAATACTGGAAATAGATGCACTGGCTCATGTTTGGTTAGAAAATTCTTGAACTATTTGCCGTATACGTTGTTTTATGTTATTTTGCAACGAGCCGTACACGTCGGATTCTATTCGCCGTACAACATGTAATTTATTATTCGGGTAATAATTGGCTTAACCACTAGATTCCAGCTGAAATTCTAGTAAAAACCATTATTTCCTAAAACATTGTTGCTAACAATGGGAAAATTTGCATTAGAAAAATATGAATGTCTGGAGAAAAAGCAGTGAAATATTAAAAATGTGTTTTGCCTTCGGTACCAGCCAACGTTTTTTTCCTTTCATACCAATCATTAAAGATGCATTTATCTAAAACATTTACTTACCATATCAGATGACTATATCCACTAGAGATGTGTTGTAATATAATTATGAAACAGTGAAATATTACCAATCAAATATGCCATTATTGACAGGCACCCAATCACGCATGTCTTTTACTTTCGATTCGGTGGTAAGCTATTTCCGGTGGTGATGATAGACGGTGAAAATGTGCCATAGAATCTTTGTCACATAAACTTTGGCAATGAAATATTTGCTGCAGTATTCACACGACCAAATATTATTCGTCAAAGTTACTGCAGCGATGAAACAAAATCTTCGTCACATTTTCCACGCTTGTAGCAATGTTCTTTGTTACATAATCTTTAGCAAAGTTCTCCGGACATACCATTGCAAACAGTGAAATTCCATATGAGATGGCGCACAATGAGCCGTCTCATTAGGATTTTCACTATTTGGCCAGTAATTTTTGTTTAAGTTCCAAACAACTGACATATAAAGGAAACAATGTCACTGTCCGAATATACCCGTTGTCCGAAGTTACCCGACTCTCCCCTAGTCCGAAAAGAGTATCTGGTAGCCTATATTTAGCACAAAGTATCTCTCTGGGTTAAGCGCTAGCCTGTTGATCTGGCGGTGCCAGCTCAATATCACTGTATTTCACTTACTCCTATTTTAATATGTATAATGTCATGTTTTTGTGTAAAATCTGTTAATTATGTTAATAATGACTTGAAAGAGGGCCCCATGGAAGATTGGTTATACCAAATGGGTTACCCTCTCTAAATAAAGAATTTACTTACTTACTTACTTACTTACTTAATATCCCACGAGAGGCGGAAATCTTTTCAACGATAAACCTGGTTCCATTGCAAACTACTATCACCCTCTCATCGTCCTGATTTGACTGAAATCCTATTGCTAAGACGCAAAATCGCAAGCCATCCATCTTATTACTTTTTTCTGTGTTAGTGGACCAGAAGTGCGCCCTGTTGGAAAAAAAAGTTTTCGTTTCCTGCTATTTCAGTTTGGTCAAAATCCATATCTGAAAGTTTCCATTTTAGAAACTAAGGTGAATGTCTTCATTTTCATGGAACGAAAATCTGCCATTTCATTTAAAGTTTGCCTTCTTTCTCACCTACACGGGTGGTAAACCTAGGAACTTACTACCACGAAATTGTGTTAATGTAATTTCGTTCCCATGCCACATACGGGACATAACGGGGTACATGTAGTTCTAACATTATAAATCAAGTAAACAAAGGTTGGTGTCATATTGACTTTTATTTTATTTTATCAGGACGAACGAATTATTTGGGAAATAGGGCAATGTGGTTCCAAATAAATATGTTTAAGCTTCCTCTATAACCCCAAGTTTTTATTGAAAAGTCCTTTGCTTTCTTCAAATCTTTCTACCCGCACTAAGCATCGGATAACTCTTTCCACGTACTTTGTCACTGCGAAGGAATTTAGCTTGTCTCTGTCAATTTGAGCTGACATTTGAAAACATTTGCTGATGACAATGATAAAAAGACTCTTACTAAACGCGCCTACATAGAAAAAACATTCAAGTCTTAACTCGTTACAGAGACAGGCCCCGATTTTCAGGTGTGGTAGTTCAAGATCACTGAGGTAGTTACAGTGCTATCGGGGTAGTTCCAACGATTTAGCAGTAGTTCCAATGACACACTTTTCTTTTTCAGATGCGCCAATACTCGCACCCAGGTATGGCTTCAATTTTAATAGATTTGCTTTCAATTCGAGAAAGTATTCCAAGAATGGCTTCAATTTGAACAGAGATATATTATAAATTGTTATCTGATACAAAACGCATTTGTATAGTCACTGCCAGGTAACTAACTAATGCTTAACCGTGCTGTGAATTAAGTGATCTTAAGCATTGTGTTCCAAAATAAGGCAGACAAGATTTCTCCTGAAATAACTTAAAAACTATAGCGGTGTATTAAGGAAAAAAAAACAGTCAAAGACTGCAACCACAACCGAACACAACAAAAAAGACCCGTTCTCTTTTCTCAAAAGCACAAACCATTGGGATTTTGCTGTACACAAATCTTCCCCTTTTGTTTCATCTGGCATTGCTCTAAATACTTACAAAGGTTTATGGAAAGCAATGTGACCAACACAAAGCTCGAAAGATTGCCACTATGCTAGCTATGACGAAAGAAACACCAATATTAATATAAGACAGAAGACTAAGCATCGGCTGGCCACAGAGATGTATAATTCCTAAACAATATCAAAACAACCGCCTTAGAACGGCCAGTAATAGAACCGCTGGAGGGGTTTTCCGATTTTACTGTTCACAGATCTTCTCCTTGGGTTCTGATATTGTTCTAAAACATATAAATCAATTTTTACAGTGACATGTAGGCTTACCGGGGTTCAACTGGTGGTCTTCTTTGCTCCCGTGCTCCAGTGGTGTTGCTGACGCCCCAGTGATCTCCAGGTGTCTAAACACGTTTTGGCTGTCGAGTGCTCATCCTTGCTTCATCACGGTCTTTTCTTGATTTAAATTGTTGACCGTGATGACTCTCTGATGAGTTAGGGGACCTCCATACGAACCGAACTACCAACTAATTGTGTGCACCGCGGCGGAGGGTGAGGGTGAAGGTTTGGGCCCAGTAAAACCGGTTTAAACCCCCAGTAGTTATTACTGACCGTCCCAAGGCGGTACTTTTGTTGCGGTTGCATTTGTTTTATGTTCGGTGCTGCTTAATTTTTGTGTTCTTAATTTAACCCTTCTATAATGAAAATAGAAAATAGGTAAAAATAGTCGTTAAATGTTTTTCGTATAATTTGCTTAGTCTGTTGTAACCCTTCTGTTGGTCTAAATTATTTAGTTCAATAAAGAACGCTGAGTTGCCACCTATTTGGGAAAGAGCTGCTGACTCGGCTTATCACTTGTAATTTATTGTTTGTTGGGATGTCTTTGTCAATCTTTCCCTTTGATGTTGGGGATAGGGTTTGGGATCTGATTCAGTCAGTTCCTGAAGTGTAGTAGCTGTTACTCTTTAAATTAGAGTCCATGTTAATGTAGACTTTGGGTTGCATATGCCCGGCTCCTCGTGATTCTAATAATTTAGCTAGGGCTGTCAGTGGTGGTTTAAACCATGAGCTCTCTCCATTGTTTCGTCACAGATGGAATTTTATTTGTATTCGATGACAATACATTGCAGGATTTTGAAAGCCTCTGTACAAATCGAATTATATGTTTTAGTTACTATTCTGTGGCCAGCCGATGTTTCTGGCTGCCCGCTTAGTCTTCTGTCTTATATTTGTATTGGTGATTTCTTGTCATAGCTAGCATAGTGGCAATCTTTCGAGCTTTGTGTTGGTCGCATTGCTTTCCATAAACCTTTGTAATGTTGTTTGTAAGTATGTAGAGCAGATTAAACAAAAGGGGAAGATTTGGGCACAGCAAAGTCCGAATGGTTTGTGCTTTCAAGAAGAGAGAACGGGCCTTTTTGTTGTGATCGACTGAGGTAGTTGTGGTTGTATTTGTTATGTTTTCTCTTCCTCTTGTTGGCACTGACGGGTTGCAGTCTTTTAGAACACAATGCTAACGATCATTCAATTCACAGCGTACCATGCAGTGATTTTACAAATGCTTGTATAAATATAATGTATGTCTATTTAAATTGAAGCCATACCTGGGCGCGAGTACTGGCGAATCTAAAAAAAAAGTGACGTTGGAACTACTGCTAAATCGTTGGAACTACCCCGATAGCTTTGTAACTACCTCGGTGATCTTGGAACTACCATACCTGTAAATCGGGGCCTGTCTCTGTAACAAGTTAAGACTTGAATGTTTTTTCTATGTAAGCGCGTTAAGTAAGAGTCTTTTTATCATTGACATCAGCAAATGTTTTCAAATGTCAGCTCAAATTGACAGAGACAAGCTAAATTCCTTCGCAGTGACAAAGTACGTGGAAAAAGTTATCCGATGCTAAGTGCGGGTAGAAAGATTTGAAGAAAGCAAAGGACTTTTCAGTAAAAACTTGGGGTTATAGAGGAAGCTACAACATGTTTATTTGGAACCACATTGCCCGATTTCCCCACAGTTCGTTCATCCGGGTAAAATAAAATAAAAGTCAATATGACACCAACCTTTGTTTACATGATTTATAATATTGGAACTACCCCGTTATGTCCCGTATGTGGCATGGGAACAAAATTACGTTAACACAATTTCGTGGTGGTTCCTAGGTTTACCACCCGTGCCTGGGGTCAACTTTTAAAAGAGTGTATTTGCTCGTAGAGGCTCAAGGGTAGATCCTGTAATGGAAGGGCTATTTTATCCAGGGCAGTAAACTGGGAAAAAACGAAACTTAATCCGCTTTATTAGAATTGCTGGGAAACATGGACGTGTACAACTTAAAGTGAGTTTTTTTTTCGTTTATTTTTTTGTTTCTCAACTTCTGCCTCAATATTTCAATTTACATTTTAACTACATATGCTGGAAAGATTAATATAATATAAGTTTGATATCTGGCAAAAACTATTATGAGCCGCGACATGACAAAACCAACAAAGTGGTTGTGCGCCCAACGCAGGCTCAGATCAACCTGGGCATCCGCCCAGTCTGATCAGAGCTGAGCATCCGCCCGGTCTGATCTCGTTTATTTTTTGCCGGTTGCCAAACCTGACTGCCCATTCTGTACCGTATAAACGAGGTCAAATGTCATTAAGTGCAAAATCACGAAAAACCGTTTGGAAATGGTTATTGTACATTTGAGGTATAAATATCACTGCAATTAAATGCTGAACACATTGAACACCTCATGCGACAATTGTAAAGCATACTTGAACAATTTCTGTTTTTTCTCAACATCTGCCTCGATAGTTTGATTTACATTTAACTTCATATGCTGGAAAGATTAATAGAAGTTTGATATCTGGCAAGCACTTTTTATATCCCATGATCAGCACAATGATTAAGTACGTAGAGACGTCTTACTGTCGCCTCCTGACACTTTAACCAGTTGCAGGAAAGGTAAATAAATTTTTAAAGTAAGATCCTTTTGAAGCAAGGACTACACCAAAGCTCAACTCTGAAACCTTAACCAGTTGCAGGAAAGGTAAATAAATTCTAAAAGTAAGATCCTTTTGAAGCAAGGACTACACCAAAGCTCAACTCTGAAACCTTAACCAGTTGCAGGAAAGGTAAATAAATTCTAAAAGTAAGATCCTTTTGAAGCAAGGACTACACCAAAGCTCAACTCTGAAACCTTAACCAGTTGCAGGAAAGGTAAATAAATTCTAAAAGTAAGATCCTTTTGAAGCAAGGACTACACCAAAGCTCAACTCTATAAATTTTGGTAAGTACAAGGGTTGATCCAGAAGCAACGTCACTGTGTACTATTAGGCGCTTATTAATCGTAGCATTATTAAAAAATTATATCAAGCTTCACTGTAATTCAGTTCTGATTTACAGAATAAATACAAAGTTGGAATTTTTTCCTTTCCAAATTTTTAGACGTATGCCACCGACGCCATCGCGCCGCACGTTAGAATAACGTTTTTCTAATGAACATAAGTTTCGAAAATCAATCACAAATCAAAATCAAACTAACGCGCCAAATCAGATGATTTTTTTATACAATAACGAAATATATTTCTGCCGCCCACTGTTGTAATTTTAATATCGTCACTGCAGTTTGAAGTTCGCTAGCTAGTGCTAATGCTTGTTACTGTCGAGAGTAAAATGTTGATTTCTGACAAACGAGTTAGCGGATATTTATGCGGTTTTGCCTCAGATTTAGAGACTCTAGAGCTGTTTAGTTAGGCATGTGGTGATATAACAGTTACTATGGGGCTTGTGTAAAGGAGAAATCAGCGCGATACGGATGCAGATGAGTCGCTAGAGGACAGTCCGAAAACCGGAAGACCTTCATGTACAATGTCAGACAATTAAGCCACTCTTGTTCTGATCCCATATATATGACGATCGATGTTCTGCAATTCGATTATTGTGTAATTCTTAAACTTGAGCTGCGGGGCTGTTCAAGTAATAATATGAAATAGGCGCCACCTAAATTGCAACCAACCTACATTATGACTCCAGTAAAAAACTGAAACAAGAAAATTGTATCACAGCTGCATGGATAGCTCCTTTTGTTATGAGATTGATTAATTGATTGATTGATTTATTGATTGATTTATTGACTGATTTTAGGCTACCATTTTCGGTCGACATCTATACAACACATTCGTATCACGAGATGTCAAATAAATTTAATGAAATGAGAATAAAAAAGTAGGCCTAGGCAAGAGACAGAACAGGGGACAGGTGTTTTGAAGAGACAGACACAGAGAGAGAGAGAATGGTACCACTGGCAACCGTAAAACCCTGCACAGTATCGGCAGCCAATGGTGCCATTGGCAACCGTTGGCACCACTGGCAAAATTGCCAATGTCACCACTGGCAGCACTTTAGTAGAGCCAATGGCGCCAAAGGTACCATTGGTAGAGCCGATGGCGCCTATAGCACCATTCCTTTAGTTTTTCTAATTTTCTTTAATTATTGTGGGGAAAAATTCTCCTTTGTCAACTCGAGTGTTTATGATGGGTTCAATAAATTGCCGTATTGAATGACGCAAATTTACCACCACGGTAATTTTTCCCACGCCCTTAGTTGTCTGCAGTATTGGCAGCCAATGGTCGGCAATGCTGGTTTCAATGGTAGAGCCAATGGTGCCAATATTGAAACTCAGAGCGTCATTGGCATGTCAATAGTGACATTGGCAAAAACCCGAACGCAACCAGTATTGGTTTTGACGTCACACATAAAAGATGCAACGTCACACTGGTGCTTCATCCAATCAATTACTATATTATTTATATAACTGAGGGAAAACCGACAGGCCTAGTGGAAGTCAAAAGCTGTTTTGCATCTCTCCGTCAGCCTTTGTCGTTTCTAGACAGTTTCTAGACAGTTGTAAAGCTTTCACGTGTGCGCCTGCCTGCTGCCGACCTAGAAATATAATGCGTGTCTCCAATAAACACTAAAACAGATGCCGAGAAGCCGCAGTTGAAAGGTAGATAAGGGTTGTTGTTTTTTTTCGAGCTGTACGGCCTTCTAGACGAATATTCTGACGGCCATCATAGGATATTTTTTTTGAATTCAGACGCGTGTTGCCAGGGAAGTGTCGGCGGAAGTTCAGGAATTTATTTTCGTCCAATAAAAATGCCAGCGTCTCGTTTCTCCATAGAAAGAAAAACGCCGACCGGAAATTCAGTGACACAAAAATTTCGAAGCCTTAGTGGTACGGGACAGAATAGAATAGAACAGAAATACGCCTTAATCGTAAAGCAACCAACTCTCGTTGTTTGCCGCCTTCGGCGGCAACCAACTCGTTGGTTGGTTGCTATTAGAAAATGAGATAAACATGGGTGAACAGACATTAGTGCTTTGCTGGAACAACGAATATCGCGGCTACTTTGGACATGACACAATATCGAAACTTCGTCTGGTGCGTCAACGACGTCATCGACGTGCGGCGTGTTTCGTTACCATGCCTTCTGTCTATTCTGATATCTCGATTACTGTGCACTATATTTTATGACATTTTCAGATTATAATGAAAATAGATTAAGGTACTTGGATACGAAATGTTGTTGCTCTCTCTTTATTCAACACGATTTTATAGCTGCAGTGACATCACTTCTGGATCAACCCTCGTATGTTAACCTCAAATTCACGATGCAGCTGAAGTACATGGTAATTCTTTCTCACTTATATCACTAAGGGGGACGCTTAGTCAAAGATGATAAATTGCCTTTCAAATTTGTGAATAGAAGGTAACACGAGAAAATGTTCAAAGAAAAGTCGTCCAAGGATTTGAGAAAAGTCGTCCAAATATTTGTGTCATTGCCTCGAGGAGGAACGTCCAATAGTCTGCAAAATTGCTTACATAAAAAACGGTTGATGATCAGAATGTAGAAATATGAGCCGCGACACGAGAAAACCAACAATGTGGTTGTGCGTCCAGCGCAGACTCAGATCAGCCTGGGCATCCGCCCAGTCTGATCAGAGTCTTCGCTGTCCGCATAGAGGTAGCTTAGACCCTTAGCTACCTTTTAAGCGTTTAGCGAAAAGTCTGAGCGAACCAGGCGGATGCGCAGGCTGATCTGAGTCTGCGCTGGGCGCACAACCACATTGTTGGTTTTCTCGTGTCGCGGCTCATATATGTCATGTTCACACCCTTACAAAATACTCAAGATGCACCCGAAAAAAAATCGCATAAAAATTTAGAGAACGAAGCACCTACTTTGTGGCTTATTGATGACCCACATATTTGAGTGGGAATGTGGCTTAATGATGACCCACATAATTGAGTGGGAATGTGGCTTAATGATGACCCACATAATTGAGTGGGAATGTTGCATTTTGATGACCAACATGTTTGAGTGGGAATGTTGCTTATTGATGACCCACATACTTGAGTGGGAATGTGGCTTATTGATGACCCACATATTTGAGTGGGAATGTTGCTTATTGATGTCCCGCATATTTGAGTGGGAATGTGGCTTATTGATGACTCACATATTTGAGTGGGAATGTGGCTTATTGATGACTCACATATTTGAGTGGGAATGTTGCATTTTGATGACCCACATATTTGAGTGGGAATGTTGCTTTTTGATGACCCACATAATTAGGTGGGAATGTGGCTTATTGATGTCCCGCATATTTGAGTGGGAATGTGGCTAATTGATGACCCACATATTTGAGTGGGAATGTTGCATTTTGATGACCCACATATTTGAGTGGGAATGTTGCTTTTTGATGACCCACATTTTTGAGTGGGAATGTGGCCTATTGATGACCCACATGTTTGAGTGGGAATGTGGCTTAATGATGACCCACATAATTGAGTGGGAATGTGGCTTAATGATGACCCACATAATTGAGTGGGAATGTTGCATTTTGATGACCCACATGTTTGAGTGGGAATGTGGCTTATTGATGACCCACATACTTGAGTGGGAATGTGGCTTATTGATGACCCACATATTTGAGTGGGAATGTTGCTTATTGATGTCCCGCATATTTGAGTGGGAATGTGGCTTATTGATGACTCACATATTTGAGTGGGAATGTGGCTTATTGATGACTCACATATTTGAGTGGGAATGTTGCATTTTGATGACCCACATATTTGAGTGGGAATGTTGCTTTTTGATGACCCACATAATTAGGTGGGAATGTGGCTTATTGATGTCCCGCATATTTGACTGGGAATGTGGCTAATTGATGACCCACATATTTGAGTGGGAATGTTGCATTTTGATGACCCACATATTTGAGTGGACATGTTGCTTTTTGATGACCCACATTTTTGAGTGGGAATGTGGCCTATTGATGACCCACATGTTTGAGTGGGAATGTGGCTTATTGATGACTCATATATTTGAGTGGGAATGTGGCTTATTGATGACCCACATATTTGAGTGGGAATGTGGCTTATTGATGTCCCGCATATTTGAGTGGGAATGTGGCTTATTGATGACCCACATAATTGAGTGGGAATGTGGCTTATTGATGACCCGCATATTTGAGTGGGAATGTTGCTTATTGATGACCCACATATTTGAGTGGGAATGTGGCTTATTGATGATCCACATATTTGAGTGGGAATGTGGCTTATTGGTGACCCACATATTTGAGTGGGAATGTGGCTTACTGATGACCAACATATTTGAGTGGGAATGTTACATTTTGATGACCCACATAATTGAGTGGGAATGTGGCTTAATGATGACCCACATATTTGAGTGGGAAGTGATTAAGTTGAAAAAAGGTATGGCCTATCTTGATCCTGTCTTTTTGTCCTGCTTTTGAAGGTAATGGATAAGCCTTCATGTGTTCTGCCATTTTTACAAAAAAACAAAACAGCATTTTAGCCACGGCACGACAAAACCAACAAAGTGGCATGTGCACCCAGCGAGGACACAGATCAGCATGTGCAGCCGCCCAGTCTGATCAGACTGGGCGGGTGCCTAGGCTGATCGAGTCTTTGCTACGCGCATATGCTACTTTGTTGGTTTTGTCGTCTCGCTGCTCATTTATGTTTACTACCCTGGACAACATAGCCCTTCCGAAACGGGTTCTACTCCAAAAGAAAAGAAACGAGACTCAAATCCAGGGGAGCAAATTAGTTCTTTAAAGAGTTGAATCAGGCAAAAATTAACATGGCGAAGTTGTCTCCCCTGAGAGTGTCCGTTTACCTTAAAAAACCACAAATGCGTTCAAACATCAGTGTCGAAGAACAACGCAAGAGCAGTCTAGTAAGTGTCTTTACTGTTTAGGTAAGATTTCTTTGTGAAATTTTAGAGTAAATAGAGTAACTCTTCTGAAGTATTAATTAACATACCAGATGTTGGTAAAAGTTTCCCTAGATTAATGCTACTGATTGTTTGGGTTATTTTTGGTTTTGTTTTCATGTGTTTCATGCGCTCGAAAGCGCAAGCCAGTATTCAAGTGGTTTAGTGATACCGAGTTATTTTCGGAAGAAACGATACGTCACGCTTAGTCGGAAAATACCAGGAGAATGTGTACACAGTGAGTGTGTACTGCAACGATTCGTTCTAAACTTTTTTAGGGCAGCAATTAAGCCAAAGAGATCGGAAAGTTCGTTCCGGTTTGAGACAGCATTTCTTCATTATTTACTTCCCAGACATAACAAACAAATACCTCGTCCGATTTTGTCTATTTTTATCCATATTCGATTTGCCTCATCTGCTAAAAATAACGATGGAAACTTTACTCTATTTTTGATAGTTCATGTATTTTTTTTTTAATATTTCCGTTAAAAAGCACGATTTTCTTTTACAAGTGCCTTGAACTTGGCCATATTTCGTTTGCTTTTTATAAACTGATGGCATAAAAAATGAAACTGTGAATGCAATGCAAAGTACTTGGCTTTGCACCCTAAGAAATATACCAAAACTTGTGTGAGAAACAGTGTTTATATATAGCTTAGCGCAAAGCATTAGCTTTTCCAAAAATCATGCAGCGGCGTCGCGAAAACTAGGCCTTAGGGCATCGCATAATCTGACTAGTCAGAGCTGCCGGCACACTGTCCAGCGCCGATGCATTCGTTGGATCTGATCAGTCTTTTTCGGCATATATATATTCTTCATCTTTCATGCTGAGGCCAGACTGATCAGACTGCGCTTGTGCCAGAGTGGGCTGATCTGTGTATCAGTGTAAAATCTGAAAGAGCAGAGTTCAAATTTATTGTTCAAATCTAGAAACAAGCGCTTTTGACGATTTTCTTCCCTTATCACATTTACTGAAAAGAGATAAATTTCATTTGTCAGGAGTTCATGGAAATACGAACGCGATGGGTTCCGTGCTTTTTTGTACCCAAATGGTGTAAAGCAAGCTATTGTCCCAAACAACAGCAGCATGCATTTTCTTCTCAGTGTGTCAAGATTTTGTTCCAGTCACTGCCACTGATGCCACTTAAACCAAAAATAAACTTCAGTAAATATAAATTTATTGTCTTCTTTTGATGCCAAGTTCAGATGTGCCAAGATTCCATAGGCATGGGTTTGAAACAGCCTTTCATAAAATTTTGATTCAGACTAAGTGTAACTCAACAGCCGTGAAGAAAAGACTTGAAATAGGTCCATATAGTTATTTTTCTTGAGACATGCCTAAAACGGCCGGCCAAAACGTCGAAAAACTGTTTGTTTTTTTTGTTGGTGGTGGCGTTTGTGTGTGTGTGTGTGTGTGTGTGTGTGTGTTTAAATATTTGTTTTTCAAATAAATTCTACACTTGTTTTAACCTTAGACCCGTGGATAATGCCACCATTAAATAAGTTAGAAATCAAATACTTTGCTAAATAAAAGTTAGCAACAGAAAGTGCACTAACAATCGGGTTCACTTCAATAAACAACTCATGAAAATTTCACTGTCTTAGCTGGACAAGCCTTCCTTTTGAAAGGAAATTTTATATTTATTTTTTTCTTTATCTTTTCATTAAAATTATTTTTTTAAAGGCCTGGATTTTGTTCTATCATTTTGATTGACCCCCCCCCCCAAGCTCCTAATCACCTCATTATTAGGGTCATAAAAAATGCTGTACTGAAAGCACTGCCAGCCTGTGGGGCCCAAGTGGGATAAATTCATGCATCAGTCAAAATGTGAGAGATCAGAACAATATATTCTATAATTTGTAAAATATAATTTGCTGATTAGCAGTCAAAAAGTACTCAAATATCAACTTGAAAAAAAGAGAAAGAAAGATAAGAAAAAAAGATAAGGAGAAAAAAATAATAATAAAAAAAAAGAACTGAGGGAAGAAAGAAAAAAAAATGAAAATTTAATATATTTTACAAATGTTTTCTTGCATTATCACTTAGTGCTATAACATTTTTATATATTTTCTAAAATGTTAAGCTTAATTTTACTTTCTTAAATTTTATTTTTTGCTCACCTGTCAAGGTGAGCTGATAGTATAGCCTTGGTCCGTCGTCCGTCGTCGTCGGCGTCGTCGGCGTCCACACTTTTAAACATCTTCTTCTCAGAAACCACTGGGTGGATTGAAGCCAAATTTCATATGGAGCCTTAACAGGATGGGGGGACGAAAGTTTATATATTTGGCCCAGGTCACATGACAAAGATGGCCGCCGTGCCCATATATGGTAAAAACCCTTCAAAAATCTTCTTCTCCATAACCAAAAGGCCTATGACCTTGAAACTTGGTATGTAGCATCGAGCATGCCGGCCCATCATGGTTTATACAAATCATGACCTTCCGTTGACCTTGACCTAATTTACGGCATTGTCAACTTTGGTACGTTAGGCTTTTACATGGGAAAACGCTTAAACAGTGGATTTCTCAGAAACTATTTAAGTCTAAGGTACAATACTTGGTATACATGGTCGACTAAATGACCAGATGAAGATATTATGTCACTAAAGGTCAAGGTCATTCCGTCGGACCATCCGTCGTCAAGATTTTCAAACATCTTCTCCTCTGAAACCACTGGGCCGATTGAAGCCAAATTTCATATGGAGTCTCAGTGGGATGGGGGAACGAAAGTTTCTACCCGGGGTCTGGGTCACATGACCAAGATGGCCGCCATGTCCATATATGGTAAAAACCCTTCAAAAATCTTCTTCTCCAGACCCAAAAGGCCTATGATCTTGAAACTTGGTGTGTAGCACAGGGCATGCGGGCCTATCATAATTTATACAAATCATGGCCTTGCGTTGACCTTGAATTAATTTACGGCATGGTCAACTTTGGTACGTTAGGCTTTAATATTGGAAAACGCTTAAACAGTGGATTTCTCAGAAAGTATTTAAGTCTAAGGTGCAATACTTGGTATACATGGTCGACTAAATGACCAGATGAAGATATTATGTCACTAAAGGTCAAGGTCATTCCGTCAGACCATCCGTCGTCAAGATTTTCAAACATCTTCTCCTCTGAAAGCACTGGACCGATTGAAGCCAAATTACATATGGAGTCTCAGTGGGATGGGGGAACGAAAGTTTATACCCGGGGTCTGGGTCACATGACCAAGATGGCCGCCATGCCCATATATGGTAAAAACCCTTCGAAAATCTTCTTCTCCAGAACCAAAAGGCCTATGACCTTGGAACTTGGTATGTAGCATCGGGCATGCCGGCCCATCACAGTTTATACAAATCATGACCTTGCCTTGACCTTGACCTAATTTACGAGATGGTCAACTTTGGTACATTAGGCTTTTATATGGGAAAACGCTTAAACAGTGGATTTCTCAGAAACTATTTAAGTCTAAGGTACAATACTTGGTATACATGTTCGACTAAATGACCAGATGAAGATATTATGTCACTAAAGGTCAAGGTCATTCCGTCAGACCATTCGTCGTCAAGATTTTCAAACATCTTCTCCTCTGAAACCACTCCGCCGATTTAAGCCAAATTTCATATGGAGTCTCAGTGGGATAGGGGAACGAAATTTTATACCCGAGGTATGGGTCACATGACCAAGATGGCCGCCATGCCCATATATGGTAAAAACCCTTCAAAAATCTTCTTCTCCAGAACCAAAAGGCCTATGACCCTGAAACTTTGTATGTAGCATTGGGCATGCAAGCCCATCATATTTTATACAAATCATGACCTTGCGTTGACCTTGACCTAATTTACGGCATGGTCAACTTTGGTACGTTAGGCTTTTATATTGGGAAAAAGCTTAAACAGTGGTTTCTCAGAAACTATTTAAGTATTAGGTACAATGCTTGGTATACATGGTCGACTAAATGACCAGATGAAGATATTATGTCACTAAAGGTCAAGGTCATTCCGTCGGACAATCCGTCGTCAAGATTTTCAAACATCTTCTCCTCTGAAACCATTGGGCCGATTGAAGCCAAATTACATATGGAGTCTCAGTGGGATGGGGGGACGAAAGTTTGTACCCGGGGTCTGGGTCACATGACCAAGATGGCCACCATGCCCATATATGGTAAAAACCCTTCGAAAATCTTCTTCTCTAATACCAAAAGGCCTATGACCTTGAAACTTGGTATGTAGCATCGGGCATGCTGGCCCATCATAGTTTATACAAATGATGACCATGTGTTGACCTTGAATTAATTTACGACATGGTCAACTTTGGTATGTTAGGCTTTTATATGGGAAAACGCTTATACAGTGGATTTCTCAGAAACTATTTAAGTCTTAGGTACAATACATGGTATATATGGTCAACTAAATGACCAGATGAAGATATTATGTCACTGAAAGGTCAAGGTCATTTTGTCGGTCTGTCCGTCATCAAGATTTTCAAAACATCTACTCCTCTGTAACCACTGGTCTGATTGAAGCGAAATTTCATATGGAGTCTACGTGTGATCAGGGAATAAAAGTTTGTTCTCAGGGTATTGACCAAGATGGCCGCCATGCCCGTATATGGTAAAAACCCTTCAAAATCTTCTTCTCCAGAACCAAAACGTGTATGACCTTGAAACTTGGTATGTAGCTTTGGGCACTCAAGCCCATTATAGTTTATACAAATGATCGTGCGTTGACCTTGACCTAATTTATGACACTGTCAACTTTGGTACATTATGTAGGCTTTTAAATGGGAAAATGCTTAAACAGTGGATTTTTCAGAAACTATTTAAGACTTAGGTAAAATACATGGTATATATGGTCAACTAAATAACCAGATGAAGATATTATGTCACTGAAAGGTCAAGGTCATTTTGTCGGTCTGTCCGTAATAAACATTTTCAAAACATCTACTCCTCTGAAACCACTGGTCTGATTGAAGCGAAATTTCATATGGAGTCTAAGTGTGATCAGGGAATAAAAGTTTGTTCTCAGGGTCTTGACCAAGATGGCCGCCATGCCCGTATATGGTAAAAACCCTTCAAAATCTTCTTCTCCAGAACCAATAGGTGTATGACCTTGAAACTTGGTATGTAGCTTTGGGCACTCAAGCCCATCATAGTTTATACAATGATCGTGCGTTGACCTTGACCTAATTTATGACACTGTCAACTTTGGTACATTATGTAGGCTTTTAAATGGGAAAATGCTTAAACAGTGGATTTTTCAGAAACTATTTAAGACTTAGGTAAAATACATGGTATATATGGTCAACTAAATAACCAGATGAAGATATTATGTCACTGAAAGGTCAAGGTCATTTTGTCGGTCTGTCCGTAATAAACATTTTCAAAACATCTACTCCTCTGAAACCACTGGTCTGATTGAAGCGAAATTTCATATGGAGTCTAAGTGTGATCAGGGAATAAAAGTTTGTTCTCAGGGTCTTGACCAAGATGGCCGCCATGCCCATATATGGTAAAAACCCTTCAAAATCTTCTTCTCCAGAACCAAAAGGTGTATGACCTTGAAACTTGGTATGTAGCTTTGGGCACTCAAGCCCATCATAGTTTATACAATGATCGTGCGTTGACCTTGACCTAATTTATGACACTGTCAACTTTGGTACATTATGTAGGCTTTTAAATGGGAAAATGCTTAAACAGTGGATTTTTCAGAAACTATTTAATTCTAAGGTGCAATATTTGGTATATATGGTTGACTAAATGACCAGATGAAGATATTTTGTCGTTAAAGGTCAAGGTCATTCTTTGACTTTTGTACAAGGTCATTGAGATTCTGTCACCCGTCAACATTTTCAAACATCTTCTCAGAGACCACTAGGGTCAGTTGAAGCCATATTACATATGGAGCTTCACCGGCTTAAAGGAACCATAGTTTGTTCAGATGGTCTTGGTCACTTGACCAAGATGGCCACCATGCCCATATATGGTAAAAACTCTTCAAACGTCTTTTTCTCGAGAACCGAAAGGCCTATAACCTTGAAATTTGGTACCGGTATGTAGCATTGGGCACTCAGGCCCATCATAGTTTATACAAATGATTACTGTGTTTCATATATTATGGAGCTTTAATACTGGGTCAAAGGAATCAAAGTTTGTTCAGATGGTCATGGTCGTATGAACATTGTGGCCGCCACACCCATTTATGATAAAAACCCTTCAGAAATCTTTGTCCAGAAACAAAGGCCCAGTGACCTTGTGGCTTGGTATATAGAATTGGGACTCAACATTAATCCCCAAGGGAGGGGGGTTATCTGCTCCTGCCCTGGTGCTATATACATGTATAAAAGCATTAAAATATATACCAGGACCAAGTGTCAGGTGAGCTACAGGACCATTGGTCCTCTTGTTTTATCTTTATAATTTCTATTTATTTATTTATTTTATTTTATTTTATTTTTTTGTGAAGTAAGTCAAATGTTCTGTTATTTAATACATGAGCCATTATAATAATCTCAAGAAGAAGAAAAAAATATATGCAAGATTTGAAGATGAAATTTTGTTTCACGGATCACTTCAGAGACCCAAAAGACTTCATTTTAAGTAGATTGTGAAACCTGTGTTTTGAGCAGTTTGATGATATTAAACATGTTTTTGACACCTTTTGAAAACAGTGAATTGGTCAAAGTTCATATGTTTTTATCTCCCTTTGTAAAATGAGGACATGAAATTTTGGCGCTCAGTGAAATTTATAGAAAAACATTTAAATATGTGATGTATTCTACTTTGTTTGGGCTGGAACTTTCAGATAATGTGTACTAATGTTTGGACTAGATGTCGGCCGAAAAATCAAATCAAAACAAGGACTTAGCACCGAGAAAAAAGAAAAAGTCGAAGCGTAAGGCGAACTCGCCATTGTCTGATACGGGACAAAGTGATCATGTAAACAATGGAATAAATAACGGATTCGGTAATGTGAGTAACACTAACAGTGCTTTTGTTTTCCCCAACCCGCAGAATACACAAGCTATAATGAATTTTTCACAACAAGGGACTCCTATCTTTGGTACAGCGCCCTTCCCGGGCCCTCCACCCGTTCAATCTCCAAATCAGATGACGTCGTATAGTATGCCCCCGCAGCAAGCCATGGGTCCACCAAGTTGGGCGAATGAAATTATGAACGACGTAAAACAAATAAAGCTGTCACTTGCCAAGCTGGATCAAATCGAGAAGACTGTAAACTCGATAAATGTCAAAGTGTCAGACTTAGAACTTAAAGTTAGCAATATGGAGGCAAAAGTGAATACAGTAGAACGTTCATGTGAGTTTATGAGCAGTGAAAATGATGACAGGAAGGCGGATCTAAACAGGGCCAAGTCAGACCTCACCAATCTGAAGGGTAAATGCGATAATTTAGAATCAAATGCAAAGGCATATATAGATAAAAGCGCCAAAATAGAAGCTAAGCTCACAGATTTAGAGTCAAGGTCAATGAGAGACAATCTCTTGTTTTATGGGGTGCCAGAACAGGGTGCTACTGAAAACTGTGAAAACATTATTAAGGCTATATGTGCTGAGAAACTGGAATTACCGGAGGCCCATAATATGGTTTTCGATCGAGTACATAGGGTGGGGAGTGCTAGTGGAAATAAGCCGAGGCCGATTGTTGCCAAATTTCATTATTTCAAGCAGCGGGAAATTGTCAGACAGACGTCATATGATAAAGCAGGGGTACTGAAAGGGGCGAACATTGGCATCGGAATTCAGTGGCCGCAGCAGGTTCGAGAGGCGCGAAAGACTCTGTATCCGATTATGCAACAGGAAAAGAGCAAGGGTAACACGGTAAAAATGGTGAGGGACAAGCTATTTGTAAACGGGGCTGAGTATGTGCCAGGTCAAACAGCAGCACGACAACAACAACCATAGGAATGTCAACAGGGGCACATCAATTTGATTTCTTGGAACATCAATGGTTTATTACGTAAACTGACTGACGTTGACTTTATTCAATACGTAAACAATTTTGATATTTTATTGTTTAATGAAACATGGTTAACAAAAAATAATGTTCTCTCTTTGGATATACAAGGTTATTGTTGCGAACATATTTTTGGGAATAAATCAGCTGGTGTGAAAAAAGGACGTTACAGTGGAGGACTGTCCATATATTATAAAGATTGTTTGAAAGACAAAATTAAGGTGGTAGAAAAAAATCAAGCTGGTATTATTTGGTTTAAAATTCTGAAAGATGTATTCTCATTCAATCAAGATGTGTATATATGTGCAACCTATATCCCCCCTTCGGGGTCTAAGGTATTGCGAAGTGAAGACACTGACATTTTTGAGCAGTTGGAACTCGATATTATTAAATATAGCAGGTTAGGTAAAATTTTCTTAACAGGTGATTTTAACTGTCGCACTGCAAACGAACCAGATTATTTAGATTTTGATCGTTATCTTGACGATGAAGACATTTTTATCAATCAATCGGTTTTACAACCTAGAGTAAACAAAGACCACGTGGTTGATTCACATGGTAGAAGGCTATTATTATTGTGTCAAAGTTCAAGGCTATTAATGGCAAATGGGCGTGTACATGATGACGCTAACAAAGGTGAACATACCTTTATGAGTCTTAACGGTCTTAGTGTGGTTGACTATCTGCTCGCAAATCCCAGCGATCTCGAATATTTATCCAGTTTTCGAATTTTAGACTTTAATGAATTCTCCGACCACGCTCCGTTATTTTTTTCTTTCCCGTCACGCACGTCCGAGCGAGAATCACGGGCCCAGGAAAATCCGCGTGCCAAGTTAAAAATAGTCTATGACGAATCAAAAGCCGATTATTTTAGGTCAGAGCTCATGAATAATAATGAGGTTTTACAACGGCTAATTGAATGTGTAAATAATAACGGCCCGGTAAATAGCATTGTAGACTCTTTCACCGATCACATGTACACAAAAACTGCACTTGTTTATGGTAAAGAAATATTTTCAAAAAATAATGTAAACATACAGTTTTCCAGCAATAAATGGTTTAATGAAGAATGCTCAGAGGCAAAGAAAGAATTTAAGCAAGCAAGAAATTCATTTATCAGGCACAAAAGCGTTATAAACAGGCAAAGATTTATAGCTATGCGAACAAAATACAACCGAATAAAATGTAAAGCTAAGCAAAAATACAAAATAAACGAAGGATTAAATATTTGCGACATGGCCAAAACACAGTCCAAAATTTTTTTGGAAAACATTAAAGAAAAAATTTAAAACTAAATCACGCGAATCTGAAACATTAACAGCAGATGAATTAATGAACCACTTTCAAACTGTTTTTGGTACTGATAATGAGATATTACACCCCCACCCACAAACCCCTGCCTCGTCGCAGCAAGCCCCACCCCCATCCCAGCCACCGCAACCTTCGTCTCAGCCAGACCCGCAACTTGATGCCGAGATAACAGAAAGTGAACTAAGGGACGCAGTTTTTCATCAAAAAAATGGCAAAAGTCCTGGCTTAGACAATTTACCAAGCGAGATTTTTAAGATATCTTATGATATTATTAGTCCCTTTTTACTTAAACTCTATAATAGATTATTTCAAAATGGGGAGTACCCTTATAGCTGGGGGGAAGGGATAATCTGTCCAATATTTAAAAGTGGAGACGTTGATCAAGCGGAAAATTATAGGGGGATAACTCTTATCAATATTATGGCGAAAATTTATCCTCAAATATTATTAAACAGATTGACTAAATGGTCAGAAAAGGAAACTAAAATATCACAAAATCAGTTTGGATTTCAAAAAGGAAAATCAACTGTAGACTGCATTTTTACTTTTTATTCAATCATTTCAAAGACGTTACACGAGGGTGAAAAACTATACTGCACCTTTATCGATTATGAAAAGGCATTTGATAAGGTAGATAGAGCTCTTCTCTGGCAAAAACTCGTTTCTGAAAATATTAGTAGTAAGCTTGTGAAGGCTATTTCTTCCATGTATTCTGTAGTTAAATCTTGCATTAGATACCGCGCCTCATATTCAAATTTTTTCACATCTAACATTGGCCTTAAACAGGGTGATCCGAGCTCCCCGCTTATGTTCATGCTATTTATTAATGATATTACCCAAAATATAAACTCTGACTTTGACAGTATATTTACTATTGATGAATTACAGATATTTATGCTTCTGTATGCTGACGATGCTGTAGTATTTGCGAAATCTCCAGAAAAGCTACAATCCATTCTTAAAGATGTGGAAGCATATTGTAAAACCTGGGGTCTAAAAATTAATACAGCTAAAACAAAGGCGATGATTTTTGAAAAAGGACGCCATACAAGCTTTGATTTCTTTTTAAATGATACCAGATTAGAACTTGTTACTTCATTTAAATACTTAGGTATTCATTTTTATAAAAATGGTAATTGGGCTCGAACACAGAAACGAATAGCTGAACATGCATCATACGCGCTGCATAATCTCTTTTCTCTTTTTAAACAAATAGAACTACCTGTTTCTGAGAAGTGTAAACTTTTTGACACTTTTATAGGTTCCATTTTGAATTACAGCGCAGAAGTGTGGGGTGCTCATGACGCTAAAGACGTCGAAATTATACATACCAAATTCTGCCGTTGGATTTTGCACGTTAGAAAATCAACAAATCTAACTGGTTTGTACGGAGAATTAGGGCGCGTACCATTTAGTATATCAAGGAAAATTCGAATGATAACATACTGGATTAAATTACTTAGGTTACAGGAAAATGCTCTCCCTCGAAAAATTTACATTATGCTTAAAAATGACGCTAATAATAATGTTTCTTACAGAGGGTCTAACTGGGCTTATCAGGTCAAGTCACTCTTGGATGAACTAGGTCTTTCCTATATATGGCAACAACAGACAGATATTACTATTCCTCTTAACTTAATAAAACAGCGTATACTTGATTCATATTACCAAAGTTGGTATGCAAACATTAACAATTCTAATCGACTGCAGATGTACTCACGATATAAACATAACTTTCAGTTCGAAGATCACTTAGATTTTATATATGAGAAAAAATTTAGAACTGCTCTTACAAAATTTAGACTTTCTTCCCACGATTTAGCCATCGAGCGTGGTCGATATGAAAATATACCGAGAGATGAAAGAATATGTAAAAATTGTAATTTAAACATGGTTGAAAACGAGTTCCATTTTTTATTGGTTTGTCCGAAATATAGAGATCTAAGACGAAAACACCTAAAAAAGTATTATTGCCATTGGCCAACACTAAATAAGTTTGATGACCTAATGAGTAACACTTCAAAACCGGTGATTATCAATTTGGCTAGATTTTTGTATTTTGCTATGAAGTTAAGGGATATTGTATAAGACGTAAATATGACTATGAATATGCCATCTTATTTATATATGAATAAAGTATCCACTTGCTCCTATGCTAATATTTGATATATGCTATGTTTTCATGTTCTCATGTTCTGATGTAGGCTAGAAACATATTTTGTATGTTTAATGCTGAATAAATTTATTTGTATTTGTATTTGTATTTTACAAGAACTGAGACTGTAGATCTTTTGGTTTTGGACTGTGATTGGTAAATTATGGATTTATTGTTATCAAGATTTTGTTTTCACAGAGTGAATAATTTTATTTTGGCTTCTCTAATTAAGAATTATATTTGTGAAAAGGGATAGATGTGAACTTACGATTTTGTAAACATTACCAGAATATACTATGTATCTAAACTGTTTTTCTACATCAGACTTTGATGATTACAAATGCCAATAATTAGATCAAGGTATCTCTGTTATTGAATTCCCCCATTTCGGGCCTCCCATAGAGACTGCTGGGACACTGGTCTAGAGAAGACAGGCTAGCCAGAGGAGGCTGTTTGTTGGATTAGATTTACTAATGACAAAAATTCAGGTCTTTAAATAGTAGACGAATTAGATTTATTTCAAACTATTGTTTTGGATTATTTTCAATTAATGTATTTATTTATTTTTGTATGTATTACAGTTTTATTATTTCAGAATATATTTCATTTGCACTGTTAAAATACTATTTGGAGCACGTTATAAGCACACTTGCCATAAAACGCAAACTTAAGCGTGAATGTTGCGTATAGAAGAAGAAGAAGAAGAAAATTTATTAGCCTCGTAATAGGTCCATGGAGGCTCGAGGCCATCCTCCATAAACCTTACAAAACATGAAATAATGTATTTACAGCAAGCCATAAGACTCTTGAGCAAATACAACATATTACAATACTTATTATGTCAAGCGGACAGTGTAACTACGTGGCATACAAGGATAACCATTATTTGATTATATAAAGATGTAAACAGAACTTACAGATGTCGAATGGTGACCTTGAATTAAGGCCACCATACAGCACCTGTAACTCTGTAATACACGTACTCACGTTCTCCGATCCCAAGCCTTTCCGAAACGAAATAAAAGACATGGGAAAAGGAAAGTGTGACGAACGTTCTTGAAAAAGGAACTGTTCAAGCTAAGTATTTACATATACATAAATAAGAACATGTATATTCATATATTATACATATTGCTACAGTACACAAATACAGATTATTAGTTCACAATGGCTGTGAGATACAGACCTTTATTTGGTATAGCTTTGATCTTAAAGAAATCCAGTATTTCATATATGATGTTACATTACCCATAAACTTTATTACATAACTATATTCAAATCAAACTAATATATCATATCATTTAGTACCACTTCGTTATGCCTTTTAAAACTTTTGAACGTATAACATGCCAAATTCCTAATATCTGTTTTATTGTTAGATTTTAGCAACTGTATTGTTTTAAACATACTATTACCTCTTGTATAATACGGTATTATATAACTCCTTCTAAACTCCCTATATAATGAACATTCAATAATAAAATGGAACTCATCCTCTAATCTATCACATATTTTACATTTCCTATTTTCTCGTAGAATACTTTGAGGTTTTGCCCATCTACCTACTTCTATTTCTAATCTATGGGAGGAGGTCCTAAGTTTGCTTAAGGCTATCCTAAATTTTCTTATATTTACTACATCCAAATACTTTTTAAAATCAAAACTTGCAATTTCCCTATAAAATATAGCTCTACTCGATTCATTTAGCCTTTGATGCCAGTCCTGTACGAAATTATCCCGAAGCCTCTGTTTAAAAATTTTCAAAAATATCTTTATATCACCTACTCCTTGTGCCTCCCATACATGATAAAATCCAAAATTAGATAGAGTGTGCTTAACGAGACCAGCCCAATTTTTTATATTAGGATTTTGATTTAAATCTGTTAGCATTTGTTTATATATATGTTTAATATATCTCCTGTCGTCTGCATTTATTATCTTAAACCAGTATTTTATAACGCTAAATAATCTCCTAGTATAATAATTAACCCTTCCTAATTCTCCGTAGATAAAATCGTTTTGTGTTGAAGATTTAACCCCTAATAATTGTTTACAAAACTGCATATGCACTCTTTCAATCTTATCTGCTCTAGAAAATCCCCAAACCTCACAGCTATAATTTAAAATTGGCGTAACTAGTTTATCAAATAACTCTAAACGATGTCGTGGAGTAATGTTAGTGAATTTATAAAGATAACTATTTAGTTTGAATATGGCTTTCTGGGCTTGACCAGCTAACTTAGACTGACATTCTGAAAATGATCCACCGGTTGTGAAAACTACACCTAAGTATGAAAATTTATTAACTATTTCTAAGTGAATATTATCATAATAAAAAGCAAGGGTTCTAGATAGTATTCCTCCTTTTCTAAATATTAAAATTTTTGTTTTATCCGTATTCACTTTTAATTTCCATCTTTTACTATAATCATATAATATATCCAAACTTGATTGCAATTCTTCAGCTGATGCTGCAAACAGTATTATATCATCTGCGTATAAGAGTAAGAACAATTTAACCATACCTATTTCAATTCCCTCATACCCTTTTTGAATATACACTTCTTCTAAATCATTTAAATACATAGCAAATAAAAATGGAGACAGACACTCACCTTGTCTAACGCCTAACATAGATTCAAAACCTTCACTTACAACATTGTTAAGTTTTACCTTCGATTTGACATGTTCATACATTGATTTAATAACATTCAGAATTTTCCCCCTTACTCCTATTTTAATTAATTTATACCATATAACATCCCGATTTACATAATCAAAAGCTTTGGTGAAATCTACAAATGCACAATATAGCTTGTTGCCACAGTTTATAAAATGATTGATTAATCCATGTAAAACAAAAATATTATCCGTTGTGCTCATGTTTGCCCTAAACCCTGCCTGAGCTTCTATATAAATTGAGTATTCTTCAGCCCATTGCGTTAATCTGTTATTTAGAACTCTAGTGAATAACTTTCCTAATGTACTTAATAATGTGACACCCCTAAAATTATTAACGTCATCTAGTTTGCCCTTTTTATGTATTGGAACTATATAACCTTCACTCCATTGTTCTGGAAAATAGCCAATTTTTAAAATTGTATTAAAAAGTTCATATAAATATGGAAATAATTGCTTAGCACCGTGAATAAAGAACTCATTTAGAAGTCCATCTGGGCCCCCACTACGATTTTGTTTCAATTGAGAAATTGCTTTTTGAATTTCATTACTTGTAATTTCAACATTTAATTCGTCAAACATTACTTGCGCCTCCTCGTTTACAAATCTATCATTGAAATATAGAATGTCTTCATCAGCTTGAAAGAAAGGGTCTTCTGGATTATTTATGGCTTTAAAATAATTATCAAATGTATCAACAAAAAGATTTTTAGGCTTTGGTGAAACTACTGACTCTTTCAAAAGCTTCCAATATTCCTTAGCATTCTTAACTTTCGCATTTAATAGTTTTGCAGTTTTTACCCTATCTTGTTCAATATTATACTTTCTTATTGTATTTCTATACTCAGTTCTAGCTTTTATCAAATTTTGTTTATTAATTTCGCTTTTACTTTTCCTAAATATATTTAACTTTCTATAAAAATCTTTTCTTTTATCATTGCACGATTCATCTAAATTTCTTGCACTATTCTCTTGTTCACGTTTTCTATCTGTATTATCTGACTGAAAAACTACCTTACCAAACAAAGGAGAACATACATTGTCCAATACATCAGCAAATGATGATATTGAAGCATCAACACCCTCTTTAGATTCTGAATTTCGTAGCGTATTAGTCAAATGAGATAATGAATTTTTAAAGCATTCAGAAGACAACGAGGCTATATAATTATCTTTAAGATTTTTATCCCATTTATAAATTTTATTTATAAAATTATGATATTTATCTTTTTCAATATTTTCAGATAGGAGTTTAGCTGAAAGTGAGAACTCTATTAGGCAATGATCCGACAGAATATTTGGGTCATGTATGTAAAAGGATGAAAATTCTTGGAGTAGTTCAATATTTACAATACAATAATCAACAATGCTACTGCCCCTACTGCCAACAAAAGTCATTGCACCAATATGTTTATCTTCGCAAACCCTTCCGTTTGCTACTCTAAGGCCAGACTGCTTTAAAAAATCCAGTAGCATATACCCATTAGAGTTAGTAGTAGAATCCTGTGATTTTCGTGGTATGCTTTGGTCCTGCACATAATCATCAGGCAATACATGCATATAATCATCGAGGTCCTCAGTAACATAGTCACACTGGTTACCTATCCTACTATTTAAATCACCGACTATCATAAAATTACATTTATTATTACATGTATTCTGAAAATGTACCAAATTATCAAGTAACTCATCGTACACATTTATATCAATTAGCCCTTGTCTACTTGAGTTTGATGGAGGGAAGTAGCATATACATAAGAACAAGTCATCTTTAAAATTAAAGAGATCACCTTTTATCTTAAGCCATATATGTGTATCATTACATTTCATCTCTAAGCTAACGTATGGGATGAAACAGTTTCTTATATACACAATTATACCACCAGAGTTTCTAGTGCAAGTCTGTTTCTTTTCAGTTCTGTTCAATTCAAAGTGTTCAAACCCTTCATAGTCAAAGTTAAAATTGTCCGATCCCCAGGTTTCTGTTATACAAATGATATCGTTTGTACTGAAAACATGTTTGAGCTCATCTAATTGTAGTTTGTTGTTACGTTTTGTAATCAGCCCTTGAATGTTTATCAACGCAAATTTTATATGTGTCCTATCACTGTTTGTATTTGTATTCGTAACACTGCCCTGTCTGTCCTAATGCTCTGATTGTTGTGACTTGTTTGTATCACCAGTATTTGTCTGCGTCTCTATGTTTGTTGTCTTATCTAATGTATTACCTGTACTGTTAGTACTATTTTCACTTTGTATTATGTTTTCTGAGGCACTATCCTTTTTCCCACTGTTGGTATTATGTTGTGACTGTTTCGATTTTGAATTTGTTGAACGACCCTTGATTTCTTCGCGGATTACACTTCTCGGCCGCCCACGCGATCGTGGTCTCTCCACTGACTCGGAACGTGCGCGATATTTGTCAGATAAATTCCTTGAGACAGTTGATTGACTTCTATGAACGTATTCAGTTTTCTTTGTCATATTTTGATTAATTTCTCTTGGTAAATTATTGTTTGGATTAATCAGAGAAGGAGATTGTGGGGGAGATTTCTGTTGATTATACTGACTAAATTCTAATGTTTGTGAGCTTGACTGTGCACTATGCTGAGAAGGTTTCTGTCTATGCTGAGATGAGTCTCTGTCTGTTTTGTCCTGACTCATCATAGGATTTGATAGATGATTCCCCCGCGTATTTGGGATACTTGTATCTTTATTTAACGCCGTCTGACCTTGTAACGCACCAGCATATGATAAGTAAGATACTTGGGTCTGTGAAGGAGGTTCATACACTCTATTATTTGGTTGCCCAGTTATGTTTAAACTTAAATTAGGATTGTATGGTGACGGTGCTGAAGTCCACATCCTTGGAAACATTTGACTTTGTAATATTGGCGTATCAAATCGTACACCTTCCGTTTGATTTATAGGTTGTCCAGGTCCCCGAATATAGCTGTATGATACTTGTGATGGTGGTGGGGGTGGGGGTGGGGGTGGTGGGGGTGGTGGAGGTGGAGGTTGATTCACAGATTCTTCTACACACATATAACTAAGACCAATAGTTGCAGGTAATTTGATAAGATGATCCCATTGGGGAAATGAATCTTTAATAACTCGACCGTTCATGACGATTTTTGCTGGAAACTTTAATTGCACATTCGAATTTGGAGTGCGTCTTAGTTCTTTCACTTCTGGCCATAACTTTTTTCTGGCAGCAGAGATTTCCAGCGGATAATCTCTATCAATGGCATAATTTGTATTCTTCAGGCATTTAGCTTGCTTCATTACAGTCTCCACCTCTGAATGGTGTCCAAAAGTACACAGTATAGGTCGCCTAGGTACCCCACGATATCTGTTGTTAGTTAAGTCCCCTAATCTACACGCATATTCGACATAAATTTCATCTTCATCTTCAATCTGAAGCTGGTTACGAAGAAAATCTCTGACAACGTCAATTATACTATTTTCATTACGCTCCTCTATCCCATAGATAATGACATTTCTCTGTTTATTCTTAGTTTCTAGGTCTAAATATTTATACGACAGCTGTTGCAGTTTATAAGTGTTATTGTCAACATGTTTTACTGTCCTTTGGAGCCTCTCTGCTGTGCGGTTCGTACTCACTTGTATAGCTCTTATTTCATCCTGAGTTGTTTCAATGTTCACCAATTTAGCAAATATCAAGTTCAGTTTGTCATCTGTACCCATGTCATCGAAACTTTCCGTATTAAATCGCTTTCTCTTCGAAGGATTGTTCTGCGCATCATTTGTTTGACTGTTAGGATTTGAACCATTGAAGTTACCTTGGTAGCCCCCACTTGCCTGATTTTCTAATGTAGCGTACCTATTTTCTGTTGAAACTGTGTAAGCAAAACTTGGCCCATTTTGTCCGTCACTAACAATCTGCGTTTCTGCGTCTTCGTCCATAACACCCATATCAAGTGACTCTTGCATGGCTTAATTATACTTATATTATAAATTCAGTGTCAATATTTCAATCTAGTTGTTGTGTTTTGATTACACCAATTGGCTTCCGTAGATTTTTTTTTCGGACATGTAGTGTACTCTTTTAACTGTCTTTTCACGATGACACAAATATGCTTCCGTAGATTTTATTTTTGAGCAGGAGATGTTTCTTTATATTCAAATCCTCTAACAATATAACTAAAAGGCCTCAGGGCGTTGTTAGTATGGCCGTTCACATAATAATTATGTAAAATGTGAATATCAAAATTTATAAGTTTGAGATTTCTCACAGTTTGAAATGATTTATCTTATCAAATTCCGTCACAAAAAACGCCTGTGCACTGTCCGTTCAACTGTACTCAAACACACAGAACAAATGTCTAAAACTTAATTTATTTTCGCTAAAACGTCCGCAGCCCGAAAAAACGAGTTACTCTGTCCGCCATTTTTAATCGTTTAGTGCTAGGTCTACACTGAAATGCCGTAGAAATTATAAGTTTTGGGACAGATAGGTCTGAGCAAACAATGCAGACGTAAATCAGACTGCTCCTTTTAGGAGCAGCACTCTATGCCTTTCCATCGCCATTTTTGGGAGCAATAATGCATTTGCTACACCAAATTGTTTCATTTTAGGAATTACAGTAATTATTCTAGGTTTCCCGTCATTTCAAATTTTACCGTTATAATTATCACACAGCCGTTTGTCCGCCTGTACGGTCGATATGATAACTCGTAAAAACTTATATTTTCTCCCTTACAGAATGACAAACTTGTACAAATATAACGTATTTTACAAATTTGTGACGAAATTAGCAAAATTTGCAAACAGCGTAGATCCTGATGAGGCGGCTCATAATGAACCGCCTCATCTAGATCCACACTGTTTGCCCTCTAGTCTTTGAATTCTCAATATGAAATGTCTTGGACAAAGCATTTTTTTTAATTTTTGCAGACGTAAATTTTGTCGTCTGCTTTTTGTTCTTAAAGAGTTAAGCACTGAAGGAATGAACAAATGTAGACTATCATCTGTTCAAAGCAAAAGCGCAATAAATAATCTTTTTCTTGCACTTTTTAGAGCCTTCAAATTATTTACAATAAATGAATTTCTACCTGGAACTTGAATATATTTTGGCAGCCATTGTGTTAATTAGGCATGAAAGAGTTACCGTTATTGTCGTAAATTTTAGGGCACAAGCGCCTGAGAAAGCATTTAAGACAAGGAAAATATGCTGTTAAATAGTGTAGAATTGGGTAACTTCGGACATGGGGTAAATTGGGACATACCATTGCAAACAATGAAAATCCAAATGAGACGGCTCATAATGCGCCGTATCATCAGGATTTTCAATGTCTGGGCAGTTATTTTTGTTTTAGTTCCAAACAACTAACATATAAAGGAAACAATGTCACTGTCCGAATTTACCCGCTATCCGAAGTTACCTGACTCTTGGCTCGTTCAGAGTCTGGACAGTGCGTTAGAGCGTTACCCGTAAAAGTTATAAAAATTGGAACACCAAATGCAATGTAATTGTCCAAAAAATACACAGTTTGCATTTTTTACAAGACAGTAATGTGTCCAAACGATCCAGCAGGAATGGCAAACGGTGTAGACCCTGATCACACTGCTCCTTTCGGAGCCGTCTGATTTAGGTCTGCGCTGTTTGCTAAGATCTATCCATACCCAAATACTTATATTTTTATGGTATTCTACCCGCAATTGTGCTTTAGATAGTAACACAGTAAAAAAATCCGTAGATTTTACGGTAGAATACCTGGCAACCAGCTGCCAGTCCACTTTCCCATTATTTTTACGGGCGCCCGTATACATCGGCGGAATCATCACGCAGAGTAGGGTATATTCAGACAGGTATTGTTTTGGTCATATAGCCCTTCAAAATCAAGTGCGGTCAGTTAACCTAACCTTACCATGATCGTGAATTCAAAATTTCTACTGGACTACAGGCAGACGCCCGTAAAGATAAAAGGAAATGGACTGGCAGCTGGTTGCCAGATATGCTACCGTAAAATCTACGGAAAGTTTTTACAGTGAACATAAAAAGTCATGTTTACCGTAATTTTTAAGGCGTATGGTCACGCATCTATATTATTCCGCCAGAAAGAACATTTGTGACTTTTTTATTTGCTTCCCTAGTAGTAGTCTTTCCGAATTGCGACCGAACAGTTAGTGTCAGCACGGTATTTTTGCTGCTTTTGCGTTCATTAAGCATGAAGAGCTCTATATTACATCTGCAGGTATTACGATATGTAATAGAAGTTAGGAACTTGTTGTTGATATTTCTGGAATGTAGAATTCTCTGTTTCTTTGAGTGTTTTGGTGAGGTATTGTTTGGATTTATAGCGGATTTATGACGGACAATTTAAACTTAAGATGTACCTTCTTTATTGAGAGTACTTCCACCATCTTTACCAAGGGGAATAACTTTTTGTGACTTCCTGTTTGCTCTCTTTGACATCGAAACCATTCCAAAAAGGAAAAGGGGTCTACTCTTAAAGAAAAGAATTTGCTCCTATAGGAGCAAATTCTTTTCGTTAAGAGTTGACACCCTTAAGAAGTGTTTCAAAAAAAAATAAAAGACAGTTTGGGTTACTTCCCTTGAAAGTGTGCGAACTTATTTAAAGTCACATGAGGTGCGACCAACGCTGCCTGTCTACGACAGCTGGTACAAGTGCACATATTTTTGTCATTTTTTTTGTTGTTGTTTGAAGAGCGTCATTTGCTTCACTTTTGAGCTTACCATGAAAAGCAGGTACATGTATATGAAAACATGTTTGTTTGAAGCGTACATGTATGCATAGTTCGCAATTTTTCATCTAAGAAATCTCTGACGGTGCCGCGCACTGAATGCGCAGAGAGGCCAGGGTCTTTCATTATTTTTTTCTTTTTTTTTTTGCGACGGAGAGGATGAGTTGGACAGCGTTGCGACCCAGGCACGAATATTGCACTCACATCGAGCCGATCATTCACGGTTTCTAAAAAGAAGAAAAGAAGCGGAAGTTCTAGGAGCAAACTCAACTGACCTTCTGCAAGCAGAAGTTTGCTTTCTCACTTGTGCTGCGAGCAAGGCCCACTGGGTGGTTGACGTGATTTTGCGGCACTTTCAACTGTATTTCAGTGATATCGAACTTGTCAATTAATAAACAAGTGATAATGAAAGGATGTATGCAATGGAACCCCGTTTACAAGAACAGAATCCTGTCTTCAGCGGGACTCGGAGCTGGACTGCTAGCTTAGAAGGCCAACGCTCAAACCGCTTAGTTAGCGGGGATCCTGAGTAGCGGATAAACCTTCAGCGCTGAGAGACCAAGTAGTCAAGAGTCAGCGCTCTTAATGACTATGCCACAGGGACCGCAATCTGAGTTTCATTTTTCTCGCTTGCCGTTTAGATTTTTACGGTTCTTTCTTTCAGATCTTGTGCTGCCAATCGATCAAGGAATAATTCATAGCCCAAGGGAGACGATCAGACAGTGAAAGCTAGGTCGTTTAAAAAGAGGAAATGCTAATTATATTCTTACTTAATAAGGCCTTTCCCATGCTAATATATTGGCTGGCTGCGGAGACAGTCAGATGTCGAAGACTTAGATTCTTTAGGTGAATGGGTACACTTTCAGGGGCAACAACTCTGTCATTTTCTTGTTTGCTTCTCTCCTCTAGGGGAAGCAACTATAAGAAGAACTAGTTTGCTCCTCTAGGAGTAGACCTCCTTTTAAAAAATACGTCATCAAGAGAATCAAATAGGAAGTCACGAGCGTTGTTCCCTTTGTGAAGATCGCGGAAAAATATGGAGGTGTATCCAGACACAGTAAAGTAGAAATGATCCGCGACATACGAAAACCAGCAAAGTGGCTTTGCGCCCACTTCAGACTCAAATCAACCTGGGCATCTGCCAAGTTTGATCAGACTCTTCGTTAATTGCTCAAAAGGTAGCACAGGGTCTAAGCTTCCTCCATGCGGACACCGAAGACTCTGATCAGACTGGGCGGATGCCCAGGCTGATCCGGGTCTGCGCTGGGCGCACAACCAATTGTTGGTTTTGTCATGTCGCGGCTCAATTATCTCAAGTGTATTCGTTTCGCAAGGTTTCCTCCCATTGTGCTGTGACGTAATTTTGGTTATGTTGCTAAGAGTCAACAGAATATACTAATATGTGTGCAAACAAACAGCAATGGAAAATGTGACGACGTCATTGATAACTTCTACATATACATCGAATTCCTCTGCTCGTGATGACGTGATAATTCTAAGAAAGGGACCAGTTTTTGAAGCCATAAAATCATCTTTATTTCAAATTTTCGTCTATCCATTTTCGCTAATTATCATTTATTTAGTGGTTGGATTTATTGGGAATTCTGTAGTTGTTTACATATTTACTTGCAAATGGAAAATGTGCAAAACAGCTGTGTTCATCTTAGCACTAGCCTTTCTTGATATAGTCAGTTGTGGATTTAATATGACAGTAGAGTCGGCCATTTTGTGGAATGTGCTCACATTTGACCGTCATGTACTGTGCAAAGTCTCTCGTTTTACGACATACACAGTCAGCGCAGCATACTCGTTTGTGTTAGTCGCAATTGCCGTAGACCGATACCTGTTGGTCTGTCGTCCATTTAAAAGTATGAATCTTGGGATAGCGTATGCTAGGCGTACCTGTGTTTTTGCAGTAGTGTTGGCCGTTTTGACGCAGTGGCCTTCGTTGATATTTTACGGAACTATGACATATACAGTCCCCGTTCCAGGAGTTGTACCTACCTTTGTTGAGGGGAAAACATGTTTAATATCAAATCACTACTTAAAGAACAAGATAATACCATCAGCATTTAATTATTTCTTATTCGGCGGCCATGTTGTAATTTTCATTCTTCTTATCACATTCTATATTTTAATTGGTCGAAAATTATACATGGCGTCTCATTTAGTTGCGCCAATTCCTCGTAAGAAATTGAAAATGCTGCGAATGAGCGTGGTGTCTGCCATCACGGGAGTGGCACCCTCTACAACCACTAATATCAGGAATAGAGATTCCTACGAATATGAACAACAGAGAAATTCTGCGACTTCAGACGGCAATATAGAGCTGCCAGATATGTCAACTGATGTAACATTGTTCAGAAATTCAGTCGGACAAGAGCTTGATGGACAAGGTATTCAGTCAATAATTCCAAGTTCGCAAGCCGAGAAACACGCTGTGTCAAGAAAAACTCTAAATCTGGAACTTAAAGAAATTAGAAATTGCAGTTCGGAACTCCAAACGTGTTCATCCAAAAGTGAAGTAAATCTGCGTTGTTTGACAGCGTCAGCAACCCTTAGCACTGACACGCCGGACAGTGTCAGGCCGCTTCTAAACCGGAGTATAAGTGATAACTGTATTCTAGATATTAATTATGATCAGTGTAAAACACCTTCGGATATCAAGGAAACTTCACTGCGACAGAATACGGTAATAATGAGGATGGTAACATTAACCTTTATCATGAGTTATTTCCCTTTTCTTGTGATCGTGACTCTACGCTATTCCAATCCAGGAGATATTCCAGAAAAATTATCAAAGCCGGCGCTTATTGCGTATCATGTATTCTTACGCAGCTATTTCATCAATAGTGTGATTCGCCCTTTTATATACATATTCATGAATGAAGAATTCCGCCATAAAGTTTTAAATATTTTCCGTTTACTAAGCTAGAGTAAAGTGATCGTCTCACTGGACACACAACGTTGATTCAGCGTACGTTGAATCAACGTTGTTTCAACTTTGTTTCTATGTTGATTCAACGTTGTGTGCGTGCTGGGAATTTATAAACGTGAAAACCGTCATAGCGCATTTTTCCTTGCTATTTGTATCAAAGTTAAACGTCTGGCATGATCAGGAACTAATACAATCGGATCCTATATTCAGCCCTCAAAAGCAAAAGGGAACGACGTTTATACATAAATTGACAGCAGGGGCCGTATTTATAAAACGACTTAAGTGGTTGTTATGATGCTGCTAAGGCTGAATTTCTGTAAAGGAGATTCCCTACAACTATGAAACTTGCTCTGGAGGAACAGTCTGAAAAAGACTGTTCCTCCAGAGCAAATTTCATAGTTGTAGGGAATCTCATTCATAGAAATTTAGCCTTAGCAACAGCATAGCAACGCCTTCAAAATTCAAGTTCTTTATTACTCTTAGGTTACACAAATATGTAACAACATAAGGAGCAATCAATATGAGCATTTCAGAACAACTTTATGGCGAACATTTTCACATCAATTCAAACATACATACTTGAGGGCAACATCGTAGGTAGTATGTAATAAGAGCTGAAAATAAAGTTTAACTATTCAGAGAAAGAAAAAGAAAGAGAGAGCGAGAGAGTCCAGCAGGTACACAAGGTTCAATCAACCTTGAATAAACCCTTAATAAACCCTTAACACCTATTTATACCTATTCTCAGAATAGACAATCAAGTGCCTAAATTTGATGTCTTGTTGTCTAATTACTTATCAAAAGTACAACCAACTGCTAGTAAACACTTCCACTCTATGTAATAGATGTGTTTATCCATTTACAATAGCTTGGACGGACACACGGCGCCAAGTGTGTGCAACTATGGTTACGTACCGTTGAGCCATTTGGGTAACGTCGATAAGAGAATTGAACTGAACTGAACTGAAATTTACAATAGCAGATTAAAATATTTAGTGACAAGGTTGTTTCATTATATATGGTATAAGAGGCTGAAAATGGAATAAATTGCATGTCTGTCTACATGATACACATGACTACGTCATGTTTACCATAAAATATTTGTACTTGCATAGGAAACGAAAGGTCCAATTAGTACGTAATATGTTTTCATTAAAAACTGCATAACAATTTCTGTTTCCCTAGCAGCAATGTCGCGAAAATGCATGTAAGCTACGTTATGTGCATCTAAACGAGTAGCAGACATGCAATGAGACATGTTTCACCTCAATATAAAGTAGCATTTCATGTATTTATGTCTGTTAAAAGCAATTAACCACCACATGTACGAATGCGCTGAATATTATGTAAAGCATTTTCTTCTTAGCAATACACATTTATCAGAATGGATAAGGATGTAAGCTACGTTATCAAGGTTTTGAATTAACTTTAGGTGACGAGAACTTTTCCTGCATTACTACTAGTTTTGCTTATATAGGAAGTGAGAATACTAACAAAAACTCTTAGCCAGCTCTTTCCTTGCACGAAATATGCCAAGTCATGTAGTATAATGTAAGCTACGTTATGTAAGCTACGTTACTGGCGTTTTTGCATAATGTCATTGATGCACTACAAAACTAAAGTATGTAAGCAGTGACACACGCATACCACCCGCCAGCACCACCGCCTGATGAAACCAACTTAACACATACTTTAATGGATACTTAAATGGACCCATGAATGGATGGACAGACAGGTAATTAACATCAAACCATTAGTTAACATAGTCCACAGCAGAAGCTTTGACGCAACTGTTACATATGAGCCGCGACACGAGAAAACCAACAATGTGGTTGTGCGCCCATCGCAGACTCAGGTCAGCCTGGCTAGCTGCCTAGTTTGATCAGACTCTTCGTTAAGAGCTCAAAGGGTAGCTAAGGGTCTAAGCTACCTTCATGCGGACAGCGAAGACTCTGATCAGACTGGGCGGATGCCCAGGCTGATCTGAGTCTGCGCTGGGCGCACAACCACATTGTTGGTTTTTGTCGTGTCGCGGCTCCTATGTTTCTTAGTCTGTGACCTTGACCTAAGGTTACATGTAACATGATCATTCAAACGATGTAAATTAGTATATTCATAAATTATCTATCCTGTAATAGCACTTAGTACGAAAGAAAAGTTTAATTTAAGGTCTCGGGGAAAAAAAGAGAACGAATACAGAACATTTAGGCAAATTTCAATGTCTTACATACTGACAGACGGACAAACGGATGGAAAAGGGAGAAATAGTTACAAAACGGCATGGCTTTCAAAGTGTCTGAGTAAGTGTTTAGGACAAACTGTATCTGAACTCAGAGATTACAGACGTCATTCAAATACATATGGAAACAGCAGTTACATTACTTGACTCAATTAGATGCTTTTGATTTAAACCGATCTGTGAATTAACTTTAAAAAATTGGGAAATAAGCAGCGCTATTATTCATATTTCATTCAAAAAAAACTTGCTATCGTGTACAAGAGTTATGTTTCTCTGGTTTTGTAGGCTACGTTATCCTTTTCATTTTAATTCTGCGACTGTAAATGCTTGCATCTTTGTAAGTTTGTCCTTGCTAATTCTACACAATATAAACATTAAAAACACTTTATAAGAAAATATTCATAGGTATTGTAGTTTCTGAGATCCGATTAAAATTGAAATGGAAAATTAACAAATATTTAGTAAAAATACATGAGACAAGTAATGTGTCTTTATCTATAATAATTGAGCCGGACGCGAGAAACCCAACAAAGTGGTTGCGCGCCCAGCGCAGACTCAGATGAGCCTGGGCATCAGCCCAGTCTGATCAGAGTCTTCGCTATCCGCATGGAGGTATCTCAGATCCTTAGCTACCCTTTAAGCGCTTAGCAAAGAGTCTGAGCAGACTACGCGGATACCCAGGTTAATCTGAGTCTGCGCTGGGCGCACTACCACTTTGTTGGTTTTCTCGTGTCGCAGCTCCTGCAATGGAAAAGTGCCTCACACTCAGAACCGTTGAGCATGAAACGCACAGTCGAATACGCTTACAATGTTATCTGTCAGGTTTTCTTTCTCTCAATGCCTTGAACATTGGAATTTTGATTCACAGTTGTCGCAGCAACTACCCAATATAGAACTATCATATTTGGTAATCAGCCTACTGTGGGTTATTTTATCTTGGTATTGATCTATGTTCTTCTGTTCGTTTCTCATTTTCTTTCTTTCTTGAACATGCAAATTCGCTTCACACATTCCTGAGTAGCAGCAGCAAGAGCCAGGATCTTCAAACTTGATATGAGCCGCGACACGAGAAAACAAACAAAGTGGTTATGCGCCCAGCGCAGACTCAGATCAGCCTGGGCATCCGCCCAGTCTGATCAGAGTCTTCGCTGTCCGCATGGAGGTAGCTTAGACCCTTGGCTACCCTTTAAGCGCTTAGCCAAAAGTCTGATCAGGCTGGGCAAATGCCCAGACTGGTCTGAGTCTGCGCTGGGCGGACAACCACTTTGTTGGTTATCTCGTGTCGCGGCTCATATACTGGTTCATATAGATAATGAATAACTGCACCGAGGGGTTTGAGACGCAACCTCCATGTTTTAATGCTTCCGTGTTTTTGTTTTAATTCTCTGTCTTAGTGGAACAATGAAAGTTTGTGACATAAAATTTCCAGAAGTAAAGCCCACCTGTATATTCAAAAAAAAAAAAAAAAAAAAAAAAAAAAACAGTCATACATACCTATCTTGCTGTAGCTTTCAAATGAATAAAGGTTTTCGCATAAAATTTCTAGCGAAGAGGCGTTATAACTCTTCTCTATATATTCTAGGTTTCACACATGATGACAGATTTTCTACTGAGTTCCTCAAATCTGAGTAACGGTCTTGTTTCATTTCCTATAACCTCTATAATAAAACTCAACAAAAACGGGTGCTGCTGGAATTTTCAAAACACACCAAAAGACATTGTAGGCCTTGAAACGAACATTTGTGAAATTACACATATGATACTACTGTAGAAATTTAGTTGAAGTTCAAATTTTCAGTTGTTTTATTTCTTTGAGTAATAAACAAATGAGCCGCGACACGACAAAACCAACAATGTAGTTGTGCGCCCAGCGCAGACTCAGATCAGCCTGGGCATCCGCCCAGTCTGATCAGAGTCTTCCCTAAGCGCTTAAAAGGTAGCTTAGGGTCTAAGCTACCGTCATGCGGACAGCGAAGACTTTGATTAGACAGGGCGTATGCCCAGGCTAATCCAAGTCTGCACTGGGCGCACAACCACATTATTGGTTTTCTCGTGTCGCGGCTCAAATTAACTTTGATCAACTGACATTGCGCCTGCAGGAAAAAAATGACCTTTTTGGCCATTTCAGATTTCTCGAGCGACTTATTAAGATAGTCAGCTAACCCGTATGTTATCAAGACTGAATGTTTTGATATGATTTGCTGCGTTGTCGGGCTGAGACCTCTCCCATGGCTTCTGTTCTTTGTTTTGAAGGTACAATTCGGGACAAAGAGCAAAAGTCCTCTGACAATGGCAAAAGCTTCCAACAGGCATAAATCACAGGGTATAAACCAGTCCGCCAATTTTCGCTTCCTGCAGAGACTGTCCGTTATATCTGGCTTCCGTCGAGACTGTCCGCGTAATCTTGTTTCCTGCAAGGACTACTGTCCTCGAAAAATGACTTCCTGTCGAGACTGTCCGCGTGATTGCTTCCTGCGGAGAGCCTCGGCAGGAAGAAGAATCACGCGTACAGTGTGCAGGAAGCCATTTATCCTGTACAGAAGTCTCAGCAGGAAGCAAGAGATCGCGGACAGTCTCGGCAGGAGCCAAATATGACGGACAGTCTCTGCAGGAAGCGAAAATTGGCGGACTTGTTTATACCCGGTGTTAATTGGCAGCCATTAATGTTGCTTCGCTGCAAACTTATGACTGCACTGACACTGAAAAGGTGTTATTTTCTGCTTGACATTAGTATATGTCATTCCCATTCAACACATTTTCGACTGTCGCTGCGAATCCGTGCTAACTCTCTTATCCTCAGCATAGTCTGACAATCTCTACTTTTCTTTCTTTTTTTGATTTTTTCTCTCTGTCTGTCTGCTCTCTCAGCTCCCTTTCTCCAGTTTTTTTCTTTACTGTTTCATGTTCGGAAACTTTTCTCTGATATTTATTTTCATCATTTGTCCATCTGTCTTTGAAAGATGATATCGTTCATGTATTTACTTGATAATTTGGTTTGTTGTTTTTGACAAACTGTCGCCATGATGTATGCATGTAAGAAATGTTTAGGGAGAAGAACTTCATAAGTACTTGTGTTTTCGTTCCAATCCTATTATTTGTATTGTATCAATGTTTATATGTATTGAAAAAGTTTGAAATAAATATGTTTTAACCAAATTTTTTGACATCAACAAATGTTTTTGTCCCATATTTTTTAGTTCAAATTTGTAAGCGGATGTAGGTAACATCTGATAATTTTGCGTTTTACATTTTGGCGTTCGACATCAGCAAATGTTTTTGTCCCACATTTTTTTCTAGTTCAAATTTGTAAGCGGATGTAGGTAACATCTGATAATTTTACACCACACATTTACTAAGCTCTAAGCAGTTCTCTAAATATGTGCGTCATCAGCAGATTCGTATCAGCTCGAAATGATATATTCAGTTTTTTAATGCGTATGGATATATCGCCATGATTTTCCGCCATTTTTACAAAGGGGAATACTTTATGTGGTGTCTTGTTTCCTTTCCTGGGTTCGAGGTTATAAAACTTGAGAAGAATCTCAAACTCAAAATAAAGCACACCGATTGGCTGCTTCCGAGCATGTGCTCGGAAGCAGCCAATCAGTATGCTTTATTTTGAGATGTGTACGGAAGCAGCCAATCGGTGTGCTTTATTTTGAGTTCGAGAATGTACTCAAGCTTAAAATCTCTGGGCCTGGGCAGCAAAACCCTTTCCGAAAGGAATCTACACTTATAGGAAAGAATCTGCTGCCAGAGACGCAAATTCTTTCCTTTAACCCATAAAGCGCCAAAAATTAAAATTGTTGGATTGGCAAACAGTGTAGATCCAGACGAGGTGGCTGAGCCACCTCATCTGAATTTGCACTGTTCGCCCCCCTAGTGTTCGAATTCTCAATATGATATCGCTTGGACGAAACAATTTTTGAAATTCTGCAGACGTAAATTTTGTCGTCTGCTTTTTGGCGCATTACTGGTTAAGAATTGACTCCCATTTAGAAAAAGACAAAAATGGCAAAGGTACTTCCCCTTGTGAACGTCCGCCTAAAACAACAATGAACAAAGATCTTTTACGTAAATTGCGGTATCATTGCATTGATCTGTATTCATTAACGAAAAGAACAAAAAATGATAAAGAAAAACAAATCTTGGCCTGACTGCACAACAAAAATACTATGGTAATAATAATGTTTTGTTTCACGTTTGCTTTATTTTTTTTTTATTCATCTATTTATACACTGAATTTTATGTTTCTCTTTATTATTTATTTATTCATTTATTTATTATTCATTCATTTTATTTATTCATTTTTCTTTTACGGCCTTTTCAAGAATGTATCATTTATCTCAAGCCAACCATTCATCAAAGGTAGGCGAAACGAGAATATGACAAAACCGTAATTTGTTTTTGATTAACGTGTTCTTTTGATGCAATTTCTTAAAGGTGAGATTATAGTTACATACCGTGAAACCGCTCGAGTGAAACTATTTCACAAAAACAAATAACCCGGACATACCCTAGATCTTGTCACCTCTTCTGTGTGACCTGCGTAAGGAGCATCCGTAATTGGTGTAATTAGAAGACGCTCCTAATTGTGGGAATCTAGGGTAGAGTCGGGCAACTTCGGACAGCGAGTAAATTCGGACATACCACTGCAAAAAATGAAAATCCAAATCAGACGGCTCATAATGAGCCGTCTCATCAGGATTCTCACTTTTGCCCAATTATTTTTGTTTTAATTCCAAACAACTGACATATAAAGGAAACACTGTCACTGTCCGAATTTACCTACTGTCCGAAGTTACACGACTCTACAATACACGATCTAATTGTGGGAATCTACTATGATTAACCTTTACAGCGCAAGAAACGCAAATACTTGAATTTGCAAACAGCATAGATCCAGATGAGGCTCATGCTAAGCCACCTCATCTTGGTCTATACTGTTTGCCCTCAAGTCTTTGATTTCTCAAAATAATGTAGCTTGGATAAACAACTTTTGAGATTTTGCAGACGCCAATATAGTCGTCTTTTTATTTATTTATTAATCTATTTATACTCGAGGACTTTAAAAACGCCTCACCCCAAAATGTTATATGTTTTAGAAATTCTATATTTCAAATTAGTAAATATGACTAGGATATATCAGAAATCGTAAAACTAATCAAATTGAAGGAATGGAAAGAACGTATGTCATGCGTGACGACCTTTGCATTTAACCGATCAACGTCATTGTCTCGTCATTTTATTTACAACTCCTTCATGTTACAGCCCTTGACGTCGATTCCAGCTTTGCACTGAAAAATATCCTACAGCAAAAACACAAAATTAAAGCCGCCATAACTTTATGTGATGTCAGACAGCTTTTATTTGAAAAACTGGAACACACAAACTGGGATCTCAAAAAGTGATTTTCTGGAAAGCAACGTGATTTGACGTTTTGCACTTTATCTGACCAATATTCGATACAAACATCTTACAGATTTACTTCCAAACCGTCCTTCAGCATCAATGGATACTTTGATACCAGTACCAAATGTCTTTTTATCAGTGTAGTGAATGACGTTAACGTCATTGATTCCACCCTTAACGGACCGCTTAAAATTCACCATTAAACTATACGCAGTTCTAGAGACCATTGTGAGTCGTAAAATACTGTATGAGTAATTTTATTTCTGTCGTTTTCGAAGTTTGATGCCATGTTTAAAATATCATTATTGCATTCCACGTGCGTTTGTTTACCTCTCTTCCATTAGTAATTGTTGCAATATAGCGGAAGACGGGAACCACGCTATACTCCGACAAGCATTCGGACGGTGCATTATAACCGTTTTGGCGAAAATCCCACATTCTAAAACACCCTTTTGTCTTTGTCGCGTGTATTTAAACATTTTAAATTCTAAGATTGTACTGATAATTATCTGTGGTATTTGATATATGCATACAGTTTTATTTATCATCAGTTTTATTTAGGCTAATAATAAAACAAATGCAGCATTTCTGTTTCTTTCAGGTGAGGCGTTTTAAAGTCCTCGAGTATATTTGTTTTGGCGTTTTATAAGCGGGCTCCGCAAGGCTGTACCAGCCTAGTCTGATCAGAGCATGCACCAGTCGCTTTATTTTACATTTATCTGCCTCATCAAAGTAAAATCTGGGAAATTCTTTATGCTCTGACTAGGCTGTCGATATGGGCAGAGAATTTGGGTATGTGCGGATCATTTATTCCTTACTTTCTATGGGAATACCACCATACGTTTTTCGCCATTTTCACAAAAGAGAGCAAATTTTATGCGGCCCTGTTAGCTTCCCTATGGGTAGTAAAACTCTTCCAAAAAGGAAGAGTTTTACTACCTAGGGAAGCTAACATATCGCTAGTCTAGTCAGAGCAAAAGCAATTTGCCCAGATTTTACTTTAATGAGGCAATTAAGTGTAAAATAAACCGACTGGTGCGTAAAAAGTCAAGAAAGAATCTGGTCCATATTAAATGAAAGAATTTTTTCCAAGAGGACCAGATTCTTTCTTGACCTTCTTACGTACCAGAGACGAAAATAGCTGAATTTTACAAACGGCGAGTCATCTCATAATGAGCCTCCTCACCTAGATATTCACTTTTTACTCTCTTGTCTTTGAATTTTCAATATGATATAGCTTTGCTCAAACAATTTTTATTTAAATTTTGCCGGCGTAAATTGAAGGGGTCAGTGCAACAAGGGACCTATTTCCACATTTGGCCAAAAATGAGTTGACCACTCTATCATGTAGCAAACATGTTTCCGCACCTATTTATTTCCCCTCTGACCATAGAATCAGCCCCAAAAAGGTTTTTTATGAGGTTGCAAAATTTCTACAAAGGGCCTATCTCCATTTTTGACTTATTATGCAACAAAAGACCTAAATCCATCGAATTAATTTCTTCACAGATCGGTTTAGAGCGAAAATAAGTATCTAAGTATTTTTATATTTAGACTTTTTGGTGACATAAGTCGTTTTCAACTAAATATTTTAAAAATTGATCTGAAAATGATATGATGGAGTTAGGACCTTTGTTGCATAACCATCGTAACTATTTAGCGATAAATTTGCTTATTTATATTTTGACAAATGCTAAAGCTAGAAATAAGTTATCCTCACCATGTTATATACCTTTTAGTTACTGATATTACCACATCAACTCTTAAAACGTGATTTTCTGTTTTATGAAATATGGAGTTAGGCCCTTTCTTGCATGAACAAAATCGTTAAAATCCATCGACACCACTTGAAATCAATGTTTCCAAACATACTTTGACTCACTATGCAAAAAAACAGTTATTTCAAGTTTCAAGAAAAAATGATGTTTTTTGCGTTTTTCTCGAAATTATGAAAAATGGAGATAGGTACCTTGTTGCAATGACCCCTTCAATTTTGTTGTACACTTTTGGCATATACATGACGCCCAATAAAAAGTGTCGCTGAGTTGCTCCCCCTGGAAGTGTAATCAGAACATCGCTCGGCCAATTCCGTGATTCACGGAATTGGCCGAGCGTGCTCCGATTGATCCACAGTAAAAGAAGTCTTACTCATGGCTGATTACCTGTCGCATGCCTTCTACAGTGTCAGTTGGAATGGTACGGTAAGGTATGCGCTCTGACACAACAAGTCGGCAGCTTCCGGCAGTCTCCGCACTTATCCAAAGCTGCAGGTTCCAAAAAATATATTCCACTTCGGAAGGTGAAAATTTTAAGACAATCGGCAGAAAGCTGAAAGATTTGAAGACTGATCTCACTTGGACAGATCAAGAATTGTAACTGGCAGAGAAGGCCCAATCACGGTACCCCGATATAATATCTACTTGCAGCAGTGAAGAAAAAAAAAACACGGAACGGTTTCCAGCAATTAAAAACTACTGCAAAATGTACGCGCGCTTGTCAGAGACTATCTTACCCTGTGAGAAGGGATCTAATCTTGACCTTGGATACGGTCTTCAGCAGATACATGTAACAGTATAATTATGATTTTTTTGTAGAATACACTCATTTTTTATACGATATCATCCAAAATGCGTTTCCTATTTACGTTTCTTTTCCTTTTTTTCTTTTTTCTTTCAATAACTGCCTTTTCCCCATCACGGACTGACACCGGACTGCCTATAATAGGGCACAAAAGCCAGGTTCAGTCACCTGTACAATTCACTTTTAAGTTTTATACGTATTGATGTTGTCTTTATTCATTTATTTATTATCATTATTTTGTTTTTCATTATCATGATTATGTAGATCTTTCGTATAAAAGGCATATTTTGGCTATTTTTCCGCATCTGATCCTAAAACTCCAACTATAACATATGACTCATACAAAAAAAAATCACAAATGCGCAACTACACCCCTTAGTTAGCTAGAAGGGTACTCAGCCGAGAACAAAAATAAATAAAAAAGCATATAATTACTCAAAAGATAAAGCTCGCTAGATGACCAGACGTATTCCTACAATAAACTCGATTTTGTCGGAAAAATTTTCTTTGCTGGTAAATATGAAAATGCCGACCAATATTGACATTTTCATATTCATAAGCAGGGCTTAACTGAGCATGAAAACAACTGACTTATCAGTGATTTGCTATTTATTAGCAGGTAAAGTGTCATGCTTAGCTGAGTTGAGCATGAAAAAAGTTTCGAATAAACATCTACAGAAACCGATGTCTTCAATTAACGGCTGCATAAATGTGTTACGGTATTATACGACTTTTACCGGACATTGACGACGTTTAACGGTATTTCCCGATAAGATGAAAGAAAGGACTTTCGTACATTTTCAGGTGTTTTGTCTCGTCACGGGATTAAGGTGTTCCGGTTTGCTAAATCTGGAGTCAGAAACTCTTAAGAAATATATCTACTCTTAAAGGAACGAATTTGCTCCTAGGAGAGCATTTTTTCCTTTAAAGAGTTGACCCAAGTTGCCAAAGGAAGCAAAACTTGAAATGAGCCGCGACACGAGAAAACCAACAAAGTGGTTGTGCGCCCAGCGCAGACTCAGATCAGACTGGGCATCCACCCATTCTGATCAAAGTCTTCACTGTCCGCATGGTGCTAGCTTAGACCCTTACATGTAGCTACACTTTAAGCACACATCGAAGACTCTGACCTGACTATGCGGCTGCCCAGGGTAATCTGAGTTGTCGCTGGGCGCACATGCCACTTTGTCGGTTTTGTCGTGTCGTGGCTCAAACGCATGATTGCACGCTTGTCTGGACATTGGTTCCGCCAAGTGTACTTGTGTCGCTGGTCCCCAAGCGGCATTTCGTGGCAATGCATTGAGATGCAGATGACACATGATAGCGGCGGGTTTTTTTTGTGCCATTTAAAGCTAAATCTGTGACTGCAAAAATAACTTTGCTTTTTATTCATACACTATTTCTTAATGTATGTTGTATATCAGTAATGACATGGAATAATGAATTTTCCCTTAAACTTGACACACTTTTTGTGATTTCTGTAAATGTGTACTGCCTACTTGGTACTTCAGGATTTAGCTATTTCTTAAGGTCCCATCCCCCGTGGAACAATATGAGTATGAAGAATGATACCAAACAATTTTCTGTTTATCAATTCTAGTATTTCACAATATAATATTTCAAATCACTTGTATGTTGTTTGATAACGTTTGCAATTTTGGGATACAGATTTAAACAAGTCATATGACTTCTTTCTGAATCCCTTTTGTATATTGTATTCTTGTTTGTATTGCCTATCTGATAATGTCAAAATGTTACTTATATAAATAAAAACTGTTTACACTAAACGCATGATTGCTTCTTCTGAAAGTGTATCCAGACTCCTTAAGTTTCATATAAATTCACGGACAATATCAGTCAAATTCTTTAAATTGCTATCTGTCTTCATTTAGAAACACCTGTCTAAAACTAGAAGAAATTTAATGGGCAATAAAATGTGTATCGATACAGTCTGTCTGTTACTATTTATTTTATTGTATATTTTAGTATATTTTGTTGCTACATTTAACACAGAAAGTGCATGTACACTGTAATAGGCGATAGAAATTGCAATCTTCGTGACAACAAAAAAAAAAAGACATAATTGAGCCTTGACACGAGAAAACCAACAATGTGGTTGTGCGCCCAGCGCAGACTCAGATCAGCCTGGGCATCAGACTAGTCTGATCAGACTCTTCGCCAAGGGCTTAAAGGGTAGCTAAAGGTCTAAGCTACCTTCATGCGGACAGCCAAGACTCTGATCAGACTGGGCAGATGCCCAGGCTGATCTGAGTCTGCGCTGGGCGCACAACCACTTTGTTGGTTTTTCTCGTGTCGCGGCTCACATATCTATTTTAAACTCGGTTTTATCGTATCCTTAAGATAGTAACTTTTGAAAACTGCATTAGTGAAAATTGCTTGCTTTTTAGTGAATCCCAAAACTTATTATTTTCATTATCCTTGAAGCATCATGTCAGTTTCCAAATTTACCGCATTAATTGACCGTAATCAACCTAAACACTGCAACACTAATAAAATTAATGTCCTAAAGTTGAACAAATATACTGTAGCTATACGGAGATGACTCAGAAGCAATGCTACTTAATGGCAAACAGTGTAAGCTCGGACTGCTCCTATGAGGTGTCCGAGCAGAATCTACCCTGTTTGCTCAGGTACCGCTGTCCCGGTCTTTAGGGTCCTTAAATATGATACAAGTCACGACATTTTAAAAAGACCTTCACAGAAAAGGTAACGTATGTCATTTATCCAAAGAACATGAAAAACGGACTACCTATCTGTGTAGCCCAATATGGATCTTTCGCTGAGTGAAATATAACATTGGGAATACTGAGCAAAATATACAATGTCTTTGTTAAAGTTGCATATACGCACATGCTAGTTTGCCCCGCCACTGTTTGTATGTGCTCCCTCGTACTCTTTTCTCCGTACTCTTTACTCCGCGCAATGATTTTGCCGAATAACATGAAGTAGAGCGCAACCATTTTCACGGGTTGACGGAGCGGAAAACGGATAGTGTAACCGGATATTACAACCTTGGACCGTAACCAGCCGGATATTGCAGCCTCCGTGTTTATCTGCTCTGAGGCAATATAAATGCGCAACTAGAAATAGTTTCAACATTCTCAGGACCGCCAGCAAGAGGGCCAAAGATGAAGTTAGCGGTAGCATTTGGATTACTGTCAGTGGCAGTAATTTCGGCATGTAAGTTGAACACTTTTTACAAACTTTGAAATTGAAAATTGATTTGAATTTAAATTCAAATTAGAAAAAGGAAAAAAATATCTAAAGCTGAAAAATTAAAGCGTCCAATAAATGACAAATGCAAACAGGATACATACAGCTCAGAAGCTGTATAGAACTGTTTGCATAAAATATACAGCAATTTCTACACAATTATTAAAACCAAACACCTTTAACATTACATGAATGGAATCCTTCAATTTTAAAGAAAAGAAAAGTCCACAAGACACTTATAGGTTCAAATCTTCAATTTTGGATTTCATTTCTTTTTACATTTCTTGGATTGACCTTCTTAAAAAGTTTCGTAAAACAATTTCTTAATCCTTGCGACAAATTTTCTACCCCACCTCCCCTCCACTCCCCACCTCCTTTTTTCAAAGTAGTCACTTGCCAGGATTTAAGACATTTCTAGTCTAATCTATCTCATATCACTGCAAGGTTGTTGGGGTCCCACAGATGACTTTTCAACAATTCCTCTCCGCCTAGTCCTGCCGGATAACTTCCAGTGCCGAGGCGTCCTAATTATTTAGATTATGATAGGGCAATGGCCTACTGTGCTTGCAGTAGATGCGGGACGGGGTTGTTTGAACATTGTTTCTCTCGCCTCTTGTTTTTCTCTTCTTTCACCCACTCTCTGGGAGACGACCCAATATGGGGGCGGTTGGGTGGTGCGATGGTGCTGAGTGTAGCTTCCAGTGCCGGGGCGTCCTACTAATTTGGATAACAGTTGGACAAAGGCCTACTGTGCTTGCAGTAGGTGCGGGTGCGGGTTGTTCGGACATTTTTTCTCTCATCTATCATTTCTCTCTTCTTTCTCCCTCTCTCTGGGAGACGGCCCGATATAGACTGAAATACTGTCTCAAAGGGCCGTTAAACCCAAAACAATCAATCAATCAACGACCCGATATAGATTGACATACTGTCTAAAAGGGTCGTTAAACCCAAAACAACCAACCAACCAACCAGTCTTTAGCTGCCCTAGTTGAGCTAGCAAAGGCCATTCCTGTCCACTTCTCAGTTAATATAGTCTTCCCACCTCTTCGTCTGTCTACCTTTCATTCTTTTTCATTTTACTGTGCCCTGCAGAGGTCAGAAGTGGCCAAACCACTTCAATATCCGTTTCTTGACCATGGCCAGGAGTTCGTCATACCCTCCAAGTGGCCAAACCACTTCAATATCCGTTTCTTGACCAAGGCCAGGAGTTCGTCATACCCTCCAATGTCTGCTTGGAACTTTCGGCGAATACTCATTAGTGACATAGTATTTGTACGAGATGTTCGGCAGCCTTCGGTAGCATCTCATCTCAAAGGCTTGCGTTCTTTTCTCAAATTCTGCTGTCAATGTCAGTAACTCTCAGGCATGAAGAGAACGTATAAATTTTGTCTTGGATCCAAAGGATTTGTTGTTATCTCTCCATATTGGACACATTTAAGGAGTAATTATTTTGAAACTTGACATCCTAGGCTCAACACATTCATGACATTTTTCAGTCTGTACTTACCACCTTCAAGAAGTGATTACAGTAGAACTGCAATGCCTGCAAGAGGCTTGGGACCACGAAAATCAGTTCCAGCCAAAGGTAGTTCTAGCCATCCAGGGTTTGTTTCTATATAAACTGACCTCTAGGGAACAAGGGCATTGAACGTTTAAACCGTACTTGCCGTACCAAGCGATGGCCTGTTGGACTCTCATGCATTTCTTTCACCCAACTAAATGTTTCGTACCACTTCAGAAACTGAGGGTGAGGTTGGGCCTGTAAAATCGATTTAAGCCCCCCCCCCCCCCCCCAGTAATTCATTACTGAGCGTTCCAAGGCGGTAGTTCTGTTGTGGTTCTCTGTTGCCCGTTTTCGGTGTCAGAGTTTCTGTGATGTTTTACCTTATGTATGTTCTTATTATTTTTGGTTCGGTTTGGGTTGCTGAGTGGCCACCTTTTGGAAACAAGCTGCTCACTCGGTTGGCCATATGTTTTCTGTATCTTGATTATTTGTAATCTTAGTTGTTTCCAACTATGGTTTGAGGGCTGGATTTGGATTTTGATTGTTTCAGTTCCTGGTCTTTGCATACTTTTTACTTTCGTTCAATACCTCATGTAGTGTCAACTCCCAATATCTCGAACACTGATATCTCAAAGTAGCTGCTTATATCAAAGAATCTATTTTCTCCTTCTATTCACATTTCAACTCTTGTAGTCTAAAACTACTGATATCTTAAAGTAAATTTTCTGGTATCAGAAAATTTACTTCGAGATATCAATAGTTTAGACCGAAGCTGCACTTCAAGGTATCGAGAGCATCGTTTCCATTTCTCTTCAGTTTGTATGTTTTACTACAGTCATATACAGTCAACTCTCGATATCTCAAAGTCTACGTTCATCTCAGAATACTGATATTTCATAGCAAATTTTCTGGTACCAGAAAACTTGCTTGGAGATATTAGTAGTTTGAGATAACAGAAGTTTGAAATAAAGAAAAAATGTGCCCAAACTATATTTTTTCTAGGGCCGCATCCGTGAGGGTTCAAACCTAGGCAGTGCTAGGCGCTGTCTCCGCATCCGTGAGGGTTCAAACCCGGCCAGCGACATATACAATATATTTTTTTCTATATCATAGGGTACTTTGAGATACCAGTGTTTGAGATATCGAGAGTCACCTATGCATGTATGCATTACCAATAACAACCTTCATTTTACAGCGTATCAAAGACATGAAAATTCTGTCTCGCAAGACAAAAGAAACACTTTGGGTCTTCTCAAAAGTCTTGAAGAGTATTTGGCCAAAAGAGGTATGTCCACTGTTTCCGGTCACTCTATACATATAAAATCAGGGGCGTAACTAGAGGCAATTTCATAATACGCACAACCATGTTTTATTCTCTACTTCTTGAAGGGAAAGCTACTATTTCAGCCACTTTGATAATTGGTATTGAAATCTTGTCTAATTTATAAATTTTCAGCATGCAAATATGCAGGTGCGTTTTGAAATTTTGTCAATTTTGACAAAATTTCAATACGCACATGCGTATTTGCCGTATACGTAGCTACACCCTTGTATATATTTATATATCCTAATGGTTAAATACTGCAAGAGCCGTCCGATTTTAGTAAATTCTATTTTCTGCATTTTTCTTTCTTTTTTTCCAAGATTTGCGTTATTAATTTCAAGTGGTTGCTAGTCTGACATGGTCATGTCGATTTATGTAGCTCATAGTAGCTACGGCAGATTAAATGAGCCATATCGTGTGATTTCAAACAAAGTGGCATTGGTGACAAGTAAAGGCTCCGATCTGACTGCACAGAAGTGTATAAATGAGACGGATGATCTTAATATCACATGCAAAAAATACCACATTGTAGGAAATCACATGATTTGGCTTATTTAATGTTTGTCGGTGTCTAGCTGGGGCATAGATTTTCTGGCGGAACTGGGTTAATTTCCTAGATTGTCACGACTTGCAGCCACAGTGGTTTTTCCATGGTGTTTGACAGAAAGTACCGATATACATATGAGCCACGACACGAGAAAACCAACAAAGTGGTTGTGCGCCCAGCGCAGACTAAGATTAGCCTGGGCCTTAGGGTCTAAGCTACCTCCGTGCGGACAGCCAAGACTCTGAACAGACTGGGCGGATGCCCAGGCTGATCTTAGTCTTGGCTGGGCGCACATACCACTTTATTGGTTTTCTCGTGTCGAAGCTCATGTATTTGCCATTATGCCTCTAAAATCTTCACTCTAGCTTCTAACTATTCCCTCCTAGGTGAACTAGATAATGTCATCTCTGAAGATGACCTTGATGACCCAGAAGATCAGGAACTCTCTGACGCTTTAGAGAGCCTGGACGAACGAACTCTAGATGATTTAATGGCGGTCCTTGATGTTACTGACCTCGATAGTGAGCCAGAAGAACGAAGTCTTCTCCAGCAAGAAGAAGAAGATTTATTATATACGTAAGCTTAACAAATTTGACTACATTGCAAGCCTGTGAGTGGAACCCCTATTAAATCAATCTCTTCTGTTTGGACGTGAACCCAGTTGAACGACTCCCCTCCTTTGAGAATGCAAAACATTGGCTGTTTTTCGTTGACCGCCAATACAGTCAAAACTGTCTTCAGTGGTCGACCAAGTAGATACAAAGTTGTCTGCTTAAGATCGTCGACTCCTTAATAGTTTTCTAATTCATGGGCCCCAAAAAGGTGGCTTCTTAAGACAGGTGAGCCCTTGATAAAGAGACCCCTTAAGGCAGGTGTGACTATAAATAGTAAAACTGTACTTTAGCATATTGAAAACCCGTCCAAAGACCTTTTTGTGTATGTAATTGTTACAGAGTCCTTGCTAGTGTTGTGCCGATGATTGACTATAATCGATAATCGATCGTTTTGTACTGTCATGACTGATGATCAACTACGATTTTTCTATAGTCGACTAACATTAGATACTATTTTTAGTAACATGCTTGTTCGCAAGGTAAGTTTTGTAGACTGATGAATACACAATGTAATACTAAATTGTTTTTCCCTGAAAACTTTTACAGATTTGCTAACAAGACATACCCTCAAACAGACCATTTTAAGATGTTGGAAAGTGAAAGAATACATTTGTTATTACTGAATTTATAAAAAAATAGTCGACTATTAGTCGATGATCGATCACTTTCACATAAGCGATGATCGGCTACAATCTCAACACTTGTCCTTGCTGATCTGCGCAGTCTGGTTAGTGCTAATACTCCAAGAGGGCACACAACGTTTTATCGAAATTAAAGCAACGTTGATTTAATAGTAACTTGTATATCAAAGCCTGTCTGATTAACAAATGCGCGAAACTATATTTTCTGAAGACAACATACCATACTAATCCTAACAAACGCGCCTGCTCTAATGAACGCCCCTGCCTCTTTTCTATAAATAATGTTATATTATATTGCATGAATTCCTGTTTGCTACTATGGATGAGGTAGCTCTTTGAAATGAGGGCAACTCCTTAAGTCAAGAATTTGCTCATAGGAGCAAATTCTTTCCTTTAAGAGTTGACCCCTACTGAGGAGAAGGGCAAAAAGGTAGGGTTGCCTCCCCTGTATGTATACCCATTTACCCGAATACTGTTTGTCAGCAGTATTTGGCGGTGACTGATCTACTTCGCTTCCGGCTCTAAATAACACCCCCTTTCGTAAAGTGCATCGCCCCGGGGCGTTTAATATTACTAATACTGTATATGGCGAATATTGTATCGAAGAACTGACGGTCATTTGAAATTTCAATTATTAGCTTGGTCTTATTATTCTTTTAATACACGTCCGAAAAAACATATGAAAAGCAGCAATATTTTGATAGCAACTCATAGCATGTGTGCTATGAATTTTAACAGAGCATCCTGATCATGGTTGATCTGAAGAGTGGGCACATCCTCTGTTATGGTAATATGTGTCCGTCTTGTGGGACTAGGGATTACGCTCTACTCTAACTCAAGCCAAAAGTTTTGAGTTCGAGTTCGGCCGTAAAACTTTAATTCATTATATTATATAACTCTTTGACATATCTTTTCCAGAACCTTGCTGTTAAAACATCCACAACTCCGCGAACTCGCCGGGGCTGACGAAACTGACGCTGTGGACATTCAAGCCAGAAAATTTGGAGACAGGTTATGATAATATTATTGATAATCGTCAAGCAAAACTCCCTTAGTCTCAGTTATTTATTTAATTGCCCTAAAATGTTAGATGCCTCCGTAATTTATGATGACTGAGCCGCGACACGAGAAAACCATCAAAGTGGTTGTGCACCCAGCGCAGACTCAGATCAGCCTGGGCATCCGCCCAGTCTGATCTGAGTCTGCGCTGTCCGCATGGAGGTATCTGAGGCCCTTAGCTACCCTTTAATCGCTTAGCGAAGAGTCTGATCAGACTGGTTGGATGACCAGTCTGATCTGAGTCTACGCTAGGCGTACTACCACATTGTTGGTTTTCTCGTGTCGCGGCTCATGTAAAGTTGTACCATGAAAATTTTAAGGATTGGGACTGATGGGTCTGAGCAAACACTGCAGATAAAGATCTGTGTTTTACTATAAATACAGTATTTTTGATATCATAAATTCTGTTTTTTGATATCATAAATTCTATTTTTTGATATCAAAAATTCGATTTTTTGATATCACAAAATGCATTTTTTGATATAAAAAAATAAGCTTCAATTTTTTAATTTCACAAACTACATTTTGGGATACCACAAATTCTGCGTTGTGACATCAAAAAATAAAGTCTGTGATATCAAAAAATCTCAATTATATTGTGACATCAATAAATGCAATTTTGATAAAACAAATTCTATTTGGTGATATCGCAAACTCCATTTTGTGATATAAAAAAACAAGAGGCCCAAATGGGCCTGATATCGCTCACCTGGCTTTTGTGCAACGAGACCATTCTGATACAAAATTGGTCCAATTCCAATGAGATTTTCTCATTTTCAAATTTGCTACTTTTAGTAACAGAGCCAACTTGTCTGGTCTTTATATATTTACTTTTGAAACATCTCAATACAAGAATCATTTTGCCACAAATTTCATCAAAATCCATTCAGGGGTTACTGAGATGTTGTCAGTTTCATGTTTTGTGCTATTTTTAGGAACGGTAGATGGCGGCCATCTTGGAATGCCAAAATGCATAAAATCGAAAAGCTTTCATGCAAGGACCATTTTGATACACAATTGGTCCAGCTCCATTGTAATTTTGTAATTTTCATATTTTGCTTTTTTAAATAACAGAGGGCAACTTGACGGGTCTATATTTGTTAATTGTTTAAAGGACTCAAAGCAAGAATCAGTTTGCCACAAATTTCGTCTAAATCGATTCAGCGGTTAATGAAATATTGTCATTTTCATGTTTTGTGCTATATTTAGTAATGGCAGATGGCGGCCATCTTGGAATGCCAAAATGCAAAAAATCGAAAAAGCTTAATGAAAGGACCATTCTGATAGAAAATTAGTCCAATTCCATTGAGATTTTCTAATTTTCACATTTTTCTATTTTTAGTAACAGTGGCCAATATGACTGGTCTAAAGTTAGTTATGTCTAAAACATCTCAATGTAAGAAGCATTTTGACATAAATTTCATCAAAATCCATGCAGCGGTTTCTGAGATATTGTCATTTTCATGGTTTGTGCTATTTTTAGTAACGGCAGATGGCGGCCATCTTGGAATGCCAAAATGCGAAAATCGAAAAAGCTTAATGAAAGGACCATTCTGATAGAAAATTAGTCCAATTCCATTGAGATTTTCTAATTTTCACATTTTTCTATTTTTAGTAACAGTGGCCAACATGACTGATCTATAGTTAGTTACTTTTGAAACATCTCAATGCAAGAATCATTTTGACACAAATTTCGTCGAAATCTATTTAGCGGTTACTAAGATATTGTCATTTTCATGTTTTGTGCTATTTTTAGTAACGGCAGATGGCGGCCATCTTGGAATGCGAAATTGCAATTAAGAGAAATGGCTTCATGCAAGGAACATTGTGACACAAAATTGGTCCAATTCCATTCAAGGGTTACTGAGTAATTGTCATTTTATGTTTTTGCTATTTTTAGTAACGGCAGATGGCGGCCATCTTGGAATGCCAAATTGCAATTAATCGAAACGGCTTCATGTAAGGAACATTCTGACACAAAATTGGTCCAATCCCATTCAAGGGTTCTTGAGTAATTGTCATTTCTATGTTTGTGCTATTTTTAGTAACGGCCCCCGTGCTGGCCATCTTGGATAGTCAACTGGCACAAAATTGAAATAATTCCATTCAAGAACCATTTCTGACCAAATCTGACCAGAATCGATTGCGTTTTCTTGAGATAATGACATTTGAGCAAAATCGGTCTTGTAAGCGCTAAGTAGGTCACTGTGACCTAATTCCACTATAGATTTTTTTTTCATTTTTTTTACAATTTTTAATCCCAAGGTCCCATTCATGTTCCATGCAAACTTTCAACCAAATATACCAAACGGTTCTGGAGAAGAAGTTGAATTTGTTGTTTTTGTTATTTTACAGAAGAAGTTGTTTGAATTTGTTATCTGACAGTGGCATTTGAGCAAAATTACACTCGTTAACAGAAAGTAGGTCACTATGACAAAACTCAGCTACAGATTTTTTTCATTTTTACAATTTTGAATACCAAGGTTTCACTGATGTTCCATGCCAAAATTCAGACAAATATACTTAGGGGTTCTGGAGAAGAAGTTTATTTTGCTGTTTTTGCTATTTTTAGTAACGGCGGCCATCTTGGATTTTCAACCTGACCCAATTTTATAATTCTAAGTCCCTGGAGTCAAGTCATGCTCCATGTGAAATTTGAGAACCATGGGACCAGTAGTTTTACAGAAGAAGATGTTTGAATTTTTGTTTTTAGGTGTTGACGGACACATTTCGGCACGACGCACGCCGGACGCATTGGTATGACAATAGCTCACTATGGCCCTTCGGGCCAGGTGAGCTAAAAAAGACACACGCTCATATTTTACACCTAATATTATAGCCATTAAACGCACTGAGCTATGCAAAGGTAGCGAGAAATGACTAGAAAAAAGTTATGTTTGAAGTGATCTGTTTTTGTTGTTGTTCTAAACAGAGAAAATAAAAAGAAAGTTTCTTTTTCTCGGAAAATACCAAACAAATTTCATCTCGTGTGTTGAAAATATTATCTATTCACTCGTGCTACGCACTCGTGAAATTGCTGTCATGTTCAACTTGATCGATGGAATATAATTGATATCGCCCCAAAGAAGTAAATCTCCTCTATTTATCATATGACGTCGCTTTTATTCAGTGGCTAATCCTAAAACCCATATATTGCACGTTACATAACTCACAGGGACGTGTATCATATTGACGTGGGATAACAATAAAGATCTTTTTTACCCAAAGTCAATATGGTGCAACTCCCTAAGCAAAACACTTAACGGCATGCTCCAGTCTGTGACTACAGGAGTGAGTGAGCAACCAGTGCGGACCCAGATCAGACGCAGCACAACGCGGCAATTTAAGCCGCGACACAACAAAACCAACAATGTGGTTGTAGGCCCAGCGCAGTCTTAGATCAGTCTGGGCATCCGCCCAGTCTAATCAGACTCTTCGCTGTCCACTAAGAGGTAGCTTAGACCCTTAGCTACCCTTTAAGCACTTAGTAAAGAGCCCGATCAGACTCGGCGGATGCCCAGACTGATCTGAGTCTGCGCTATGCGCACATCCACATTGTTGGTTTTCTCGTGTCGCGTCTATTATCATATTTAGAACTGCCCACAAGGCAAAAATGGGTTAAAGTGCGGCGTCACGCAAAAGGATGACTTCACGTACTGCTTAGCCTGTCTTTGAAACTGTTAAGCTTATAATCGAGCCGCGACACGAGAAACCAAAGAAAGTGGTTGTGCATCCACCCAGTCTGATTGATATGAGGTGCCGTTTAACTATAAAATCCCTATTTGGTGACATTACAAATTCTATTTTGTGATATCAAAATACAAAACAGAATGTGTGATATCAGAAAATATTTTATGAAATCACAGAATAGAATGTGTGATATCATAATATAGAATTTGTGATAACACAAAATAGAATTTGCGATATCACAAAATAGAAATTGTGATATCAAAAATCATCACCATATTGTGATATCCTATATTCGATTTTGTGATATCACAAATTTTATTTTTCGATATCACAAAATCATAGGATAAATCTATAAATATTGATTATATCAATAAATCTATTGAGGTCACATTTTCGATTTTGTGATATCACAAAACAGAATTTGTGATATCACAATGTATTTAGTGATATAAAAAAATGAAGCTTTTTGTAATATCAAAAAATAGAATTTACGATATCAAAAATACTGAATTTATAGTAAAACGGCAACTCATAGATTAGACCCTTTGCTAAGCACTTAAAGGGTAGCTAAGGGTCTAAGCAAGTGTCTCGGACTCTTAAAATATCAACTTCCCGGCCGACGATCGAACCCGGGACCCTTCGATCTAAAGACGGACACTCTACCACGTCGCTACAAAAGCCGGCTTGTACCGCAAGGCAGTACAAGTGTGTGATATACCTAATGACCTACACCCTGTGACATTCTTCCCCAACCAAATTGGTCTTTGTCCCGAAGTTCCAGGCTAAAAGAGCTGCATATAGAAATAGGCTCGTGGTATTACTGCACAGGGGTCAGGCTGGCTTTTACGTTTGGCGCCATTTGTCACGGACTCTTAAAATTATCACGCCCCGACCGAGGATCGAACCTTCAGTCTTAAGTCAAGCACTCTACGTCGCGATAAAAGCCGACTTGTACCGCAAGGCAGTACAAGTGTATGCTATACCTAACTTATAGACATTCTTCCCCTCCATACTGAATTCGTCCTCGAGTTCTCAGGAGTACAAGAATCTCTAGAAATGAGACTTAAGGAGTTCTAATGCATATGTGGGTCATTTACGTTGGGCGCCATTTGTCACGGATTCTTAAAAACTCTCAACTCCCCGACCGAGGATGAACCCAGGACCCTTCGTTCTAAAGACGGGTATTCTGCCACGTCGCTATAAAAGCCGGCTTGTACCGCAAGGCAGTACAAGTGTGTGATATACCTAATTACCTACACTCTGTGACATTAGCTTCCTGCGGAGAGCGAAGACTCTGATCAGACTGGGCGGATGCCCAGGCTGACCTGAGTCTTTGCTGGTTGCATGTGCCACTTTGTTGGTTTTCTCGTGTCGGGGCACAAATTATAGAGCCTGTAGATGCCGCTGGTTCCCCACACGGTTTATATGAACAGCAAAGCCGCTGATCGGAATACACGGATGCGAACGAGAGTCCGAGCACAAACACAAATTCGTTTTTTTTTTGTAATTTGGTAATTTTTTGTAAGGTTTTGCAGATTCTACAGAATTTTGAAATCTATGAATTTTAGGATCAAGAAACTGGTTAAGAAGCTTTGGAAGAAATGGGGATCGAGAGTACTGGCCTGGTTGAGAAAGTTGGGAAAGTATCTGGCTTGCAGAATTTGCAGTGGCTTGAACAAGATCCCATCTGGAATGAAGAAATGGATTTGGCGTCTCCTCAGAAAACTTATTAAGGCTCTGGCATGTTTTGTATGCAAAAGACTAGGATGAGAAACACCACTTTGTTGTCGTAGTTGTTGTGTGTTTTTGATTTTCGTTTTTATCATTTTCTTAATTTTCTTGTACTAAGGGCATTTTCAAAATACCGAGCAATGACTTAACATTCTAATCTTATGACGTCACTGTTATTAACATACCAAATGTATTCTGTTATAAGACGGGAGTTTATCATTCCAAAAACTACTGCATATATGTATACCAGTCTATTGTAATTCAGCTGTTAAAGATTTCTCCCTTCCAAAACAATCTCAAAGATCTAGATCCGTCTTGTAAGACGGATCTAGCTCTTGGAGATCGTTCTGAAAGGAAAACGCCCCGTCTTATACCCGAAGAAACGCGGTACTTGCGATAGATTTGTACAATTGTGGACACTATTTGGCATACTGTTTATACCCGAAGAAACGCGGTACTTGCGATAGATTTGTACAATTGTGGACACTATTTGGCGTACTGTTTATACCCGAAGAAACGCGGTACTTGTGATAGATTTTTACAATTGTGGACACTATTTGGCATACTGTTAATCATCCTATAAACTACTCAGCATAGTGGTAACAACTTTGTAGCACTGTGGAATACACTTTTTCAGAAGTACAGCGTTTGTAGACATACACTATTTTGTGTTCTGTAAATAATTTGCAAGACTTTTAGTAATCTGTTTGTGAATTTGTAAAACTTTGGAGTCTGAGTGTGGACATACACTTTTTAGCACATTGCTTGACGACACACAATATTTAGCATACTATTTATGATTTTGTAAAACTGTGGACATACACTGTTTGGCATACTATTTATGATTTTGTGAAACTGTGGACATACACCATTTGGCATACTATTTATGATTTTGTAAGACTGTGGACATACACTATTTGGCATACTTTTTATGATTTTATAAATGTGTGTTCCTACACTATTTAGCATACTATTTATGGTTTTGTAAAACCACGGTCATACACTATTTAGCATACTATGTATGATTTTGTAAAACTGTCAACATTCACTATTTGGCATACAATAAATGAATTTGTAAAACCGTGGATATACGCTATTTGGCATACTATTTATGATTTTGTAAAATTGTGGACATACACTATTTGGCATACAATTTATGATTTTGTAAAACTGTGGACATACACTATTTGGCATACTATTTATGATTTTGTAAAACTGTGGATATACACTATTTGACATACTATTTATGACTTTGTAAAACTCAGGACTTACACTATTTGGCATACTGTTTATGAGTTTGTAAAACTCAGGACATACACTATTTGGCATAATATTTATGATTTTGTAAAACCGTGGACACATACTATTTGCCATCCTATCTTTGATTTTGTAAAACCGTGGACATACTTTAATTGGTATACAATTTATGATTTTTGTGAAACCGTGGACATACACTATTTGGCATACTATTTATGATTTTGTAAACCTGTGGACATACATGTACAATATTTGGAATACTTCTAATAAAATTTGTACAATGTTTTTGATATACTATATATGACTGTTCACTTTAAGTGAACTGTTTATGAATTAATAAACTTGTAAAATAGATATACACATTTCCTAAATATGGAGTTGTCCAGTGCTAAAACGAAAAGAGTCTATTAAATCTCTGGTTTCTTCTTAGAAAGAATCAATAAATGCTTGTAAGTTGTTTACACTCTTTATTTCCTGACGTTTGGGCCTGTACCGGCCTTCTTCAAAGGAAAATGCAAGAAGAAATTTACTCTACATTCCTACCTAAGGTGACGCCATATTCGACAATGTCATAACCAAGATAGTGGACTGAAAAGCATTACAAGGAATGTAGAGTAAATTTCTTCTTGCATTTTCCTTTGAAGAAGGCCGGTACAGGCCGAAACGTCAGGAAATAAAGAGTGAAAAGAGTCTATTTCAGATCCGAATCCAGCGTACACGAAACATTGAAACAACATCGGAACAATGTTGATTCAACGCCATTGGGTGAAGGTTGTTTCAAGTTTGTGCGCCTGGGATATATTTGCGGGCGACGCACAGTTTCAAGACCACCAGAAAAAGCACTGTTGTGTTGTCCACAGGGTATAATCGATTCCGCCAATTTTCGCTTCCTGCAGAGACTGTCCGCGTGATTCTGCTTCCTGCCGAGGCTCTTGGCAGGAAGCAGAGTCACGCGGACAGTCTCGGCAGGAAGCCATTATCATGTACAGAAGTCTCGGCAGGAAGCAAGAGTTCGTGGACAGTCTCGGCGGAAGCCAAATATGATGTACAGTCTCTGCAGGAAGCGAAAATTAGCGGAATCGATTATACCCTGTGTTGTCTGGAAGCAAATAAAATGCCAAATCGTTGTGGCTGGTTCCAAATCTATGTTTGACTACCAACAGGTTGCGGAAATTTCCATTCAGACGCTATGTTTTACCGGCCGTGTTTACAAAGGGAAACAAATATTGTGACCTTATGTATAGCTTCCTGGACAACAGCGCCCTTACAAAATGGGCTCTGAATTGCTCCTAGATGAGCAAAGAACCAAATAGCAAATGAGCCGCGACATGACAAAACCAACAAAGTGGCGTGTGCGCCCAGCGAAGACTCACATCAGCCTGGTCATCTTACGAGTCTGATCAGTCTGCGATGTGCGCTTAAAGGATGCCTAGGCTAATGTGAGTCTTTGCTGGGCGCATATACCACTTTGTTGGTTTTGTCGTGTCGCCGTTCAATTATTATTTCCGTTAAGAGTTGGGCCGCGACACGACAAACTTAACAAAGTCGTTGTGCGCTCAGCTCAGACTCAGATCAGCCTGGGCATTCGCGCAGTCTGCTCAGAGGCCTCGTTGCTTAGACCCTTACCTGTCCTTTAAGCGCTTAGCGAAGAACTGTACCTATTTATGTTAATAAATACTGCGATGCGACTCATTCAGTCCAGCTGGACGTTGTCGTAACTTCAAGGCGCCCCGGTAGCTGAGTGCGTTAACGTTTGAACTCTGGCTTGTAAAGCTAGTGGTCTGAGTTCGAACCTCGTGGGAGATGGAATTTTTTCAAACTGTGACCAGAGTTTCATTACCTACATGTATAGCCATTCATTATCACCTTCCATGGGCTCGATATGACTGACAAAAAAAAAGAAGAATGACCATGGTCAGGCAATGTTGCTGCGTAATGGTCAGGGTCGGGGCGTCCTACTAATTTGGATAATAGTAGGACAAGGGCCTACTGTGCTAGAAGTATGTACGGGCAGGGGTTTTATGGAGATTTTTTTCTCTCATAAATTATTTCTCTTTTCTTGCACCGCCTCTATTGGAGACGGCTCGATATAGACTGAAGTACTGTCTCAAAGGGCCGTTAAGCCCAAAACGACCAACCAACTAACTGAAGAAAAAAGGCAGTGAAACTGCATCCATTCATCTACCCATCCAATCCATCCATTCGTACAACCATCCAGCAACTATCACATTAATAATGCAAGCAATCATTGTATTTATGTACTGGCTGAACTGTAAAATTGTCCAGTCTTGTAACCACTATGTCGACATGGATATCCATCACGCTCATGTGTGACGGCTAGCCTTTCGTTCAAATTAAAATGAAGGTATGGTAAACCATAACATATTGAGTGGAATATATACCGCAAGATGGCACCAGCGGATTGGTTAAAGTGTGATAGAATATAATGTTAAATTGTCCGCGACATGACAAAACCAACAAATGGCATGTGTGCCCGGGGAAGACACAGATCATTCAGGACACCCTACCAGTTCGCTCAGAGTCTTCGCTGTCGGCATGGAGGGAGCTTAGACCTGTCAGCATGCAGGGAGCTATGACACTCACCTACCTTTCAAGCTTACAGCAAATACTCTGATCAGACTGGGCGGATGCCCAGCCTGATTTGAATCTATGCTGGGCGCACATTTCACTTTGTTGGTTTTGTCATGTCACGGCTCAAATGTTTCTGTCGATATATACACATTATTATAATAGTAACTTGATATGGCGTACTGTATCGCGTCGAGTGGATGAGCTCATACCATGGGATCACCCGAGACGCTTGCGTCGAGGGTGATCCGATGGTTTTAGCTCATCCACGAGACGAGCTCATCCACGAGACGTGATACAGTACGCCATATCAAGTTACTATTATGATAATTTGTTTATTATATACCTTAAGGGATAGCCAACCATTCATACTTGCCAGCGCTAATGCATCCACCCGGAGTCGACCCTTCGCGGCAGAGGTATGTAGCTAGTCGTGCGACAACCGCTACCGACTGAGCTATCCAGGCGCGCCTTTTGACGTGTTTGTTGACGTTACGTCATTAGTCCCGCTTCTCTGGTTCTTGTTTCTACGATGCACGTTAACGAATGACGCGCTCTGAAGCTGGAAATCAGACATAGCCTCGTTTTAAAGGATAGTGATACGGATTCAGAAAACGTCAGATTGATACGGCGTTCTGTATCAGATGGGCAAAAAACAGGCATTTCAAAAGGTGTATCATTGATAGGTATATAATAAGGCTTATTATGACAATGGTAAGATTTAACATCATCTCACCCTAAACTTTACACTTTCCTGAAGAAAAATCCGTTGAAACCTACGTGTTACTGACAAAACTGAGTGCCGATAAGTAAGAACATGCATCGCAAATACACTTGATTGTAAAGATTTCAAGGATTGTGAGAACGTTGTTATTTTTCTTGGACAAGACATGAGGCAACTGTACACATACATCAATAATAGTGTACACAGGGCCGTCGTCGGCTTTAGAAAAGTGGTACGGCCATGGAGCGCTCCTAGTGCCGAAGGCACGGTTGGGTTAGAGCACGAGATGGGGTATCCCCCTCTCGTAAGGGGGTGCGGGGGACCTCCCCCGAAAAAATTGTTTGAATTCAGGACGTCTCTAGAAGCGATTTTAATGCATTTTGAGACCATTTTACTTGTGAAACTCAATTTATTTTATGAGTATTTGCTGTATTTCAAATTCATACCCCAGCTTTTAAACACTGTCAAAGGTGTTCCCAGAGTGCAAAAGGCACGAGTGGGGGAGAGCACGAGAGGGGTGTCCTTCTTCTCGTAAGGGGGTTCGGGGGGACCTCCCCTAAGAAAATTTTTGAATTCAGGACGTCTCTAGAAGCAATTTCAATGTATTTTGAGACCAAGGCAAAGAAGGAATAACGGAAAAAAGTGGTCCGGCCAATGCCATATTCGGCCGAACGAAAAAAGTGGTACGGCCAATACCATATGCGGCCGAAAAAGTGGTCCGGTCATGGCCGGACCGGCCGGACCGCCGCCGACGACCTTGGTACAGTTGGCTCTTGTTACGTCCATAAAAATGAACGTAAATGAAAACGATGTTTCAGCCATGTTTCTGCAGCAATAACCCTGTCAAACTACAAAGTGATAAAATAATATGGAACGTTCCTATATCAATATCAAGCGCGTACGCAGATAGCACTATACACCGTCACTTGGTTTTATGAGTGGAAATCTGTAAGCGTTACGGCTGACCATCATAAACGAGCGTATAAATATTTAAACTGCAATGTTATTAAAGAGAATGAATTGGAGTCAAAAAGTAACATTGTAACGACAGTCTGTTTAACTTGTCAAATTCCACTTTAAAACTCGTCTTCTGATTGGTCTGACGCTACTTCCGGTGACTGATGACCCGTATCCGGAACTTGTGCTATAACCGGAACTTGCGTATTATCTTCCTGTTGCGCCTGGGGTGACATCACTACACGGTTCATTAGGAATTCTTTAAGTTCTGTAACACAACACATGAAGAATTCAGAATTCTAGCCGAAAGGAATATTTGTAGAATTTTTTGTTTTTGAACAGTTGAGTAAATCCCGCTTAAATTGTGTTATGGCTCCTAATTAAAACTCTAAAAGGCAACTTCTAATGAACGGCCAAAGCGTTCATTATATAAAAAATAAAAAAAAAATAATAAAAAAAATGTAATATCTTTGTAAAAATACTCCTGTCTGAAACCCTTAGAAATTTTACTGTCTGGCGATTCTTTGGGTGTTAACTCAGAAGTTCAGATGATTCGAGTTGGGAAGGTCATGATCAGACAGTTGGTATACTGGTTGGCCCGGGCCTCGGCTGCTCGCTTATGCATTTCTTGCGGCGTGTTTTTACCCAGTGCAAGTCTATTTGTACGTAAAATATGCCAATATGAATGACTCAGATCAGCCTGCGCTTCAACTGAACTTGACATTAACTGGAGGTGTACCCATACACATAAACAAATGAGCCGCGACACGATAAAACCAACAATGTGGTTGTGCGCCCAGCGCACACTCAGATCAGCCTGGACATCCGTCCGGTCTGTTCAGACTCTTCGTAAAGCGGTAAAAGGGTAGCGAAGGGTCTAATGTACCTCCATGCGGGCAGCGAGGACTCTGATCAGATTGGGCGGACGCCTAGGCTGATCTGAGTCTGCGCTGGGCGCACAACCACTTTGTTGGTTTACTCATGTCGCGGCTCAAATAAACTTAATATAAACATATTCATCATATGACGTCACTGTTATTCAATGGATAGCGTCGTGTTATAAAATCGTATGACCACACGTGTAATGACACTTTGGCGCGTACACGTAACGTCATTGACAACGTCCATTTCAGGAATGCGTTTTCTTATTAAAATAATGTTCAGTTTGAAGGCCTTACAATCCGATACTAATGGGCCATATGATAAACAGTATCTTACACTCGCGGTCATTTCATATGAAGTTTATGAAACTCGCCAAAGGCTCGTCTTATAAATTTAATATGAAATGACCATTCGTATAAGATCCTCTATATTCTTGGTTTGAGAGCAAGATGTATCAGTTCTTGATCATCGCTTTTCTTATTTATTTATTCACAATTTCATGGCAACACATATATAAAAATACATACATGAGCCAATGGATTGGACGTAGGCACTGCCTATATTTGTCCTCTCCAGTTGGTGTAGCAGTGCAGATACATATATTTGATGTCATGAATACTAAAGTGCTAAACACGAATTCTGTGACTAAAGTGTACATACATATAAATTATAAAACTAATTGATATGCTTTTCTTATTTTGGATTGGATTGTATTGAAGAGTGCTCTATAAACACCGGCGTTTCTAGTGCACTGATTTGTGTTTTTTTGACAATTAATGCCAGTCCAATAACAAACATGTAAATTTTACTGTTTTTTATCATATGACGTCGCATCTGAGAGTGTAATAAAGAAAAGCATTAAAAACGATAATCAACTAGTTGATTAAATATGCAAATTACGTCCTAACGATATGCGTTGACGTCCATAAAAACGTCGCGTCTTCTAATGGCGAAATCGAGACGTTTTAGTGCAAGATTCGCTAATAAAAACAATTTTAGTGTCATATGATAAATAGAATCTTGCATTCGTGCTCATGTATTATTGAATTTATTAAACGAGTTGGGAAAAAGATATGATGCGAGGCTATTTATTGAATTTATTAAACTCGTTGGGGAAAACGATAAGATGCTCGGCATAGCCTCGCATCTTATCTTTTTCTCAACTCGTTTAATAAATTCAATATTACATGAGCACTCATGTAAGATCCTCTCTGTAAAAAGAGCTACAACGAAAATTGGTGAATTTTCAAACAGCGTACATCCAGAGGAGTCATCTCGCGATGAACAGCCTTATTCGGGCTACACTGTTCTCTAGTTTGAGTTCTTAATTTTGATATAGCTTGAACGAAACATCTGAAATGTCGAATGAGTATGAAGAATAATTGTATATGAGCCGTTCTCTGTGAAAACCGGGCTTAATGACATTACGTAATAATTACGTCGTGAACGGATGAAAAACGCAAAAAGTTATGATTTTTCGGACGTCTTTTTATTTCCATGAAAATACCTTAAGCGTTGAGATAAAACAGAAAGCCTATGAATTCAGACAAACTCCAGTCATAAATATGACATATGTTGCCATGACAACGCTTATTCCTAGGTTACCCCAAAGCCTTGAAAACAGATGGTATACCTTCAAAAAGACCTATTATTTGAGAAAGAATGTTATATCATGCAAATTGCCATGTGTATCTATGAAATACACATTGGAAATGAGCAAACACACTTTTTGTCCGAGTTATTTTGTGTAACAAGCACAGAAAGCGCGTTCAAACAAATGTAATGACGATGACGTCAAAACAGACTTGCATGACGTTAATAACGTCAAATAAAGAAACTGCACTGCCTGTGTGCTTCTAAAGTCTATATCTCAGTAATAAATAATGGTAACCCTCTCAAATTTTCAGGAAATGTTTAGAAAAGCTAATACTTTTCAGTGATGCAGTTAATTAATTTTTTTTTATGTCATTAAGCCCGGTTTTCACAGAGACTGGCTCATATATATTCGAATACAGGACTGAATAATGCCAGTTTCGTGCCAGTCTGTTTTCAACCGAATTTTTCAAACACTTCATGCAAGTATATTTTTTTTAAATGGGCAGGTATTGATCGTATCATGAGTTTAAGGATCAGGAGTCATATCTTTAAATTCGCCTTAGGTCGTTGCTATGCTGTCGCTAAGGCTGTATTTCTATGAAGGAGATTCCCTACAACTATGAAATTTGCTCTGGAGGAACAATCGTTTACAGACTGTTCCTCTGGAGCAAATTTCATAGTTGTAGGGAATCTCCTTCATAGAAATTCAGCCTTAGCAACAGCATAGCAACCATTTAAGTCATTTTATAAATACGGCCCAGATCACCTTCATTTGGAATGTATGGGATGGAATGCTTCATTGAAACACACAGTCGGCAGCTTCCGGAGCAGTCGCTCGCATTTCTATCGGGGAACTTCGAACAGAAAAATTTTCATTTGGTTTACTTCGGCAACTCTTCTTTCAAGCTTACTCCGCTATCTTTCTCCAAATCTGGATAATACCCATAAATCTACGCGCAAAATAGGAAAGTTCATAACGAGATCTCGTTTACTTCTCGCGGGAATGTTAAATCGCCTTACCTCCTTGAGATATCGTACCGTTCTCGTCAAACGGTATTTCATTGATGACCTCATCGGTTTCTTCCGGTTCCAATGGTTCTGAACCCATTTCTAATAAAAGAGAAAATCGCTAGATTGTCAGTGGCGATATTTCGCCTGTCAGGACATTGTCATACTAAAGAGCTAAACCAGAAAACTAGACAAAAGCTTACGCCGCCGATACAGGTACATAGTATCTATGTCTGACTTCTGCTAGTCGCTAACGAGAAAAAAATGCCAACCATTTAGCCTTTTTTGACCGAAACCCCGTTTTGAGGACATATGCAAACAGTGCAGACCCAGTTCAGGCGTCGCAAAACGCGACGCCTTATCAGGGTCTACAATGTTTGCTTACAGGAATTTCTACGCAAAATACAGATGAAGGGAAGAAACACCTAAAACTACAAATGGACTAGTCCAAATGATATGGATGGAAAAGTCCACTGGTCAAAAAGGCCCAAGGTGGCAAACGCCAGTTTACGAACTTATAAGGGAAACAATTTTCATAAGTTTCTGTTTGCTTATCTGGGCATCAAAACCCTTCCAAAAAGGGGTCTTCAAGTAGGTAAGGATTTGCTACCACGTCCGGGTGCAAATTCTTCCTTTTGAGGGATGGTCCCCATTGAGAATAGTGGCAAAATGATTATAGAATAATTGATCTATAGTTAATCTAAAAATGCTATCGAAGTGTCGAAATCCATATCAAACCCAATAAAAAACGAAGCAGTACATGTCAGCACTAGACCCGATTTCAAGTCGCAGTTAGAACTCATTTTAACTAGTCCGTGGTTTACTTTATCGTAAGGCGCAATGTAAAAAAATTGGTGATCCGAATGCTAATCCGAGTACTAAGTTCGACGTGAAATCGGGCCTAAATGTAAGACACGACGTAAATGTAGTTCCTAATCTGCAAGGAGGGGTAGGAAATAGTCTGTCCGCCTGTAAGAGAGATAATCCACTCGCTAGAGCTCAAGGATTGTTCCCTTATAGCGGCGGACAAGCCATGGTATAACTGTTACATATAAGCGAAACGGATACTTTGACTCTAAAGTCTGAGTACTTGATGAGCATTAAGAACGTCCTATTAAATGGTATTTAAAACAAATAAACAGCTGGCCCCCTGGCACAGGATCGAACCCAGAGAGGGAGAAAGATAAGAGACATAGTAGCGACAGAAAAGGTCCAAACAACCCCCATCCTGCACCTACTGCAAGCATAGTAAGCCCCTGACCTACTTTCACCCAAATTAGTAGGATGCCCCGGCACTGAATGTTACCCAGCACCATCAGTGATTTTTTTTCTCTATATAAGTGGTGCCCATAAAAGGTACCAGTCCCAATTCAAAATAGTATCTTTTTTGTCCAACTGCAAGTTGAAAAATTCCCAACTGCAGTAAGATTTATTCTAGGGACCATTCTACAAGCATAAATTTTCTTGCCTGCTTAGCAGTCTGTGGACTTATGGATTTCCATAACGCATATTTGTGATGGTAAACCATGCACTTTAAATGAACTGGCATGATGGCTTACCATAACATAATTACTGAAATTTTTACCACAAGATGTCACTACATGTCCGAAGGATGAAACGTGATGGAAAGCCATAACGTTGGTTTCTTCTGGTGTTATGGCTGACCATAACAAAGGCAAAAGCCCCCAAGTATTTTTCTGTCGAGTAACTGGTGCTTAACCTAGAGTAACTCGTACAGTTAACATCCGTTACAAAATTGCAAGCGTTGTAGACAATTTTGATCGTAACACTTTATAAAAAATAGAAAGTAAATATCTATTTTTCATGGAAATAAAACAATTAAAAATACTGAACACTGCCAGTAGGTTAATTTGCTATTTAAGTGAGTTCGACTGAAAAATGTAAAAATTATGGCTGACCATCACAAATATGCGTGATGGAAGTCCGTAAGTCCCCAGACTGCTTAGAGAACTGGCAGATACAAAGCTATAATTGAATTTAAATATTAAACATTCAATTTCATGTCCACTTCCTCACCACTTGAGCCAATAAAGGTGTTTCTGAAATTCCAAATTTAAGGAGAATATGACGCGATTTTTCCCAATCCTGTGGGCACCGGCACCACTCCCAAAATAGAGAAAAAATCACTGACCATCGCCGACCCGACCAACCCAGAAACTGTTGAAAAAAATAGTTTCGACAAAATGATTATAAAGTAATTCTATAGCATTTTGTGTATATGGTTGCGAAATGCGGACTATTTTCTTTATTTCATCATGTCACGTGCATGTATAGTTTGTTGATAAATTACATTTTGCAGCAGTTTTAGATTAAACTCCCAGGTGATCAGAATTTGTATATTCTGATCACCTCGGAGTTTAACCTTAAACTGCTACAGGATGTGATACCTGTTAAAATCTTTCTTAGTTCATCCTTGGCTACCGGTCCATCAAACAGATTACACAGTGTGTCCGACAGAGCGTCGGGAACCTTCTCATGCTCTTTAAGGTAATCGTGAAACATCTTCTCAAACTCGTCAAACGTAAGACCAGCTGAAACTGTAATTTAAAATTAGTACGGTCAGTATTCGATATTTGAAAGTCAAAGTTCATCTCAAACTACTGATACCTCAAAATAAATTTTCTGGTCCCAGAAAATTTACTATGACATATCAGTGGTTTGAGATATTAGAAGCTGAAATGTAAATAATAATAATGAAAAAAAAAACATGTAGGAAATGTGTCCAAATTAAATGTTGATACAAGAGTTTACTTTGATGGCAGTGTTCGGGATATCGTGTTGCCTTACGCAAACCTGGTAACAGTAATTTCAAGAATACAAACGCAGCTTTTATGACCATTCACTTAAATACCTATTAGTAGAATCAGAAGTGGGAATCAGTATGGGGACTTATGGATTTCCATCACGCATATTTGTGATGGTCAGCCATAATTCTTATATTTTTCAATCCAACTCACTAAAACGGCAAATTAACCTACTGGCAGTGTTGAGTATGACCTGTCTACACTTAAAATTGATATTTGGTCCAGACCTTAGCTATTCTCAGTATAAACAGTCTTATTTTGGGTATGTCTGCAGAATTATGGTCAAAATTAGGCAAATATTGCTGTGTATTTGACTCGTTTTATTTCCAAGAAAACATAGATATTTACTTTCTATTTTTTATAAAGTGTTACGATCAAAATTGTCTACAATGCTTGCTTTTCTGTAACGGATGCTAACTATACGAGTTACTCAAGGTTTTGCACCAGTTACTCGACAGAAAAGTACTTGGGGGTTTTTGCCTTTGTTATGGTCAGCCATAACACCAGAAGAACCCAACGTTATGGCTTTCCATCATGTTTCATCCTTCGGACATGTAGTGACATCTTGTGGTAAAAATTTCAGTAATTGTGTTATGGTAAGCCATCATGTCAGTTCATTTAAAATGCATGGCCAACCATCACAAATATGCGTTATGGAAATCCATAAGTCCCCAGACTGGGAATCGTATCAGTGTACTTCAGAATAATATATGGCATACACATATATAACTGTATACTAATGCAGCTGAGTTTCAACCAGTATGTACATGTATTAGTATGTGCTATCAACATGATCAAGGCATATATGTACGCATGACTCTCATGCGACAATCATGAACATGAGCTTCAACGTACAGTTTGTTCAAAAGCCCACTTACAGTATATCTTGTTTTGTTGTGAACTTGACGACTTTGGATAAATTCCATTCGAACGTTGTTTATCATATGACGTCGCATCTGAGAGTGTAATAAAGCTATGCATTAAAAACGATAATCCACTAGTGGATTAAATATGCAAATTACGCAGTAACGTTAGGCGTTGATGTCCATAAAACGTCGCGTTTTCTAATGGCGAAATTATGACGTTTTAGTGCACAATTTGCTTATAAAATGCGATTTTAGTGTCATATGGCCGAACTAAGACAGAGAGATGGGCTTTTGACAACCATATTTCGGACGACAACTTGTTGTGGCTCCTCATCAGAACCGTATTATATGCGGTTGTAATTAGGTCATACAACAAATGCTTATATTGGATACGAAGAAAAACTAATTATCCAAAACATTATGGCACGGCAAGGGAGCTAACTCACCGTCTTTGTCATGTTCGACATATCTCCTGGTTACCTCCTCTGTTGTAGGGTTCATGTTAAATATCTGCAGCATTTTCTTGGCCCCATACTGGTCCACTACTCCCGAGTCTTGGGTCAGGTCAAAAGCTACATGTATAATATACAAGATTCTGCCTCAGTTGCGATCGGAAGGACAACGCCAACATGCTGCGCATGTGTACAAATGAGCCGCGACAAAACAAAACCAACAAAGTGGCATGTGCACCAAGCGAGGACTCTGGTCAGCCTGGTTGTTCGCCCATTCTGCTCAGAGTCTTAGTTGTCAGCATGGAGGTATTTTAAACCCTTATCTTCTCTTTAAGCGCACAGCAAAGACTCCGATCGGACTAGGCAGATGCCCAGGCTGATCTGAGTCTTCGCCTGGCGCACAAGCCATTTTGCTGGATTTGTCGTGTCGGGGCTCAAACATACCCACATATGCAGTCTGATACAGTCTTCGCTTTTTCGCGTATATCCTCCGAAAAATGGATGACTTGCTGCTTTACGGCCTTTTCAACAGTGTTATAACAATGGAAGGCTTATAATGAAAGCTGTGTGCAGTGTGACCCTGTTTACAGTTGAAAAGATTGCGAGATTCGAACCCTGACCAATATCATAGAAGGCCAGCACTTTACCCACTAAGCTACTGGTCGGTTGGTTGTTTTGGGTATAATGGCCCTTTGATACAGTATTTCAGTCTACATCGGGTCGTCTCCCAGAGAGAGGGAGAAAGAAAAAGGGAAATGATAGACGATAGAAAAAATGTCCAAACAACCCTAACCCGCACCTACAGCAAGCTAAGTTTGCCCTTGCCCTACTATTATCCAAACCAGCAAGCTCCCCGGTACTGAAAGTTATCCAATTCCATCTCCCGACCAGACAACCCCACACTGAGCTACTCGGGCTATGAAAGGTCGCTTTGCGAAGACCAAACGTTTTGTGAAAGCTTGACTTGTATCATCACTTTTGCTGAGTACACTCAGCAAAATTTCTAATTGGTCAGTTTTCTAATATGCAAAAATATGATTTTTAAACTGTAGTTTTGAAAATGATTATAATCAAAACTTTGGGCTGTTATCTACGTATTGAAATGCAGTGTTATAATCAAAACTTTATTGTAGTATTAGAGCTATGACCACTTCTGTGTAACTCATTAAATGCTTTGAAAACACATACAGGCTGCCTCAAACATGCACAAAAGCATGATATTTCAGAAGTAACTTAAATTTTTCACCGTAAAAACATGAGGTATGTTTTTAGTCTTCATGCATTTTTCACCTGTATTAATTTTAATACTTATATTTTCAAATTACCTCCCTTTAAATATTTGTGTAAATCCTAACAGACGCCTCAAATTGATTTAAATCATTTTGCAAATGTACTGCTTGTAAAATACAAGAATACCTGTACATTTGTTTGTCCTAATTGGTAGCCAGGCTAGTCTCAATCTGCTTAAGGCTTAATGCTATAGCACTGTGACCAATTAGAAATTTGGTTCAGTGTAGATCTGTTTACGACCGTACAAGCTGATTAAGCAACTCTGTCATTCTATAGAATACTATTTGGGTAAGGCTATAACCTACTTCTTAAGGAGTTTTTTTTAAATACATTTTATTGCCGAAGACATTGGAATCAGCAACCATATTACGCAATTACGTTGCGGACAGCCTTTTATTATCGCCCTACCATTGCCTTGATGTGAGCGAGTGATATGAATCTTACGGCACATCAGCACAAAAAGCTATTTCGCGCCGAAAACGCTATAAAAGAAAGATAAGATAATTTATTAGCATTAAGACAACTGGCCCATGAGCATAAACATACAAATACATTTTAACAAGCATTGTGACAAACATGGTGAACAGTAATTAGGAACTGCTAATGCAGCACAAAGTATAGTATACAGGATAGTCATCCCATCGGGCACACTAAGCCGAATCAACACTGAATCAACGTCGATTCAACATAATGACGTTGAAACAACATTGATCAAATGCCGAATCAACGCCGTTTGCCCGCTGGGATTTTCCTGTTAGAGTGACATGGCAATATCTAAGCAATCCAAGAAACAGAGACACAACATGCCTGTGCAAACCATACATTCGGCGAAGCATCCCGGGATCAGTCTGATCCGGGAATATAAAAGAAAACATTTTATATGCATGAGGTCAGAGTTGACTGCACAGTAGCAAAATGAATCAAGTTGTGACCTCGATATGATTGAAATACTGTTGAAAGGGACGTAAAGACCAGTAGTTGCCATCCATCAAATGGTGTAAAAAAAAACTGACGCCAGACAGGACATTCCGTCCTAACCTGCGCCTGCCCATCGCATAAAAAATCATAAATAGACATAGGTATACAGTGCAGACCCAGATCAACGCCACCTTCTGCGGCGTCTGACCTGGGTCTACACGTTCTGTATACGAGAAATAGGTACTCCTCTTAAAAAATGAAAATTTTAGAAATTAACTAAACTAGATATCCCTTTAATGATACTAACGGCTGTAAGAGTCCACTAGGCACTTTTTTGTTGTTGTTGATTTAACGGCTCTTCGAGATAGTATTTCAGTCTATATCGGGCCGACTCCTAGCGAGAGGGGAAAAGAAAAGAAATAGTTAGGATAAATGAGACTAAAATTATCAAAACAGTCCCAGCAGACACTTGCACTTTCATTATCCAAGTTATCAGGACGCCCGGCACTGAAAGTTAAACAGCACTATCGCCCGACCCGACCCTCCCTCCATTACGCATGAATATGTGAACCAAAACAGGCACATACCAGCGCCGACGGCAGTAGGTACAATAGTTATAACCTTAATTTCGTATAGGCGAGCTAATACTCCGAAGCCTTGGTCCGCATGTAAAGGACGATCTGAACTGAAGTCGAACATTTCATGGGTAATAAAAAGCTTACAAATACAAAAAGTTGTTCCATTTTTTTCTTATCATAACTCTATGGCTACTGTCAGTAGGATCACGCGAAAACTGTGACTCTCAAAATGACTAATATAATTAGATTCTTTCGAAATTAGATTAAAAGTTGTATGTGCTGAAATTTAAAAATATGAATGACTGTGAACCTGGGCCCAGGTTATCTGATATTATTCTTACCTCTTCTTAAATCTTGTAAATTCTGTGGGGTTAAGTCAGACTGAAATAAAAAGAATGATTTATTACCATTTCAGCTCCTAATAAGCCTCCTCATCTGGATCTCCAGTGCTTGCTCTCTAGTCTTATAGTTATCAATCGATCAGAGCACCGCTAGGCCTATTCCGTGAATCACGGAATTGGCCGAGCGGTGTTCCGATTGAGTTATCAATGTGATGAAGCTTGAATAAAACATTTTGTAAAATTTTGCAGACGTAAATTTTGTCTCCCCCCCCCCCCCCGCCCCCTTTATGCGCTTTAAGGGTTATATGCAAATATTAACAAACCGGTACATATATTCGAGCTTCACGATTCAAGCGTGAAACGCGTTTTTAAACGAACTAGTTTCACGATTCACTTCAGGCTATGAATCGCTTAGCATGAAACGCCTCGTCGAATACGCCTAATGTTAAACGAAGTTCATAACGACAAAATATTTGTCGGTGTTAAACGAACTTTGACGGTATTAGCCAGTTTGCGCATATCTGCCAATAACTCTTTTAAGTGCCAAACACGCAGACGAGAAAATAACGTCTGCAAAATTAAAAAAAAATTAACCACCAAGCTATATCATTTTGAGAATCTAAAGACTTGAGAGTAAACAGTGTAGATCAAGATAAGGTGGCTCTATATTATAGCTCCTTATTCACGCGACACAAAACGAGCACCTAAATGCTGACTTTTCTGACTTCATGTTTCTTTCCGTGGTTTTGATTGATTGATTGTTTTGCGTTTAATGGCCCCTTTGAGACAGTATTTCAGTCTATATCGGGTCGTCAACCAGAGAGAAGGAGAAACAAAAGAGAAATGATAGAGGACAGAAAAAACCAAACCACCCCAATCCGCACCTACTGCAAGCATGGTAGGCCCTTGCCCTACACTGAACTCCCCAGCACTGGAAGTTACACACAGCAACCATCCCTTATGTTTCCGTGGATGGCGTAGCTTTTCCAAATTGGAATCTAAACTAGTCTTCTATTGTCCCTCATTCAGACGGAGAGGCAAAAGAGCAAAACAGCAAAGCCAAAATTTTATAGTAACTATCCTAAAACTGACTTTGCTTTTCAGCTGTAGAGTATAGTCGGGTAAATTCGGACAGCCGGTAAATTCGGACAGTGACATTGTTTCCTTTATATGTCAGTTGTTTGAAATTAAAATCAAAATTAACTGGGCAAACAGTGAAAATCCTGATGAACTGGCCCATTATGAGCCGTCTCATCTGGATTTTCACTGTTTGCAATGGTATGTCTGAATTTACCCGCTGTCCGAAGTTAACCGAATCTATCCTATATGTCAAAATAATTAGCGACAATGAACGCCAAAAGGCGCTCCAGTAGTCCGATCTTGGTCTACATTATTTGCTCTAGCATTAGGGGTGAAAACTGCCGTAATGCGGTATAAAAGTTAATAACATACCATAATAATATTATTAATCACATGTCCAGAATGGCAAGAGTTAACTCAAAATTACAAAACAATGTATTTATTTACTTGTAACATTCAAAAGTTATACTCCGAGTATTAAAGAAGTAAAATATCTATACCCAGGGATGCGAAAATTTTGCTAAATGCTAGGACAGATTATTTGAGGCTTAATGGAAATTTGTGTGTATGTTAGTCTATAATGAGCCGTCGACGAAAGACAGAGAGAGGGAGAGATGAGGTTAAAGAATAAATGAATAAACAAATACATAACTAAATGATAATAAAAAAAGTTCCCAGTCTGGTATCTATTGCGAGCCCTTTCCCTACTGCAAGCCCTTAAACTTCAAATCAGTTTCAGAAACCATGCTGCCCCTATCCCCAGCATGTTGCCCAGTGGGACAGAAATGCGTGTGCAGGCAGTTTAGAAGCAGACCAGGGACCGCCAGCATGTTTGTTCCCCTCGCCGGAATCGGTGAAGGTGTGCACCAACCTGTAGGGAAATTACGGAAGCGGGAATTTACAAAATCAAAACGACGTCAGAACCATACACATTCTAAATATTGGGACACATAGGCATGACGCAAACATTCAGACCCGGATCAGACGGCTCCTTAGGAGCAGTCTGATCTGAGTCTGGATTGTTTGCCATTCCATCTGCATCTTGTAGACTCGTTCCTGTATTGAAATACCAAAGACGAACTGTTCAATTTTTAGGACAGTTACGGTATCTTTTTGGATGTCCAATCTTTAGCATTTTTATGGTAAACCAATCCAGGCGGAGCTCTTTCATAAGACTCAGGTTTCAGCTGGAATTTCATTGATTTCATTCCGAATCATGTGTAAGGATCCGGAACTTGAATATCATTGTATATTTTACGCTAATTGTATGGACACAAGTTATTCAGTACAATACAAATATAATACGATATGATAGTGAGTGAACTTGGGTTTTACGTCCCACCGTCACAAAGGTCATACGGAGCCGGGACCTCAGTTTAACCGTTTGAGTGCCAAGCAAAACGCGTACAATGCCAAATTTTCAACGTCCAAACACTTTTTCAGCGTTACGTCTTGGCGTTAACGCGCTTATAACTTTGGCGCGCTCGATGTCTTGACGTATGTTTTGAGTAGATTCACCGCCTCATCTGAAAGATCGGAGGACAGGGGAATCGAACCTGAGACTCTGGATTGGAAGTCTGGCGTCTAATCTACTACACTAAAGCCCCTCCTGTATGATGCAATAACACGACTGGAAAACGCAATTCCATCCCCACCTGGAAATTAGAAATTCAAACTTCTGCAAAAAGTCAGACAAAATAATTGAGCAACGACACGAGAAAACCAGGAAAGTGGTTGTTTGCCCAGCACAGACGCAGATCAGCTCAGCATCCAACAAGCTTGATCAGACTCTTTGCTAGGTACTTAAAGGGTAGCTGAGGGTCTCGGCTACCTCCATGCGGACAGCAAAGACTCTGATCAGACTAGGCGGATGCCCAGGCTGAACTGAGTCTGCGCTTGACGCACAACCACACCGTTGGTTTTGTTGTGTTGCGGCTCATATAACAATGCTATTCGACTCGTATGTAAGTCAAGTCAATTTTACTTGGTGTTAAATCTTTACAAACATAGGATTGTTACCAAGACAAACACAGACTGGAATATAACTAACTAAGAGACGGGACATCGGTTTAAAGTCTCATCCGAAAGGCCAGAGGACAGGGCTGTGTGAAAATAGTCTCCTGACCAGGCCTGGGTGTGGATTTTGCCTTCTGCTTTTGACGGGGTGGCATCTTGTATGAAACGTAAGAATCGAGTGCTGAAACGTTTTAAGCACATGCAAATGCTGACGATCGCAGTGGAAACGTGGCTTTTTCATACTAGGATCGCCATAATCCAGGATCGCCATAAGAACGAGAAAAAGCAGATAATGCACCAGGAGTGCAGCGAAAGTGTCGTGTTTGTACTATTCATAAATTAAAGGGTCGCAGCGGAAGCGGCAAGAGCGCAACGAGAGCGCATAGAGCGCAACGGGAGCACAAAGAGCGTAGCAGAAGCTCAGACTGGTCGAGGACGGATCTCCAAGGTGCTGTCAGCGAGATTCCAGTGCGCTGGTGCTGCGTTTCTTGCGCTGCTACCAGGGGGTGGTCGGGTGGTGCGATGATGATGTGTGTAACTTCCAGTGTCGGGGCGTCCTACTGATTTGAAACATTGTACGGAAAGGGCCTACTGTGCTTGCTGTAGGTGCGGGTTGGGTTTGTTTTGGACATATTTTCTCTCGTCTGTCATTTCTCCTCGTTCTCCCTCTCTGGGAGACTGCCCGATATAGCCTGAAATACTGTCTCAAAAGGCCGTTAAACCAAAAACAATCAATCAATCAATTGCGCTGCTGCCTCGATACCGCTGCGTTCATAAAGTGCGTGCTGCTCTGTTACAACGCTTTCGTTGCGCATTGTGTCCACGGCGATTCCACTACGTAAATTTTCCGCAACGTCAAAAAAGCGCCGTGACTTGGAGATCATGCCGCTTACGATACGCTTTCACTACAGCCTAGAAGCTTCTGCGCTGCTGCTGCTTCTGCTATGATTCATCGCGTTATATCCAAAATTTTGAAGCGCAGCAGAAGCGCCGTCCAGTGGATAGGTTGGTTGCTTTGGGTTTAACGGTCCTTTGAGACAGTATTTCAGTCTATACCAGGCCGTCTCCCAGACAGAGGGAGAAAGAAGTGATAGACGAGAGAAAAACATGTCCAAACAACCCCCACTCGCACCAACTGCAAGCACAGTAGGCCCTTGCCCTACTACTATTCAAATCAGTAGGAAGCCCCGGCACATCAGTAATTTTTACACCTTATTTTCTCACAAAAACAACTGTCTGTAACCAGGCTAAGGGCATGGTTTAGCTTGCTTTATAAACCAGTGCCTGGAGCATGTTACTCTCGTCATCTATGGTACATATGCAAACATACCAGTATGAGCTTGACAAAAAATTAGGGCTATTTTTGCAAAGTTTTATGGCTATAACATTAGGAATTTAAGGGTTTTTTTCTAGCCCAGTCATATGCCAAAACATGCTTTTTTGCTTGCACTTTTGAAAGTATGATAAATACTTATTGATACAGTCACATTGTAAATGAATGCAAGTTAATAAAAGGCTAAAAGTTGTTTGCTAAGAAGTTAACAAAGTGGGGTCTGTGGGGCAACGCCCCCCCCCCCCCCCCCCCCCCCCGGAAGCCAAAGCAATTTCCCAAAATTATTGGCAATTTTAAGACTGGAAACAACAAAGAAAAACTAGGGATGATGATAAAAAACAAGGGCTGTTTTTTTAGGAATTTTGCCTTTTAAAGTGTTTATCTTGCCTTAATGGCTTTGTGTCCCATAAGCTAGTGACTCTTTTGCAACTCAGTCTTAGTTGGAAGAAACATTTATATGAAACATTTGTATGCACACGGGGGAGGGGGTGGGGGTGGGGGGCTGCTGATTGAAAACAATTGTAGATATTAAATTATTACTATAAATATGGGGGGTCTGGGGGCACAGCCCCCCCCCCCCAGAACCCAGCGACATTTTAAAAACTCAATTCAAATGGAGTTATTTGCAGACTATTTATTTTTTTTTTGAAATTTTGGGTGGAGCCAGGTTATTTTTTCACTTAGTTTTAGGCCAGATTAATTTTTTTAAGTCCCCTCATGAGCCATTTTTTTTCTTGCATATCCAAAGACTGGGATGCCAGCCCCCCCCCCCCCCTCGAATATCAAATGGTAGGTCCCTAAACTGCCCCTTTAATAACAATTCATCATGAGATTTCGCTATCTAAAATGTTCCTGGCATTAGTATCTGCTGTTTTGATGTACTTCCAGTCTGAGGACCAATTCATGTTATCATGTTATTCATAGACATTTTTTCTATCCAAATGTTTGGTAACTGCTATCCTGAGGGTGCTCGTCTACCCAGCGACCCTGTATCAATTATTATGAAACCCTTTCCGCACAGAGGTCAAGTGCCCATAGTTACGTCACTAAATATCTATACAAAGGCTCTGTGCATGTAACTCGCAGACTGTTCTAATGCAGGAGGCCTCTGAGACTATATTCGTACATTTTGCTCTTCGACTGGTCTGTTGTGTAGACGCCAAATTCAAATGTTCTCATATCCAAAGGCGCATGGAATTGTGGAGGAAGGGGGGGGGGCTATGATAACTCTCAATGCCGGGCATCCTTCTAACTTGTAGGGCAAGGACCTACTGTGCTTGCAGAAGGTGAAGGTGGGGGTTGGTTTTCTCTCTTGCCTATCCTGTCTCTTGTAGTCCAGGCCCGGAGGTTATAAAATTTGAGTACATTCTCAAACTCAAAATAAAGCACACTGAAGTAGCCAATCAGTGTGCTTTATCTTGAGTGTGCTTTATTTTGAGTTTGAGATAATTCTCAAGTTTTATAACCTCGAACCCAGGACCCCTGAGAAAAAAAGAAGGGGTTCGCTTTCCTGTAACAGTAGAGTTTGGCAACCATATGCATCAAAATAAGCATTCACTGTACTAGGGATGTTTGTCCGGAGAGATTTTGGGAAATGTCCAGGGTACTCAAATGACCATCTGCTCACCTGAGTAATTTCTACAAGGGATAGGCCCCTGTTCCATGGTGGTTCTTCCAGTTCTGAACCCAGCTTGTTTTTTTTAACGACAATCACTTCTTCTTAGGGGTTTAGCCTTATCAGTACGACTTTCAGCATGAATTTACTCGAATGACTGATATGGCTTATGGTTCTGAAGTTCTGGCAGAGCTTTTGGTTGCCATTTTCAGTGGGTGAATCAATTAGCGACTTAGTCCATGGCGTCGGCCATTCTCCGGTTCTCCCAGCTGCTAGAATAAGTTCAACTGGTATGCTGTCAATCTCCGGCGGACTCCGGCCTTTTACAGTGTAGCTACTGCAATCTCAACTTCCTCACGAAGGATCGGTTCGAGAATTTTTTCTGGGTGTTGAGTGAAGTCCACAACTGTAATGTCACCATGACTCTCATGGTTGTATAGCTCTGAGCATTATTCTGTCTATCTGCTGAGAATCCGTTATTCTTCAGCTAGACTTGTCCTTGATAGTTGTGAATCGACCCTGCTTCTCTGAAGTTAGATCCTATACAGCTGCTATGCTCCCATGCTTTGTTTTTGTTCAGGGAAGTGTATATATTAACGCACTAAATATACACTGAACGCTAAAAGAAACGCCTACAGTGTTTAAATAGTAGGCAACTGCTGCAAAATGATAGTCATTTCTCTGACTGATGCAAATGTCCAACCTGTTGTTGCTTGAAATGTACCTGCTACATCTGGGCTTTTTAACTTCTAAAGGTCAAACTTCAATCTTGGCTTGGTTTGCTTTCTGGACTTCTTCAGCCAAACTTGGAAGGCGATAATCAAGTCAGGGTCACTTACTGTGTCTGCTCCATTAAAGCTCCTTTCCTATGGATGCCAATTCCTGATCAGAGCCGCTTCCCCGCCCAGATGTAGTCAACCTGTTTGTAATGCTTCTTGTCTGGGCTGTGCCATGTCCACCTTCTGGATAGTTTTTGGGGTCCCAGGGTTTTGTCAGTTCTAGATTGTTAAAGGTTGAAAATTCTAGGAGTCCTCAGGCCTCTCTCATTTGTCTCTGTATTATAGTAGGGCCCGCATGCGTCTCCCCAGTCTGCCTGCGATCCCTTCCAGATTTAGTGAAAAAGAGAAAATGTCCAAACAACCCCCACCCGCCCCTACTGCAAGCACAGTAGGCACTTGCCCTACAATGTTCCAAACTACTTGAACGCCCCGGCACTGGAGTTACACATAGCACCATCGCACCACCCCCACAACGAGAATGACCTTCGTCGGTGTTTAGTCTATAATTTTCTAGAGTTGCTTGTAGAAGATGTCGGCCTAGTTGTCATGGTGTCGAGATTTATAAATTTGTATGATTGTGACATTGAAAGGAAGTGCTCGCAAATGATCGAGACTAGTCTGCTGGAGACCGGTTGGCAACCTAAGACAGCACTCACCATGACTTTATGCACCAGAAAATCATCTCGAATGAAGTAAACCTTACGTATGTCATCTAAGTTCTTCCAGTGCATCTCACAGAGCCCAAGTATGTTTCAGTGGTACCTATCCATTTTGTGAGTCAGCATGCTCTTCAAATTTCCAAGATGGCCTCAGATTTCTTCACGTTGCAGGTTCCTCCTATTAAGATGTTGTCCCTAACTCTCATTTTCTGGAGCTTTATCAGAAAAGTCGCAAACTTTTCATACGTCCAGCGGTTGGTTGGTTGTTTGGGGGTTTACGACCCTTTAAGACAATATTTCTGTCTATACAACTGGAACTTATGTCTTCAATTCGCGCTTAGTAGTGTAATCGGTTACCTGTTACCTGGAGCGAGTATTAATGTGTATGCAGTTATTTCCCTTAGACCCGGGGAGCGATAGACATTAATCGATATTAGGAATGTGATATCGATGTCCATATCCCAGGATCTGTACAGGTGTTGAACTTCTCTGAAGTCGTTTTTGTCATCACTGTGTTTAATATTTATCAGCATAATAACAATACGAAGGAGCCGGATAGAAATATTTTTATTTTTTAACAATGTGGATTTTCATTTTCTGTTTCTCAGATCAAATCAATTTACTTTTTCAGTTGCTCCTTTTCGTTTTTGTAATAAGTCTTTTTGTCCCTCTCTGTGATATTTAGGTCAATTTCGTAAGAATTGGCGAGAAAATAAATCTGATTATTGGTCAGTTTTGACAGCGGTATGTTTAAGTTTCTGACAACAAAAACATGAAACAATAATACTTAAAATAATGAAATTATGATATTTCGATCCCTTTGACGGTCTCATCTTTATGGAAAGATTAAGCCTGATACAGATACCCCATCCGCCTACATAGTTTTTCTCGTTTCTTTTTCTTTTCTTTTCTTTCTTTTTTTTTCTTTTGCCAATCCCATCGGGGCTCGCAAAATAGATTGGCTGCCTATTGCTTCTGCGGCAGAGCTGCTAGACCAGGATGTCATTTAACGCAGGCCGAGCAATACTTGTAGTCCTACAAATTCAGAGGCAACATCTCGACATCATTGAAATTTTGTTTACTGTGATGTTAAACCACTTCTCAACAGCAATGATAATTTTTTTCTCTTGATGTTCTGTTTTGACAAAACTGTTTAAAAGTTTTATGTAAATTTTGTCTTTCGGCATGTAACTAAGCTGCGCTATTTAAAACATTAAAGATACAAAATTTAAAATAAGCCTGACTTTCTATGTTTTTCTGCAAACAAAAATAAATAAACAAATGAGCCGTACCACGACAAAAACAAATTGACATGTGTGCCCTGCGAACACTCAGAATAACGTGTGCATTCGCCCATCTGATCTGGGTCTTCGCTGTCCGCATAGAGGTAGCTTAGACCATTGCCTGTTCTGTTAGCGCAAAGCGAAGATTCTGACTAGTCTGGGCGGCTGCCAAGGCTGATCTGAGTCTTGGCAGGGCGCTATGGCACTGCGTTAATTTTGTTGCGACGCGGCTCAAATAACTGTTTTATACAAAAATAATCATAAGAATGACATTCGGATTAAATACATTTCTGACCTTAATTGCCGTTAGCAGGTGTTAATTTTGAAAATGTTTTGACAAGGTGTTTTCACACCTTCATATCGGTAGCGCCTACTCAGTTGACTTTAGCAAACAATTAATTGAGCCGTGACAAAGGTGCACGTACGCCCAGCAAAGTCTCAGATCAGCCTGGGCATCCGCCTGATCATATCAGAGGCTTCGCTATCGGCATGGAGGTAGCTTAGAGTCTTGGCTACCCTTTAAACGCATAGCACATACTCTGCTCAGACCGGATAGCTGTCCAGGCTGGTCTGCGTCTTCGCTGGGTGCACATTCCTCCTTTTTTTTTCGTTTTATCGTATCGTGGCTCATATGAGGAAAATTATGAACATTGACCAGAAAGGAAAGTGACCTGGCCATGGCCGGACCGCTGACGACTGCTTTGTAGCTTTCAGTTGTTCTTTTCGTATTACTTACTGTTTTTAAATCTACCTCAATTTAATTACCACATGAGAACAGCTTGTCAATTTTAAATGGTTTTCGCACAATCACAGCCAGATTTGATAACACATGTTCAAAATATTTCAATCAGAAATTCGGATCAGTTTGGCTTGTGCAAAACGCGGGTTAGGTTATGTACAAACTGAAATTAAACTACAACTGACTAATTATTAACTGCTCATAAACTCAGACCAGTGTTTTGCAAGTGCATAAGCTGGTCTGAGTCAGTTTGCATATATAACTAATTCCGTTAATTGAATATTGCAGCTTCATATTTTTTAGGGATCCATGACATTTCGTCTAAAGACATTTCGTCTAAAAGACATTTCGTCTTAACGACATTACGTCTAAAAGACATTTGGTCTAAACGACATTTGGTCTAAATGACATTTCGTCTAAATGACGACTCGTCTAATGCGACGTTTCGTCTAAATTTCGTCTAAAATTTGTCTAAAATTCGTCTAAATTTCGTCTAAATTTTTTCTAAATTAGATTATCCTAGAGGGTAGTTTCAATGACGATGAGGCAGCATCTTTGATTTTAGCCATTGACATCTTAACGACTGAGTCAGACTAAGCTGGTCCATGCTTATTGTGTGCCGATTCTTTAGTTACTTTTCCATCAACTGTTGTCAAGCGACCTGTGCAGCTGTGATCGGTACATTTTCAGTAGGTTTTTAAGCAAGTTTCATTTGGTCTCTGTTACTCTTATAAAATAGAGGCGCTTCCATTATACCTAGTTCTAGTTACCAAAATAAATCAAACATATCAAACAGGATGTAAAATGAAAACTAACAATGGTCACCATTTGTTACTTTATTACTAATGGTACAGGAACAATTCAATGCATTATACTACTCAAATACTACTCACCTGTGAGCCCTGGATGAAAGACAAGTTAACATAGTTGCAAGAACATCGGTAATAAAACTGTAGAGCCTGGATAAATTTCCATGGTATATCTGCGCGAAATAAGTTAGATGTCAGGTACGACATTTCGTCTAAATATTTTCCATGAAATGTTTAGACGAACTGTCGCACCCTAAGAATTTTTTAGACCAAAGGTCACATTCGGCGAATTGTCCATTAGACGAAATGTCCTTTAGACCAAATGTCCTTTCGACGAAATGTCCTTTAGACGAATTGACCTTTAGACCAAATGTCTTTAGACGAAATGTCGTGCACCAATTTTTTAGCATTTATTTTTGTTCGTATCAAGATGACTTTATATCAAACTTTTGACAAATACGAAACATTTAAGAGGTAATATCGGATTTTATGATCTATAATCGATTAATCCTTGTGTAATTAGCATGTTAATTGTACTATATATTGTCATCAAATTCCGATCAGATTGCGCAAACTGATCAGACACTGTTCATTCTTATCAGTTTGCACATATCAGAGGCTCAAAAGTTTGCGCAGATGCACAGGTTAATTATCGTAAGTACTCATATTAGCAGAAATACAGAAAATTGCACAAAAGTATATTTCAATATTCCTTTTTAAAAAAAATATTTGAAGCCTTGCAAGAAAAATGTTTCATTTTTTCCCATAGCGATTATTCCTTACACTACCACGGTTATGAGAAAAACTTCACCATGATTTAATTTCTTACAATAAACATTTTTTTTTCGACACTTATATCTTAAGGGAGCAATACGGTGTATGTATCTTCGTGCCTCCTGATTATGAATGAGCAAATCTGTCAGTCAATAATACAATTTTGTGGAGTCTGAGAGTCTGCCCTGGGATACACAAAACATGTTTCGGTTTCTTTGATATATACGCCCCACCACACTCAAATGAATTTCAATCAAAATGTTAGCACAAACATTAGCAATTAGGATAATAATTAATAGATTGATCGAACATTACCCCAAAAATATGTAATTATTGGTTTAAAAAGTTTTTTTTGGCTTATAAAGGGATTGTTTAAAACTACAGTAGTCGATTAACTGTCTGTTCATTTTTGATGGTCACGTGTAAGAGTTACATGAGTTATTTCTCTTTTTTTCTTTCTTGTGTTCATTCGTTTATTCTTTCTTTCCTTCTTTCTTTCTTAATAAGACAATATAGATATTATTCCTTTCTTAGTTAGATAATAAAAGCACATATATTAATACATAAACAAAACACGAATACCAAGAAATGAAGTGGTGTAAGCCTTTGAGCAACATAGAAAGATTTGGACTTAAACTATTTGAAACTATTATGAGCGAGGTTGTTTCGAAACGCTACTTTCTGTATGTTTAGAGATCGATGGAAGAAACTTATAAAATACTTATTTTATAATGAATTACATCAATGTAAACCTTGTAAAAATCTCTCAGTGGTGATAACTTATAAAAGTTTTATAGAAAATCCGATCATTTTCAAATTTTAGGCTGAACATAGCTTCTTAGGCATTTTCGACATTATTCTTATATAATGCCATGAGAATGAAGCTTCAAACTTCAAAAGCCGATGGAAGAATCAAAAAATGAAATTAATTTGTATATTTTTATACCATATTAACGGACAAAGACTGAAGTTTACGATCATAACTTATAAAAAATTGTCGTAATATCATATATGTATTTAATTTAACATTTTACATTATATTCCTATGTAATTGCATATAACACTTGACATTATTTGAACAGGTAAGCTCTCGGATAAACCCGTAAGTCGCTATCGGTAGTTTCCGCCATATTGAAGCATTAAGTTCCCTATGTCGGGCCTCTCCTAAAGAAAGTGAGAAAGAAGAGAGAAATGATAGACGAGAGAAAAAATATCCAATTATACCCCATCCGTACCTACTGCAAGTATAGTAGGCCCTTGCCCTACTGTTATCCAAATCAGTAGGACGCCCCGGCACTGGAAGTTATACCCAGCACTATCATTAGGCGCGGTCTTTGTCAATCCGGGCTGCCACCGAACCTATATTGAGGTATGATTGGGTCTGTCCTCAATGATGTTTGCCGGGCCGGGTAGCGCAATCGGTAGGACACCTGACTCGTAAGTCAGAGGTCCTGGGTTCGAATCCCGGTCTGGCCACATACTTTCGTTTCTCCTTCCGCTGATTCAAGAAGGGCAGTTGTCAGTTACTGGCGAAAGTATGTGCACTTAGTACTGGTTAACCGCTTAGGAGGTCTAAGCCTGCCCAGGAATAGTGTGGTTAGGTTAACTGACCGTCTCGACATGACCGTAGTTGTTTACCGTGGACGTTAAGCATCAAATCAACCAACCAACATCAATGATGTTTCTTGGACAAAGTCAGCCTGACGGAGCCCATCCCTCTCCAGGCTGGTGTTACTGACCACAGTCGAATGTCACCAAACTACTGTCACCCAAAGATAATTTGTTTCCCGCCATTATCATAGAGCACGCCCATTTAAAGATAATAGGTAAAGCGGGCAGGTAGCGATTTACGGATTATCAATGACCAAACACCAGAATTGTCTTTGTTGTCTCACTCGCCCACGATACATGTCCCAATGGCGCAGTGGTCTAGACGTATTACTCTCAAACTCAAGATGCTGTGATACTAAATTTGTGGGTTCGAGCCCCGCAGTATCATCTTATTTATTGCGTTTTTTATTATCTTATTTATTTATTTTTTGTACATTTGTTTCCAATTTAACGTACATAACTGCCAGACTTGGTGAATTATCAAAAGAGCGTGGAAACATGTCTCCTTTTTGTCGCCCTCCACCCTCCCCCCCCCCTCCCCGAGATTACTGTTATTCCAATTAGTATAGCATATTTTATGAGAGCAAGTGCAAATGTAGCGAGCCGTTTTTGTCCCATTTAGGGGACCGACTATGGAGGCAGACGCAAAACAAAGAAGCTAAACCCAATGCTCAAGGAAGCACTCAAATCTTGTACCTGTAGCACACTAAACGAGTACATATATGTCAAACTCGAGGCAGACTCGAATATGACAATTGCTGAAAGTTGATGTTGTCATAAAAAATAAAGAAAAAGATGTCAGCAATCGGACTTGAACCTCCAACCCTAGGTTTCTTGTAACAAAAGATCAATATACAAGTACCTAATCGCCTGAGCTAATTTTGTTTGTATAACCGTTATGATTACTATGATACTGAACTACGGCTATGCAATACAGGGTCAATACAGTTGTAGCCTGTCACCCCTATGTTTATGTTTAGTTTATTTATAGGTCATGTTTGTCAAGAGCACATTATCGTTGGGCAATAATATTGTTCGTAAGTATTGACCTGGCACTCATTTATTTCCGTCATTACACTCGGATGTTTTCGTTAGTTTTAGCGATGATTTACAGGAAATTACTGCTACTTGAATATAATACAGACAATCGTTTCTCGATGACGCCGTAGCGTAGTGGTGAAGGCTTCCATTTGCAGACATAGATATCGTAAGATCGAATCTAAGAGCATTCGTTTTTAGTAATTTCCATTTTTTACTTGTTTTCCTTATTTTTGATGTTTTGAATGAAAATGCCTATTTTTGCTTAATAATTTTAAACGATTTTCTGTCGTTTGGGTATTCCCCCATATATATATATAGTTTCCTGGGAACGTAAGTGTCTCGTTTCTCTTGATTCCGACGTACTCTGAAATTGTACTTCTGCTGACAACAGCTGCAATTATTGTCTGTTAAATATGATTCTCCTCCAGGTGCTCGGTTTTCCTGAAAATGCTTTGATGTGGAAGCAATGAGTATTTTTTTTTTTTGAATCTGAGATGTTTTTGTCGACATTGTTGCAGGCTTTACATCATGTGATAGTAGAAAGATAGTGCATCTCGTTCAATAGTTGAAGGGGGTTGTCGGGTCTGCCATGGTGCTGCCTGGCCGCCATATTAGTTTGGCTGATAGTGCGGCAAAGGGCTCCTGTGCTTGCAGCAGGTGCGGGTGAAGCTTTTTTATATATTTCTTTTCTCTCGCCTATCATCTCTTCTTTCTCCATGTCTTTGAAAGACGGCCCAATATAGAATGAGGTACTGTCTCAAAGGGCCGTTAAACCCAAGACAACCAACCAAGAAACGAATCAAATTTAAAGCTGAAACATTAAAATTTTGTGCCGAGCATGGCCGTAGGTGCGGTTGGAACCCCTTCTTGTTTTACGTAAAAAATATATATATATCAAAACGATGGTAGTGAGATTCGAAACCATAACTCAAAGCTTAAAGGTTCAAAGCCTTATCCACTTGATTCAGTGATATTTTTCCTGCTTAATAGTAATGTACATATTGACGCTGCTCTTACCCGTTCGTAATCGGACACCGTGAATTAATTTACGGAGATGAACGGAATATTAATGAGTGCCAGGTCAATACTTACGAACAATATACGGCTCGCCTTTGTCATGAAAATGTGACCGTTGACTCGAAGGTTTCATACACAACAATGCATCTCCGCTGATTCAACCTAATGACGTTGAAACAACATCGATTCAGTGTCGTTTTAACCCATTAATGCCTAGAGCCCAAAAATGGGATATAGGCAAATAGTGCAAACCAAGATCAGACGCCGCAAAAGCGGCGTCTGATCAGGGTCTACACTTTTTGCGTACGACAAATGGATACTTTTCCTCAAAATAAAACAAACAAAAAATCGAAAATTAAACTAAACCAGACACCCCTTAAATGACAAATGGACTCGTCCAATATATACAGATAGAAGAGTCAACTAGGCATTAATGGGTTAAATTCGTGTGCCTGCTGGGAGGCTCGCTCGGATCTTGCATGAAACACATAGCCGAATATCATCTCGTACTAGAGTTCCTCACTTTTACCGACTTCTTCTAGAAAGGCTTCCGCCCAGTGGTGGTGTGTTTACAGGTGTTTGTAGTATGTCCTGTTCAGAGAGATAGCAATCAATAATCTACTAGGTAGACTGCCAGCCAATGCTACGGATTGCACCCACACCTTCTAGTTTTAGTTCCCCTCCCAGGCTGATGAGACCCATCTGCTCAAATGCAATAGGTAGTACTAAACTATGTGGTATTATTATTGTGGTACCAGTAGCAGGTTTTACTGATCTGACCAGGATTTTCTTGCATGCACAACTGTATGTCCGAATTCATGCGCTGCAATACATTCCTTGTCCACACTGCTGTATGTCTATTATTATGCTGGAAGGTAACAACGCTAGTATTCCAATTCTGAATATCGACGAAGGCAGAACTTCTTTCTAATCTACACAGAACTCGTTTAAAGGGTTTCACCGCACACAGCTCATGGAGTTGCGAGTGTTTATTTCATCCCAGTAATTCACTGACTTGCCCATAGCCAATAATATAATCAACCAGACTCATAGGGCTACGGAGTGACCACTTAGATGCTTGAGCATGCAACATAAATAGGCAACTGTGGAAATCGTTCTGAAGCAGGTGAAGACAGTGATGACGATTGTGTTATGGTCATACACTTTAAAATTCGAAGTAAGCCTGGTTCCAAGCATTTATTTATAAGAAATTTTAACTTTTGCAGTTATGACATCATCGTATTTCAACATATGAACATATTGTAGCGCACCAACCAGGCTGCAACCCGTTCGACGATATTTTATTCAATTTATGGTGAGCAGCAACTGCCAGCCGAAATTAGGTTACGAGTGGAGATTCACCATTATTTCTACCTTCTACTTCTATACCTTGCCGGATTCGCGCTAGAATCAATAGCTCCAGGCATTACGTTTTGAAGTTCGCTGTTCCTTCAAATAAACTTCGATTTTTGTTGCTCCTGTCTTTCGCGTAAACTGTCATTATGGCCGTCGTCAGCATGTGCATACGTTCGGAGGTTTTCGGACTGGTCCGGTCACTCGCTGGCTGAGTTCGTTTAGCTCGTTCGGAATCTTCCGTGGGCAACTCGGATTCCGTATAGGTAGGATAACGGACACATCCGAGAAGCTCCGGGTGAGGTCCCTTTTGACGTCACCCAGCGCGTGAGCATGTCAGCGCGCGCCGGAGTACTATATAAGAGGCTGCTCCGCAACCGTCAGGCGGGCAGTTCAGTAGCAGCTACCCTCTATGACAGTTGGAACACCGTCTCAACCTCATAATTGTGAAGACTTCCTTACCTGTATTCTCTGTGCTAAGAAAAATCATAACTCAACCTTAGAATGTCTAACAGACATACTTGGGGCCAGGTTATTTCCTTATAAATAATTTTATGAGGTTGGCAACCTAAGGTTAAGCAGTCTTGGTTGTTTACTTTTCTCCACCCACTGTTTTGGGTGTTGTTATGTTTGCTTCCCTCAATCTTTTCATGCTCTTGAGGTACGAGACCTATGAACTAAAACAGTTATAGTTGTGAATATTTCTCTCTCTCTCTCTCAATCTCTCATTCACTTAAGGACTATAATTTGATATGTTACAATAAATCGTGTCGAAACCCTGTGTCTCCAGTTCAACACTTTTCAGCTCGAATCTGTGGGGATGCTGTAGCACCCGGTTGACCTTTGAAAGGACTGAAGTTGCAGGAGTTTGAGGGGTGTTGTCGGGGATTTTAGATAATACAAACATCCTAATTTATGATTGTATTCTAAAACATATGTTGTATAGCTCGTTTCTTAAATCCTTCAAGTTCTAGAAAAGGATTTTGGTTAGACTAATTCCTGGATAAAGATTTGAACCGTTATTCATAGTTCCTTGTAATTTACTATCCTACAACCTGTCCAGCACCGTGCGAACCCACAGCTTGTGTAGCGCTCTTTCCTGCATTCGACCACCCTAAGATCCTGACTGCTGATTAGGCAAGGGCGTAACAATATGTAACATATATAAAGTGAATGAGTGAGTGAATTCGGGTTTAAAGTCCCACCAACAACGAGGTTATATGGAGACGGGACCTCGGTTTAAAGTCTCATCCGAAAGACCAGAGAAACACATATAAAAGGTAAAATATATGCATATATTCTCCCTTAAAAGGCTTCCACCTGGTCGTGTTTTAACCTTGTAAGCTGTATATATTCTGCAGTAATTTTGAAACAAAGTCAAACAGGGCTGAGATGCCAAACTTAGGGTAGCCTTTTTCTTCAGCTTTTGTAAAACATTAATATTAACTAGAAATGTTTTTCAGAGAAAAACTGATGTCCCCCCACCAGCCCATTTCTCATCCCCTAATGAATAAAAAGCCTGTACAAATAAAATATCTATGCAGGTTTGGACAAAATCTATCCGCTGGTTCTAAAGATATCCTACAAAGAAGACTATGTCCTTAAAAAATGGGTCAAGGTCACCAACTACTAAACATGTCTTAAACCTGTCACAATGATACATTCATGCAAGTCTGATGAATATCCATCCACTGGTTCAAGATATCTCATTTTTAAGAGAGAAAAATACGCATTTGTAAGATAGCTTTTGACCTTGAAAATGGGGTCAAGGTCATCAAAATACACTACACTCTTGAGACTGTCCCATAGGTATATCTATGAAAGTAAATTTGAAATCAAGCCAAAGCTTAAAGAGATACATCAATTTTAGTGAAATTTTCACATATCTAAATCCTCCTGTGACCTTGAAAATGAGGTCAAGGTCACCAAAATTTTGTTCAGCTCTTAAACTTGTCCAAATCATGTATCGACCAAAGTTTGGCAAAATTCCATCTATTGGTTCAGGAGACATTGTGGGTACAAGAAATTGTCTTGTTAGTCCTCCAGTGACCTTGAAAATAAGGTCGAGGTCACCAAAATCTAAACAGCTCATAAACTTGTCCCAATCAAGTATCCAGGAAAGTTTGGTGAAATTCCATCTATTGGTTCAAGAGATATTGTGGGTACAAGAAATTGTCATCCAAGTCCTCCAGTGACCTTGAAAATGAGGTCAAGGTCACCAAAATCTAATCAGCTCAAAAACTTGTCCCAATAATGTATCCATGCAAGTTTTGTGAAATTCCATCCATTGGTTCAGGAGATGTAGTGGGTACAAAAAATTTTCATCTAAGTCCTCCTGTGACCTTGAAAATGAGGTCAAGGTCACCAAATCTGATCAGCTCTTACACTTGTTCCAATGATATATTCATGTAAGTTTGGTGAAATTCCATCCATTGGTTCAAGAGATATCACGCATACAAGAAATTGGGTACAAAAAATTTTCATCTAAGTCATCCTTTGACCTTGAAAATGAGGTCAAGGTCACCAAAATCTAATCAGCTCTTACACTTGTCCCAATGATGTATCCATGCAAGTTTGGTGAAATTCCATCCATTGGTTCAAGAGATATCGCGCATACAAGAAATTGTCATCTAAGTCCTCCTGTGACCTTGAAAATGTGGTCAACGTCACCAAAATCTAATCTGCTCATAAGCTTGTCCCAATAATATATCCATGCAAGTTTGGTGAAATTCCATCCATTGGTTCAAGAGATATCGCGCATACAAGAATCTGTCACGCCGACGCAGACGCCGACGGGATCCGCACTGAAAACAATATGCCCCCCCCCCCCTCACCTTTGGTGGGGGGACAAAATGACTGGGAATGTTCAATATTTGAATTTATAAGACATTCATACATTTATTGATACATTTTCATCATTAAATTTCAAATGCCAAATTGTGTTATTCCATGTCAATACGAGATGATTGTGGTTTCAATGTAAATAGTTGAGTCATTGGTTAAGGTAATTAATTCTGCATTCATATTTCTCGTTTTACCGTGGTACACCCGTTATCTTGAAAAAATGTTATGCATTCAAAATCTGTAACGGGCTATATGGCAACCCTCCATACTTACATGATATCAAAAACTCTTACCAGAACAAGACAGAACATATACAGTATTCCTCAATATTATTGAGAATTGCATCTAGGCACACAGTTGCTATCTATATATGTTCAACAATATTTTAAACACGTAAAATACAATAAAAGAACCTCATTGTCAAGTTTGATATACAAGCACGACAATATGATGCTTTTATGTTCGTCAGTGGTAGGTAAGGATGGGCTAGGGTACACCCCTGTAAAAATATGTCCCTTGATTTCGACTATGTTTTGCTATAGTACCTTTGCTAGAAATAGATTATCTCAGGTGAAATAGTTTATTTTGTCCGTTGTGCAACATCATCTGCATTATTAATGTTGCCTTTCATATTATGCATTATTTAAAGTTACTAATTCCAGTTTCTGAGGCAGCGACTGGCATATTATAGGAAGAATATTGAAGGTATCAGAAACAGCGAAAACAATCTGATCTGTTAGTTATCTGAACGGAATATGTTTGGCACGGTATAGATAATCATGTCAAAACTCATATCCCTTAAAGCATGTTTACTAATCCTTACAAAAATATGCTTCTGTGCCGTTTCCGTCGAGATGTATACAATAAGAATGAATTAAAGCGACATACCCTCTGTCAAAATTGCAATTTTCACCAATTTCGGACCCTTTTTCGAAATGCATTCACGTGTTTGAACACCAGCAGCATCTATAGCTGACAAGCTCACACAAAATTCTGTTTTCAGTTCGCCGATACCTTGTCTCTAGATGAGAAAGCCATTCAAAAAAAATCAACTGATTTGTCATTATCTTTTCCACAATTACTGATTTCATTTGGTAAGGGTACAAAATTTTTCAGTCGGACAAAAAAAGTCTAGGCGGCACAATTCAAGGGGAGATAATATTTGTGACCCAAACATACGAGTAATACTAGTATGCTAAAAAGCTCACAGAGGGATGTTGTTAAGTAAATAAACAAAGATTTTAAGTATATACATGATCTGTCAACTACCAGTGCTTTATTTTCACTTTGCCAAAAATTCTTTATAATTTTGAGGAATACTATACTTTATTTCATTCAGGTCATTACAAACATATGAGGATACAAAGTTAACAATTACAGTGAATAGACATGGACAGGGAGTAAGTGAGTTAAAATGAAAACATAATTGAGCCGCGACGCGAGAAAAACAACAAGGTGGTTGTGCGCCCAGCGTAGACCCAGATCAGCCTGGGAATCAACTCAGTCCCACCAGACTCTTCGCTCAGTACGGCAGCTAGGGGTCTAGGCTACCTCCATGCGGACAGCAAAGACTCTGATCAGACTGGGCGGATGCCCAGGCTGATCTGAGGCTGCGCTGGGCGCACAACCACTTTGGTGGTTTTGTCGTGTCGCGGCTCATATGTACATGTACATAATACGCAAAAACTTGTGTCCGCAGATAATTTATATACAACATTTGGAGTATATGATTACACATTTTTATGTCGATTGCAGGCACAAGACGAAGAATAATTACTGAATTAAAGTTGAGTCAACATCATGCCGTTGACTCAACATTGATGCAATGTCGAATCAATGTCATGTGGCATATCCTTTCGACTACCACAGAGTAGTTATACGTACCAAAATAACAGGTCTCCAAACGCCAGTATCACAGGCCGAGGGAAACCCATAGAGTATTAAAACGTATTAAAAAATAAAGGTTTTAATCGCCGTAGGTATAAAAGCGTAAAAAATATAGTTTTTATCTGAGTTTATACCAGAATACATGGAACTGGTCTAAACAATTAGTGCGCTATGGGTTGCCTTCATTAGAAATGTAGGTACGCTATGGGTTTTCTCCGTTCTTTCGAAAATACGCGTTAGTACGCTTTTGCTGTTCTATGCCATATCCTTTTTACGTTTTATTGCGTTGCGGCTGATTTTGGTTCTGGTCTTCTAAATATTCTAAGAACAATGGCTTCTAACAGCACATCAAGAAAAAAACAAGAGGGTCGTGATGGCCCTAGATCGCTCGCCTGAGTGTCCTGTGAACTTAACCTCAGAGACATCCATATGACTGACAGACAGAGTTTCACAAAGATTAAATGGAAAATGAACCCTTTATTGTGTACCTAAGGTTTTTATAAGATTTAACCTAATGACCTAGATTTTGACCCCACATGACCCAGTTTCAAACCTGGTCTAGATTTCTTGGATATGAACATTCTGTCAAAATTATCAAAACTGTGCCCTCTAGAGTGAACACAATGTTTTTCTAAGGTTTAACCTAGTGACTTCCTTTTTAACCCAACATGACCATGTTGCACCCTTGGTCCAGATTTGTTGGAGACAAACATTCTGACAAAGTCTCATGTAGATTAGAACAAAACTGTGTCCTCTACAGCGTTCACACTGTTTTTCTAAGAACTGACCTAGTGACCTAGTTTTTGACCTGACATGGCCCAGTTTCAAATCTGGTATAGATTTCATGAAAATAAACATTCTGACAATGTTTCACGCAGACTGGATCAAAACTGTGCCCTGTAGAGTGTACACAAGTTTTTATAAGATTTGACCTAGTGACCTAGTTTTTGATCCCATAAGACTCAGATTCAAATTTGGCATAGATTTTATATAAATAAACATTCTGACAAAGTTTCATGAAGATTGGATCATAACTGTGCCCTCTAGAGTGTGCACACGGTTTTTCTAAGATTTGACCCAGTGACCTAGTTTTTGACGCCACATGACCAGGTTTCAAAGACGGTCTAGATTTCATTTAGATAAATATTTTGACAAAGTTTCGTGATGATTGGATCATAACTGTGCCCTCTGTGTCATTCTAAGATTTATTTCTATTTTTAGCTCTGGCGGCCATTTTGTTCAGCGGAGTGGAACCGTGTTAGCAATTTTTGTTCAGGGCCATGAGTAAAACATTTTTGTGATTTTTTTTTTTGAAATCGAGCCATTGGCTTCAGAGACGATGCTGTTTAAAGCTTTTTTCTATTATTAGCTCTGGTGGCCATATTGTTCAGCGGGGCAGAACCGTTTGAGCAATTTTGGTAGAGGGTCTCCTAAGGAACATTTCTGTAAAATTATTTCAAAATTGGCCCAGCAGTTTTGGAGAAGTCATTTAAAGGTTTTTCTATTTTTAGCTCTGGCGGCCATATTGTTCAGCGGAGCGGAACCGTTTTAGCAATTTTGGTAGAGGGTCTCCTAAGGAACATTTCTATGAAATTATTTCAAAATCGGCCCAGCAGTTTTGGAGGAGAAGTCGTTTAAAGGTTTGTCTATTTTTAGCTCTGGCGGCCATATTGTTCAGCGGAGCGGAACCGTTTGAGCAATTTTGGTAGAGGGTCTCCTAAGGAACATTTCTGTGAAATTATTTCAAAATCGGCACAGCAGTTTTAGAGGAGAAGTCGTTTAAAGGTTTTTCTATTTTTAGCTCTGGCGGCCATATTGTTCAGCGGAGCGGAACCGTTTGAGCAATTTTGGTAGAGGGTCGCCTAAGGAACATTTCTGTGAAATTATTTCAAAATCGGCCCAGCAGTTTTGGGAGTGAAGTCGTTTAAAGGTTTTTCTATTTTTAGCTCTGGCGGCCATATTGTTCAGCGGAGCGGAACCGTTTGAGCAATTTTGGTAGAGAGTCCCCCAAGGAAAATTTCTGTGAAATTATTTCGAAATCCGTCCAGCAGTTTTGGAGAAGAAGTCGTTTAAAGCAAAAGTTGACGCCGGACGACGGACAAAGACCGATCACAATACCTCACCTTGAGCACTTCGTGCTCAGGTGAGCTAAAACGCAAAAATACGCTATGGTAGTTCTTTTATATGTAGTTAATGCGTTTTAGATGGCTATGGTATTCCTATGGTTCTGCTTTGTTTTTGGCTATTAACCTATCAAAGTCTGATTGTTTTCGACTACGGCTTTCGTGTCAAATATAAAGAATGATTTGCATTTATCACGATTTAGAATAAAAATACGGGATACGTACGTCACGGCATTTGTATACCGAAACGAAAAGCACTGTCTACATCTCTGTGAGTTTCCAGTAGTCGAAACTAATTCTATAAAGACAATCACTTTTCAAACGCTTAAATCCGTAGTGGCTTGTCTATTTCGAAACGAAGCCATTGCTTTAATCCGCTGTGGCTGTCCTCAGGCATAAAGCAGAATAATAGGAAACACATGGTGAAAGATTATATCTTAAAACATGTAAAATATATCGTTTTTTTCGGAAATGTTTACACATTTTTTACGCAACGGTAGGCAAAGTTCTTGGGAAAACACACACATTTCCGCTTTGGTTTTCCGAGTTTACAGTCATGTGAGTTTATAACGTTGGAATGTCGGAATCAAAATCAGGTAAGTGACCAGCTTAACAGTTTATATCGTTATGAATAAGATTTCCAAATGATTTTATCAAATCTTACTCTTACAGTTTGATTCAGTTTGATTTCGTTGTGCCACATAATGCGAACACGTCCATTTAATTTTAAGCCACTCTAAGACCACTTTTATATGAGCCGTGTCATGAGAACAGTGCCTTCGTTTTTCGCTACATAGATCGTACAATATAATTCCTAAATAGCCTTTAGCCATCTTCTGTGTTGTGACGGAGGTATACTTTATATTTGAGCTGAGGCACGACATTTGCTACATTTTCACATATGCGCCCAGTGAAGACTCAGATCAGCCCGTGCATCTGCGCAGTCTGAGCAGAGTCTTCGCTGGCCGCACTATGCAAGCTAAGATATTTGGCTATCCGTTAAGCGAAGACACTGATCATCCTGCGCGGCGCATATGGATAACAGTAGGAAATGTCGTGCCTCGGCTCATTTCTTATTTCTGCTATAAACATAGACTGTTGTACTCGATACAAGCGTCTCAGTAAGGCTGGTCTAGCGAGTATCCACAATCTATATTTTGCTCAAAAAATGAATAAAGATATTCTCGCAAATTTACATCTGAAAATGGTATTTTATAGCCGTATTGCATAGTGGTGTTAACGTAATAAGCAAGATTCTAGTTTTAAACCAAATTAATAGTTATGCTGTACCCAAAGAAAATTTTAAAGAGAAAAAAAAAGAAGTAAGGCCAAGTTTGTATCACGCGATTAAAAAAGCATGTTTCTTGCTCTAGAATGGCATCAGAAGTAGAAAAGCTCATTGCGACACATGACAATCGAGGGCTACAGACTTTCCTAAAGGACACCAAAAGACTCATTCAACGGAAAACCACATCGTCATCCTGTTTTACCCACACGGAAGATGAATTGGCGAAGTCTTTACTACCAACCGACCTGCCAGAGTTAAGCCTATACCCAGTAAAAACAAATGGAAATGACGACTGCCTATATAATGCTGCTTCTATTGGCTTGATAGGTATATGTATATTATAATTATGTTACCCAAAGTTCCGAAATATTTTCAAATTAATGCCGTTTATTAGTATCAGTATATTGTCCAAGATTACCTTTGTATTTTTATTTACATTTTTGAAGTGTCATTGTTTCTAAATGATTCTACACATTATAGGTGACGAAAGCTTGTCCGAAACTTTAAGAACTACAACAGCTGCTGGATGTATGCAAACCATCAGCGATTTCACAAAATACTTCAACATCCAGATGCAAGCCTATCTACATAGGCATCAGTTTGACAGATGATGGTATGAAATGTTTGGATTTCGGTAACGACATTACAACAGCCACTCAAAGAGTAGCCTCCATATAGTCTGGGTGCCGGGACGAGAACCCCAAAAAATAGTCCGCACAAATGTTTGATGCAGATTCTTATTATTTAGGATGTCCTTAACCAGAAACAAAATGATGCCACCTTGGCATCCTTGGGGAAATTAAAATATTCAAGATGGCGTCCAAGATGGCCGCCAAGGGATAAAATTCATAATATCTTCTTAAATATAAGGGCTAGAAACATACTTTTGGTGGCTACCTATAGGTTTTAGAGGTCGAGGAATCGGTTAAGCATGTTAAAAATTATTTCAGACATATCAGTTACAAAATGGCGGACAAGATGGCCGCCAAAACATAAAGAATCTCTATATCTTCTTTAGTATACGGGCTAGAAACATAATTTTGGTGTCTACATATGGGTTTTTGGGGCCAAGGAATTGGTTTAACATGTTAAAATTGACTTAAAAGCAAACCGGTTACACAAAATGGCGGACAAGATGGCGGACAAAACAACGGTCACGGCACTAATTGTCGGAGAAATACACTTTTCGATAGCAGAATTTTGGTTTGTGTATTAGAAACCCGGGTTTTGCATGTATAAGATTGTTAAATGTAAAAATGAAGTTATGAAAGTCCCATTCTAACAGTCTTTTAACAAGAGGGCCAAGATCGTTCACAAGAACCTAGTGCAGGCAAGGGCAGATAACCCGTTGACGAAGCTTTAGTCATTACAGAAAGCTATTGTTACGAGTAACAATCTAAAGGTTACATGAAATGTGTTAAATTCTATTATCTATTTTACATTCTTCAATTAAAAATCAGGTTAAGAAACTCTGATATATTTGTTGGTTGCTTGCGTCGTTTAAAATTACAGCTCATGGTCGGCAATCAATGAGTGGTGTGAGTGTCGGAGGCTCGTGCCATGGCACATCCAGATTTTTAGCATCTGGGCGGTATGGAAAATTTACAAAATATTTGTTGGATGCTTGCGTCGTTCAAAATTATAGCTCATGGTCGGCACTAGTGGTGTGAGTGTCGCAGGTTCGTGCCATGCCACAGTCAGATTTTTAGCATCTTGCCGGTATGGAAAATTTACAAGTCAGAAAAGATCATACTAGCTTCTTCCCAGTTCTTTCAAGTATAAAGGAGACAGTACTACCCGTGATTATAGACAGTTGGCTACAAATTGCATATGCATATTTAAAATGTTTTAGCTTCAAAAGTGCATAATTGCCATGCCAGTTTGTGCAAGTGTTCTTACCTGACTAAATCTTTCGAGCAATGCTACTGGCAAGTTAATGCATAACCTGACTTCATAGACTGCGCAATGCTACGGGAAAGTTAATAGCATAAACTGGCTTTATAGACCTGTCAGCTTAGATCACCATAACATTCAAACAGATTCTACTCCAAAGCTGCTAGGCCGATCAAAATCACATTTTGAGTTACTAGAGTATTTGCCTTTAGTACAGAAAACAGGGGGGGGGGGGGGTTGAATCCTGTCTCTGACAACAACTGAAAAAGGCTGTCTGTCGACATAGCAAAAAATATGTACCCGTACCGGACTAGAATCAAGGGTGGTCAAAAGGATAGATTTAGCCCAACCTTTCATAAAAGCGCTATGCCAGAGACAAAGTGAGAACCTAACAACCCATTGCTCTAACGGCGCAAAGGCTACTGGGATAATTTGATATATAGCTATACTTCAATTTGTTTGAGAGAACGAAATTTGGTATGAATGCTTGCGGCCCAAGATGTCACCGCTTCATCTAAAAAGTCCTCCTCTCCTGAACCACTGAAGTACACATAAGTTGGTATTTTCATGTAATATTTCACATTCCTCAAAAGTTTTAAATATGTAAACGTTGGGTCACGTATGTCCCCAAACTCGGGGCACGTACTTTATAGCAACTGAATAAATGACTTTGCATTTGGAAAAGAAAAGGTAGATCTACAAGTAGAGTTAGAATCATCTCTAAAAGGGATTTTCCAAAACTACAATACAGTTTCCTGGCAGATTAAAGCTGTGTCGCCAAAAGTTGTTTATTCCTGCTTCTAGCCCATACGCTATCTAACCATATGCTATAAGCGTAACACTGCGATAATGTCAGCATAAAATCAAAGACCTGAAAGTGATTTTTATTAAGCTCCTGACAAAAGATCAAAGTAAAGATATTTTTTCTGTTACGACTGGAATTTTATCCTTCTGGGTTATTTACCCCTGCTTAAAGGCTAATGTACAGAAAAAGAAGTAAATCTATAAAGTCAGGGGACAAAAGATTAAACTTAAATTCACCTAAGCAATCAAAGTATAAAAACCCTTTGTGCCAAGATCAAAATTTTGCCCCACTGCTTGGCCATTCGGGGTTCTTCTGGTGCTTTTCTTTTGCTCCAGGATTTCATCGGTGTTGTTTTGGAGGGATCTCCAGGCGTCGCAATACGTTGTTTCTGTCAAGTCCTCATTTTTGATTCATCACAGGTTTTATCCGTGCTTGATTTGCTATCTGTGATGATTCATTGATGCGTTGGATACCCTTCATGCAGACCAAATGTTAACTAAACCACTGCAGAAGCAGAAGGCATGGGTTTGGACCAAGTAAAACTAGTTTACTTCCCTTTTGGTTCCTCAATATTACGTGTTCTTGTGTCCGCTTGTCTGTGGTCTTCTAGCAATATGGTTACCTTATAGCTGCCCAGTTTGCTTTCTGTTTTGTCCTATTTGAAGCACTGATAAAATAGGTAAAATAAATGTTACTGTTGTTTTCAATTGGGGTAACTGAATGTCTGAGAAAGGGCTGTTCATTCGATTTACTATGCTTGTCTTTTGCCAATATTTGTCATTTTTGTATTTTGGTTTTCAGGGAATGTGGGGTCAGATTGTATTAGTTCTTGATCTCTGTCTATAATTTTACTTTACCAAAAAGTACATGCATAGAATTATGAACATAAAAAAGCCATTAAAACGACATTCTTAAAATAATAATGACTTATCGAGCTGTCAATGTGTTTCGGTTACGACTGAAATTTTCTGGGCGGGGCTGTTTGCCCATACCTGGACTGGGCTCTTATGGATCATCATGGTCTCCTTGGTAGTAACACTATCAGATGAAAAATGAGGTCTTTATGACTTCGTCTTTTTAGAAAATTCATAGATCTTATAATTTCAAAATTTCGTGTTAAAAAACTTTCTAAAGCCTGAATTCTGCTATCAAAAAGTGCATTTCTTAAGACATTCAGCTCCGTAATCGATGCTTCGTCCGCCATATTGTTCTCCATTTTGTGTAAGTTGGTGCCGTAAAGTAAATTCTAACATGCTTAATAGATTCCTTTACATTGTACCCCGAAAACCTATAAGCAGACACCAAAATTATATTTCTAGCCCGTATACTAAAGAAGATATGGAGATTTTTATGCTTTGGCGGCCATCTTGTCCGCCATTTTGTAACTGATTTGTCTGAAATAATTTTTGACATTCTTACTCGATTCTTCGACCTCGATAACCTATATGTAGCCACCAAAAGTATGTTTCTAGCCCACATACTTTAGAAGATATTGAGGATTTTATCCCTTGGCAGCCATCTTGGGCGCCATCTTGAATATTTTAATTTCCCCAATGATGCCAGGGTGGCATCATTCAGTTTCAGTGTACGGACATGTTGGTGAACACATTTGTGCAAAAACATTTTGTGCGGACTATTTTTTTGGGTTGCACCCAAAATCCCCATTTGGCAACCAGACTAATAGGCTATGGCCAAATGACCTCAAAGTTGCTATGCACAAACGAAATAAAAGAAGACAGATTGCGAATTTTGAAGAGGGAAGAGTTCCTTACAAGACAAACTCTTGACAGTAAACTTGTGGCGACGGTCTGGAAGGACTCGAAATTAGTATACAATTTAAGTTCATGCTACAATCCAATCACAAATGGTCGAGAAGAAAAAGTGCAAAGAAAAAGCATTGGGGAAGAAGGAAAATGGAAAAAGACAGGCTATCCTTGTCCACAAGCCATCGTAGAGTTCAACAAGTTCATGGGGGGTGTAGACAGACATGACCACTTAAGAAGCAATTACACGCTGCAGAGATCGTCTACACGCTGGTGGACATATTTTGGGTGGTTTGCAGTGGACGTTGCGCTTATCAACAGCTACCTAATGTACAGAGAGATGCACCCAAAAGTGAAACACAAAACCTTCCAGCTTAAGATAAGAGATTTAAGCTTTGGTTTTCAAGACATTAATTCATATCTATGGTTGCTCTAAATAAGGATGTTCTCAATTAACAAAGCTTTTGAATTCAGCAAAAAACTTCAACTGTTTCATTGAGTTTTACCAGTGTCCGCATAGCCTTCCTTCTTACTGTTTTTTGTTGGTTTGAATTTTTTTTTTCGTATTTTTTTAGGTTGCGGAGCAATTCATAGGTGGCTATTGTGAGCGTGTCCGTAAGCCGAGGCAATCAGAATGCGGAGAAGGATCACTTGAAGCAAGCTTTGCAGCTGCACATGAAACCATGGTAGTTAAAGGCCGCGCGAGATCTTGTCAACACTGCAGTCGGAATAAGACCAAATCACGCAGTGGTAGGACCAGAGAGACAACCTATGGATGCATGCAATGTGGCGTAAATCTGCATAGGTATGTTTTGATTGTGATTTATACTTCTATCTATAAACAATGATCAGATGATATGTATATATATTTGTAAGGTACTTTACTTATAATAAATATCTTGTCTTTCAATATTTACCAACGGTCTTTCTTTATACAGGGAATGTTTTCTTCCATACCACCAAGTTATCACCCGACTGACAAGCTCAAGCTGTGACGTTGGAACCGAAACAAAGAACTTTAAGACATCAATGCTGACCCCAACAAAATTGAGGAAAATGGACAACTCCCCAATCAAAGGTAAAACAATCAGAATTTTACTCCGCTGCAATATCTATGGTTTTGATTTGGTTTTCATTTCATTTTCATTTCATGTTTCATTTTCATTTCATCAGGAACAGAGAGACGGTCAAAACGCAGCCTCCAAGCCCCTGTGACAGGTAATTAATTTATATTTATAAATTTGTATCTTTGGATAAAATAGTCAGTGTTTGAATCATTGAACAATATCTTCTCTGAGCAACCATCAAACGGGTTTGCATCTACAACATTCGTGTATTGTTCTTATGTCTGCACTAAAATAGCATGTGGAAACTCATTAAGACCGCCTCGTTTTCACAAAGTCTTTTTTATTATAAGACACATTTTCCATGAGGTTCACTGCATTTACAGTTTTTTGTTCTGTTTCCAGGTACTTCTAAAAAGGAGCCACAAGAACATGAATCGCCAAAGAAAAGAAAGAAAACAAAGATGTAATTTCTCTGCAGTTGCTCACGCGAATTGCTTTTATGGCGGTCTGCCTTGTATAAACTTGACTGGATGCATATAATACGATACTGCTCGTGACAAAATCAGCAAATTGATGTGGTATTTATACAAAATGAAAACGTTTAGAGTAAATTTAGCTAAAGCATTTGTATAAAGATTATTAATGTTGTTATAGTAAATATAATGACTTTCCATGGCTGATCGGAACGTTAGGGACATGATGATTTAATAGATAGCATCTTCTTAGCCTCACTCAAGTTTTTTTCAACTAATAAATGTAGTAGAGCGTAGAATGAATTAGCTAACGCTTTTGCATAAAGCTTATATGTGTTGTGTAATCTCATGGTAAATGTTAGGATTTAAAATGACGGACCGGAACGTTACGGACATGAAGATTTAATAGAAAGCATTTTCTTAGTCTCAGCTAATAAATGTAGTAAAGCATATTATATTTTCCTAATCATTTACATCCCGTTTTATTTAAATTTGAAACATTGCCAAGATAGTCACATGGAAGGCCAAGTGTGTGCGAGGAACAAGAACGCAGCCCAGCAAAAGCACCAAGAGGAAGAGGAAGCCTCTCCTGACAAAAACCACAAAGCCACGAGATTTGGAATCAGCTCTCTCTTCCCTGTCGAGGTTATAAAAAGTAAAAGGAAAGCAATGACCAGGAATCCGCTTTAGCTTGCATTTAAATATTTAATAAAAGAAAGGCTACACAAGATACGACATTTAACACCTACTCTAAATAAAATGCAGTAAGAATTCGCCATAGTCATTGCTTTAGAGCGGTTAGTAGCAAGCACGCTACCGGATTATATTTGGTAGTCTCGGCTAAACGGATTCATGTGAGACTATTTTCGAGCCATTATAATGTCACAAACTTAATTGTAGTATGACTTTCTATTTTTATAAAATTAAATCCGATACAAGCGAATTTCAGCCGGGCCGGGTAGCGCAATCGGTAGGGCACCTGACTCGTAAGTCAGAGGTCCTGGGTTCGAATCCCGGTCTGGCCACATACTTTTGTTTCTCCTTCCGCTGATTCAAGAAGGGCAGTTGTCAGTTACTGGCGTAGTATGTGCACTTAGTACTGGTTAACCGCTTAGGAGGTCTAAGCCTGCCCAGGAATAGTGTGGTTAGGTTAACTGACCGTCCCGACATGACCTTAGTTGTTTACCGTGGACGTTAAGCATCAAACCAACCAACCAAGCGAATTTCAAATGAGGAGGTCCTTCAAAACGAGAATAATCAAGGAGGTGGACAGTATGGATTTCAACTGATAGTTCTGTCATACTACAAGTCAGTTAAAAACTCCTAGAAAGAAATAAGTAAATACAACTCGTCTTCGACTCTTTGTAATTTACTTATTTCTTTCAACTTGTTCTTTAACTCTAACATACATGACAATAACAAAGTCAAGGTGACATCATAGGGGTTTGGGAATTGTACAGTTTGAAGGATAACTATCGAAATTAATAGTAAATTGATGGACAGGCATCGCTATAACCACAGAAGATGGCTAGAGGCTTGAAATTTCGGATTTAGGCAGTAGATGGATTGTTCTATCTATGTAGCGAAAACAAAGGCGATAATCAGCTGCGCCGTTTCTCATGACGCGTCTCACATACAATATGACAATGCATCGCCATGGAAAAGTAATAATTAAAGGAACACAACTGCTCTGATTTACATATAAATGCCAGAGTGTGTTAAACAATATTTTTCGACATAAAAACACATCTTATGAAAAAGGTGAAGTGTCTTGAAAAGGGCCGTAGTGTATTCATACCGAATCTTCTAAAACATAACGTGATATTTAGTAAAGCATCACTTTCGATAAAAATGTTAGAGTGTATAAACTCGTATTTTTGTCTCCAAAAATAAAAAAGTCATAGTGTTTTCAACTGAGAAATATGACTGTACAGGTGAAGATTTAGGCGGATAAGACCAAAGTGTATTCATGTCGAATAACCTTAGCAAAGTGAGACTGTTAACCAGTTCCATAGCGTATACATGTAAACATTTTGACTAACCTTCGGACTACCAGAGTGTAGTGTTTGTGGCACAAATGCTTAGAAGTACACATTTTCTCTTTAAAGGTAAGCGATTGCCCATGATGCCAGAGAGTAATTAGAACGATGTTCCTTAAAGATAAGGGAACAAGCACCAGACGGTAAATTTGCGTACAAAAGTCCGATGAAAAACGAAATTATACACATCCAACCGCTATGGCTTATCTGCAGTAACTATCAATGTTGAGAGCTAAAAGCGCAGCCAGAACGGGCTTATTCAGAGTTAAGAAAACACAGTAGGGCGGCTGTAGTGTACAAATGTCCATCCCTTGTTAATTACTAATCAGCAATTAATTCCGAATGTTTGCGAGTTGTTTACGTCAATTTTCGGCATAATCATCTTGAAAGCTTTATCAACTTACTACAGTCACAAAAATTGAAAAATCTTCAATGCGTAGTAAGAAAATGAGCACTTTTCAGGATAAACTAAAATTAAATTATTAGCTAATTAATCACGTCTTATTTATGGACATATTGCAGAAAAATCGATAAGATCGTGGCTGTCCTACGACATATAATACTGGCTTTCAGGAGGCCGATTTTTTTTGTACGTTTAAGTACGCTACGGCTTGCCGTTGACATAGAGGCTCGGCCGTCGAAAGGATATAAAGAGCGCTAGTATGTGTGTATGAGCCCCGTCATGCAAGCAGGTGACTAGCGCGTGCGCTATCAACACTAGGTAGAAAACAGATTAGCTGAACACCTATTGTGCATAATTCAGTCAAACCTGCTTATGTGGTCACCTCTATTAAGAGGTCACCTGCCTTTCGTAGGCACCTTTTCTAGGCCCCTTGAACCAAAATATAGTGCAAATAAACCTGCTTTAAGGGCTCACCTGTCTTAGGCAGCCGATTTTAGAGCTTCCCTTGGGTGACCCCTTAACACAGGTTTGACTGTAACTAAAAAGTAAATTCGATAGCGAAATCCCGTGCAGTCCGCATATTTACAAGGTCAGGTACAAGTGGAGTAATTTAGGAACTAGCGCATTCCCTTATTTTGTGTAATAACATGATAAAAATACTCACTCAGCACACAACATCGAATCGACGATGATTCAACGCCATGGTCAGTTATTCATTATGTTACATTTCCATACGGTTGGGTCAAATTTACAAAAATATATTACTGGTAATTTTCCCTTTATTGGAACCCTTTGGCGTCACTAATTTCACCTTTGAAAGTCTTATTTATTAGACCACATGCACGGCAATGCACATATGGGTGTAATTCAACTAAAATAAGACAAGCGATGGTTTAAAAATTGATAAAAAAGCAATTTACAGCAATTTTAAGACATTTTTACCATTTCACCGCTCCAGCGGCCCAGAGGGAGTAATCAAAATGTCTCCGGTGCAGGCTATAATATCCACATGTGTTCCGAACTCTATTCTTTAGGGAGTATGAAAGTGTTTCCTAGCGTAGCCACAGATTTCGGGTCTAGCACTATCCCAAGCTCCCTCAGGCAGCCTCCCGAATAGGGGTAGTATATTCCGCCGAGGTGTTTGGAGAATCTGTTAGACATCTTCTTACGTACGTATATATATTTAATCTGTCTGATGGAAGCAGAAATATTAAACATATTGAACGTTTTCGGGACGAGAAGAACTTTTAGCTAGGCCTGTCACAGGCAAGGCAGAATGTCTGGAGACATTGAATGTTGATACGAACATAGATGGAGTGAGAATGTGACGGTTGGGGCTATTGATCCTGCAAAGGAGGTTGGTGCATTTTTTGGAAAGACATTATGAAACTAAGGGCTTGTACAAGTGGCTCGAGAGGGGATCGAGGTGGCCCACTGGCAAAAAAAAGCAAGAGGGCCATGAGGCCCTGAAACGCCCACCTGATCAATTGGCGAAGCGGCTTTTTCTTATGTGTGAAATTGTCAAAATATGAGTGTTGGGTCAAAAGTCAAAGAATGACCATGACCTCTTGTACTCATTAATCTTCATGTAACCATATATCGCCCTATTGGAACCATAAGGGCTCATCTACATATATTGTCAAAATTGAGATTTTCTTATTTTTAGTTAGTTCATTGCTATTTCTATCGATAAAAAAATTCAACTTGATCCTTCAAGTCAATACATGACTTATAGTTGAAAGACATAAGGGCTCATCTGCTTATAGGATAAAGTTTCAAAGACACAAGGGCTCATCTACATAAGTTTAAGAGCGATAAGGGCATTTCAGCTTTCCTGTTAAACAATTATTCATTTTCCCACCACAAGCTCAAACTACACACATCTGTTTATCATCATATATTTCTTGAGAGTTTTATCTTGTTAACTGATACTTTACATAGCACATAGCATGTAGTACTCAAAGCAGAATGTACAAGTTATGAAGCCTTTGTAAACATTACTTTAATTTCATAATTAAGGTCTTTACCTGGAATATTTTGCGGTAAATATTTTTATTTCTTTATTTTTTAAATTCTATACAGTTGGTATTCTAATAAATATATGAATAGCAGCATGGGATAAGCTCTATAAATCCATTAATGCAAATGAGCCCTTATGGCTCTCACTGAATACTTCTTTACAATTTAAGTAGCTTTTTTCATAATTTTGTTCGGATGCAAATGTTTGCACCGTACGCATGTTTAAATGATCAAATGGTTCATACTACCCTTACACAGCTGGTATCATATTGTATAATATAGCATTAACATATAAAATACTGTTTGTTTCTATAAAGACGCCCTTATGGCTCTTAGATTATTCTTGGGTGAAACAAACCCAATGGAAGGTAAGTAGTCATATGTTCCTTGAACAGGTATTAACTGTTTTGCACACCTGAACACGGCGCGTTAGGAATGCGGGGAACACTATATCATAAGAGCGGATATTTTTTTAACGAAAGGGCGGAGGGTTTGTAGTGAAAAGTGTGGAGTTTTCGTCACTCAAAAGATCGGATTGTTTCACTTCAAAGAGCAGAAAGTTTTAACTAAAGGATATTTTACTGCATTTAGAACATATAAAAAAGAACATCTTAATAGGCTTTGTTATATGTATAAACAACATGTGTGGAAAATAGATTTAATAGTCTGCAGCACTGAGCCAAATATGAGCCTAGTTGCGAGAAAAACCTGTCAAGAGGATTGAAAGTTTTTGAATCAAATTGTGAATATATAGGTTGATGATCATGTAAGAAGTGGAATTAATAAACACCAAATTGTCAGAACTCACTAATAGACCACTCTGTTAGTTACGAAAGCATAAGTATGCATTTTGTATATGCTTACCTATATTTCCCTTTAATACATGGTCAATTGACACCTTTCTGGCGATTATGTCATCCGCGCTTTTCACTAAATGGCATCCGTGCTTTTCACTAAATGACATCCGAGCTTTTCACTAAATGGCATCCGTGCAAATGAAACAGTCAAGGTATGATTTCGGCACTTTTGATATGCGCCCCTTGAACGACATTCAGAAAAGCTTTAGTACCTAACTCACCATCGACATTGGCATCATCGGCGTTTTTCACCTTAATTTCACACACACACACACACACACACACACACACACACGTTTTACTTGTAGCAAAGGTAGGATAAAACGTTATAATAACAACCGTCGTGTCTGGCGCCAGGTCACGTTTATTGTTTATTCACCCATTCTTTTATCTAATTATTTAGCATAGTTGTTCAGTCAACTGAACAGTCTAAACCCACCATGCCAGAAGCAGATCTGTCATTATCTTATGCCTTGGACAAGTCTGGAGACGAATCCTTGTCTCGAGAGCATTCCAAAACAGAAACTAGGGGTCTAAAAAAGGAACAGAATTATACAATATTCGATGATCATAGTGACAATACAGAACAGAACACACATCCTGAAAAGGATAATATTCTTGACTCTCAAAGTCTAAATGAGAATTGGACGGTGAATACTGTAAATGACCAAAATATGATGCAGAAGCAGTCTGCTAATGCCGAACCTGTTTTAAATACAAAAGTACAGTTACCAGCAAGCACACTGATAACAAAAGAAACCGCCACCCACTCTGAAAGTGGTTCAGACTCTGATGATCTGCCTTTGTCGGACTAAGATTATGATGATACAACAAATGATGAAGATTATGTGCCACCTTAGTCGTCCAACGATACAGATGAAAATTTGCCATTCATACAGTTACAAAAGAGAAAGCGAAAATGGTGGAGAAAGCAAAACAGACCGATTAATCGAGAAAACAAAGGAACGGGTAAAGCACCAATCAGGGAAAACGCAAAACAGCAACAGACTCTTAAAGAAAAAAGTCTAATGAAACGTAAAAGAAAATACACGAAGCGAAGTTCGCAAAAAGGCACAGTCGATTCAAATATTAACAAGGCATTAGAGGCAAGCAGGAAGTCATCAATAATCTCCTAACAAGCATTAACCTCTCGAAAGTCAGTATTCCTGAAGATGGAAACTGTTTCTTTAACGCAATTTTGACGCAACTTGGATGCGAGACACTGGATGTTACAACACCGAGATCACAAATTAACCAGCATCTGCTTGAAGATTAAAAGCATTACATTGGTTTTCCGGCACAGAAATATAATATGACTGACACAGAGACATCATCTGTTTATAGAGAGAAGTAATGCAATTAGCTATGGATGGGATCTGGAATTTGGAATTATCTGATGTTATACCATTTGCTATAGCAAATACATACAATAGGCGCATTATCATTTATTCAAGCAGACTAGCCAATCCAATAATAAATATTGAGCCTGACCTGGAACACAACGAAACCATGTCTTCAGATGATCCCTTGGTGTTAGCCTACCTAGCTGTTCCTAGTTATGAACACTATGATTCTTGCAAAAAAAATGTCTGTTGCAAGGACTTCTGAAACAACACAAACTGAGAAGTCCAATGATATTACGTCAGGATTCCATCAGGAAAGTCCAAGTAAACACGACAAAATCAGTGAACCAGCGATAACTCCTCGAAAGCGTACTGCATACAAATCGCCAGTAAAAAGGAAAGAAGTAAGAAAGAGAATACGGAATGAGAAACAATGGAAAAAAAGTATCAGGAAAGAAAGAAAAATAGTGGACAGAGCTATTTTTCACCAACTACAAAGAAAACAATAGCAGCAAAGTCACTGAAGAAAATTGGTTGTAGCAATTGTAGATATAAATGCACAAATAATTTCACTGAAGACCAACGGCAAGAACTGTTTGAACATTTTTACGATCAGGAAATGACTTACGAAAGGAAAAGAGATTATATTTGCAGATGCATTGAGGTGACGAGTACTGAAAAAAAGAAAACGAAATCTGAGAACATACAAACAAAATAGCCGAGCTTATTTCTTGCCATTGCAGGAACAACGTGTACGTGTGTGTAAAGAGTTTTTTCTTAATACACTAGCCATCAGTGATAAACTAGTAAGATGCATCTTAAGTAGAAAGAAACATGGAACATTTGCTGCGGAAGACGGAAGAGGAAAACACTCTACAGGAAACAAAACAAGTGAATGTAAAAGAGAATTTGTAAAACGACATATTGAATCTTTTCCATCAGTTGATTCCCACTATAAAAGAAAAGAAACAAAGAGGAAGTTTCTGGCGCATGGTTTGAGCATCAATAATATGTATGATTTGTATGAAGGCACAGTAAAAGACGAAGGAAAATACAATCCGAAGGTTTCATCATACGTATATCGAGACATTTTTTGTAAGGAGTACAATATCTCTTTTCATAAACCAAAGAAAGACTTGTGTGAGTATTGTAATAAGTACCAGCAGAAAAAAGAAACAGGAACGGCAAATGAAGAGGACAAAACTGCATATGAACAACACATAGAGAGAAGAGAAATAGCCAGAACTGAAAAAGAGAAAGACAAGAGCATAGCAAAGGCTGACAAATCTATATTCGTTGCCACGTTTGACCTTCAAGCTGTTCTTTATACACCATGCTCATCCGTCAGCAAAGTTTACTACAAAAGAAAATTGAATTGTTACAATTTAACAATATTTTCATTATCAGATAAGAAAGGGCTATGCTACCTGTGGGACGAAACAAATGGTCAGGGAGGTTCCTCTGAGATTGGCACTTGTGTCATTACTCATATCAAATGTCTGCCATCTACAGTAAAACATGTAATACTATATTCTGATTGCTGCTCAGGGCAAAACAGAAATCAGTATCTTGCTGCTGGCCTACTGCACACAGTTGTTGGACATCCAACCGTTAAAGTAATAGAGCAAAAATTCCTTGAATCCGGACACACAGAAATGGAATGTGATTCAATGAATTCAACAATTGAACACGCAAAAGCGGAGGCTGCTATCTATATCCCTGATTACTGGGATACACCAATACATTATGCAAGGCGAAGAAACCCTTACACAGTGGTTCCACTGAGATTTGACAATTTTTACAATCTGACTGACTTCGCGAAAAATGAATGTTCCAGTTTCAAAACAGATACGGAAGGTCCTAGGGTCAATTGGCTGAAAGTAAAAGTTGTCAAGGTCTCAAAGGCTTACCCAAATCAAGTACACGTTAAGGAAAGCTTCTCTGACCCTGACTTCAAAGTCATCGACGTTATCAAGCTAACAAGGGGTAGCCCTTCGATTGTCCAGAAACCACTGAAACAGAAATATCTTGACAAATTGCCAGTCTCCGTTCAGGAGAAAAATGATCTTCTCTCCTTATGCGACTCCCTTAAAATACCAGAAAGGTACAGGTCATTTTATGAAGCACTGCCGACAAATAAAACCGCTAAAGACCACTTACCAGAGCTTGACTGCTGGAAGAGGACATTGACAGTGACTAATCTTACACAGATGTGCACATTTGGAAAGGAAACATACATTATACTCATATAGTGCCTCTGTGTGGCCATATTAGCTTGTGTTAATTTCACTGCTGATGTTATTCTGTAGGATTATAATGTAGAGTTGAAGGGTTAAACATTTATCTTTTGTGTACAGACTGTGCATGTATGAGAATAGACACACACAAATCACAATTGACAAAACAAATGAAATCTCCTTTGCACCCAGCAGAGATTCAGATCGGCCTGGACATATGTCCCAGTCTGATCAGTGTCTTTGCTTTACATTTGATTGATAACTTAGCACTTTATGGAGACGATAAATACTGTGATCAGACATGACAGACACCCAGGCTGGGCTGGGTCTTCGATGGGCCTATTTCAGATTTCGTTTGTTTTGTTACACAGCCGCTCCTTTCTTAGGCTATTAGTGAAATGTTGGGAATATAAAATGTTTATTTCCAGGAAAAGAGATAAGCAACTTGCATTGATATTGTGTATTTATATGTTCTCGATTGATATGAGCCCTTATGGTTTTAAAAAATACCATATGAATATGAAGTCATCATATAGCCACAAGGGCTCATCTACAAATTTTGCCAAATAAGGCTTTTCTTACAGGTTTAGGAATTTACACCTATCTGATAAAGGAAGACCAAAACATGGTCTGTTTTAGTTAAGAGTAAGAAACAACAGGAAAGGAACGCTGGTTTTTCACAGCAAGTGAAATGTTTAACGCTGTTTTTCTCAAAACATGGAAAATTACAGATGAGTCCTTATGTTTCCAATAGGGCGATATACCATTTTTGGGCCAAAATCTTTAAAACTTCTCATGAAATCTTATGTTCTACCATTTTTCCATATTTAACCATGGCGCAAAATAGGTCAAGGTAAACCCAAGGTCATCATTTGAACAGCCTTAGTAGTACTCTAGTACTCCATGCTACTTATCAAGTTTCAAGGCCATAGGTATATTGGTTCTGGAGAAGAAAAATATTAAAGGTTTATACCATAATCGGGTATGTCGGCCATGTTGGTCATGTGACCTGGACCATTTGAACAATTTTTAGCTCACCTGAGCACTTGCTCAGGGTGAGCTTTTGGGATACCCTGATGTCCGTCGTCCGTCGTACGTGTGTCAGGACGTCCGGACGGACGTCCGTCAACTTTTGCTTGTGTACACTCTAGCGGGCACAGTTTTGATCCAATCTTTCTAAAACTTTGTCAGAATGTTAGTCTCCATTAAATCTAGGCCAAGTTCGAAACTGGGTCATGTCGGGTCAAAAACTAGGTCACTAGGTCAAATCTTAGAAAAACCTTGTGTACGCTCTAGAAGGCACAGTTTTCATCCAAAGTTCATGAAACTTTGTCAGAATGTTTATCCTCATAATATCTAGGACAAGTTTGAAACTGGGTCATGTCGGGTCAAAAACTAGGTCACTAGGTCAAATCATAGAAAAACCTTGTGTACGCTCTAGAGGACACAGTTTTGATCCAATCTTTATGAAACTTTGTCAGAATGTTGATCTCTATAAACTTTAGGACAAGTTCGAAACTGGGTCATATCGGGTCAAAACTAAGTCACTAGGTCAAATCTTAAAAAAAAAAACCTTGTGTACACTCTAGAAGGCACAGTTTTCATCCAAAGTTCATGAAATTTTGTCAGAATGTTTATCCTTTTAATATCTAGGACAACTTCGAAAATGGGTCATGTCGGGTCAAAAACTAGGTCACTAGGTCAAATCATAGAAAAACTTTGTGTATGCTCTAGAGGACACAGTTTTGATCCAATCTTTATGAAACATTGTCAGAATGTTTATCTCCATAAACTCTAGGCCAAGTTTGAAACTGGGTCATGTTGGGTCAAAAACTAGGTCACTAGGTCAAATCTTAGAAAAACCTTGTGTACGCTCTAGAAGGCACAGTTCTGATCCAAAGCTCATGAAACTTTGTTAGAATGTTTATCCTCATAATATGTAGGACGAGTTTGAAACTGGGTCATGTCAGGTCAAAAACTAGGTCACTAGGTCTAATCATAGAAAAACCTTGTGTACGCTCTAGAAGACACAGTTTTGATCCAATCTTTATGAAACTTTGCCAGAATGTTTATCTCCTTACACTCTAGGCCAACTTTGAAAGTAGGTCATGTCGGGTAAAAAACTAGGTCACTAGGTCAAATCTTAGAAAAAAATTGTATATGCTCCAGAGGGCACAGTTTTGATCCAATCTCAAACTTTGTCAGAATGTTTATTTTTACAATATCTAGGCCAAGTTTGAAACTGGGTCATGTCGGGTCAAAAACTAGGTCAAATATTAGGAAAACTTTGTGTACGCTCTAGAGGTCATAGTTTTGATCCAAACCTAATGAAATTTTGTCAGAATGTTTATCCTCACAATATCTAGGCCAAGTATGAAACTGGGTCATGTCGGGTCAAAAACTAGGTCAGATCTTAAAAAAACCTTGTGTATGCTCTAGAGGACACAGTTTTGATACAATCATTTTGAAACTTTGTCAGAATGTTTATCGTCACAATATTTAGGCCAAGTTTGAAAATAGATCATGTCGGGTCAAAAACTACGTCTCTAGGTCAGATATAAGAACGACCTTGTGTACACTCTAGAGGGCACAGTTATGATCCAATCTTCATGTACCTTTGTCAGAATATTTATCCTCACAATATCCAGGCTAAGTTAGAAACTGGGTCATGTCAGGTCAAAAACTAGGTCACTAGGTCAAATCTTAGAAAAACTTTGTGCACACCCTAGAGGGCACAGTTGTGATCCAATCTTCATGAAACTTTGTCAGAATGTTTATCTCCATAAAGTCTAGGTCAAGTTTGAAACTGGGTCATGTCAGGTCAAAAGCTAGGTGACTAGGTCAAATCTAAATCAAGTTATGCTGCAAGAATCAGAACTAAAATTGCACTGATGCCAGCCACAAACTCCTTGGAATGCATTAGTTTCACGACAATGATGCTACCATTCTATCATCTGTATTTGCCTAGTTCAGTCTAGTTCAAATCCATCAAAGGAACTCAACATGAATGGGAACTTTTCGGAGAAGCGACTCTGCCATTTTCAGCTCACCTGAGCCTTACAGTATTGGTGTTAGCTGCCTCTGTCATTGATCCAAAAACATTTTCAAACATCTCTGAAACCACTGGGCAGACTAAACTCAAATTTCATATGGAGGCTGCACATGGGTCAAAGGATTGAAAGTTCTTCAAATGATCTTGGTCACATGACCAAGGTGGCCACCATTTCCCCTGTATGGTAAAAACTCTTATAAATCTTCACCACAGCCAGTGAACTGATTAATGCTCAGGTGAACGATTCAGGGCCACCATGGCCCTCTTGTTTGTTCAATCTACCCCTGGAGGCTCTATATGAAATGTGTTTACAATTGGCCCTTTGACTTTTGAGGAAATGTTTGAAAATGTCAAAATGTGAGAGATCTGGGTCAAAGGTCAAAGAATGACATTGACATCTTGTACTCTTAATTCTTCATGGCCTCATTTAGACGACTGTGTATACCAATTTTTAGGCCAAAATCTTCAAAACTTCCCATAAAACCTTATGTTCTAGCATTTTTCCATATTTGAATTTGCGTGAAAAAGGTTAAGGTCAACCCAAGGTCATAATTTGAATAATCTTGATAGTACTGGAGTACCCAATGCTACATACCAAGTTTCAAGTCCATCAGACAATTGGTTCTGGAGAAGATATTTTTAAAGGCTTTACCATATATGGGCATGGTGGCCATGTTGATCATGTGACCCAGACCATTTGAAGAAATTCTCGTTCCCTCAACCCCTGAAGGCTGTATATAATATTTGGTTACAATTTGCCCAGTGGCCTTAAAAAAGTTTGAAATTTGTCAAAGTATGAGAATTCAGGGTCAAAGTTCGAAGAATGACCTTGACCTCTTGTTCTCATGAATCTTCGTGTTCTCATAAAGATGGCTGTATTAACAATTTTTATGGCCTAAATCTTCAAAACTTTCCATGAAATCTTATGTTCTTGGTCATCTATTTGAGTACCCAATGCTACATACAAAGGTTCAAGGCCATCGGTCAGTTGGTTCTGGAAAAGAAGATTTTTTAAAGGTTTTTAACATATATGGGCGTGGTGGCCATGTTGGTCATGTGACCTGGACCATTTGAACAAATTTTCATTCTCTCAACCCTCGGAGGCTCTATATGAAATTTGGTTACAGTTGGCCCAGTGACTTTTGAGGAGATTGTTTGGAATTGTCAAATGATGAGAGTTCTAGGTCAAAAGCCAAAGAAGTACCTTGACCTCTTTTACTCACAATTCTTCATGTACTCATTAATATGACCGCATAAGCCAATTATTAGGCCTTAATCTTAAAAAATTTCCATGAAATCTGATGTTCTAGCACCTGCTAGAACCTATAGACCAAAGGTCAAGGTCATTGTAACCTGAAATGTATGAAAAAATATTATTTTCTATTTTTGTTTCAAAGCTTTTTTTTGTTAGCTTTAAAGTTTGTATAATATCAAGACTCTTTGATGGATTTAGTTTATATTAGATATGATGGTATATGTAGAGATTTACTACTCCCTGCCACACCCCCTACCTAGACTTTATGGTCAAGGCCACAGACTTAGAATTCATTATGTTAGAATTTTATGTTTCTGTTTCTTGTCCTTATGTCGCTTTGCACTAGTGTTCTTAAAAGCTATAATGTTTTCCAGGTGGACGCCGACCAAAGGTTACTCTCAATGAGATCCTGCAGTTTGTTACAGGCTCAGATGAGGAGCCCATTTTAGGATACAGAATTCAACCTTCCATTGTCTTCAGTAACACTGAATCTTACTTTCCAACTGCAAATACTTGTATTAATCGTTTAGCTTTAACTCGACCATCAGTGTTTATGAAGATCCCAGAGGAAAACAACATCTGTCAGACATTTGACTTAGCATTTGTAAATACCTTTTATGGTCTGAAATAGGCCATAGAATATGTTGAAAAAACACTGGAATGGCGAAATGGCTGGCATAATTTTATTGACAGTGGTTTTGCAGAAAGCATACTATTTTGTTTAAATGTATTCAGCATTTTACAAAGAGAAAGCACCATGTTTTATAAATCCATGCAGTGAACACCTGGAAATACCCACTTGTTATTAGCTCAACTGAGCACGAAGTGCTCAGGGTGAGCTTTTGGGATACCCTGATGTCCGTCGTACGTCCGTCCATCCGTCAACTTTTGCTTGTGTACACTCTAGCGGGCATAGTTTTGATCCAATCTTTATGAAACTTTGTCAGAATGTTAGTCTTTATAAAATCTAGACAAGTTCGAAACTGGGTCATGTCGGGTCAAAAACTAGGTTACTAGGTCAATTATTAGAAAAACCTTGTGTACGCTCTAGAGGTCACAGTTTTGATCCAAACTTCATGAAACTTTGTCAGTTCTATAGTTCTAGCATTTCCCCATATTTGACATTGCTGTCAAAAGGTCAATGTCATAATTTGAACAATCATGATAGTACTTGAGTACCCAATGCTACATACCAAGTTTCAAGGACATCGGGTGAGTGAGTGAACTCGGGTTTAACGTCTCACCAACAACGAGGTCATATGGAGACGGGACCTCGGTTTAAAGTCTCATCCGAAAGACCAGAGAAGCGGGGGATCGATCTTGCGATCCCTGGATTGGTAGTCCGGAGTGTTATCCATTACACTACAGCCGCTTCTTTCAAGGCCATCGGTCAATTGGTTCTGGAGAAGAAGATTTTTAAAGGTTTTACCATATATAGGTGGCCATGTTGGTCATGTGACCTGGGCCGTATTTTTAAATTTTGTTCCCCCAATCCCTGGACGCTCTATATGGAATTTGGTTTAAATTGGCCCAGTGGCTTTTGAGGAGATTGTTTGAAATCGCCAAAATATGAGAGTTCTGGGTAACAGGTCAAAGAATGACCTTGAACTCTTGTTCTCACAAATCTTCGTGTACTTATTAAGATGACTGTAGATACAATTTTTTAGGCCAAAATCTTCATTAGTTTCCAAGAAATCTTATGTTGTAGCATTTTCCCATATAAAAGCACCAACGACCAAATTTGACCTTGCCGTAAACAAAGTCAAGGTTAACCCAAGGTCATAATTTGATCAATCTTGGTAGTACTCACGTTCCCAATGCTACATACCATGTTTTATTGGTTCTGGAGAAGTTTTCCTTTCCAAAGATCCCAAGAGGCTACATATGAAATTTGGTCACAATCGACCCAGTGGTTTCAGAGGAGAAGTCGTTTCAAATTGTTGACGGTCGACGACTGACGACGGAGCCTGTCTATACTATAAGCTCCCCCGGAGCCGCTGGCTCAGGTGAGCTAAAAATAATGAACTGAATTGAATAAAAAATATTGAATTGGATTGAAGTGTGTCAGTTCCTGAGCATTTTCCTTTTTTCGTTTTGATAAAACTGAGGCACTGCTAGAAGTAATTATCAACTGATTATTTCAATAATGCTGTAAATAATTGTTCTTCAAGTCCAGAGTTACTGCATTCTTGTTACAAGGAGGTGAAAACAGCTGCATTTAGACAAGTCTGATGTATTGTTTAAACCTTTGTTTTCTTTGTATAACACATAAGGAAATAGTACATTCATTTTCGGATGTACTATGTTTACAAAACGGGATTCAGAAGAAAATCAACTGACTTATTCACGTCTGTATCCCAGTCTGATCCATTTTAATGACTTCATAAGTATAGAAATTATTATAAATTTACGCTGCGATAATAGTATTATGTCAGAAAGACAATGTCCCATTCTGGCCACAGCGAAACATAATCAACCGACGAACAAATATTCAGCTACACAAACGCCACATTTGCCAGTTAAGACCAGACATAGACATGCACACAAAATGATGATAACACAGTTTGCGCCTCTCATATTTATATGTACAAAACAGACCTATCAAAGTCAGAAATACGAGATGAACATGAAGAGCAATGTTATAATATTGATTACACTGTCAACGACCAAGATTATAATCCAGCTGGCTCAAATGAAGCTTCCTAAAATGAACTTGACCATAAATAAACTGTTTAAGCTGAAAACATATGAAGTGTGAAACAAAATGATCCTGCGCACTGGAAGAAGAAATATTTCAATGAATAGAAGGAAAACAGTATAAAGGATTGTAAAAAAGGATGGTCCAGTAAGTATGCCTTATATCTTTAAGACTGTTTGATGTACGAACATAATTGCTTCGAATTCTGACACTGCAGTTGATCTCATTAGTAGGGGAAAAAAGGGTAGGAGGATGATGCCTTTGATGAACGATGGGGATCGGAGGAGATTTGAGCGTATGATGAAGGAGGCAGTCAACAGCTGATTTTGGATTATCTTCTAAAATAGAGCGAATAAGCGTGATGTACATTTTTATTTGTAACGTCGCGATGACCCATATTCTTTAGAATGTTTTCGCTCGGAATGAACAGAGAATGGGTTTGAAATGGAACTACCCGAGTAAAAGAAACCCTTCAATTTCAAAACTTTTTATTCATTAATTGTCTGACTGAGTCCTATGTAGGATTATCAGATTGTTTCGGGAGAATTATTTCACAATACTGCAATTAATGTTACACACAGTACCTGTTAAGGATATTGTTTTTTTGTTAAAGACAAATACAAAAATGCATAAAAAAAAATTGACTTAAATAATAGATTGTATCTGGTAAAATTTCTAAATTATTCTAAAACTAAGGCAAACTTGTCATAGTGACAATAATCTTAGCTGAGCTTGGCTTCCATTCTTTTGAGATGTTTTGGCTTTTGCGGGTTCTAGCTGCATCGAGCATCTCTTTCTTGATGCTCTTGTCTGTCGCTTTTCTCGAGACACGGGGGTTGAGGTGGCTCGATGGGGGACGCCTGCGCTCGCGAGTTAATACGTACGCGTCTCTCACCTGATGTCTGCAGCTAATGTGTCCCGCGGAATGCGACAGTAAGTATGGCTCGTAGAGGGATGCTCGTTGCCTGCCGAGACCTGCCAATCATCTTTTTTCTTTCAAACTTTTGGGGTTTAGCGACACTGAAGAAGTAAAATACAGAAACGCGCGTCTGTCGCACTAAAATTGGTATGGAAACGTTTATATCGTGGAAGACTTTGATAGAGACTTTGGGCTTGTTTACAAAAACTGTGAAGGCTTACAAAAAGCATTGTTTACTTTGCTGGCGCAAAGTTACTGTGAGGATACTAAAGAATTTGATCGAGAAAATAAATTTTATCATGACAAACAAAAAGATGGAGGATTTTTATCAAGAGATGATAATGAATAAAAAGCTCAAATTGGGAAACGACATGCATTACCGGCTGACACTGATTTCTTACGCACTCCTTGTCGCAGGAAATGAGCGCTTATTTAAATTACGACTATGTAGTGAATGAGCTTGTGATTGGGATTAGAAATCCAAAACAACATGGGAAGGCATTAAAGAAACTCTAGTAAATCTAAACGAGAATGAGTGCGCCGGGCTTTTATAACAATCACCTGTAGCTTTAGCGGTCGGTAGGAAGTATTTCGAGAAGAAAGGTTCAAAGCCAGCGAAACAAAGGAGTTGAAAGTCGGTGAACAGGGGACAATCTTGTACGTGAAAGAGAACACTAATAAAAGAGGACTTATCGAGCTGGATATTAGGAATGTACAAAATCGGAGAACAATGGGTTCGGATACATCAAAGATGGCGTGAGATGCGGCTTGGATGTAGTGCCGGCTTTAGAAGAGAAGATGAAGTTCTGTCAGTCTGCTATAGAAAAAGCTTCACGCAGACTAAAACAATGATGCTCATGGCGGAAGTGGCTCTGTTGGTATGTGAAATACGAGAGCTTAGTCAGTATGGAGAACCAACATTCTCCGGGTGCGAAACTAACACTCCATGTCAAAGTCAGCATATTGGGTTAAACGGTTGTTTGTCAGAGAATGCATCTGACAGAGACTGTTCGTCCTAGAATGAAACTGTAGAATAATACTGGGGTCGTATTTATAGAAACACTTAAGTCGATGCTTTGCTATGGCTAAGGCTTAAATCTATAAAGTAGATATCCTACAACTATGAAACTTGCTCTGGAGGAACAAATTTCATAGTTATAAGGAATCTTCTTCAAAGAGGCTTCGGCAGAACAACCACTTAAGTCGTTTTATAAATACGGCCCCTGCACAACAGCCGTAGCAATCACAGCTAGCAGCTGTCAGGTGGAGGATGTAGCTTAAATGGCACTATCTTCAGTTAATGAAGTTAAATGCCTCATGGTGTCTAAAATGCGCATCATGAAACAACCCGGAGGACAAATATTTGAAAGCAATGGTTTTAGACGACTCATCTTGGAGGAAAGATGATATGTACGTTCCCTTTCCCTACTATTAGCCAAATCAGTAGGACGCCCAGGCACTGAAGGTTATATGCAGCACCATCGAACCACCCGACCACCCTCATTTAAGATAAAAAGTTCATATTTGGTATGCAGTTTGACAAGTTGTATCGAGGGATGGAGAGCCAGCCGTCTCCTGCTTGCTTTTCCTTGTAATTGTTCCTTTTTTCTCCATTTTTTTTCGTCGAAGTTATCTCCACAACCATGTATGATAAAACAAGAGGACCATTGGTCTTGTAGCTCACCTGAGTCCATGGGCATGGAGGCAATATTGGTCATGTGACGAGGACATTTGAACAAATTTTCATTTCCTGAACCCCTGGAGGCTCTATAAGAAATTTAGTTTCAAAATTGGCCCAGTGGCTTTTGAGGAGATTGTTTGATATTGTTAAAAATGAGAGATTGATTGATTGATTTATTGCTTAATGTCCACGGTAAACAACTATGGTCATGTCGGGACGGTCAGTTAACCTAACCACACAATTTCTGGGCAGGCTTAGACCTCCTAAGCGGTTAACCAATACTAAGTGCACATACTCTCGCTAGTAAATGGCAACTGCCCTAATTGAATCAGCGGAAAGAGAAACGAAAGTATGTGGCCAGACCGGCTTTCGAACCCAGGACCTCTGACTTACGAGTCAGGTGCCCTACCGATTGCGCTACGCGGCCCGGCGAAAAAAATGAGAGGTCTGAATCAAAAATCAAAGAATGACCTTGACATCTTGTACTCATAAACCTTCATGTACTTATTAAGACGACTGTAGATACCAATTTTTAGGCTTAAATCTTTAAAACTTTCCATGAAATCTTATGTTCTTGCATTTTCCCATATTTTTCCCAAAAAGGAAAAAATACAGAAAACACAATGTGACATTAGTTGGATATTTTCATTCGTGGAAACATCTTGCCGTAAAATGGTCAAGGTGAACCCAAGGTCATAATTTGAACAATCTTGATAGTACTCGAGTCCCAATTATACATACCATGTTTCAAGGCCATCGGTCAATCGGTTCTGGAGAAAAGGATTTTTAAAGTTTTTACCATATATGTGTATGTTGGTCATGTGACCTGGACCGTTTGAACAAATTTTCATTCCCTCAACCCCTGGAGGCTATATATGAAATTTGTTTACAATTGGCCCAGTGTTTTTTTTTAGGAGATTGTTTAAAATTGTCAAAATATAAGTGTTCTGGGTCAAAGGTCACAGAATGACCTTGATCTCTTGTATTCATAAATCTTCATGTTTTTATTAAGATGACTGTAGATACCAATTTTTAGGCATAAATCTTCGAAAACTTTCCATGAAATCTTATGTTCTAGCATTTTCCCATATTTGACCTTGCCATAAAAAAGGTCAAGATCAACCCAAGGTCATAATTTGAACAATCTTGATAGTACTCGAGTACCCAATGCAACATACTAGGTTTCAAAGCCATCATTCAATTGGTTCCGGAGATGATTTTTAAAGATTTTTACCATATATGGGCGTGGTGGCCATGTTGGTCATGTGACCTGGACTGTATGAATAAAATTTCATTCACTCAACTCCTGTAGGCTCTATATGAAATTTGGTTTCAACTGGCCCAGGGATTTTGAGGAGATTATTTGGAATTGTCAAAATAATAGAGTTCTGGGTCAAATGTCAAAGAATGACCTTGACCTTTTGTACTTATAAATCTTCATGTACTTATTAAGATGACTGTACATACCAATTTTTAGCCCAACATTTTCAATAGTTTCCAAGATATCTTAAGTTCTAGCATTTTGCCATATAAAAGCAAATTTGACCTTACCGTAAAAAAGGTCAAGGTCAACCGAAGGTCATTATTTGAACAATGTTGGTAATACTCGCGTACCCGATGCTACATACCAAGTTTCAAGGTCATCGGCCTATTGGTTCTGGAGAAGATGTTTTAAGGTTTACCATATATGGGCGTGGCGGCCATGTTGGTCATGTGACCGGGACCGTTTGAACAACTTTGTGTTCCTAAGACCCTGGGAGGCTTCATATGAAATTTGATTACAATCTGCCCAGCGGTTTCAGAGGTCGTTTGAAATTGTGGACGGACGACGACGGAGCCTGCCTATACTATAAGCTCCCCCGGAGCCTCTGGCGAGCTAAACAGTTCATGTTGGTATACAGATTGAAAAGGACAAGTTATATTTTCGGATAGAAAACTGGCTTTCTCCAATTTGTTCTTCCCTGTATTTGTTCATTTTTCTTTCTATCCATGCATTCAGTACTGTAATGATTCGTAAACTATTTTTCCATAAGCGTTTAAAAGAGAAAGTTTATATTTAGTGTGCAGGTTGACAACGACAAGCTGTATCGTTGGATTGAGAAATAGCCTTCTCCTACTTGTTTCTGCTGTATTTGTTCTTTTTTCTCTACATTTTTTTTCGTCAAAGATATCTCCACAACCAATTAAGATATGAAGTTCATATTTGGTATTCAGGTTGACAAGGAAAAGTTGTAACGTTGGATAGAAAACTGACTTTCCTCAATTTGTTCTTTCCTGTATTTGTTCATTTTTTCTCTCCGTGCATTCAGTACTGTATTTTTATACCCCGCCACCCATTAGTGGATAGGTATTATGTTTTCCCGCTGGCTACCCGTGTGTCTGTCCGTCCGTCCGTGAGCACTGTTTCCGTTCGATATCGAGTATTTATTTATGAATTTTCTTCAAACTTGGCACGTGAACTGGTCTTGGGAATATCTCGGCTGGGATTGTTAATGTGCAATTTTTTATATCTTGTGTCAGAGTTATTGCCCTTGTCAATGTCGCAAAAGTGGTTTTAGGTCTGTTATTCCCTTAAACTTTGAAATATCAGGATGAAATTTCACAGAAATGACTGAAATAATATATTTTTCTCTTGTTAGCAGAATTTTGGTCGACCAGGGTTATCTGCCCCTGCCCAATATACAATATAAAATAATAAAAAAAAATTCTGTATAAATCAGGGTTCGATGTGATTTTCCTGAAACTTCCTACAGCTTTCCTATAATCTTTCTATCATGATCAAAATTTAACGCTAGGAGAAATCTGCCCCCGGCACAGGGCTATATACATAAATGAAATCATGAAAAAATCCATATAAATCAGATTATGAAAGTCACAGAAATGATACAAGTAACATTAGCTTTATTTTACAACCAGAATTCTAGTCCAGCAGGATTATCTGCCTCTGCCTCGGGCATATATACAAGTATAAAAACATAAAATAAAATACTATGTAAAATCAGAGTTGAAAGCCATTGTCCTGAAACACAGTAAATTATCAAAGAAATATAACTTCATTTTATGACCAAAATTTGTCCCTAGGGGCTATCAGCCCCTGACACAGGGCTATATACATGTATCAAATCATGAAAAATCTGTATAAAATCAGAACTGAAAGGGATTTTTTTGAAACATGAAACAAATGGTCAAAGCAATAATAGGATCTAGTGATAATTAAAATTTGATCACAAGGTGGTCAATATTCTGCTCCTGTCCTGGAGCTATATACAAGTATGAAATCGTGAAAAAACAGCTACAAAAGGTTTGCAGTGGCGGGGTACTACGCAGTCGTTAACGATGCTTTTAGTTCGTAAAAGATTTCTCCACAAGCGTTTAAGACACTATGCAGGTTGACAACGACAAGTTGTATCGTGGAATTCTGCTTGTTTTCCCCTGTATGTGTGCCTTTTTCTTTCTCTCCGTTTTTTCATCAAAGATATCTGCACAATCATTTAACAGAAAGTTCAAATCTGGTAAACAGATTAACAAGAACAATTTGTATTGTGGGAAAGAGAACCAACCTTCTCCAGTTTGTTCTTCCTTGTTTAATTTTTCTACATGCATTCAATACTTTAATTTTTCGTAAAAGATTTCAGCAACTGTTCAAGGTAGAAGGTCCATATTTGGTAAATGAGTTAGAAAAGCACAAAGTGTATTTAATTTTTCTCTTTCTATATGCCATAGAAAGTTATATAGAATATTTTATATTTGGTACACATATTGACAATGAGTTCTTTCTCACTATGGTTCATTCATGAAAACATCACCATTTTACTGAAGCTGTTAAGCGGGGGTTTAGATGGATTCTCCAACAGTTCTACAGGTGCGTTACAAAATTTTTATACATGGGTAAATATGTCATAATTTTTTACATACCCCAAGGTCCTACATTTGCTTGCCATATGCAAGCAGATCGTGGTACATGAAAATACCTTTGACGTATGCTTTAGAGAGATCTCCCAAGATGCAATAAACTGACTTTTCACTTTCCTTTCTATAGACAATGAAATTGTTTATCATATCACAAATGTGGTATTACTTTAAACAAATATTAAGTACGTGATCAAGAGTTTTGGTCGGAACGTTTTGCTACTTATGCAGATTGCAGAAACGAAATTAAACCAATCCAAATTATGTCAGATATATTGCAACTTGTAAGTAAACAAAAGCATCAGATTTGGTTCCCATCTACATACAGTTCACCGACTTTGCAATGCTTTAAAGATATAGCTGCTCTGTGCTTCACGAAACTTCCAAATACTGTACAAAGACAAAACTGTCCTTAAATACATTTTGTGCTTTTCTAATCATCACATTTGTCGAAATTTCAAACCATACTACGAGTACTTGTTCTCTTAAAAAATAGCCATCAGAGGAGATGGCAAATCCCCCGACCGAAGACCCCCATGGGCCTTGGTAAAAAGGGTGCACTTCAAAACACATATAAGTAATATATTGTCATTCTTTTATGCTTCTGATTGACATTATCTGTTTAACAGAAGCATGATTATCTAACTTTCAGACTAAATAGTATGCTTGACTGCTAAAAAGAAGTAACATCTCAAACAGCCGCTATATACATAAATATATAGCATAACATGATATGGAAAATCTTTATTTCAAAATCCAGTAGGCCATAGGCCCATGAGGATACAACATATATACAACAATTTATGACAGACAGTGCAATGGACAAGCAATACAACTAATATAATGCTAACTAATTCATATGCCCACATGCCAAATAATCAAAATTTCAGCAAGAAAAGAAAATTTTGGCGGAGAAGGTGATTATCTCAACACGACAAGCTCGCCCAGCGGGCAAAACAACGTCGTATCAACGTTGCTTCAACGCCATGACCCATGCATATGATACATTAAACTTTCAAAATGTGTGAATAACTTCTAAACTACAAGCCCTACAAACCTTATTTTGAGCTCTCTAGTAAGTGAAATTGGACAAAGAATCCAAATCTGGAGAAAAAAAATATTTTTTTTTTTGGTGGGGGGGGGGGGGGGGGGGAGTGGAGGGGTCAGAGAGAGAGTTAGGAACACTGATAAAATATCACAGCATGTTCATCAATATTCTAACAGGTATAAGGTTATTAAAATTGTGGAGCAAGCCAGGGTTATACAAATATGGAGCAGAGACTCAAACAGCAGCTCAAAATGCCAAAGGGAAATAACTCATAAAGTTTGAATGCAAGAGTTGTCATTCATGTATGAGACAAATCGTCATGACCTGTTCTTCAGATCTGTGAAGTATCATGAAAATATTCAAAAGGTATTCAAGCTATGGAGCGGAAACCTAAAATCATCAAAGGGAAATAACTCAAAAAGTAAGAAAGCAAGAGTTGTCATTCTTGTTCGCGACACATCGTCATGACCTGTTCTACATATCTGTGAAGTATCATGAAAAAATTTCAAAAGGTATTCAAGTTATACAGCGGACACGAAATCAGACCTAAAACCATCAAGGGGAAATAACTCAAAAAAGAAGAAAGTAAGAGTTGTCATTCTTGTTCGCGACATATCATCATGACCTGTTCTACATATCTGTGAAGTATCATGAAAATATTTCAAAAGGTATATGAGTTATAGAGCGGACACGAAACCACACCTAAAACCATCAAGGGGAAATAACTCAAAAAGTAAAAAAGCAAGAGTTGTCACTCTTGTTCGCCACACATCGTCATGGCCTGTTCTACATATCTGTGAAGTATTATGAAAATATTCTAAAAGGTATTCAAGTTATAGAGCAGACACGAATCTGCCAAAAAATCACACCTAAAACCATCAAGGGGAAATAACTCAAAAAGTAAGAAAGCAAGAGTTGTCATTCTTGTTCGCGACACATCGTCATGACCTGTTCTACATATCTGTGAAGTATCATGAAAATATTCCAAAGGGTATTCAAGTTACAGAGCGGACACGAATCTGCCAAAAAACTCACCAAAGGGGAAATAACACAAAAAGTACAATAGCAAGAGTTACCATTCTTGTACGCGACACATCGTCATGACCTGTTCTACATAACTGTGAAGTATCATGAAAATATTCCAAAGGGTATTCAAGATATAGAGCGGACGAGAAAATGTTTACGGACGGACGGCGGACGGACAGACGCCAGGCTCATCGCAATATCCCCCGAACCTTTCGGTCGGGGGATAAAAAGGATTAAGCACATTTTCTTTGCAGCAGAATGGCCTAAAAGGTGTCCTCTGAAGGTGAGCAACATTTTAGTCAATGGGTGCCAATTTGAAATTCGGATTTTATTAGAGCCATTTCAAAATTATTCCTGTTGGACATTGCTTAAAAAACAAGAGGCCCAAATGGGCCTGATATTGCTCACCTGGCTTTTGTGCAATTCTGATGCAAAATTGGTCCAATTTCAGAAATTCTCTCAATTTCACATTTTGCTACCTTTAGTAGCAGAGGCAAACTTGACTGGACTTTATATATTTACTTTTGAAACATCTCAATGCAAGAATCATTTTGTCACAATTTGCATCAAAATCCATTCAGGGGTTACTGAGATATTAGTGGAGCGGGATATAGTGAAAATACTTCAGTTGATGATACAAGCATGAAATTTACAGGATAGCAGGTACATGGCATGCACTTTAACATAAGATCGTGGGCCACTTGAAATTATGTCATTTTCAAGATGGCCGCCGCGTAAACAAAATGTCCGCCATTTTTATGTACTTTTCAACACATTGTTTAAGGTAATAGTCCAGGGGGCCGTTGGCATGGATGTTTATTTTATGCCCTGATTATAGTCACCTAGAGCAGTCACTTAGGAGTTGCAAAATGGTTGTTGCCAGTTTTTCTTTCAACACTTTACCGAAAAAAATGACCAAAGTGGTGGGTGGGGTAACACTGGTCCATTACAGCACCTAAAAGCAATAAACGCAATGTAGAAAATACCTTTGTGTCATAAATATCCCTTTTTAAATGTTCTAATACATAAAAAGCAAACTGAAGTCTGGAAATGATGATCAAAAAGCATGATATATTTGTAACGTATATAACTGTAACTAAAATACAAATGATCAATTAGAAACAGACCAACCGGTGGTATGAAAATTTTACATGTGGTCCTGAATGAGCATAATCTATTGCTCTTATTTGACTCATGCTCATTTCAACTTTGACAGAATTCCTTGATATATTTTGAATCAGTTAGGTAGCAGTTAGTTGTGGCAACATCAGTTGAAGACAGAATGTAAATTATTTCTTATGAATTCCCAAAACACTGGTGAGAAAGTATAACTAGCTGTAGTTTGTATTATGTCTTAAATTGAAAAAGTGTACAAGTACGCATGTAAAATGCCATTCTTATATTCATAAGACTGTTTTAACTTTGGGTTGTATCTGAAAGGCACCCAAACGGTAACATTACGTAACAGAATCGAAATCCGTCCATGGAAGAATAATCCAGGGTCATATGTAATAAAATGGGGTCCTCGTTTAGACATGAACTTCAATTTAATGTGTTATCATAATCATTAAAGCAGTCTTTCAGCACCTCAAAAATGATTGTTGCTATATCATTTTATGTGTTTACCTAGAAACTGACCAAAGTAACGGGTGGGATAACAGCGTGTTACAGAAGCAAACTGTTACAAATGAAATGTAGGGAACAATTAAAGTTATAAATGTAAAGAGCAACAAAAATTATGATGATTTTTTTTATATTTAAAGAAATAAAAATATTGACATATTTAGAAAAAGATAGTCATCAGTCAAATAAGACCAGTAACGTACATAACCGAGACTAAATCACAATCGCTGGAATCAATTTTATATGATTGGTCCTTAATCAACATACTCTGTCACTTCTCTTTAAACCATGTTGAAAGAACTGCTTGCATATTCCGAATTAGTTAGGTAGCAGTTAGCTGTGGCATTGCCAGCTGAAGAGAAAAGTTAACTTTTCTTTAGAATTTTCCCCGATATTGACGAAAATATCTACGTAACTGTAGATGATATAGCCTTTCAGTGTAACTGTTTTGGTCTTAAGTTTACACATGTGAAGCAGCCATAAAGAAACACCACTGTTTATACCCCCAAGTCTGATAATATGGGGTTGTCCTGTATTTGAAAGGCATTGTAACAGTGACATTATTGTACATATCTGTAATGCATTGGGAATAAGTTTTTTTTATATTTGAGTAAGTTGTTTTCAAAGGCTCAAATCTTGGATGCCAGAAAGCATTTAACTTACCATTGGTATTAGGACAGCAAATATTTACTTTTTTACACTCACAAGAACTCAACATGAACATCTGAAGCATTTAGAATTTTCTTAACATTTAACGTGACTTACAGCAACATCACGAAACGCATCATTTAAAATCTTGAGGGACAAGTATAATATGTATAAGTTGATCTAACTGAACCATGTCTAGGTTTAGAATTATCATACAAGAGATACCTGTTTCCCTACCTGTGCTGTCTACCGAGACAATCAGGTAACCTACACGCAAAAATGGCTGTCAGCTAAGGCAACTGATAAAGTATCGACTCACTTGATAGTTATTAACATCGTGCTTGATTGTAATCAACGTTACCTTTTTGTGTTGCTCCCATTAGTTACACTGCACCATATAATCACTATGTCAGTTAAGCAATGGAAAATGATATACTTTAGGAGACACATATAAAGCGTCTTTTCATGAGTCTGTTCATGACGTGTATCTCTCATTGTAACATTACCAAGATTTATTTGGTCAGATAATTCTGTACAGCCCCTGTTTGTGTTCTGATACATTATTACTAATACATTTAAAAGTGTTTAGTTTTGATCATTCGACTTTTTATGTGTATGCTTCTTCTATCATTGTATTGATATAAATGGTATCAGAAAGCTGCATTTTCTTACTGTATATGAAGTATCCGGTCAAGACTCATTCAGTAAGACTTCATTAATAAGCAGTTTACCCCTGTAATTATTGCTAAACAATGATTAATAATAATAATAATTATAGCTATAGCTTCAAAGTCAAGGAGGTCATCTGAAAATAGATATATCAAGATTTGTCCTTGACATCAGTAGTATGCATTACCTTATCATTTACTAATTTTTAATGCAGAACTAAATGTATTACTGTTTAAGCATATGAGATATGAGGAATTTATAAATTACCCAGTAATTGGTTGTATACGTTATTCGATCTGTTATCCTTCTCTTTGTTTTGATACCGTACCGCAAATTGAAACTACAGGTCATTACATTCTTTAGCGCAACTGGTATTTGCCCAGAAATATCTCGCATCAAATATGCTGTCGTTTTGATTTGCCACTTCATTTTATGGCTTAGAATTCTGTAGAACTCCGTCCCTTAAAACGTAAAATATTCGTCAAATTAAAAGTCCTGAAGCTGGTTCCATGCTAAATCGACTCGTTATCCAACCGACTATATATTGCTTTATTTGAAGCATGTATACAAATTATTTGCTGGCTTATAATTGCAGCATTTTTTCTCAAATGAAATATATCTGTTATGCAGTTTTTGATTATACAACAAAATGTCACGTATATTACTGTCTTAAGAATCGTAAGACTGAGTAGCTGGGTACAATCATTAAAGGTGCAGATATATGCTATTAGAAATAAACAAGCAGCAAAACCTGCTTTGCAAGTATGGAATTTGCTAAGTCTCCATTTATTAGCATTTGCAATATTCTGAGTTTCGTCGCATATAAAATGTACCTCAGGAAGTCCCTAAATTAGTCATAAGCTGATTGTTCCAAGAAAACAGTGTTTTTAAGAAGTGCCAGGATATTAATTTCATAATTGTTCTCTGAGAGACAATAAAGAAATTCCGTAAGCCGTATTATAATGGACTAACTTATGAATTAAAGTTATTTACGTTACTACAATTAGTAATAAATGGAAAAAAACATACTAAAATGTATTTGCTAATACTTAACGATGATTCTATGGAGAAACTGCATTTGAAAATAAAAAAGTAGTGTACCTTAAACTTATATGATTCTAAATTAAATACACATAGGTAACGTATATAATCGATGCTTATAGCAAAAGAGTCGTTAGAAAAATTGACAACATGCGCTTTCCCATTGTGAACACTCTATTGTTGACGTTTTACATGTATATATTGCCAAAAAAATAACACACATGCCCACGGGCACTACATATGCCTGCGGACAATAAGCATGTTATAAATTAGAACGATAGCATTTTGAAACTTGGCGGCCATCTTGAAAATGGATGATTTTTAAGTGGCCCACGATCATTTTTGAATCTGGGCCATGTAAGGAACATTTAGTGAAAATTTCATGCTTGTATCATCAAGTGAAGTATTTCCTTAAATTTTCACTCTAAGCCGCTCCACTATATTGTCAGTTTCATGTTTTGTGCTATTTTTAGTAATGGCAGATGGCGGCCATCTTAGAATGCCAAAATGCAAAAAATTGAAAAGCTTTCATACAAGGACCATTTTGACACAAAATAGGTCCAGTTCCATTGTAATTTTCTAATTTTCATATTTTGCTATTTTAAGTAACAGAGGCCAACTTGACGGGTCAATATTTGTTAATTTTTGAAACACGTCAAACCAAGAAAAAATTTGCCAAAAAATTTCAACTCAATCGCTTCAGCGGTTAATGAGATGTTGTCATTTTCATGTTTTGTGCTAATTTTAGGAATGGCAGATGGCAGCCATCTTGGAATGCAAAAATGCAGAAAATCAAATAAACTTAATGAAAGGAACATTCTGACAGAAAATTAGTCCAGTTCCACTGAGATTTTCTAATTTTTTTTTTCACATTTTTCTATTTTTAGTAACAAAGGCCGTTATGACTTGTCTATATTTAGTTACTTTGGAAACATCTTAATGCAAAAATCATTTTGACACAAATTTCGTCAAAATCTATTCAGAGGTTACTGAGATATTGTCATTTTCATGTTTTGTGCTATTTTTAGTAACGGCAGCTGGCGGCCATCTTGGGATGCAAAAATGCAGAAAATCGAAAAAGCTTAATGAAAGGACCAATCTGACAGAAAATTAGTCCAATTCCACTGAGATTTTCTAATTTTCACATTTTCCTATTTTTAGTAACAAAGGCCATTATGACTTGTCTATATTTAGTTACTTTTGAAATATCTCAATGCAGAAATCATTTTGACACAAATTTCGTCAAAATCTATTCAGGGGTTACTGAGATATTGTCATTTTCATGTTTTGTGCTGTTTTTAGTAACGGCAGATGGTGGCCATCTTGGAATGCCAAATTGCAATTAATCGAAATGGCTTCATGTAAGGAATATTCTGACACAAAATTGGTCCAATTCCATTCAAGGGTTCTTGAGTAATTGTCATTTTATGTTTGTGCTATTTTTAGTAACGGCAGATGGCGGCCATCTTGGAATGCCAAATTGCAAATTGATCGAAATGGCTTCATGCAAGGAACATTCTGACACAAAATTGGTCCAATTCCAGTCAAGGATTCTTAAGTAATTGTCATTTTTATGTTGATGCTTTTTTTAGTAACAGCAGATGGCGGCCATCTTGGAATGCCAAATTGCAATTAATCAAAACAGCTTCATGCAAGGAACATTCTGACACAAAATTGGTCCAATTCCATTCAAGGGTTCTTGAGTAATTGTCATTTTTACGTTTGTGCTATTTTTAGTAACAGCCCCCACGGTGGCCATCTTGGATAGTCAACTGGCACAAAATTGAAATAATTCCATTCAAAGACCGTTTCTGACCAAATCTGACCAGAATTGATTGCGTTTCCTTGAGATACTGACATATGAGCAAAATCGGTCTTGTAAACGCTAAGTAGGTCACTGTGACCTAATTCCACTATAGAATTTTTTTATTTTTACAATTTTTAATTCCAAGGTCCCGTTAATGTTCCATGCAAATTTTCAACCAAATACACGAAATGGTTCTGGAGAAGAAGTTGATTTTGTTGTTTTTGCTATTTTTAGTAACGGCGGCCATCTTGGATTCTTGACCAGACCCAATTTTATAATATTGAAACCCTGCAGTCTTGTCATGTTCCATGTGAAATTTGAGACCCATGGGTTCAGTGGTTTTAGAGAATAAGTTGTTTGAAGTTGTTTAAATAAGTCGTTTTTTGACATTGGCAATTGAGCAAAATTACACTCGTAAACAGAAAGTAGGTCACTGTGACAAAATTCCGCTACAGATTTTTTTCATTTTTATAATTTTGAATAACAAGGTTTCACTGATGTTCCATGCCAAAATTCAGACAAATATACCCAGTGGTCTTCGAGAAGAAGTTGATTTTGTTGTTTTTGCTATTTATAGTAACGGCGGCCATCTTGGATTTTCAACCTGACCCAATTTTACAATTCTGAGACCCTGGAGCCAGGTCATGCTCCATGTGAAATTTGAGAACCATGGGACCAGTAGTTTTACAGAAGAAGATGTTTGAAATTTTGTTTTTAGGTGTTGACGGTCGACGCACGGACGCCGGACGCATTGGTATGACAATAGCTCACTATGGCCCTTCGGGCCAGGTGAGCTAATAACGCACTTTGCCATACTTCTATGAGTACAAGAGCATTTATATGTCGCAAAGGTATAGCACGTCTCGAATGGCTGTCAAACTGGCCAAATCAAAGCCCGATAGAATCTGTGTGGAATATTGTGAAGCAGCGCATGGGGCTATCGCCAAATGGGAAAGAGGATATTTGGAAAAATGTCCAAGAAATATGGTATAGCATAGGAATGGACGAATTAAAGGCCCTATATTCGACCATGCTTGCTAGAATCAAGGCTGTTATTACTGCAAAGGGTGGTGTAACTGAGCACTAAATGCATTGGTGATATACCGGTGACCGCGGTTCAACTTTATAAATGATTTTCTTGCGATACAAGTATTATAGATTGGCTTGAATACAGTATAAATGTTGTAAACAATATCATTTTTTCAACCCTTGAATGGTCTCTTGATAGTGATACCTGTATGCAAAAAATTATGAAATATTTACCCATGTATAAAAATTTGGTAACGCACCTGTAGTTTTGAAACAAGAAAGGCTTCCCATATCATATTAAACCATTATATCCATCATACCATATGTGTTACGATTTAAACGGAAAATATAATTTTAATAAAATAAATTTTACTTGTTTTATTGTATACACATCATAACCAATGTATTATTATTATTATCATTACCAATGAAGTGTTCTAATTGTAATGCGAAAATTAGTGTATTAAGAAAAAAAATGTATTTACACTTTTTCAATCGTTGTCTTCCCCTGTTCTTAAATTAGTCTTCCAGGTATATGTGGACAGAGCAAAGGAAAAAAAAGACTGCGCATTCGAACAATCTGATCACGGTCTCAGCTAATGAATTTTTATTTCGTTATAAGCGGACAGCGAAAGCCTTTATCAGCCTGCACATTCGCATAGTCTAACCTGGATCTTTCTTGTCCTCTTTGCGATGAATTTGATACTACAGACTTATCTAGCAGATAGCAGAAATCCGGACTAGACTGCCAGGACGCGCAGTTGTCACTTTTAGCATAAATGCTGAACACAGACATTCACATGGCGCGACTAATACGATTTTTCCACTTATAGATCACATTACTTCTGTTCTCAAAGCGACCAAATCATAATATTTTGATATGTACAAATATGTTTCACACTTTATACAACTCGTTAGAGGAACTAAGAACAAGAGGGCCACGAGGCCCTGAATCGCTCACCTGACTTATTGGCATAGTGGCTTTTCTTATATCTGAAATTCTTCACAGTCTTGGTAGTACTCTAGTACTCCATGCTACTTACCAAGTTTCAAGGTCACAGGTATATTGGCTCTGGAGAAGAGTATATATTAAAGGTTTATACCATAAATGGGTATGGCGGCCATGTTGGTCATGTGAACTGGACGATTTGAACAAATTTTTGGTCAATCAACCCCTGAAGGCTCTATATGAATTTGGTCACAATTGGCCCAGTGGCTTTTGAGGAGAATGTTTGATATTGTCAAAATGAGAGTATTCTGGGTCAAAAGTCAAAGAATGACCTTGACCTATTGTACTCAGAAATCTTAATGTACTCAATAAGATGACTGTTTATACCAATTTTAAAGCCTAAATCTTCAAAACTTCCCATTAAATCTTATATTCTCGCATTTTCTCACATTTGACCTTGCTGTAAAATGGTCAAGATCATTCCAAGGTCACCATTTTGAATAGTCTCTATAGCACTGGAGTACCCAGTGCTACATACCAAGTTTCATGGCCATCGACGTCAATTGGTTCTGGAAAAGGTTTTTAAAGATTTTTACCATATATGGGCATGGTGGCCATGTCACTTGGACTGTCAGAAAATGTTTTCATTCCCTCAACCCCTGAAGGCTCTATGTGAAATTTGATTTAAATTGGCCCAGTGGTTTTTGAGGTGATTGATTGAAGTTGTCAAAATATGAGAGTTCTGGGTCAAAGATCAAAGAATGACCTTGACCTCTTGTACTCACAAATCTTCATGTACTCATTAAGGTGACTGTATATACCAATTTTTATGCAAATCTTCAAAACTTTCCATGAAATCATATGTTCTAGCATTTTCCTATATTTGACCTTGCTTGAAAAAAGGTCAAGGCCAACCGAAGGTCATAATTTGAACAATCTAGATAGTACTCGAGTACCCAATGCTACATACAAAGTTTCAAGGCCATTGGTCAATTGGTTCTGGAGAAGAAGATTTCTAAAGGTTTTTACCATATATGGGCGTGGCAGCCATGTTGGTCATGTGACCTGGACCCTATGAATAAATTTTTGTGTCCCTCAACCCCTGAAGACTCTATATGAAATTTGGTTTCAACTGGCCCAGTAGCTTTTGAGGAGATTGTTTGAAATTGTCATAATATGAGAGTTCTGGGTCAAGGTCAAAGAATACTCTTGACCTTTTGTACTCATAAGTCTTCATGTACTCATTAAGATGACTGTAGATACCAATTTATAAGCCAAAATCTTCAACAGTTTCCAAGATATCTTATGTCCTAGCATTTTGCCAAATAAAACCCCAAAGAAGAAAATTTGACCTTACCGTAAAAAAGGTCAAGGTCAACCCAAGGTTTTACGTACCCAATGCTACATACCAAGTTTCAAAGCCATCGGCCTATTGGTTCTGGAGAATTTTTTTTTTAAGGTTTTTACCATATATGGGCATGGCGGCCATGTTGGTCATGTGGCCATGACCGTTTGAACAATTTAACGTTCCTAAGACCCCAGGAGGCTACATATGAAATTTGGTTACAATCGGCCCAGCGGTTTCAGAGGAGATGTCGTCCGTTTGAAATTGTTGACCGACAGACGACGGACGGACGGACAACGGAGCCTTACCATCAATTAAGCTCCCCCGGAGCCGCTGGCTCAGGTGAGCTAAAAATGCCTCTCTGTGTTTGAAATTTTTAATACGGTTACAGTTTTGTTTGAACATTTATATGATGCACAAGATGGTTGACATAAGGTTCCATGAGTGCTCATGTATTATTGAATTCATTAAACGAGTTGGGGGAAAAATATGAGACAGCCTCGCATCTTATCTTTTTCCCCAACTTGTAATACAGGAGCACGAATGCACGACTCTATCATATGACACTAACATCGCATTTTATTAGCAAATTTTGCACTAAAACATCATGATTTTCCCATTAGAAAAAGCGACGTTTTTATGGACGTCAACGCATAACGCTACGACGTAATTTGCATATTTAATCCACTAGTGGATTATCGATTTAAATGCATGGCTTTATTACATACTCAAGGGCGACGTCATATGATATAGGTTGATATTGTGATTTTTAATCACTATATTTATCAATATATAAATGAGCGCTTTGGCGATATTAGGCCAGATCTTCATGTTCGTCGTTATATTTTTTTTTGGCGTTAATAGAGACGTTTAAAGTATTAGACAATCATCTGATATCGAGCATATTTTGTTTATAAGGGTGAAGGTGTGTTTTGTTTTTTGGAAATTTTGATGTCGGCATTGCTAACGTCCCTCGTATAACTGGACGCAAAAACGCGAAGACGCTAGATCACCTTTTGTTTAAAAAATGCAAACTGCGTCGCATTAGTATTGCGGTACACTTTAAATAGTAAGTTCAAAGGTTGGTTATCTGTATTGGAAGAGTTGATTTAGTGATAGGGGTGGATAGGGTAGTTATTTTTGCATATTGTTCGTGATTCCTGTGCATTATGGTAAATATAATGACATATATTTGGTATAAGGAATGGATTCAGATCCTTTACGCAAAAAGTAGATTTCTCATTCGTTTTTTTTTTTTCTTTCAAGAGGGTTATCATTATATTTTGATATACATACGTACCTTCACCGCATGTTAAATGGATATGTTCGGACTTAACGATGGAGGTAGTAAGAATATTCGCCATTTTATGGCATTAATATTTTCAGACTATGGGTTTTTCTTTTAACATCAACATTCATACTTGTATGGAAGACAACTTTGAACTAGCCTGTGGCTATTTTGCAAATGGCATGTACAAACCAGACAGACTTTTTAGCTTAATTCGAATGGTACATTCCCTTTCGCCACTAGACAGGTGATCATAACCCATCAGATGATACCAGACACCCGACGGTGAACGGGCCTGCTCAATGCGAGCAGTTCCATGTTACCGACGCCATGTTAGAAATATACAGTCATCTGTGACAAGGTATTACGTTTTTTTCCTCTAGAATGAGTAGTACAATAAGCAAGTGTTTTATTACCACATTTACCCTAAATACTGTTGTCCTACTGACCGACGTTAAAACCACGCCAGGCAGACTTAAGGTTGAAAAGAATACAGATTTATAGCACCCGTGATGCGATCCATTTCGAAACAGGAAGCATGTTGTCAATGAACTTCGGCAAATCAGAAACCCAAAAATTTTGGGACTTGTAAAGCACAATATTAACAATATAATATTTAAAGCTCAAGGAGACATGCAGTTTAGTCAGCCGCAGAATGGCTATGACAAAGGCATGTCAGGCAGTTATTAGAACCCAGCCAGTCAGAGAAGCCTAAATTCGAGCCATACAGATGGCAATATGCAGGACTCTTCAAGTTAGTACAGACTGCTAACAGTGTAAATGAGAAGAGATTTGAACAATTAACAGTACTACTTTTAAGGTCTGAATGAATAGAAAGATACCATGTCAGTGTCTTTTGATATAAAGTTGATCAGGCGACAAGAAACAGCGTTGGAATGGCGAGGCTTGCCGAGCAAGTCCGACGTGTTTCTGGTCGAGCCTGATAACCTTGATATCAAAAGACACTTAGATGGTTTTCTATTTATCATGCATCATTACAATATTTTCAGGTGTAAAAAGCGTCAAACAAAAGAAAAGTAAACGCAGTTTTGTTTGAACTTGTTGACGTTGGAAATGCGTTAGGATGTTAGTCGGTGACGTCATTTAACCAATCGGACGTTGTTATCACGGCCATCGTCAGTATGTTGCCAATCGGCTTCTGAGGTCGCTTCTGTAGGCATCGCCTGATAACATTCGCGCAAGCGCAGTTCTAAAGTTGCATGATATCCCATCATATTATCATACCCCTGTTATCAGGTGAATTTTGCAGCATATGCATGACAAGAGGCCCAAATGGGCCTGATATCGCTCACCTGGCTTTTGTATCCGAATGGTCCCCATTCTGATACAAAATTGGTCCAATTCCAGAGATTTTCTCAATTTCACATTTTGCTACTTTTAGTAACAGAGGCCAACTTGTCTGGTCTTTATATATTTACTTTTGAAACACCTCAATGCAAGAATCATTTTGCCACAAATTTCATCAAAATCCATTCAGGGGTTACTGAGATATTGTCAGTTTCATGTTTTGTGCTATTTTTAGTAACGGCAGATGGCGGCCATCTTAGAATGCCAAAATGCAAAATATTGAAAAGCTTTCATGCAAGGACCATTTTGACACAAAGTTGGTCCAGTTCCATTGTAATTTTCTAATTTTCAAATTTTGCTATTTTAAGTAACAGAGGCCAACTTGACGGGTCAATATGTGTTAATTTGTGAAACACATCAAAGCAAGAATCATTTTGCCACAAATTTCGTCTGAATCGCTTCAGCGGTTAATGAGATGTTGTCATTTTCATGTTTTGTGCTATTTTTAGTAACGGCAGATGGCGGCCATCTTGGAATGCCAAAATGCAGAAAATCGAAAAAGCTTATTGAAATGATCATTCTGACAGAAAATTAGTCCAGTTCCACTGAGATTTTCTTATTTTCACATTGTTCTATTTTTATTAACAAAGGCCATTATGACTTGTCTATATTTAGTTACTTTTGAAACATCTCAATGCAAGGATCATTTTGACACAAATTTCGTCAAAATCTATTCAGCGGTTACTGAGATATTGTCATTTTCATGTTTTGTGCTATTTTTAGTAACGGCAGGTGGTGGCCATCTTGGAATGCCAAATTGCAATTAATCGAAATGGCTTCATGTAAGGAACATTCTGACACAAAGTTGGTCCAATTCCATTCAAGGGTTCTTGAGTAATTGTCATTTTATGTTTGTGCTATTTTTAGTAACGGCAGATGTCGGCCATCTTGGAAGCCAAATTGCAATTGATCGAAACGGCTTCATGCAAGGATCATTCTGACACAAAATTGGTCCAATTCCATTCAAGGGTTCTTGAGTAATTGTCATTTTTATGATTGTGCTATTTTTAGTAACGGCAGATGTCGGCCAACTTGGAAAGCCAAATTGTAATTAATCGAAATGGCTTCATGCAAGGAACATTCTGACACAAAATTGGTCGAATTCCATTCAAGGGTTCTTGAGTAATTGTCATTTTTATGTTTGTGCTATTTTTAGTAACGGCCCCAATGGTGGCCATCTTGGATAGTCAACTGGCACAAATTGAAATAATTCCTTTTAAGGACCATTGCTGACCAAATCTGACCACAATCGATTGCGTTTTCTTGAGATACTGACATTTGAGCAAAATCGGTCTTGTAAACGCTAAGTAGGTCACTGTGACCTAATTCCGCTATAGATTTTTTTCATTTTTACAATTTTTAATCCCAAGGTCCCATTAATGTTCCTCGCAAACTTTCGACCAAATATACCAAATGGTTCTGGAGAAGAAGTTGATTTTGTTTTTTTGCTATTTTTAGTAACGGCGGCCATCTTGGATTCTTGACCTGACCAATTTTACAATTTTGAAACCCTGCAGTCTGGTCATGCTCCATGTGAAATTTGAAACCCATGGGTGCAGTGGTTTTAGAGAAGAAGTTGTTTGAAGTCGTTTGAATATGTCGTTTTTTGACACTGGCATTTGAGAAAAATTACACTCGTAAACAGAAAGTAGGTCACTGTGACAAAACTCCGCTACAGATTTTTTTCATTTTTATAATTTTGAATACCATGGTTTCATTGATGTTCCATGCCAAAATTCAGAAAAATATACCCAGTGGTTCTGGAGAAGAAGTTTATTTTGTTGTTTTTGCTATTTTTAGTAACGGCGGCCATCTTGGATTTTCAACCTGACCCAATTTTACAATTCTGAGACCCTGGAGTCAGGTCATGCTCCATGTGAAATTTGAGAACCATGGGACCAGTAGTTTTACAGAAGAAGATGTTTGAATATTTGTTTTTAGGTGTTGACGGACACATTCCGTGACGACGCACGACGCACGCATTGGTATGACAATAGCTCACTTTGGCCCTTCGGGCCAGATGAGCTAATAAAATTAATCAAACTGGTTGTTTGTCTTAATTTACAGGTTAATAAAATGCTGATTATTGATATTTTTATAACGTTAATTTCATTTTCCCATTTATCCCTCTCCCAGAGAGAGGGAGAAAGGAGAACTTACAGACGAGAGAAAAAGTGGCCAAACATCACCAAACCGGACCTACTGCAAGCATAGTATTCCCTTGCCTTACTATTATCCAAATAAGTAGAACGCCCCGGCACTTGAAGTTACACGCAACACCATAACACCACCCGACCACCCAATCACTTAAAAAAGTGGCGAAATGAGAAAGTTTCTGGACTTTCAAATGACGAAAAAATGGCGAAATGAGAAAGTTTCTGGTTGGAGGATCATGAGGATACTTTGGAATGACGTCAGTCGATTTTGTTATGTTCACAGACGCTGCAAACGAATTTGATGAAGTACTAAAAGAAAGAGAAAAATACGCTTCCAGGCATTTAGCAGTTAGTTTGAGGACTAAAAGCTATACAAAAACTAACAATCATTCATAGTTGAAGTGTAATTGAGATTATGGATATGCCACCTCTAAATAGGTCACAAATCACTGCAACAAAAGACTTAGCTGATATTCCCACCTTTTTATTATGTATCAGTTATTTGGAAAGTAATGAATATATAAAAAGCAACAGACGTTTTCAAATCTATTTTTTTTAAAGTTCACCCACAAGACAGTACTGGCAAAGTACAGTTATTATTCAGTGGGGATGACATTAAAAAAAATAGATTTCAAAGATTTTGGTGTAATACTATTCAGACCAATTAAGGTAATTTTGTTGAGTCATATCATGCCTGTTTTTGTTCACTTTTATTAGTTCTCCTGAGCACTGATCATGTTCACCAGTACTATGATAAAATCCATTGCCGGACAAACGCCAAATCGCAAAATGCTTGGCAGACAGTGTAGATCCTGATCAGACTGTTCCTTTACAATATGATTAGGATCTACACTGTTTGCCAACATCTTTCTCTCCTCACGGTCTACAATCTTCGCTTGGACAAGATGTCGATTTTTTGTTGTTGGTTGCTTTGTTGGGCCTTTGAGACAGTATATAGGCCCTCCCGGGGGAGGGTGGTCAGTGCTGCCCTGCTCCCTGAATAAAATGCCAAAATACCCCCGGATATGGCAAACCAGGTGCACAATAAGTCTACAAACATAGGTTTGAAAATTACAAACCTATGTTTGAACTTCAAACCCAGGTTTGAAATTCTCCAACATAGGTTTTTAAAGTTCTATCATAGATTTTAAAAAAGACATTCTAAAACCAGTGATATAACCTTTTAACGTATGTTCGAAACATACTATGCTTGCTAAGTGAACAATAAGTCTACAAACATAGGTTTTCAGATTACAAACACAGGTTTATACTCAAACCTATGTTTGAAAATCACTATCATAGGTTTATGGTTTTCTATCATAGGTTTTAAAATCTCTATCATAGGTTTCCGAAAACCCGTGATTGTTAATTTAAAACCTATGTTTGAACTCGAAACCCATGATTTAAATTCATAAACCTGTGTTTGTACACTTATCATACACTTGGCAACCATAATTTTGCCCAAACTTATGTTTGAAAGTTAAATCACGAGTTTTAAAATGTCAGATTCTGAGACCTATGATAGAGATTTTAAAACTCATGATAGAAAATCATAAACCTATGATAGTGATTTTCAAACATAGGTTTGAGTAAAAACACGTGACCTATGTTTGTAGACTTATTGTGCACTTGGCTTGCCATATCCGGATCCCTTAAAATATTTCCTCGTGCTCCCTAAGATTATTTTGCTACTGCTCCCCAAATCCCTAAAATAATTCAGCTGCTCCCCAGCTCCGAAAATATATTCGAGCTTGCTCCCTAAAATTGTTTGGAAGCCATTTCCGCCTCTCGCCGAAATTGATCCAGAAATGATAGCAGTGGCAAGTCTGAATGCCCATCCGAAGTCATTTTCGTTTCAAAAGAATAACTAAAATGGTATTATTGTTATGTATAAATGGGGGTGGGGGGGTGGGGGGGAGGGTCTTTAGCAGCCCCCCAGAAGAAGCCAGAAACAATTTAGAAGATCACATTCTGACGGTACTCCCCAAATTAAAAGCTTGCTCCCTAGCTCCTTGAAAATAACTGCTAGTGCTCTCCAGCTCCCTGAAAATAAATGGTCATTTCCAAAGCTCCGAAAAAAAACCCTGGGAGGGCCTCAGTATTTCTGTCTATATCAGGCAGGGAGAATGAAAATAAAAATGATATACGTGAGGAAAAAAGTCCAAACAACCCCATTCGCACCTACCGCAAGCACAGTGAGCCAGGTTCAATCCGACTTCAACAAAACAAGGTGGTGCCAAGGGTAGCACCCTTACCCGTCAAAGATATCCAAGGACCGTAAACAGTGTGTTTGCATAAAGGCAGTGCCTTCATTTCATTGATTGATTTGATGCTGAACGTCCACGGTCAACAGCTATGGTCATTTCGGGACGGTCAGTTTATCTAACCACACTATTCCTGGACAGGCTTAGATCTCCTAGTACTAAGTGCACATACTTTCGCCAGCAATACTTATAAATTTGCGATATGAATTCTTACATGAGGTAACCAGTTCTCGGTCAAGTTTAATTTTGGATCAGTTCAGTTCATTGGATAGTAAGTACCGGTACTATGACAAAGATATGATCTGCGCACTACGTCATGGATGTACCCATTTTTTTTTACTTCACTAGAGGTAAACACAGCGCTACAACAGTTAAAAATGATATAAAGTACTTTGATCGGATGATTGCACTTGTTATGGGCCACACCCAGTCCACGTCACAAGAGGTGAACACAGCGCTACAACAGTTAAAAATAATATATAGTACTTTTTGAACGGATGATTGCACTTGTTATGGGCCACACCCAGTCCACCAGGTCAACTGCAAAATCAAAGCTACGTTCTTTACGTAAGGACTTACAACCATGAGTAACCGTAGCCTAGTTGCTTGAGCAGAGGTCGAAAGGGTATTGTAACCGGCTCAGGGTAGTAGACCCAAGGCCGATTAAATAGCCATACCATGTCTTCATATGAACTGGCTATATCGACAAGTTGATCAGCTGTGTTGCACATACAAATTTCTGCATTTGGGTGATTGTGATTTTTCAGCTGAATATATAGTAGATTTTGTAGGTCGTATAAGAAAGGCTGAAAAGTGATAAAAATCAGCAAACAGATTCTGGCTGAGGCGAAATGAAAGATCAGATGATGTCTTTCATATTTCATTTGCCAAGTTCTTACGTGATAACAGCTGTGTGAATTGTCCAGGTGTATTCCTTGTAAACACTGGGGACAGTTAGCAAAGGTGATTGTTCGCAGCATACGCTCAATCTTAATTTTCATCCAAGCAATTTAGAAAGATTTAAAACAGTCTTGCATATGCATTTCGATCTGTTGAGGATTTCACTTAGTCATTAGTCACTTGATTTAGTTTACTGTCATGAAATATGAATGACAATTTCATGTTATGTTTTATAGTTACGATTTACATTCACAGTTCAACTTTCATAAATTGAGTGGTATGATTTTTTTTTTTTTTTTGGGGGGGGGGGGGGGGGGGGGAGAGACGGTCGGATGGTGCGATGGCGCTTCCAGTGCCGGGGGCCCTACTGACTTGGAACATTGTAGGGCAAGGGCCTACTGTGCTTTCAGTAGGTGTGGGTTGTTTGGACATTTTTTTCTCTCGTCTGTTATTTCTCTTTTCTTTCTCCCTCTTTTGGGAGACGGCCCGATATAGACTGAAATACTGTCTAAAAGGGCCGTTAAACCCAAATAAATCTATCAATGAAAATATTGTAATGTGATCTCAGTGTACACAAAAATTGCGTCAGTGATTTAAGGCAGTTTATTTTTTGTGTATACCGGAAAAATTCTAAAAAGATTGGGACACCAAAAATAATCACAGTGAATGTCCTTAAATTGGACAGTTTATATTTTCAGTACAGAAATGTGATCAACGGAATGGCAAAACAGTGTTCATTGAGGAGCTGCCTGATCTGGCCTGACCTGCAATGCAATGCTGCAAAATCGGCATTGGCTCTTCGTATTTCTGATCTTAAAATTCCTTACACTGATATAAAACGTTGCATAAATATCTTCCTTCATGATAAGTGGCAGATTTCATGGAATGCTGCTGTCTTTTAATAAACAACATTCTATCAAGCCTACACTTGGTGAACGGCAACCCTCATAAAGAATTTATCGTAAGGAAGAAGTAACTTCGGCTCGACTCAGAATCGGCCGTACTTTAATTACTTGTTCGTTTTTATTGAAAGGCGAGGACCCGCCTTTGTGCATCCCTTGCCAGGAACCTTTTAGTGTAAAACACTTTATCGTACGCAACCGCAGTATGAAACAATTGTTTGAAATGGTTGAACCAGCGAAAATTTTCTTTTTTTAAAAAAAAAGAATTCGGCATATATAGTAAAATATAAATATTCTCAAGTCGAGGTATTTACAACCGTTGATTTAAAGTTGTGTTTAGTCAACTCGCTGGCCGAGAGCTCGTTTTATTTTGTCAGTCTTAACATAGCCATTGATCGGCGTGTTTTACCAAATACCTGACTCCAGTCATTTTTATACTGTGCATTCATTTCTGACCTAATGCATATAACACGTATTCTTTTATTGCGTTTTCGGCGCAAAATAGCATTTTTTTGCTGCTGTGCCGTAAAACCCATATCACTCACTCTCTTACTTCAGACTGATTTCCACCAGCCTCCTCCTCAAGGCAAATCACATCAATGGCACTGTCACAGCTCACAGCTTCCTCTTAAGTTTCAAAGCCATAAATTTTGCTAACACTTCACACAACTCCCTCCTAATTGTTTCAAGGAACCGTTTTTGTTTGATTATCTCTTCCTTTTTAGAGTTGTATCGATCAACTAAAATCTTAGTAACATGCCTCAAAGCTCTGAAACCATCTTTTGAATTTGCAGTATCCATCATTATTAAAAACTGTGGTCTAGACTTTTTAGCTGACCTGAGCCAGCGGCTCCGGGGGAGCTTATAGTATAGGCAGGCTCCGTCGTCCGTCCGTCCCTCCACAATTTCAAACGTCTTCTCCTCTGAACCCCCTGGGCCGATTGTAACCAAATTTCATATGTAGCCTCCTGGGGTCTTAAGAACGAAATATTGTTCGAACGGTCCTGGTCACATTACCAACATGGCCGCCATGCCCATATATGGTAAAACAACAACCTTCTCCAGAACCAATAGGCCGATGGCCTTGCAACTTGGTATGTAGCATCGGGTACGCAAGTTCTACCAGGATTTTTCAAATTATGACCTTGGGTTGACCTTGAGTTTTGTTACGGTAAGGTTGCTTTCTTGTGCTTTTATATGGCAAAATGTTAGAACATAAGATATCTTGGTAACTATTGAAGATTTTTGGCTAAAAATTATCTAGTCATCTTAATGAAAACATGAAGATTTATGGATACAGGAGGTCAAGGTCATTCTTTGACCTTTGACCAAGAACTCTTCATATTTTGACAATTTCAAACAATCTCCTCAAAAGCCGCTGGGCCAAATGAAACCCAAATTTAATAGAGAGCCTCCAGGGCTTGAGGGAACAAAAATTTATTCGTACAGTCCAGGTCACATAACCAACATGGCTGTCACAACCATATATGGTAAAAACATTTAAAAATCTTCTTCAGAACCAGTAGGCGGATGGCCTTGAAACTTGGTATGTAGAATTGACTTCTATTTAAATTGTTCAAATTATGACCTATGAAGTCCACTAAGATTGTTCAAATTATGACCTTGGGTTGACCTTGACCTTTTTTACGGCAAGGCCAAATATGGGAAAATGCTAGAACATAAGATTTCATGGAAAGTTCTAAAGTTTTTGGGCTAAAAATTGGTATATGCAGTCACCTAAATGACTACATGAAGATTTGTGAGTACAAGAGGTCAAGGTCATTCTTTGACCTTTGACCCAGAACTCTCATATTTTGACAATTTCAAACAAACTCCTCAAAAGGCACTGAACCAGTTGTAACCAAATTTCATACATAGCTGCCAGGAGTTGAGGGAATGGAAAGTTGTTCAAACGGTTCAGGTGACATGACCAACATGGCCCCCACGCCCATGTATTGTCATAAGCTTTAAAATATTGTCCAGAACCAATTGACCGATTAAGTTAAACTAAGTTTCATATAAAGCCTCCAGGAGTTGAGGCGCCATGCCCATATACGGTAAAAACCTTTAAAAATCTTATCCAGAACCAATTGACATGTGGCCCTGAAACTTGGAATATAACATTTGGTACTCCAATACTATCAAGATTGTTCAAAATGATGACCTTGGGTTGACCTTGACCATTTTACGGCAAGGTCAAATATGGGAAAATGCTAGAACATAAGATTTCATGGAAATTTTGAAGATTTAGGCCTAAAATTTGGTATATACAGTCGTCTAAATGAGATCATGAAGTTGGTTGTTGTGGGTTAAACGGCCCTTTAAGACAGTATTTCAGTCTATATCGGGCCGTCTCCCAAAGAGAGAGGGAAAGAAGAGAGAAATAATAGATGAGAGAAAAAATGTCCAAACAACCCCCACCCGCACTTACTGAAAGCACAGTAAGCCCTTGTCCTACTACTGTTTTAATAATTAGGACGTCCCGGCACTGGAAGTTACACGCAGCACCTTCGCACCAGAGGTCATGAAGAATTATGAGTACAGGAGATCAAGGTCATTCTTTGACCTTTGACCAAGGTCTCATATTGTATCAGCTTTAAACATTTCCTCAAAAGCCAAAGGGCAAAAAGGCTCAAACACTGGGGCTCAAATCCTGCGGTTGCGGGGATCTACAAAATGCTGATAAGTGCATTGATTGATTGGTTGATTGTTTTGGGTTTAACGGCTCTTTGAGACAGTATTTCAGTCCATATCTCCCAAAGAGAGGGAGAAAGAAATGATAGACGAGAGAAAAAATGTCCAAACACCCCCACCCACACCTACTGCAAGCACAGTAGACCCTTGCCCTACTTTTATCCAAATCAGTAGGACGCCCCGGCACTGGAAGCTATACCCAGCACCATCGCGCCCCCCCTCCCCCCCCCCCGCTGATAAGTGAAATATCTAACTTTTGGTAGGTATATTTGTCAGTGTCATTTTGTTAGGATACAATTTGGTGTAAATTGCTTTACATCGGATACACCGTTATAATATCTAATTCACCCGGGTCACTTTTTTCAACAAAAATTACCATAATATAAAAACAATACCGACCTCTAAAGGTCCCCACACTATAGTTGAAATGCTTGTGGGCAACGCAAACCGGTGCATTACTTTTGAATCCTGTGTGAACAATGGTCCCACAGAACAGAGTGCACATTACATCAGCCGTAGCCTGCTGTTCGTTATAGGACATGCTACAGACTGGCGACCCTCCCGGTTTAAGTATGCCGTAAACATGTTTTTTCACATAATGTTGTTTCCTTCGAAAGTCAGTAATTGCTAGATTGTATGCCATTTTTGACCAAAAAGCGAAAAACAAAGATTACAAATTGGAAACATTGAATTTTAGCATCATTTTATATACTAGTGACAAGCTTCCCGACGGTTTTAGTTATTTTGCTCAAAGAGAGTCATGTTGTCTTTTTGAATTTTCATCAATGCCTTGAAAGAGGTTGCCATCACGGAGTTAATTTAAAGTGAAAACAAATTTGATAATTTCTTTCTTACGACACATTTCAGTACTTATCTAAAAGTACATATCTGAATACTAGGTCCCTTCGACTTTACACATTAGACACAGCATAGTTTCCGGCCTCGTCAGTCTGTACTTGTCAGCAGTTTGTCCTGGAAAATTGCCATAGGGCCGCCCCGATAGCTCAGTCCTTAGAGCATCCGCTTCGGGAGCGGTAGGTCGTGCGTTAGTAGTTGTTTAATAGGGTCGACATCCTGCTGACTAGAAAAAGTAGGGTCGATATCCTGCTGAGACAGGAGTCGACATCAGGACAAGCAAAAATTAAATGCTGATAGGGGAACTACTATCTTACTTTTGGATTGGTTGGTCCCCAATTGGAACCGATATGGAACCGATATTTGTCAGTGTCATTTTGATGTAAATTGTTTTACATCGGATACGCTGTTATAATATCTTTTTCGCTCAGTTCACTTTTCTCAACAAAGATGAGCTCAATATTAAAACGATGTCGAGCTCTAAAGGTCCCCACAATATATTGGAAATGTTTACGGGCAATACAAACCGATGTATTATCTCTGAATCCTGTGACAACAACAGTCTTACAGAACAAAGCGCACATAACATCGGCCCTAGCCTGCTGTTCGTTATGGAACAGGCTACAGACTGACGTTCCTCCTAGTTTAAGTATGCCATAAACATGTTTCTTCACATAATGTGGTTTCTTTTGAAAATCAGTAATTGTCATATTGATCAAAAAGCAAAAACCCAAGTTTAACATACATAGAAATGCGAAAACATTGAGTTTTAGCATTATTTTATAGTGACCAGCTTCCCGGTGTTTTTTAATTATTTTGCCTGAGAAGAGTCATGTTATCTTTTTTTTTAATTCAAAAAACATGTTGCCATCACAGGCTTAATTTGAAAACGAATTTAATATTTTTTATTTCATAACATTTTTCTACTTATCTAAAGTACATAGGCCTTATGCACTTTTCTCCCGAAGAGAAATGCCGAAAACGTGCTTAGAACGCTGGGTCGCACCATACCAAAGGCGTTAAAATTGCTTGTTACTGGGTTGTCTTCTCGCAGAAAATATTGATTCTGTGGACGAGACGGATGAAAACATCCAATGTTTCTCTATCAACTTTAAGTAGGTCACTGAACTTTCATGTCACGGTGTCAGGAGTAGTTATAAACTGGGGGTACAGAAGTGGATTCTTTTGTTTTATCCCATATCCCCCTGTGGCAACAACGGATTAAAGTGTCTCTTCAGTCTCATTCATAATTTTTATCTCAAATCCCGCTGTGTGAACAGCGGATTAAACTGTCTTTTGACCACATGCATAAATTAATCTAGCTGCTCTTCTGCAACCAGTGATTGCATTTTGTATGTTCAAAATAGTCATCGAGGCAAAAATTTTAACAGCAGGACAACTTTTCAATCAGTTACGCTCAGTCTTCCAGTTTTCGTGCTACATACCAATCATAGTAGGAGGTCCAAATATGCTGCTGTGAAATAATTTAAGTATTTGACTCTTTCCCAATATCTTGCAGTGACCACCGCTAAGGTTTACTTTTTGACATATTTTTAATAACAAGTGACAGTATAAATATTTTAAATTTTCTTAAGTTTTGTCATTCTCTTAGCTATGCCTGTATTGCTAACAGAGTTTCTGCTTCACGAGTATATTTTCAAATTATTTCGTTTCCGATATAAAATCAAAGCAGAAGCCTTAGAAGCTGCTAGGCATTTCGTTGTCAGTGTTCTTCATACCATGGCTCAAAACAAGTCGCTAATAACGAAATGGAATCGTTAAGCTGGGATACGTCTAACAGTCTAATCAAATGTGATATCAGTGCATTTGGTACCATAAAGATCGAAAGGAAAAATGGTGAAGTATTCCTCGTCGCTCAAGATGTGAACGGACGAGTTCGAATACACAAGGATACATTTATAAAGCTTTATCAGTTTAAGGAAATTATCCAGTATTTGATGTCATTTTTAGAAGCAAACTCATTCTGCGGTCATCTTGGACAGTGTTTGGATGAACAATAGTACTCATTATATCTCAACGTATATTTCTCCTCAAATGGTTTACTATCGTGACAGAGTGTTATCCTTCGACAGACGGCCAGTGCAATTACACCAAAACAAACATACATTGGCTTCAGTCGGATTTTATTATACCAATAATGCTGATTTAGTACAGTGTTTTTCTTGTGGACTTTGTCTAGGCAACTGGTTACAAGACGACAACGTTTGGAAAGAGCATCAACGATGGTCTCCTGGTTGCCACTATATTAATATGGTTGGCTATTTAACCGCGTCAGACATATATTTAGATACTCCTGTGTAGATAATATAGTTAAAATATGGTGAAAAATGAAAAGACAGCCATACTGGAAAAATATTATTATAAAGTTTCTAATCCTGCAGCTTTTAGCAGTCCAGATCGACTTTATAAAGTTTTGAGCAAGAAATATCCGGGAAAGTTTTCGAGGCATTTCATTCAAAAATGGCTAGATGGAATAGATTCTTATTCTGTACAAAAACAAGTCAGACACAAGTTCAAGACTCTCCAGGTCAGAGTGAATTCAATCGATGCTCAGTTTGAGGCTGATCTCTCCTATGTGGGTAATTTAGCCAAGGAAAATGATAACATCAAATATCTATTGTTTGTGATCGACATTTTTTCTCGACATTTATGGATAGAAGGGTTAAAGGATAAAACAGCTAAATCCGTTTTAGATGGCTTAAAAAAAGTCATTTCCAAGAGGAAACCAGTGCGAGTACGAGTTGATAAAGGTTCTGAATTTGTCAACAAGTGGGTAAAATAATATCAAAAAGACCAGAATATTCGTCTATTTACAACCCAAAATCCTCCAAAAGCAAATTATGTGGAACGTGTTCAGCGTACATTTAAATTACTTTTATGGAGATATCTAAGACATAAAAGAAACTATCGATATATTGACGATTTACAACGTCCTGTTGACAATTATAATGCCACACCGCACAGAAGTTTGAATTATGTTGCTCCCAAGGATGGGACCAAGGACAACAAAGCGGACCTGTGGGCTTTCATGTATTTGAAAAAACCAAGGGCGGCAAAAACAGAAGACAAATTATTCCCTCTTTTAAATACAAGGTCGGTGATCTCGTGCGAATATCATACCTCAAACAGCCTTTCAGGAGAACATATCAGCAGCAGTATACCGGAGAAGTATTCAAAATTGCTAAACGTTATCGAGTTCAAGGTATACCCTTGTATAAACTGAATGACTGGAATGACCAGCCTATTATCGGACAATTTTTGGCGCAGAATTGAATAAATTTCCATGGACTCTAAAAACGTTACTTCTTATTGAGAGGGTGGTCAAGCGCAAGACAAGAAAAGGAAAGAAAGAACAAATTGTAAAGTGGCTTGATTATCCAAATAGTATGAAATCTCGGATTCCAGCCGATAGTGTAGAAACGCTTTGAGATTTTGCCTAGAGTCCAAGCATGGATTATATAGTGTATATTAGAAGCGATGAATGTGACGATTATTTTAGCCAAAATCAGTCGTATAAATTTAAAGTGCACCTCAAAACTCCTTTATTTCTGAAAGGATTTTGGACAGTAGCTCTGGTGGAGTTTTATTCTTCAATGCCAGCCAAAGCAAAAAGTGATGAAGTATTGCACCTTTTTTGTAATTTTTGCAAAGAAAGCATTATAGATGGAGAAATGAGACCAATATTACGCCGAATACCAACAAGTAAAAAAAGCCAATGGTTTCATTCATTCCCCCGTTTTATTTCATCTTCCCATGGTAAAACAGGAAATTTATGAAATGGAGTATTATATAGAGACTACAAATGGGCAATTGGCCTCACTTTTGAATGAGCCTTTGATGTTCATGCTTCGTTTTAAAAACTATCCATTTTACATTGACAATGAATCATTCTAAGCTTTATCGCTTTTGAATGAGCCTTTGATGTTTACGCTTCGTTTTAAAAACTATCTATTTTACATTGACAATGAATCATTCTAAGCTTTATGTTCCCGATCCTAACCTGTGGATAAATTTCTTTAGAAAATCTTCTCTGAATAGGGGTAATCAATCAAAAAGGTGGTAATAAAGTACTTTAAACGTCTCAGAAAGAAAACCACGTCAGGTCACCTAGGACGACAGACACATATAAAGAGCAGAGCAAAATCAAAGTCGTCCAGAAGACAAAAAATCGTTAAAAGTAAACGACGTAAGGCAGTTAAACCAAAGGCCAACAGGAAAGAACCTAAGAAAGTCAAACGAGAGACACGAAATAATAAGAAGTCGGTTAAATTTGTTCGTGACATATTTAGTAAATAGAAAATGTCTGTGTTAAATAGCGAAAGTTTTTACGAAGGTATCCCATCGGAGCTTTCCTTATTTGATCTTGTTCCCAAGCAAACTGCAGTACAAGATGCCTACTTCGCCGAAATTTGACCTCTGTCACAAATATCCAACGAAGTACCACTTGAGTTCCGCATAGCGGCTTCAAATAGTCTCGATTATCTCGATATGCACGGGCCTCAGTTCTATGTGAAATTAAAAGTGACTAAACCGGATGGCAGTAATCTTGATGCCCAGTCCAAAGTGGGACCCGTCAATTTGTTTTTACACTCACTATTTTCTACCGTTGATGTCACACTCCAAAATAAAGTCACTTTGACTTGCACAGGTTATCCTTACCGTTCCATGATAAAAACGTTACTCAACTTCGGTGAAGATGCCGAAAATAGTCAGCTTACCACAATGCTCTTTATTAAAGATTCTTATGAAGCTTTGGATGATTGTAACACTGCTGGCAGCAACGACGGACTCGTAGAAAGAGCGGGCTATATAGCCGCGTCAAAGTTCTTGGATCTCCGAGGAGGATTGTATCATGATTTATTCCAGATGAAGCGCTACTTGCTTAATCAAGTAGATGTGAAAGTAAAACTATATAGGACCACTCCAGCATTCTGCCTGTTGAGCGAAACAGCGGGGGCAGATTTTAAGGTTGATATCACTGACATCTGCCTTCTTGCACGAAAGGTTCGTGTCAATCAAGCGGTCATTTTAGCCCATTCAGAAATGTTGAATACTACAAATGCTAAATACCCATTCACACGCACAGACGTTCGTCAGCAGAATATCCCCCGGGGAAGTTCTTCATTTCACTGGGATAATTTGACAGCATTTAAATCCGTTAAAATCAGATGTTTTCTGGGAGACTTCAGTGGATGTAAATCCATACATACGTCCACATTTGTCGAGCTCAATGGAAACCCATGTGTAAGAAGTTTTGCTTTTTTCTTACCTTGTTAAAATTCAGTCACCACACATGAGTTGATGATTAGAAAGTCATTCAAAATGAAAAGCGCAGCTGTTCTCAGCACAAAAAGGTCAACTTTGATAACGTAAACATGTGAAGCACTACCATACAGCCATTGCCACACCTCAGCTGAAAGACAAATTACTAGCACGACCGGTTGTTTATAAGGCACCAGTCATTTGTAATCACCCCAGCCTATAAGACAGGGCAATTACTCTTTGATTGTCCCCACAGTGCAGGGGAAGTGTCCTTCTCTTTAACATTCAGATCCACAGGGTAGAGCTTATACCAGGGCTCAAAAGAATGTAATTCTATCCGAGCCACGTTCCGGTCATCAGTGATAAGCAACATGACTGCTAGTGTAAGAGTTGTCTAGCCGTAATTTTGTCATGATGGTATGCGTGAGGCATCGAACCATGTTATATAAAACCATGCTTCAGACAGGCCAAGAAGGCTATTTTTTTTCTAATCATTAATGTTACAATGCCAACAAAAATTGAGCAGAAAAAAAATCATGCTCAGCCGAGTTGAGCATCAATTGTTTTTTAAAAAAAACCTCGGGACCTGTCCTATAAACTTCATGGCTGCAATTTTGTCTAAATGTTGTTTCTTACATCAGAAGCAGCACTTGCAACAGTTTTTTTTTGAATCTATGATTTTTTTGTCCTCTGTTAAGTAAACCATGTACTATATTAAAAGAGGTTTATACCGTGCATTCAAATTCTTTTACATGTTTGCAGGGTGTAAACATCACAACAACCCAGACAGCCCGAGAAGCCTCACCTGCTGAGTTGGGCAACACTGCAAGTGTAAGTGATTTTTCATATTTCTCTAAACACAATTAAAAGAAGGTGTGTTTTTTTCATACTGAAAAGAAGCCTAACATTAGAATTAGTTTTGACAGTGAAATTGTTGGAGTCAAAGTCAGTGCCAAGTTTGCTAGGTTTGGAGCCAAGTACAAAATTGAGCAGAAATAAATTCATGCTCAGCCGAGTTCAATTTTTTTTAAAACCTGGGGACCTGTCCTATAGACTTCATGACTGCAATTTTGTCTAAATGACCTTTATACCTATACGAGCGGCTGTAGCGTAGTGGATAATACTCCGGACTACGAACCCAGGAGTCGCAAGATCGACCCCCCTTTTCCCCGGTCTTTCGGATGAGACTTTAAACCGAGGTCCCGTCTCCATATGACCTCGTTGTTGGTGGGACTTTACTCCCGAGTTTACTCACTCACTCACCCTTTATACCTATAAATGTGTGAAAGAGAGAACTAAAACAAAAGCAGAATATAGAGAGTATTAATTATTAATACATATTTACACATTTGACATAAATAAAAATATAGATTATACAGATATACCATTATGATAACACCACTCATAGCATTCCCTTTTATGCCATTTTCCTAAAAAATACTTGTATAGAGTACCGTAATCAACCTTATTAGCACCCTGTGAGTTAACTTTTTTAAATGCTGGCAAACACTTGTAATAAACTTTTTTTCTTATAAGCGCACATTATATCGGATCATTATATATACTGAAACAAACAAATTTAAAGTTTAAACATCAGAAAAGAGAAGATCATGATCATAGAAGGATAGAGAAACTATACATGTAAAGTATTCTGTAGCATTTTCAGCTCTTGTAAATATACACTCAAAGGGATAAGCCAGTAAGGATATGTGCACTTATAGTCCATGTACCATAACTTGCCATGGGGTGCATTAAAATTGAGGCATGCGCACTAATTAGGTTGAATACGGTATTTATTTGTTGATTAACTGATTTATTAATACATTTATTTTTTTTTTTTTGTAAATCATTAGACTCAAGCGCATAATATGATATTATGCAAAACTTAGATTCCAAGAGAAAGTTGTTACGAAACTTTCTGTCTATTTCAGATTTTCAAGGCAAGTACAGATGGGGATATGAAGGCAAGTACAGAAGGGGATGTGGGACTGACAAGCGGTATGTTGGCAACAAGTGCCGGAATAATTTTCATTATAATAGTTATCATTGCATACATAATTCGCAAAAGAAAACTAAAACAAAAAAGATATAGTAAGAACATTGAATTGATGCTGATGCGACAAGGAAATCCCACCTATAAACCACCTTATGTTTCTCTATAATGTTTAAGCTGAACATCTAAGGATAAAAGGGAACAAGCACCCACAAGATTTACTCTCCCACATTAGAAGTAAAGTCATAGAGATATGATCATTTTGCAATAAATTTCACGAAAATTGATGCATCAGTTCTACCCTTTACAATTTTACATTGACTGTCTCTGGCAGCCGCCATTTCTTGTAAGCCTTGTTGTGTCATCGACAGTATTGGTTTTAAAAATTTTCCCAATGTCTATCTGTAAATTTTCATTATATTGAATAAATAAACAAAACCTCATTAGTTTATTATAATACAATGTAGTACAGTCAAACCTGTCTTAAGGGGTCACTAAAGGAGGGACCAAAAGTGGCTGCTTAAGAAAGATGACCCTTAATACAGGTTCATTTGCACTGTATTTTGGTTCATTAAAGGACTGAGAAAAGATGGCTGCTTAAGACAGATGATCCCTTAATAGAGGTGAGCACATAATCAGGTTTGACTGTACATGTAATAACTGACATTATGTCTCTAATTATTTCAGACGACGAAACATTGACCATCTCATTATCCGTATCAGTTCCATCGACAGCCATTCTAACTGTTCTAATCATTGTCATCCGATTCTGCTGCTGCAAAAGACGCCCACAACATCACGAGCACCATCCCATAGAACTACTTGACCTTTCTGCACCACCGGCACAGCTTCTTGGACTGTCTACATCGTCTTCCGCCATTTTGGAGACTTCACCAGCAAGTCCGGTTGCTGGAAGAACAAGGTTGACGTCTGCAAAAAGGCAGCTAGCATTCTAGACACTCCATGATGCTGTGCCTTAAATAATTAAACACACTCATATCAGGTAAGAAGGGATAACGGGGATAATGCAGAGATAATTTTTCTTATTTCTCAACAAAAAACATACGTTGTAACCCCTCATTTGAACTGTCTCGGCGAGACTGCTCTAATGATCGGCCACAGCATATGTATTTATGAAGTAACATGAAAAATCATCCCTTAATTACCATCTTTATTTCTTCTTATCTTGAGCACTGTTCTTTTCATATTTTTTTACATTTCTTTTATAAGTTGCTGGTACACTGTTTTTGCACTGGTTTTATATAGTTTATTCCATGGTGCTTTAAGAACGAGTAATGGGGATACTGCAGAGATAATTTTTCTTATTTCTCAACAAACACATACATTGTGACCCCTCATTTGAACTGTTTCGGCGAGACTGTTCTAGTGATCGGCCACAGCATATGTATTGATGAAATAACATGAAAAATTATCCCTTAATTATCCTCTTTATTTCTCCTTATCTTGAGCACTGTTCATGTCATATTTATGCTCCCCGAAGGGTGAGCATAGTCGCCGCTTTGTCCGTCCGTCTGTCCGTCCTTCCGTCCGTCCGTCTGTCACACTTTTGTCCGGAGCATATCTCTGAAAGTATAAGGGGGAACTAAATGAAACTTCACACATTGATAGAGGACAACGAGGGGAAGTGCAGTGCACAAGAACCATAACCCTATCACAAGTATTTACGAAGTTAGCTCCCTTTCCAGTTTTTTCAATATTTTTCTTGTCCGGAGCATATCTCTGAAAGTATAAGGGGGAAGTAAATGAAACTTCATACATCAATAGAGGACAATGAGAGGGAGTGCAGTGCACAAGAATCGTGACCCTATCACAAGTATTTACAAAGTTAGCTCCCTTTCCAGTTTTTTCAATAATTTGCTTGTCCGGAGCATATCTCTGAAAGTATAAGGGGGAACTAAACGAAACTTCACACATTGATAGAGGACAATTGGAGAAAGTGCAGTGCATAAGAACCGTAACCCTGTCACAAGTATTTACCAACTTAGCTCCCTTTCCATTTTTTTCAATATTTTGCTTGTCCGGAGCATATCTCTGAAAGTATAAAGGGGAACTAAATGAAACTTCACACATTGATAGAGGACAATTAGAAGAAGTGCAGTGCACAAGAACTATAACCCTATCGCATGTATTTACAGAGTTAGCTCCCTTTCCAGTTTTTTTCAATATTAAGCTTGTCTGGTGCATATCTCCAAAAGTATTAAAGGGAACTAAATGAAACTTCATACATTGAAAGAGGGCAATATGAGAAAGTGCAGAGCACATGAACCATAACCCTGTCTTAAGTATTTACAAAGTGAGGCTCCCTTCCTATTTTTTCACTATATTGCATGTCCAGAGCATATCTCTGAAAGTATAAAAGGGAACTTAATGAAACTTCACACAATAATAGAGGACAAAGAATGAAAGTGCAGAACACTAGAACCATAACCCTTTCATAAGTAATTACAGAGTTAGCTCCCGTCTTAATTTTTGCTTTATTTTGCTTGTATGGAGCATATCATAAGAAGTATTGAAGGAAACTAAATGAAATTTCACACATTGATAGAGGGGAATGAAAGGAAGTGCAGAGCTTAAGAACTATAACCCTACCTTTAATAATTACGGAGTTAGCTCCATTCCTAATTTTTTCAGTTATTTAGCATGTCAGGAGTATATCTCTGTACATATTTAAGTTCATATATTGATAATAGAGGGCAATGACAAGAAGTGCAGAGCAGAAGGACCATACCTGTATTCCAAGTTATATTGGAGTTATTTTCCTTCTTATTTTTTCTCAGTTGTATGCATGTCCAGAGCATTGCTCTAAAAGTATTGAAGAGAGTTATTTTTTTCCATTTTAAATTGCATTTAATTAACACAGAAAATCACTGCTTCACCAGGATACCCATTCTCCTATTCCAAGCCTTCGGGGAGCATCCATCGGTTCCACCGATTTTCATGTTTTTACATGTTATCCATAAGTTGCAGGTACACTGTTTTTTGCACTGGTTTGATATACAGTTTATTCCATGAAGTTGCTGTTGATCTTTGTTCAGCAAAATGCTCAGCAAGTACAAATGTTAGCTGAAATGAACAAAAATATAAACTAATACATTGTTGCTACAGGTTACAGGGATAATCTAGGGATAATTTGCATATTTCTGCATAAAAACTTATATTGTAGCCTCCCCCTCCATTCAGAGGTCACAACATACATGTATTTTTCCGTTCAGAGGCAAAGTATCTCATAATTATTCTTCGTTAGCCTTTCTTATCTGGGAACTTTTATAAAGCAGTTATCATAGTTGTAGAGTATGTTTTTAAGTTGTGCCAGTTTTTTAGAGGATCATTACATTGCCTCTGCTGGAGAATCACAGTGTTAGATTTTTTTATTTAACATTAGGCCTCATTATATATGCTCTTGACTGATTTTGCACATTTTTGAGCATATTATTAGGCAGTAAAATCACTTTATAAGCTTGTTCAATATTAAAACTCCGTAAGCATGCCCATATTATAATAATGTCAATAGCTCTTATTAGCAGCAGAATTTGTGCTATGTCCTTCCCAACTTCAAAGGTATAGTGCCTTTAAAGATTAATGAATCAGCAAAACTTTTCAAATTGCTCAGGATAACAGTGTCTACTTACTCTCATTACTTCCTGATGGGACGGCTAGTTAATATAGCCTCGCCATGGTGTTGCTGCCAATCACTGGCACAAGTTACTGGAGGTGGTGGTGACATTTAGCCATCCTGCACCACTGTGCCTTGAGGCATCTGGTTAGTTGAAGAAGGCACAGTTGGAAAAATAATTGTTAAATGTTTTTCGTATAATTTGCTTAGTCTGTTGTAGCCCTTCTGTTGATCTAAATTATTTAGTTCAATAAAGATAGCTGAGTTGCCACCTATTTGGGAAAGAGCTGCTGACTCGGATTATCACTTGTAATTTATTGTTTGTTGGGATGTCTTTGTCAATCTTTCCCTTTGATGTTGGGGATAGGGTCTGGGATCTGATTCAGAAAGTTCCTGAAGTGTAGTTACTCTTCAAAATTGGCAATCTCAGGCCACTTGTTGCTTGAATCGAGGTTGAAAGGCTATTGTTAACCGGCTCAGGATAGTTGGTCCATAGCCGATTAAACAACCATACCATGGCTTTGAAGGAGCTGGCTGTATCAACCAGTTGCTCAGCTGTATTATAGATACTAATATCAGCGTCCGAATGATTATGATTATGATTTTTAGCTGAATATATAAAAGATTTTGTAGATCATAGAAGAAAGGCTGAAATGTTATGAATTTGAGTAGACATGATCTTGCTGCAGCAAAATGAAAGACAAGATGGTGTCTTTCATATTATATTTCGCCATTCCTTATACGGTAGCAACTATGAGTGTTATCCAGCTGTGTCCCATGTAAACATTGTGGACAATTAGCTAAGCTAAGCTAAGCTAATTGTCCGCATTAGCTAATTGTCCGCAACATGCATTCTATTCGAATTTTCATCCATGACAGTAAAAATGATTGAAAACATTCTTGTGTATTCATTTTGAACTATTGACGAAATCATTAAAATAAGTCCAAAGATGTAACAGCTTAGAGATATATCACAGTCTTTGATTCAGTTTAATGTCAGTCATTCAAGTTACGATTTTCTTTCACAGTTTCATAAATTGAGTGGTATGAGAAAATTGTTATGTGATCTCAGTATATATAAAAAAACTGCATCAGTGATTTTAGGCAGTTTATTTTTTGTGTATGTTTTCATGTATACCGTGAAAATTCTAAAAATTGGGACACAAAGTAATCAGTGTGACTGTCCTAATATTGATCAGTTTATATTTTTAGTTACAGTAATGTGGCTAAAAGCTGCAGATATAATGGCAAAACAGTGTTCATTGAGGAGCTGCCTGATCTTGGTCGTATCTGTTCCAATATATAGCATTTTTATAGTACAAACTCGTAATAGCAATTATTAGAAAATTGACAAAAGGGTAGTTGTTCCATAAATCCGCAATGCCAAATTTCTGAATAGACATAGAGGCTATTCGCTAACATGGAAAAAAATGTATAACACAAATAAAATTTGATTTGTCCTTAAAATTTCTACTTCAGATTATACAATCAACATGGTAACAGCATGTGACTAAACAATATTGAATAAAGCAATATATTTAAGCTTAACGCCCATGGAGAAAGAATTTCAGTCTTTGAGCATGCAGATAGGTTAGATGGCAAAGGCTGTAGATCATTAAATAATCTAAATACTTATAAGCCAAGTGTGTTATCAAATTTTCGGCAAACAAGCTGCAATGCGACGTAAAAAATTATATATTTTTCATTTCATGAACATTCCAATAATCTGTTTTAAGTAACATGTAACATTATATTTCTATTATACTTATCTATTGCATATAATGGTTTTGTACATTCCAGTGTTGAAAGATAGCAGGCTTGTTTGAATATTTTTCCTAGTCTTTAGCAGTTCAACAAATATACTAGTCAAGTCATGAAGGAGCCTGTCTCTGTGCCATGTTTTTTGTTTTTATAATAGTGATTATCTCCCTTTGACTACTACCTCTTTCATTGATGGTGCTGTATGAGATTGAAGATTTTCTTCAGTCATTTAATTGTTGATTTTTGACAAGGTAGATTATACATGGACCAGTGTTGTGAGCTATACTCTTGTAGAAAACATAAAAATTGAGACATTTGAACAACTTAGTTATTCTAAAATTTGATCTATATACAAATGAGTATAAATAGAGATGGACATGACAAACAATGTAGACCTAATCAGATTGTATAAATACAATCACTTCTAAGTCTGTACTGTTTGCTTTGGACAAAGTGTCTTAAATTTTATGAACCTATTGTTATGGATCTTACCACATTTCTGTGGTGATAGTTTAGTTGTTTGGTGCCATATAATAATTGTAAATCAAAGTATGCAACTTGTTAATTTTGTGAAATTTATGGGTGATTTTGATAAGTATTTTTGCACATTTTGTTTTTGATAGTTTTTGTCGCACCTGCTTTAGCAAGGTGCGATATAGGCGTCCGGTTTTCCGTCCGTCCGTCCGTCCTTCCGTTCACAATTTACGTCAACCCTAGCATTTTAGTCCATTCAAAAGACTTATGCTTTGAAACCACTGCACCCATGGTTTTCAAATTTCACATGCAGTATGATCAGACAGCAGGGCTTCACAATGGTAAAATTCAGGTGGGTCGAGAATCCAAGATGGCCGCCGTTACTAAAAATAGCAAAACCAATATAATCAACTTTTTCTCCAGAACCACTTGGTATATTTGGCTGAAATTTTGTATGAAGCATAAGTCGGACCTTGGTATTCAGAATTATCAAAATGAAAAATATCTGTAGCGGAATTAGGTCACAGTGACCTTACATCGACCCTAGAATAATTTACGTCGACCCTAGCTTTTAAGTCTATTCAAATGACTTTTTCTCTGAAACTACTGCATCCATGGTTCTCAAATTTCACATGCAGCATGATCAGACAGCAGGGCTTCAGAATGGTAAAAGTTGAGAATGGTCAAGAATCCAAGATGGTCGCCGTTACTAAAAATAGCAAAACCAATAAAATCAAGTTTTTCTCCGGAACCACTTTGTATATTAGGCTGAAATTTTGTATGAAGCATAAGTGGGACCATGGTATTCTGCATTTTCAAAATGAAAAAAATCTATAGTGGAATTAGCAAAAATAGCAAAACCAGTAAAATCAACTTTTTTCTCCAGAACCACTTGGTATATTCATTGAGTTCTTAATGTGAAGGCACACAGCAGGTGCGACATAGCCTTCCGCGGAATTCTTGTTTATAATAAATACCTTCAAATCATATGTAGTCATTATTGTCCTTAAACCCTGTTATAATTTATCATGAAATCAAGGTCGCAACCTTGCAATAGAATGTCAATTTAAATACTCTGGCATTCCATAAAAGAAGGTGTGTGTGAAATTATTCATAGAAATTGTTCAGTGCTCTAAAAAAAGGATACCCTGGTCAGACTGCACTTATAGCAAACTGGGGATTCACAGACTAAAGTGCTCTAAAAGCAAAGTGTGAGTACCCAGAACAGACTGTTCTATTACCACAAATCGAAAGCCTGTGGTAACACCTGGGGATTCCCAGACCGGACTGCTCTAAAAGCATAATGTTGGTTCCCTGAGCAGACTGCTCTATGACCATAAAATCCAAACCTCTATTTATTGGAAAAAAATGCTCATTTAAATCTGCAGGTGCCAAGACTGACATTTCATAAAAGCCATAGTGTGAAATTATTCATAAATGTAACGACCAGCAACAGTTATTGCTCAATGTGTGAAAAGAATAACTACATGCCATCAAATAGGGTCTGCATCTCATCAACCTGATCCACGTTTCACAGCATGACATCACAGCGTGACTTCAGAGTTGACAAAAACTTGTTTTTGAGCCTTGGTGGCCACAGCGGGATATGGGATAACAAAATGATGTTTGAATAGCACTTAAAGATAATGTATGCATGAGAGTGAAGAGACACTTTAATCCGCATTTGCCACAGGGGGATATGGGATAAAAAAAAAGAATCCACTTCTGTACCCCCAGTTTATAACTACTGTCAGGTCACTTTGTATTTTTCAATATCAGGTGATTACAAACAAACATTAAATGCTGTCTTATTTTTGGATTGGTCGGGCCCCAGTGGGAACCGATATTTGTCAGTGTCATTTTGATGTAAATTGTTTTACATCGGATATGCAGTTATAATATCTTTCTCGCTCAGGTCACTTTTCTCAACAAAAATGAGCTCAATATTAAAACGATGTCGAGCTCTAAAGGTCCCCATCCTATACTGGAAATGTTAACTGGCAATACAAACCGGTGTATTTTCTTTGAATCCTGTGAAAACAATAGTCCCACAGAACAAAGCCCACATAACATTGGCCCTAGCCTGCCGTTCGTTATGGAACATGCTACAGACTGGTGTGCCTCGCGGTTTTAGTATGCCGTAAACATGTTTCTTCACATAATGTGGTTTCTTTTGAAAATCAGTTATTGTCATACTGTACGCCATTTTTGATCAAAAAGCAAAAACCCAAGTTTAGCATACATAGAAATGCGAAAACATTGAGTTTTAGCATCGTTTTATAGTGACCAGCTTCCCGGTGGCTTTTAGTTGTTTTGCCTGAAAAGAGTCATGTTATCTTTTTTTTAATTTAAAAAAAGTGTTGCCATCACAGGCTTAATTTGAAAACAAATGTAATATTTTTTTCTTCCAAAACATTTCTCTACTTATCTAAAGTACATAGGCCTAATGGCTTTTTCTCCCAAAGAGAAATTCTAAAACAGTGCTTAGAACGCTGGGTCCCACCATACCAAAGCCGTTAAAATTGCTTGTAATTGCTTTTATAATCGGTTCAATAAAATAGGGTCGACATCCTGCTGACTAGAAAGAAGTATGGTCGACATCCCGCTGACTAGAAAAACGTAGGGTCAAACAGGAGTCAACATCAGGTGATGACATGCTGACGGGACGTTAAACCTTAAAACAAACAAACATTAAATGCTGTCTTATTTTTGGATTGGTCGGTCCCCAGTGGGAACCGATATTTGCCAGTGTCATTTTGATTTAAATTGTTTTACATCGGATACGCTGTTATAATATCTTTTTCGCTCAGGTCACTTTTCTCAACATAAATGAGCTCAATATTAAAACAATGTCGATCTCTGAAGGTCCCCACACTATATTGGAAATGTTTACGGGCAATACAAACCGGTGTATTATCTTTGAATCCTGTGCCAACAACAGTCTTACAGAACAAAGCGCACATAATATCGGCCCTAGCCTGCTGTTCGTTATGGAACATGCTACAGACTGACGTGCTTCGCGGTTTTAGTATGCCGTAAACATGTTTCTTCACATAATGTGGTTTCTTTTGGAAGTCAGTAATTGTCATATTGTACGCCATTTTTGATCAAAAAGCAAAAACCCAAGTTTAACATACATAGAAATGCGAAAACATTGAGTTTAAGCATCATTTAATAGTGACCAGCTTCCCGGTGGCTTTTAGTTGTTTTGCCTGAAAAGAGACATGGTGTCTTTTTTTAATTTAAAAAAGGTGTTGCCATTCGACATGTAATGGCTGTTTGAAATTTTCAAACCACGGGTCAGAGAAGTCGAGTTGTCTAAGGAGTATGTCAAATGGTTCGAAAACATTCCTGGAAATATGCGATTTGTATACCGTAATCTTCTGTGATAGTATTCGCTATTCAACACATCTGTCTGGTATACAATTCTCAAGATCTTCCAAAAGCTGGAGACTCGTCACTAGGCAATTTATATAGATGAAACTTTCCATGATTTAGTCTATGATATTGCGGAACTTTGAGCGACAGCAGCAGCAAGCAAGTTATAGTTTCTATATAAGCAGCAAGCACTAATTTATACAAGCTAACTTTCGCAAGCACAGGAAAATTCCGAGTTTAAAAAATAAGCGTTTTTTCTTGTGACACAATCATTGTGCATTATCTCGAGGTCGGATTGTCTGCCTTGATCTCCTTTGTCTCCTGACTTCTGCACGCCTTATAATCCGTCTTTGTCTCCATTGATTTGCACACACCTTACAATCCGTCTTACAAGTTCCAAAAACAACAATAGCGCTGACACTATCTCAACTGAAATATTAAGGCAATAAATGTATTAAAAAGCTAATATCTGCAGCAGTTCAATGCCAAAGAATTCGCTGTTCGCGCACTTGTGAAGAATTACGATTAATGTATTTGAACTCGCTTGGTTGGGAATCATTAATGATTAGCTCTTCTTGAGACAATATATTGCTTTAAGCAATTGTTTCAATGTTGAGGCTTTTGAAATATTTTCAGAAATCTTTACTTTCGCTTTGCAAATTGAAAACTTCAATTACCGTAAACATGTTTCTTCACATAATGTGGTTTCTTTTTAAAATCAGTTATTGTCATATTGTACGCCATGCAAAAACCGAAGTTTAACATACATAGAAATGCGAAAACATTGTTTTAGCATCATTTTATAGTGACCAGCTTCCCGGTGGCTTTTAGTTGTTTTGCCTGAAAAGAGTCATGTTATCTTTTTTTAATTTAAAAAAGGTGTTGCCATCACAGGATTAATTTGAAAACAAATTTAAAATTTTTTTCTTTCATAACATTTCTCTATATATCTAAAGTACATAGGCCTTATGCACTTTTCTCCCAAAGAGAAATTTTGAAACAGTGCTTAGAACGCTGGGTCGCACCATACCAAAGGCGTTAAAACTGCTTGTCACTGGGTTGTATTCTCCCAGAAAATAATGAATCTGTGGGTGAGACAGGATGAAAACATCCAATGTTTCTCTATCAACTTTAAGTAGGTTACTGAACTTTCATGTCAGGTCACTTTGTATTTTTCAATCAGTTCAATAAATAGGGTCGACATCCTGCTGACTAGAAAAGAGTAGGGTCGACATCCCGCTGACTAGAAAAAAGTATGGTCAACATCCTGCTGACTAGAAAAAGTAGGGTCGATATCCTGCTGAAACAGGAGTCAGCATCACGTGATGACATGCTGACGGGACGTTAAACCTTAAAACAAACAAACAATAAATGCTGTCTTATTTTTGGATTAGTCGGGCCCCAGTGGGAACCGATATTTGTCAGTGTCATTTTGATGTAAATTGTTTTACATCGGATATGCAGTAATAATATCTTTCTCGCTCAGGTCACTTTTCTCAACAAAAATGAGCTCAATATTAAAACGATGTCGAGCTCTAAAGGTCCCCATCCTATACTGGAAATGTTAACTGGCAATACAAACCGGTGTATTTTCTTTGTATCCTGTGAAAACAATAGTCCCACAGAACAAAGCCCACATAACATCGGCCCTAGCCTGCCGTTCGTTATGGAACATGCTACAGACTGGCGTGCCTCCCGGTTTTAGTATGCCGTGAACATGTTTCTTCACATAATGTGGTTTCTTTTGAAAATCAGTTATTGTCATACTGTACGCCATTTTTGATCAAAAAGCAAAAACCCAAGTTTAGCATACATAGAAATGCGAAAACATTGAGTTTTAGCATCGTTTTATAGTGACCAGCTTCCCGGTGGCTTTTAGTTGTTTTGCCTGAAAAGAGTCATGTTATCTTTTTTTTTAATTTAAAAAAAGTGTTGCCATCACAGGCTTAATTTGAAAACAAATGTAATATTTTTTTCTTCCATAACATTTCTCTACTTATCTAAAGTACATAGGCCTAATGGCTTTTTCTCCCAAAGAGAAATTCTAAAACAGTGCTTAGAACGCTGGGTCCCACCATACCAAAGCCGTTAAAATTGCTTGTCATTGCTTTTATAATCAGTTCAATAAAATAGGGTCGACATCCTGCTGACTAGAAAGAAGTATGGTCGACATCCCGCTGACTAGAAAAAAGTAGGGTCGAACAGGAGTCAACATCAGGTGATGACATGCTGACGGGACGTTAAACCTTAAAACAAACAAACATTAAATGCTGTCTTATTTTTGGATTGGTCGGTCCCCAGTGGGAACCGATATTTGCCAGTGTCATTTTGATTTAAATTGTTTTACATCGGATACGCTGTTATAATATCTTTTTCGCTCAGGTCACTTTTCTCAACATAAATGAGCTCAATATTAAAACAATGTCGATCTCTGAAGGTCCCCACACTATATTGGAAATGTTTACGGGCAATACAAACCGGTGTATTATCTTTGAATCCTGTGCCAACAACAGTCTTACAGAACAAAGCGCACATAATATCGGCCCTAGCCTGCTGTTCGTTATGGAACATGCTACAGACTGACGTGCTTCGCGGTTTTAGTATGCCGTAAACATGTTTCTTCACATAATGTGGTTTCTTTTGGAAGTCAGTAATTGTCATAGTGTACGCCATTTTTGATCAAAAAGCAAAAACCCAAGTTTAACATACATAGAAATGCGAAAACATTGAGTTTTAGCATCATTTAATAGTGACCAGCTTCCCGGTGGCTTTTAGTTGTTTTGCCTGAAAAGAGACATGGTGTCTTTTTTTAATTTAAAAAAGGTGTTGCCATTCGACATGTAATGGCTGTTTGAAAATTTCAAACCACGGGTCAGAGAAGTCGAGTTGTCTAAGGAGTATGTCAAATGGTTCGAAAACATTCCTGGAAATATGCGATTTGTATACCGTAATCTTCTGTGATAGTATTCGCTATTCAACACATCTGTCTGGTATACAATTCTCAAGATCTTCCAAAAGCTGGAGACTCGCCACTAGGCAATTTATATAGATGAAACTTTCCATGATTTAGTCTATGATATTGCGGAACTTTGAGCGACAGCAGCAGCAAGCAAGTTATAGTTTCTATTTAAGCAGCAAGCACTAATTTATACAAGCTAACTTTCGCAAGCACAGGAAAATTCCGAGTTTAAAAAATAAGCGTTTTTTCTTGTGACACAATCATTGTGCATTATCTCGAGGTCGGATTGTCTGCCTTGATCTCCTTTGTCTCCTGACTTCTGCACGCCTTATAATCCGTCTTTGTCTCCATTGATTTGCACACACCTTACAATCCGTCTTACAAGTTCCAAAAACAACAATAGCGCTGACACTATCTCAACTGAAATATTAAGGCAATAAATGTATTAAAAAGCTAATATCTGCAGCAGTTCAATGCCAAAGAATTCGCTGTTCGCGCACTTGTGAAAAATTACGAATAATGTATTTGAATTCACTTGGTTGGGAATCATTAATGATTAGCTCTTCTTGAGACAATATATTGCTTTAAGCAATTGTTTCAATGTTGAGGCTTTTGAAATATTTTCAGAAATCTTTATTTTAGCTTTGCAAATTGAATACTTCAATTACCGTAAACATGTTTCTTCACATAATGTGGTTTCTTTTTAAAATCAGTTATTGTCATATTGTACGCCATGCAAAAACCGAAGTTTAACATACATAGAAATGCGAAAACATTGTTTTAGCATCATTTTATAGTGACCAGCTTCCCGGTGGCTTTTAGTTGTTTTGCCTGAAAAGAGTCATGTTATCTTTTTTTAATTTAAAAAAGGTGTTGCCATCACAGGATTAATTTGAAAACAAATTTAATATTTTTTTCTTTCATAACATTTCTCTATATATCTAAAGTACATAGGCCTTATGCACTTTTCTCCCAAAGAGAAATTTTGAAACAGTGCTTAGAACGCTGGGTCGCACCTTACCAAAGGCGTTAAAACTGCTTGTCACTGGGTTGTATTCTCCCAGAAAATAATGAATCTGTGGGTGAGACAGGATGAAAACATCCAATGTTTCTCTATCAACTTTAAGTAGGTTACTGAACTTTCATGTCAGGTCACTTTGTATTTTTCAATCAGGTCAATAAATAGGGTCGACATCCTGCTGACTAGAAAAGAGTAGGGTCGACATCCCGCTGACTAGAAAAAAGTATGGTCAACATCCTGCTGACTAGAAAAAGTAGGGTCGATATCCTGCTGAAACAGGAGTCAGCATCACGTGATGACATGCTGACGGGACGTTAAACCTTAAAACAAACAAACAATAAATGCTGTCTTATTTTTGGATTAGTCGGGCCCCAGTGGGAACCGATATTTGTCAGTGTCATTTTGATGTAAATTGTTTTACATCGGATATGCAGTAATAATATCTTTCTCGCTCAGGTCACTTTTCTCAACAAAAATGAGCTCAATATTAAAACGATGTCGAGCTCTAAAGGTCCCCATCCTATACTGGAAATGTTAACTGGCAATACAAACCGGTGTATTTTCTTTGTATCCTGTGAAAACAATAGTCCCACAGAACAAAGCCCACATAACATCGGCCCTAGCCTGCCGTTCGTTATGGAACATGCAACAGACTGGCGTGCCTCCCGGTTTTAGTATGCCGTGAACATGTTTCTTCACATAATGTGGTTTCTTTTGAAAATCAGTTATTGTCATACTGTACGCCATTTTTGATCAAAAAGCAAAAACCCAAGTTTAGCATACATAGAAATGCGAAAACATTGAGTTTTAGCATCGTTTTATAGTGACCAGCTTCCCGGTGGCTTTTAGTTGTTTTGCCTGAAAAGAGTCATGTTATCTTTTTTTTTAATTTAAAAAAAGTGTTGCCATCACAGGCTTAATTTGAAAACAAATGTAATATTTTTTCTTCCATAACATTTCTCTACTTATCTAAAGTACATAGGCCTAATGGCTTTTTCTCCCAAAGAGAAATTCTAAAACAGTGCTTAGAACGCTGGGTCCCACCAAAGCCGTTGAAATTGCTTGTCATTGCTTTTATAATCAGTTCAATAAAATAGGGTCGACATCCTGCTGACTAGAAAGAAGTATGGTCGACATCCCGCTGACTAGAAAAAAGTAGGGTCGAACAGGAGTCAACATCAGGTGATGACATGCTGACGGGACGTTAAACCTTAAAACAAACAAACATTAAATGCTGTCTTATTTTTGGATTGGTCGGTCCCCAGTGGGAACCGATATATGCCAGTGTCATTTTGATTTAAATTGTTTTACATCGGATACGCTGTTATAATATCTTTTTCGCTCAGGTCACTTTTCTCAACATAAATGAGCTCAAAATTAAAACAATGTCGATCTCTGAAGGTCCCCACACTATATTGGAAATGTTTACGCGCAATACAAACCGGTGTATTATCTTTGAATCCTGGGCCAACAACAGTCTTACAGAACAAAGCGCACATAATATCGGCCCTAGCCTGCTGTTCGTTATGGAACATGCTACAGACTGACGTGCTTCGCGGTTTTAGTATGCCGTAAACATGTTTCTTCACATAATGTGGTTTCTTTTGGAAGTCAGTAATTGTCATAGTGTACGCCATTTTTGATCAAAAAGCAAAAACCCAAGTTTAACATACATAGAAGTGCGAAAACATTGAGTTTTAGCATCATTTAATAGTGACCAGCTTCCCGGTGGCTTTTAGTTGTTTTGCCTGAAAAGAGACATGGTGTCTTTTTTTTAATTTAAAAAAGGTGTTGCCATTCGACATGTAATGGCTGTTTGAAAATTTCAAACCACGGGTCAGAGAAGTCGAGTTGTCTAAGGAGTATGTCAAATGGTTCGAAAACATTCCTGGAAATATGCGATTTGTATACCGTATCTTCTGTGATAGTATTCGCTATTCAACACATCTGTCTGGTATACAATTCTCAAGATCTTCCAAAAGCTGGAGACTCGCCACTAGGCAATTTATATAGATGAAACTTTCCATGATTTAGTCTATGATATTGCGGAACTTTGAGCGACAGCAGCAGCAAGCAAGTTATAGTTTCTATTTAAGCAGCAAGCACTAATTTATACAAGCTAACTTTCGCAAGCACAGGAAAATTCCGAGTTTAAAAAATAAGCGTTTTTTCTTGTGACACAATCATTGTGCATTATCTCGAGGTCGGATTGTCTGCCTTGATCTCCTTTGTCTCCTGACTTCTGCACGCCTTATAATCCGTCTTTGTCTCCATTGATTTGCACACACCTTACAATCCGTCTTACAAGTTCCAAAAACAACAATAGCGCTGACACTATCTCAACTGAAATATTAAGGCAATAAATGTATTAAAAAGCTAATATCTGCAGCAGTTCAATGCCAAAGAATTCGCTGTTCGCGCACTTGTGAAAAATTACGAATAATGTATTTGAACTCACTTGGTTGGGAATCATTAATGATTAGCTCTTCTTGAGACAATATATTGCTTTAAGCAATTGTTTCAATGTTGAGGCTTTTGAAATATTTTCAGAAATCTTTATTTTAGCTTTGCAAATTGAATACTTCAATTTCCGTAAACATGTTTCTTCACATAATGTGAGTTTCTTTTTAAAATCAGTTATTGTCATATTGTACGCCATGCAAAAACCGAAGTTTAACATACATAGAAATGCGAAAACATTGTTTTAGCATCATTTTATAGTGACCAGCTTCCCGGTGGCTTTTAGTTGTTTTGCCTGAAAAGAGTCATGTTACCTTTTTTTAATTTAAAAAAGGTGTTGCCATCACAGGATTAATTTGAAAACAAATTTAATATTTTTTTCTTTCATAACATTTCTCTATATATCTAAAGTGCATAGGCCTTATGCACTTTTCTCCCAAAGAGAAATTTTGAAACAGTGCTTAGAACGCTGGGTCGCACCTTACCAAAGGCGTTAAAACTGCTTGTCACTGGGTTGTATTCTCCCAGAAAATAATGAATCTGTGGGTGAGACAGGATGAAAACATCCAATGTTTCTCTATCAACTTTAAGTAGGTTACTGAACTTTCATGTCAGGTCACTTTGTATTTTTCAATCAGGTCAATAAATAGGGTCGACATCCTGCTGACTAGAAAAGAGTAGGGTCGACATCCCGCTGACTAGAAAAAAGTATGGTCAACATCCTGCTGACTAGAAAAAGTAGGGTCGATATCCTGCTGAAACAGGAGTCAGCATCACGTGATGACATGCTGACGGGACGTTAAACCTTAAAACAAACAAACAATAAATGCTGTCTTATTTTTGGATTAGTCGGGCCCCAGTGGGAACCGATATTTGTCAGTGTCATTTTGATGTAAATTGTTTTACATCGGATATGCAGTAATAATATCTTTCTCGCTCAGGTCACTTTTCTCAACAAAAATGAGCTCAATATTAAAACGATGTCGAGCTCTAAAGGTCCCCATCCTATACTGGAAATGTTAACTGGCAATACAAACCGGTGTATTTTCTTTGTATCCTGTGAAAACAATAGTCCCACAGAACAAAGCCCACATAACATCGGCCCTAGCCTGCCGTTCGTTATGGAACATGCAACAGACTGGCGTGCCTCCCGGTTTTAGTATGCCGTGAACATGTTTCTTCACATAATGTGGTTTCTTTTGAAAATCAGTTATTGTCATACTGTACGCCATTTTTGATCAAAAAGCAAAAACCCAAGTTTAGCATACATAGAAATGCGAAAACATTGAGTTTTAGCATCGTTTTATAGTGACCAGCTTCCCGGTGGCTTTTAGTTGTTTTGCCTGAAAAGAGTCATGTTATCTTTTTTTTTAATTTAAAAAAAGTGTTGCCATCACAGGCTTAATTTGAAAACAAATGTAATATTTTTTTCTTCCATAACATTTCTCTACTTATCTAAAGTACATAGGCCTAATGGCTTTTTCTCCAAAAGAGAAATTCTAAAACAGTGCTTAGAACGCTGGGTCCCACCATACCAAAGCCGTTAAAATTGCTTGTCATTGCTTTTATAATCAGTTCAATAAAATAGGGTCGACATCCTGCTGACTAGAAAGAAGTATGGTCGACATCCCGCGGACTAGAAACAAGTAGGATCGAACAGGAGTCAACATCAGGTGATGACATGCTGACGGGACGTTAAACCTTAAAACAAACAAACATTAAATGCTGTCTTATTTTTGGATTGGTCGGTCCCCAGTGGGAACCGATATTTGCCAGTGTCATTTTGATTTAAATTGTTTTACATCGGATACGCTGTTATAATATCTTGTTCGCTCAGGTCACTTTTCTCAACATAAATGAGCTCAATATTAAAACAATGTCGATCTCTGAAGGTCCCCACACTATATTGGAAATGTTTACGGGCAATACAAACCGGTGTATTATCTTTGAATCCTGTGCCAACAACAGTCTTACAGAACAAAGCGCACATTATATCGGCCCTAGCCTGCTGTTCGTTATGGAACATGCTACAGACTGACGTGCTTCGCGGTTTTAGTATGCCGTAAACATGTTTCTTCACATAATGTGGTTTCTTTTGGAAGTCAGTTATTGTCATATTGTACGCGATTTTTGATCAAAAAGCAAAAACCCAAGTTTAACATACATAGAAATGCGAAAACATTGAGTTTAAGCATCATTTAATAGTGACCAGCTTCCCGGTGGCTTTTAGTTGTTTTGCCTGAAAAGAGACATGGTGTCTTTTTTTAATTTAAAAAAGGTGTTGCCATTCGACATGTAATGGCTGTTTGAAAATTTCAAACCACGGGTCAGAGAAGTCGAGTTGTCTAAGGAGTATGTCAAATGGTTCGAAAACATTCCTGGAAATATGCGATTTGTATACCGTAATCTTCTGTGATAGTATTCGCTATTCAACACATCTGTCTGGTATACAATTCTCAAGATCTTCCAAAAGCTGGAGACTCGCCACTAGGCAATTTATATAGATGAAACTTTCCATGATTTAGTCTATGATATTGCGGAACTTTGAGCGACAGCAGCAGCAAGCAAGTTATAGTTTCTATTTAAGCAGCAAGCACTAATTAATACAAGATAACTTTCTCAAGCACAGGAAAATTCCGAGTTTAAAAAAATAAGCGTTTTTTCTTGTGACACAATCATTGTGAATTATCTCGAGGTCGGATTGTCTGCCTTGATCTCCTCTGTCTCCTGACTTCTGCACGCCTGATAATCCGTCTTTGTCTCCTGACTTCTGGGAAGTTTCCTACAAGTCTGTTGTTATTCACACACCTTATAATCCGTCTTACAAGTTCCAAACACAACAATAGCGCTGACACTATCTCAACTGAAATATTAAAGCAATAAATGTATCAATAAGCTAATATTTGCAGCAGTTCAACGCCAAAGAATTCGCTGTTCGCGCATGTCTGAAGAATTACGATTAATGTATGTGAACTCACTTGGTTGGGAATCATTAATTATTAGCTCTTCTTGAGACAATATATTGCTTTACGCAATTGTTTCAATGTTGAGGCTTTTGAAATATTTTCAGAAATCTTTATTGTAGCTTTGCAAATTGAATACTTCAACTGAATCCAGGCTTCTACTTCTTCTAAACTTTCTGTGTAACTTTATAAAGCAGTATATAAAAACAAATATGAAAAATGCACTGCTGATCGCCAAGCTGGTAACTGAAATAAACAAAAATCGAAATTTATATATATAAATATATATATTAAAATCGCAAACTATATATATATATATAAAATGAAATTACAAGTGAGTGTCCTCAGTGCTAGCAACATCCTCGAACGGGTTTCCAGGTAGCAGGTACGTCTCAACTGAATCCACAGAGTAAGCTCGTTGTCTACGTATTGGTGATAAAAGTTTGAACATGATTATAAGTGTAATGCGTTTAAGCAAAAAACTACTTTGTTCTTCTGAAATAGCAGGTTAACAAAGCAATCGAGATTATAAGACTTAATATGAGCCGCGACACGAGAAAACCAACAATGTGGTTGTGCGCCCAGTACAGACTCAGATCAGCCTGGGCAGCCGCCTAATCCGCTCAGACTTTTCGCAAAACGCTTAAGAGGTAGCTAATGGTCTAAGCTACCTCCATGCGGACAGCGAAGACTCTGATCAGACTGGGCGGATGCCCAGGCTGATCTGAGTCTGATCTGGGCGCACAACCACTTTGTTGGTTTTCTCGTGTCGCGGTTCATATATTGCAACCGTATTGCTTATGATAATTGCTTTCCACTTTGGTAAATATCTATTTAAACTGGGAGATGTGCTAATTTCGTTTGCTTCTGTAAAGTATTGGTTCGATACAAAGGTGTTTGCAGAATTTAGGATAGGTAAGGTTCTTATAGATGTGCATTTGGCATTACATTTTGAATGCGTAAGCAACTCACTTATGAGTTCTTTGCTAGGGAATGAGGTTTCTGGACTGGGTGTGGATAAGGGGAGAATGGTTGGAGGTGGATATCCTCTGATACTAGACTGTCTGTCATTGTCACCAATGGTAGCAGACCAGGCGCTGCTAGGTTCATTCTTAGCAAAGGAGCTGGTACCAGGTTCATGCTGTCTGTCGTTGTCACCAACGGTAGCAGACCAGGTGCTGCTAGGTTTATTCCTAGCAGAGCTTGTACTAGGTTCATGCTTTACTGCAGCGTCTGTAATTCTTGATGTGGTGGTTTCATCTAGCACCTGAAAATGGTGGAATCCTCAGTCAGAATTAACAAACTGTATATATAATGTGACTGTTATGCACCAGTCATTTGTATCCACGGCCTATGGAGATCTTTGGACGGCCACAATCTATGTTTTGGGCAGAAATAAGAAACATATCACAAAATATCCTGGCGGTTCAATTATTCTGTAGCATTTAAAATTAAAGTAAACTACCCCTTGGAGGTGCTGCACATGAAAAATCACGTGATATATAGATTCCACGGTACAGGAGTTTCCGCGGTACAGTAGGATAGGAGTATACTAGTGAAAAAATATAAGAGTATACTAGTGAAAAAAAAATATTAGACTTACTGAACAAAACACCCTTCTACTGCCCGTAAAGAATTTAATCCCGTTTCTTTTGAATAAAAAAAATAGTCACACAGACTATTTGTGAGCCCTTTTTGTAGTTCAGTTAGCATAACGTGTTGACATTTGTTCTAGACTTGTTGGTCTCAAAGTGTCCACAAAGTTTATATATGAAGAGTCTGATATGCATTTGCAAATCTCACGATCAGAGGCATCTAGTATGTCGTATTTACAAACAATCCGGTTGTTACATTTAAGTAAACAAATAGCATTCACATAGCACAAGGTTAAAAGCAGAAAGAAAATCCTCGTAAACTCCATAATTGTGAAAATTATTTCCTGGACTCAGCGTACGATTTTACAAAGTTGTGTCCCTTACTATTGTCCGCAAAGGACAGAAATAAACCCTAAGGTATTGAGGTCTACCACGGGTCCTACTAGAGACAGAAAAAGACTTATGCCACCGAGGACCGAAAAGAGCTTTCGAGCACCGAAAAGGACTTTTTTGGCTATTATATACAGAAATAAAAAAAAATGTTTGTTTGAAAACTGTTTAACATTATTTTCATATTATTTAGCCTTAAATGATAAGTATTTGTCAAGCATTTGCATATTCTGTGTTTTTAAATTCAATGTAAATATGGCAACTTATCGAAGGTCACTGAAGAAAATGTTTCAAGAATAGTAAAAAATATGTACCTAAAGATTACCAGATGAGAAGATCTAACCACTGCTCATTTTCTGCTATTGGTGTAACTAGTACCGGGCTAGTACCAGTAAAATTAGAATAGTAGCACCCATGGGCTCATCTCTCGGCCACGGGAAAGGAATTTCGCCAAACGAAAAGCCACCGAAAAGGAATTACGGGGACCGAAAACGACCTTTTCTCACCAGTTAAGCGATAAATAATATTAACATAATGTGAAACAGTTCTTTAACATACTTTTTGAACCAAATAAAATGGCAAAAAGTCCTTCTCGGTGCTCGAAAGCTCTTTTCGTTGGCATAAGTCCTTTTCTGTCTTTAGTAGGACCGTCTGCCACCGGTTCTGGATCATTTCGGCCCATAATATATTAGCTGTAGACCATAAATAACGGTATATCTATATAAAAGCGAGGTGTAAGGGGTCTACATTACACACGCAAATTTGCATGATGCCCTGGTGAGAAATCGTCATTTTTTTGACGTTTCACCAGTGCGCTATTCTGATTCTAAGTCCTGGCGGGGCATTCCAAAGACACAGTCCAGGAGGCTGATGGTTCGATTGAATCATTTGTATCTATTCTTATTAATATAGCAGAAGAAACAGTTCCAAAAATATCAATAAAAGCGAAAAAGGTTAGACAGCTTTGGTTTACAGATGATTGTAAAACTGCAGTTAAACAACGTAAAGGAGCACTGCGGCAATTCAATAATCGTCCAACACATGATAATTTAAACAATTATCGTGTTTTTCCTGCAAAAACTCGTCGAACCATCAAAGAATCTAAGAAAAAGTAAAATTCTCGAACTTCAATAAAGAAAGTATGGGACATGGATAGACTGAAATACTGTCTCAAAGGGCCGTACAACCCAAAACAACCAACCAACCAATGCATTTCACTGTACGGTAGATAACAGGATATTCAGACCTTATTTAGTGAAAACTATAAAATAGCGATGAGTTACGAAACAAGTCCTTTTTGAGCAAAATAATAGGCAACATAGTGTATACTCCGTTTAAATACATCTTGATTGGTTGCAACTGGTCTAGATGTCTAGAAAAATTCTGTTTCTTTGTATTGAACCAGATCACAGAGGTAATACCAATTTCATTATCTATGTTGTGGGACGAGACGGTACTGTACAAAATGGCTGTTGACGGAGAATTGAGTTGTAAGCATTACCGTAAATGACACTTTTGTTAATGGCTGTCGAGCAAGCTGATATTGCTGTTTATTGTCTTGGTCGACACTTGACAGCCACTTTTGCACGTATGCTAATTGACTGGCTCAGTCGACAGCAAAAGTAAGGAAAATTGGTTGAACCCCTATGCAGATGCATGGCTTCCTTGCTTATGAATATAAAACAGCACAACAATAATTGCATCTACGTGATGAATATACTTGTGCATGAAAAATATACAATAATAAAATACATAGACATGTTATGCATAATATAATACACTTCAATAATCTTCTTTTGGCGAAACAGTAGATTTTTTCGCCGGCCAGCCGTGTCCCCCTTTTTCATATTTTTTTTCAGGTCATCTCTTTGTCCGTTGACTCTGCTCGAAAATGATAAACATCTGAAAGTGAAAGATAAAACGGGATTGAAACTTTATTTATCAGAACAACAAAAGATGTTTATTTTACTAGTTTGAAAAAACAGAGCCTGCTCGATTTAAAAACAAAAACGATAAATACTGTGGAAAAATCTTGAACGACCCTCATGACAACATACCAAGGACAAGTTAGAGCCTTGACAAAAATCGTGGTCTTCGCTTAACACTAAAATGTGAAGACAAGATACTACTAAGTCTACAAAGAGACGAGCCATGTGATCTTCACTGGTGTTAGTAAAGATGGTAATACGTAACGTCATGTAGAGCATAAGGGCGCGTTTACACGAGCAAAGTTTCTATGACACAGAAACTTTAACAAAGAAAGTATGACAAACAATTGGCGTTTACACGGAGCAAATTATTTGTTAAAGAAAATGCGCCATAGAATCTTTGTCACATAAACTTTGGTAATGAAATATTTGCTGCAGTGTTCACACGACCAAATATTATTCGTCAAAGTTACCTGCAGCGATGAAAAAAAAAATGTTTGTCACATTTTCCACATTGGTAGCAATGTTCTTTGTTACATAATCTTTAGCAAAGTTCTCCGTTTACACGGACAAATTTAATTTATCGAAGTAACTTTATCATATATATTTGTCAAAGAAACATTGTTATATTTTGGCATTTACACGAGCAAATTTTTCTGTGACAAACCTACTTAATCATAGAAACTTTGGTCGTGTAAACGCGCCCTAACAGTGTCAAAGAAATTATGGTAGAAACCCGTAGCCGTACCTTAGCCTTCAAATGCAGGCGCGTGTCCAGCAGACTGGAGAATAGTAATGTTACTATGTGCCAAGCGGACAAAGGTGGTAATATTTTTGCTAGTGTTCCCCACCACACTTTATTGAAGTTTCGGATTTTCGCTAACTCACTAGCAGTTAGGTATACCTGCAATTCCATTTCATCCCATGTTTTAAACTATGCCACTCTTTGTATGGGCAGCCAGTTTGTCGGAAATAAAACATTAAATGGTACTTACATTACGGATGCCATCCAAGTCTGTTTCGTCTAGCACTGTTGTCCAGCCGTCGTCCACCATTTTTTCTATCTCCGGGGGAACTGTGACAGCTGGCTGAATGTAGGTCTACAGCACATCCTGTCGCATTTCACAAATACGCCGGAGACGGTCTGCCGTGATTCTGAGGCTTAGATTCCTCGTTACTCGTAATAGCTCCTCATCGAAAAAGTCTGAAATCCCTTCGAGTAACGAGGATAGATATGTTTGAAAATCCTTTTTGATGGGCGATATAAATGCATCAAATACCGGACACTCCATCCGAGCCTCACTCAATAGTTCAGTTAATGGCACGATGTATCTATCATTCACATACTCCATTTCCTCGGCAGTGTTTTGCCTCTTAACTATAAAACTAACGAACTCAAACAAACAACTTAAATAATAAAACGAACGCATTCTTATTGCTCTAAAACACAGAGTTTAATACAAATAATAGTTAGTGGATGAAGCACACTTGAGAACCACCCTTATATATACAACGAAGAGCATATTTGTTCCTTGATAAATATTAAAAGACCACCTGCCCAAAAAGGAACTAAACAAGAATAGCCACCATTGATCACAATGAAATATTTTTGTTACGTTAACAGGATGTCGAATGAGAAGAAAAGCAGAAAAAAGGTATATTCTGTACACGTAGAAAATATCTATATAAGATAGGACACCCGTAGCAGCGGTATGAGAATATATAGCTAACAAAACCAAGAAGAAGGTCTTTGTTCATATAGACAGTAAAAATTGATCTCAGAGACATATCCAGTTTGAATCTTAGATGAGGGTACATTCAATTTTTCACTGTGCTGCAACACAAACAAGAATGCAAGTTCTGGTACAGTTGGTATAAAACGTTATCTGAACGTCCTCATCACGTTTTAGTTGCAGGCGCACTCAGCGTCCTTACACGTTTTAGGTGCGTACACAGTTTGATAGATTGTGTTGTTACATTTGATGGTTTTGGCCCCTCAGTTTAACAATAAAAAGTTTCACATTTTGAATTAATGTGCTACGTGCATTAATATTATTGTCACAAATGACACTAGTTAAATTTAATTTCATTTGAGCTTAAACGACGTCCTATATAACCTTTGTCCTTTTTTCAGAAAGTTGACATTAGTTCAAATGAATTTATAGTATTGGTGCATTCACACAAACAACTTTCACTAAAGCTAAAGAGTAAAAAAATGGGCTTGGTAAATTCACAAAGAGAAAGGTTATCCTCAAGTGATATCCTCCCCAAAGACTAAAATCATTAATATCGAGACCTGATATCACTAATATCTGAACCTATTATCGTTGATATCGGCATCAGATATCTTAAGTACTCAATCGCCTCAACCTTCAATACTCACTACTCACATATCCGATATTTTTTTTCAACTGTTCTGTGTTAATGGTTTTTACTAATCTCCCAGGGTAGTAGTATAAAAGTGGGGTAGGAGGGACTTGCCCCTCTTCTCATCTAAATAGTTGAGAGGACATATCTATTATCCTGTACTGATTTATCCCTTCCGAGGTTTTTAGTCTTTTTCTTTTGCTGCTTTGTCTCATAGCTATCTGCTGAGGTTTTATCGCCATTAGAAAGTCTACCCCCACTCTGTTTTCTAATAATTGGATGATTATCCGCCACATGTTGTATAAGCCTATCATAACTACAATATACCCTTATATACATTAAGTTTTGTCACACAATATATCCCCGGGAACTTTACACATATACGGAAGATACGGCTTTTGAAGTGGTTCTAAGGTCAGTCGAAAGTACTCAAAACAAGAACAAATCGGTTGTTCTAGGTCCTAAATGCTTTTTCTTGCATTAGAATCTGTTGATCTGGACACACTGACGTAAAGTAAACCGCCTTGCCAAAATATAAATGCCGATAAACTCCAAATAAGGCTGAATTTGTAAAAAAAAAAAAAAAAAAAAAAACTGGAGGTGCCTGTGACGGAATGGAGATGCCTGTGATGTAGGAAAATATAGCAAAAATCTGAAGATTTATTGCGGTTGCAAATATTGATAGTCTTCATCTCTAGACCACTGCCTTCAAAGAATCGTTCATTAAACGTCGCAATAATCTATCATAATGCGAATATCAAGCATATTTTTGTTAAATTCACAGACAATGATCATGGAATTATACAATCAGATTCTACAATCTGCTCTCAAAACCAAGATAGAAGTAAATATACATTGACAATAGTTCATAAAAGACGCGCACGGTTAACCGAATAAAGAGCCCTTTCCCAGACAGGTGGCCATTTACCTACCCCAAATGAAAACAACGCTAACTTTTGTTTTACCTATCTTGTACATGTATTTCAAATTACAAAACAAACCAGAAAGCAAAGTGGGCAGCTGTACAGATGACCTTATTGCCAGAAGACTACAGACAAGCGGACATAAGAACACGTAACATTTATGCTTCACAACAGAAATCCAAAATCCAAAGCATATCATCTCAAAGAGTTATTGCCCGTTTTGTTTCCATATCTGTTAGTCAAATATTGACGAGTTGTACACAGCTGTTGAAGATTTACTGCCTAATTCAGTGTTAGAATAGTTATAAAATGCGCTTAAATAAAAGGCAACGTTTTTGTGAATGGTGATGACTGCCTGTTAGTCATTTCGAATATTTAGAAATAATCGAGGTCACACGCCATGCTAGCTATTCGAAACGTTTGCAAAAACAACAATGTTTCGGAAGATGACTTTTATGTAGTAAATGTGCTCTTTTGTTACCAAATTTGATGCAGTGGCCATTCGGTGACTTTGAATTACACGTTGTTATAATTGAATTATAATTTACATTAAGATTCCGATTACTTCAACATACTAAAAGGTATAATGTTGAGAATATGTCACCTGCAGATGATGTAATTTGTAGGCCTTACGGATGTATTTGGATTCTAGCGCCAACAGTTCAAAACGAGCCAGACGGAATCACTTGCAACACGTAACACTCCAGTCATCACAAAGTTAACACATACAGCGAGCGTCACACAACACATGCGATCGACACGCATCGGGTTCGGAGCATGCGTCATTGGTTTCGGAGCATGCGCAAAGGTGGCGGACATGTTTTTTCCAGAAGAAGAAAACAATTATCGAAAATTGAGTTTTTACACATACCAGAGTTGCAGTTGAATCATAAACTTAGAACGTTAGGATACCTGAAGGGTCAAAATACTAAACTATTGTGATAAAAATTCACCAAAAAACAATTGTGGCGTCAGAATTGGTGTGCGAGCATCTGTCGAACTTATGTAACACACGAATCGAGAGGGTGCCCATGTGTTGTATGGCGGAAACGTCACCAGTTGAAGTGCCGCAAAATTGTGTTCCTTGTTGAGTAGTGGTAGTAGAGTAGAGTTTGTTGATGTTTTTCAAGATAATGAAGTGCCAGCAGATATCTTGTTTTGATTGGTAACGCAATATTGTCGATAATTGTTTAATTTGGCAAAAATAAACCTGTTTAACCCACGAAGGTTTGGGCTAAAAATAGAATGTCAGTGTCGAGCTTTGTAAAATATTTACACGACGCCAAAGACTTCGACAAGGACCTGCCCCTAAGAAAGAGAGTCGCAGCTGTTCTTAGTGATAGTAAAGCTAACTATATAAAGAGTTATGCAACCAGTGAAGTTGAAAGTAGTATTGTATGGTGGTGCACAAAAGGTTAAACATCAGAAATAGCTGTAGACTGGTTGTATGAGAAAATTGACATCAAAATCAGAAAATATGGTGAAATGTGCATATATATCTGGTTGGGGACCTGCGATCTAACGAAGAAATGTAAATACGTGTCCTTGAATGTGTCTTACGAGGAAGATCTTCAAAAAGTGATAGAAAAATACAGGAAATTATCAGCCTATGCTAAGTCAAGACACCTAAAGCTGATATTTCTTGCAGTGCCTTATTTTTCAATTACAGAATACAACCGATATTTGGGCCACAAGGAACCAGAGATCTTTAAACACCAAGACTCTCGCCTAAAACAGGCAATTGACTCACTCAATACTGAAATTCACAGGTTGAATAAAGAGAATGGAACATTTGTACCCAGGTTTTGTATTGATTTAATCAGAAGTAGGGGAAATCGAGGGAAAAAACCCAGATACTATGAGAACTACAACGTGTATAAAGATGGGGTGCACCCGAAACCTATGTTAGCCAGATATTGGATGAGAAAGGTCTCTGAGCTAGTGCGCAGGGACTGTTACTAACTAGGTGTGAAATATCTGTAAAATCTGTGGAGTGTGTGCTGAAAATTGATTCGCCACACAGTTTAGTATAGTTTAGTACAAACATAAAGTATAAACAATATCCTACAATCAACAGTGAAAAATGACACTATATACATACCTGAAACAATATCTTACAATCAATAGTGAAAAATGACACTATATACATACCTGAACAATATCGCCACGTGCAAATTTAAATATAAATATATTCGCCACACAGTTTAGTATAGTTTAGTACAAACATAAAGTATAAACAATATCCTACAATCAAAAGCGAAAAATGACACTATATACATACCTGAAACAATATCTTACAATCAATAGTGAAAAATGACTTTATATACATACCTAAACAATATCGCCACGTGCAAATTTAAATACAAATATATTTAAGCTGCATAATAATACTTAAGTTGTACAGTGCAATCTGACGCTGAATTAAAATAAATAAGTAAAAAAACTTAAGCTGTGTAATTCAACATGACGTTGACAAGTGCAATGTTTGGGCTGTTACATTGACAGGGTACTAAGTGATACTAAATGATTGTAGCCTAAAATGCTGCTACACTAAATTGGTGCTAAGTGACACACATAAAAAAATGTGAGCCACGATTAATTTATAGTGATATCTATCTTCCTCTTATTGAGAATGTGACATGAACACAAATTCGATAAAAAGTGAAATTAAAGCTACATGTATGTGCTTGGTAATAGCATACCTAGGTTATAGAGTGATGCTATAGACTCTGTGTGTGCAAAAAATTGTTTCGCCACACATACACATACATACACAAAGAGGTACATAGGTACAAACAGTGTGATGTTTTAGTGCAAATTGACACTAGGCGTGTGTTAACAGAGATCTACATGTAGGTCGTTATATGAAGATGGCGATAAATTTAGCCACAAATGGTGATAAATAACACTGTGGTATCAAGTCTATAATTATAACGGAAATTGTGATAGATAAATTGGGAAATTGTCGAGTTTCAGCAGAATGTGTGCAGAAAATTGTTTCGCCACATACAGAGAAATATAGATACAATAGTGTGATATATGGTGCAAATTGACACTAAGTGTGTGCTGATAATTGAATCGCCACACGTAAAGATAATTACAAATAACCCAAACTGTTATGTTGTATCTCAGATAGCGATATAGGGTGAATAAAGAAATATTTAGAAAAAATGGCAACAGTAAATCCCAGCCTTAAGAGACCAAGACAGGGGTCAAACGAGGAAGGATTCATTTCCACATGCCAGAAATGTGACAAAGAAATAGGAGAAGAAAAAATAAATTGCTCTGGTTGCAAATTGTACTATTGTCTAGACTGTGCTGGAGTCAGTGCAGAACTTTATCAGTGTATACAGAAAGGTGAGTTGTCAGTCTATGTTCCCGTCATTAGAAAACATAGCAGGAGCTATTCATGACATTCAAAATAAACATGATAGTAGAATGAACTACTTAGAAGACAGGATGGACAAAGTAGAGCAGGTAAATAAAGAGGAGATAAAGAAAGGTTTAAATGAGATGAAATCAGACATATTACAGGATTTAAAAGCAGATATAGACTCCTTAGTGGATAAGAGGAACCGTGAACTGGAGGATAGGAAGAGTAGAGACCTAAATGTCACTGTGTTCAATCTACCCGAGCATAACAATGCAAGTGGATTGGAAAACAAAAGGCAAGATGAGGAAGACTTCAAAAGAATCTGTGAAAGCATAGATATAGAAGATGTACAAATAGTGACATTGTACAGACTGGGACGGAAAACTGACCAAAAAACTCGACCATTAAAGGTAATCTTAAATAGCAAGGCTCAGAGAAAGTCAATTCTAAATAATGCTAAACTTATAGAAAGGCAAGTAGCCCCAGAATATAAGAAAGTTATCATAACTAAGGATCTTACACCCAATCAAAGAGAAGAAAGATGATAAAGGCTAGAAAGGAAAGAAGAGAAGCAGCAAATGCTTATCGAAACCAGCAGCAACCCAGACAACAAGCTGAGGCTAGTCCTCGTGTTCGACAAACTAATATGTCACCAGTTCCAATGGAGTTTGGTTTTTCTGCGCCTAGTCCAATCCTGCTTAGAGGTGGTTTACCACATATGAACATCTTGGATGACTCAAGATTAATGCCAGCCCAATTACAGTCACAGCCATATGATGAAAGCACTATATTAGGGGACAATACTATTCTAGGAGGGTACCCCGGCCATGATCCGAGTACTGGGCCTAATGAGCAGTCTCGGTCTAATGAGGTAGATTAGCAACAGTGTTTTAACAATGTAAATAGGTCAGTTCATATAGAGAGCAATTTTAATGAAGTTTTAACAATAAATGAACTTAAATGTTTTTATTCTAACGTTGACTGCTTAACTCAGTCCAAGAAAACAGAATTAGAAGCTATGATCACTACTGAATCACCAGATGTTATAGGATTGATAGAGATTTTTCCAAAACATACTCTTCTGCCAATAGATGACTCCTTTTTTCAGTTAGCAGACTACGATAGTTTCTTCAGTCCAATGAATCAAGGCAGAGGAGTTGTAGTTTACATAAAGAAAAATTTTTCAGCTACTTCAGTATTAATAGATTCTCAGTTTCAAGAAGCTGTTTTCTGTAAAATCCAATTAAGGGGATCTGATTCAGCACTAGTAGGATGTGTGTACAGAAGTCCCAACAGCACTAGGGAAAATTTTGATATGCTAACAGAGCTATTGTACAAAATTAGGGATCTTAGTTATTCACATAAACTCACCATGGGTGACTTCAACATTAGAGAAATAAATTGGATTGACGGTACAACCAGTGTTAGTGAAGAACACATAGCCACAGTCTTTTTGGAATGTGTACGTGACTCCTTTTTGATTCAGCATGTCAAGCAATTTACACGAATAAGAGAAAATCAGGAACCGTCTCTGTTAGATCTAATATTAACCAATGAGGAAAATACGGTAAACAACATTTCATACAGCCCTGGCCTGGGAAGAGTGATCATCTGGTTTTATTATTTGATTTTACTTGTTATGTAGAGGTTAGGAAGGACACTAACTCCCAAAAGTACAACTTCTTTAAAGGAGATTACAATGCAGTTATATCATCACTAGAAGATAAAGACTGGGCAAATGATTTATATGGCTTAGACTTATCTCAATCGTGGTCTTGTTTTGCTGAATTTATCATCAAATTAATAGAAAAATATATACCGGTGAGCAAGGCAAGAGGCAAGGGAGATCAGAAAAATCCATATGTCAATAGAGCCTGTCTTATTGAAATACGGAATAAACAACGGAAATGGACCAAATTCAAACACTGCATGACACAAGAAAATTATGATATATATAAAGTTTCCAGATATAAAGTTACCAGAGAACTGCGTAGAGCCAAATTCATGTATGAAAAAGATTTAACTGCAAGAATAAAGAATGAGAACAAACTCTTCTGGAGCTATGTCCGATCAAAAACCAAGACAAAGTCAACAGTATCTCAGCTAACTAACAGTGAAGGAGAACTATCGAAAAACAATCAAGAAACAGCAGATATTTTAAACAATTTCTTTGCTAGTGTATTTGAGGTTTAGGGGGATGGACCACTGCCAGAATTTGAAGAACGCCAATATGAGAATGAACTTAGTGATATAATCATTACAGAAGAAACTATAGACAAGTTGATAAGTCATTTAAAACCATCTAAATCACCAGGCCCAGAAAATTTTCATCCCAAATTATTAAAGGAGACCCATTCAGCAATAAAAACACCACTTAGAATTATTTTTCAAAAATCAGTAGAGGAAGGAAAACTGCCAGAAGTGTGGAAAGTAGCAAATGTTACACCAATATTTAAGAAGGGAAACAAAAAAAAAAGCAGAAAATTACCGACCCATTAGTCTTACATCAGTACCAGGCAAAATTTTAGAAAAGATCATACGCGACGCAATTGTAGAACACATGACTTCCAATGAATTATTTTCATCAGCACAGCATGGCTTTGTAGCAGGAAGGTCATGTATAACTCAGCTGTTAGAAACTATGGAAGAAATTACAGAGTCAATAGATAATGGGGAGGATGTCGACGTGATATATTTAGACTTTTGTAAAGCCTTTGACAAGCTCCCCCACAAACGACTTCTCAAAAAACTGTATAACTATGGCATAGTAGGAAAATATTCACCTGGGTAAAAGAATTTCTATCAATTAGGAAACAGCGGGTAATGATAAATGGCTCCAGATCTGAATGGCAAAATATAACCAGTGGAATTCCTCAGGGGAGTGTCCTGGGACCTATCTTGTTTCTGATTTTCATAAACGACCTCCCAGACGCAATCAATGTATGCATAAAACTGTTCGCTGATGATGGAAAAATTTACAGTAGTGTGAACAGAAAACAGAAGATTCTCCAAGAAAATGTTACGAAAGCAGAAAATTGGGCCCATACTTGGGAAATGTTCTTCAACAAACAGAAATGCCACCATCTGCACATTGGAAAACGCAATGCAATTGGTACTTATACCATGAATGGAGAAAATGGACCAATAGATATTGAAAAGGTAGATCATGAAAAGGACCTAGGAGTTTTAGTAGACAGAAATCTAAAATTCAGAGAACATATTATATCAAAGGTTATTATTGCAAACCGTAATGTTGGAATCATCTTTAGGACCTTCACATATTTAGATACTGAAATGTTCTTAAATTTATATAAGGCACTGGTTCGCCCTCATTTGGAATATGCCTCACAAATATGGACACCAATATACAAGAAAGACAAAATCACAATTGAAAATGTACAGCGTAGGGCAACCCGATTAGTCAACAGTATAAGCCATCTAACTTATGAAAACAGATTACAAAAATTAGGACTGCCAACTCTTGAATACAGGCGTGAAAGAGCAGACATGGTCCAAGTATATAAGATATTAAATGGAACAGATCAGATAGAAACGGGCAAATTATTCACATTGGCGAGTCATTCAGCTACAAGAGGTCACTCAATGAAGCTTTTCAAACCAAGAGCACGATTGAATACCAGACGTCAAGAGTTTTAGTAACAGGATAGTGGATACCTGGAACTCATTACCAGAGACTGTAGTAAGGACAGCCTCTCTCAACTCATTTAAAAGTCGTCTGAATACACATTGGAGACAACACCCACGGAAATTTACCGCCGCATGCTACCGGACGTACTACAAAACCGGATATCGACAAACTTATCATGATGCACCCACAGAAGCAGAAATTGCTTGAACTGGTGTCGAGGTTACATGTGGTTACAGTAAGACACGCATGAGGTACTAAAAGGACCAATACTATAGATACCTGTACGTGTACGCCTGTTGACGGGTATCGGCAATTTTGACCCATTTGACACATCATACGTGTAGCTAGCATGACGTGTGACCGCGACAATTTCTAACGAGTTGGAATGACTTACAGGCAGCAGCTCCCGATCACAGTTATCACCATTCTCAAAAATTTTGACTCTTATTTAAGCGCACATTTTATGACGATTCTAACTCTGAAACAACAATTTTAATTTGTTGTCCAATGTCCTACTCAGGAATTGATATTATGGTTGGCTACAACAACTTTAATGTGTCGCAGTAGATTAACAGGGATAATTTAGGGATAATTTCCCATAGTTTTCCATAACAACTGAGATGGTGCAAATGAGGGGGCCATAACGTATGTTTTGGTTGAGGAATAAGAAAAATTATCTCTGAATTATCCCTGTTACCCCACCTTATCTAGAGCTTTGTGTTGTTGTGATAGGTTGAAGAAAAAAGCTCAGTCATATAAGAAAGAATAACAGGGATAATTTGGGGATAATTTTCCCAGTTTTCCATTAAAAATGAGACGGTTCAAATGAGGGGTCACAACATATGTTTTTGTTGAGGAATAAGAAAAATTATCTGTGAATTATCCCTGTTCTGGAACTGTTTGTTGTGATAATACATGTATCTGACTCAGGAATAAAAGTCACAGTTGTTATGAGGAATTGATAGCACTATTGCTACAGAATTTTGATTGTTCGGTGCTTATTTTTTTTGTTAGTTAAAATCATTAGGCTTACAGATGATTATTTTGGATAATTACATTTTTTGTACAAAAGTTTGTCTTCAGTTTTATTATGTGGTCATCTTTCTCCAAGGTCAAGAATAAAAATATTACTTTAAAGAAGATACAAAATATGACCTTACCTGTACAGGAAGTCCAGGGCATCCACAACGACCTGTATTTCTGGCGTGGCAGCAAGGGCAACCATTGCTGTTCCTGGACCTTCCAAAAGTTGGGTGAAACGATGGGAAGTTGTCTTCTGACCAATCCTCTGACTGCTCAATAATCATATTGCTCGTCGGAGGAATGCTGAGGTCTGTGATGGGGTAGGGCTGCCTCAGATCACCCTGAGGCGCTCCGCTTGTCTTTTCGGTTTCCAGAATGTCATCTGAAATTTCTTCATAGTCTGAAATTTCCTCATAGTTGTCCAAATCGCTGTCACTTTCCTCGCTGTCATCGGAATCGCGTCCATGCTCCTCACCCCCACTTGCTTCATCACTGAAATAAGGTGCGACTTTCTCCTGTCTTCCATTTTGGCGATAGTCATCATCATGGCCCCCAGTATCGCTTGAGTCATGAAAGCTCTCGAAGCTCAAAATAATTCCATTCAACTCGTCTCTTACTGCCTGCAGTTCTACTCTCTGATTTTCAAGCGTTTCAATCATGCAACGCACGTCATGCTTTGCCACTTTTGCGCTCAGTGCTTCAGCAGCCTTTACGATTGCCAAACAATCCATTGTTCAGTATAGAAGATAGATACACACTCGCTGTAGAAAGATTTTGGTTAATGGCAGACTTTGATAAAGCTCGGTATTTAAAGGCATCAGCTACCCACTGTAAACCACGATTTTCATTGATAGCAAATGGGCGGGTGATTACTTATTTTCTAATAGAAATTGTTCTCTTGATTTGATCGTGAAAGTGTGAGACTGAGTAAAAGTCTAAAATTATAACTGGAACCATTGTTGATGCCTCCTCTTGGTCAGCAAACCTTTGTCTCTAAGTTTTAGTCATAAACTACGTCAGTTATTTTGGTCATACCCATGGCTTACTACTCACTCTAAAATACGTCACCGGGTAACATTTTAGTTTGTTTCCCCATTCATCCACTTTTTGTCAAAAGGATCAACAGGGCTTGAATGTCACGACTTTATGAATGAAAAAAAATAGACATCAGTTTCAAATTACATTCACCTCAAACAGATAAAAAAACAATATTGTCAGCATTAGGGCGGGTAATTCTGACAGTAATGTTATCTACGAGAGAGTGCAGTAGCTGTTATAATAAAAACTGTTGTATCATATTTCAAAGAATAAACAATGGCAAAATATATAGACCTTGATCAGACTGACTACTCCTAAATTTGATTTGAGCCTGTACTATTTCTATTTATTCAAGATCAATAATGTACAATCTTCTGGAAAACTTCTAAATATTGGAGCACCTTTTAAAAGTAGTTGTGATCCTTTTTTTTTTGAAAGTAGATTTTAGAATGCAGAAGCAAAGACAATTAATATGGACCTATTTCTGACTGTTCCTAAAACTGATATGGGCCTGTAGTGTTGGCTTAAGTCTGTTCCAATATTTGAGATGTTAATAGCATTAACTTTACTTTAGCATTCTTTACTCATAATTAATTTTGTGTTCCTTTTTCCTTATTCAACAGCCTCTATGGGAGCTGCCATTGGCGTGTTGTGCCTCGTCATAATAACCCTTCTGACCTGTCTCTTTCACATATAGAAACGTCATGCGGCAGGGGAGCCACCAATGATACCTTTGTCACCCATGAGCCCAAGCACAGATTTTACCAGTGACAGTTCCACTTCACCGATATCACCTCAATCACCTACCTTGTCACCTGTCAGCCTTTCCTCAGTCTCTGAGCCAGCTATCCTACAGCTACATGATGAACAGCTCGTGTCTACAAGGACACGTTCGAAAACAAGAAGTTTGTTTCTGTAAAACTGTTCTTCTTGTACTTGTAGGATAGCTGGATTTTCTTCTTTTTTTATTTTAGAAAAGGCCAGAATGCCTACTTTTCTGTTGTATATATATTTTTAGCTCACCAGAGCCGAAGGCTCCGGGTGAGCTTATAGGATAGGCAGTGGTCCGTCGTCGTCGGCGTCTGTCGTCTGTCGTCCGTCAACACTTTTAAACAACATCTACTCTGACGCCACTGGGCCGATCGGCCCCAAATTTCATCTGTAGCAGCCTTGGGCTGGGGGATTGAAAGTTTGTGTTTTTTTATGAAAATCTGCCCTTTAGTTTGGTTGCTATGGCAACTTAGAGTTCCCATAGACTTATAATGGGGAAAATTGAAAAATAGCATTTTCTGCCAAGCCATTGCAGAAATGTTGACAGAACTTTTATAGAAATATTCCTTGAGAAGTCTTCTATCAGCTGTATGTTTTTTGGCCCACTGTCCCTTTTTTGGTTGCCATGGAAACCAAAATGCAATCAAAAATTAAAAAAAAAATACTGAAAAATTATCTCCTCTGAAATCACTGAGCCGATAAGGCCCATCTGTCATCTGTAGTATTCTCAGGCTGGGGGATTGAAAGTTTGCGGGTTTTTTTTTTAAAATCTGCCCTTTAGTTTGGTTGCTATGGCAACTTAGAGTTCCCATAAACTTTTAATGGGGAAAGCTATTGCAGATATGCTTACAAGACTTTTATAGAAATGTTCCTTGAGAAGTCTTCTCTTAGCGTTGATGCTTTTGGGCCCACTGCTCCTTTTATTGGTTGCCATGGAAACCAAAATGCAAAAATAATGGGAAAAAAAATATACAAAATTATCTCCTCAGAAGCCACTGGACCGATAAGGCCCAGATTTCATCTGTAGTATCCTTAGGCTGTGGGATTGAAAGTTTGTATTTTTTTTGAAAATCTGCCCTTTAGTTTGGTTGCTATGGCAACTTAGAGTTGCATTGACTTATAATGGGGAAAATTGAAAAATCGCATTTACTGCCAAGCCATTGCAGATATGTTGACAAAACTTTTATACAAATGTTTCTTGAACAGTCTTCTATCAGCTATATGTTTTTGGTCCACTTCCATTTTTACTATTGGTTGTCATGGAAGCCATAAAGCAAAAGAAGGAAAAAAATCCCTTAAAAAATGATCCCTTCTGAAGCCACTGGGCCGATTGGGCTCAGATTTTATCTTTAGTATTCTTGGGCTGGGGAAGTGAAAATATGTGTTTTTCTTTTATGAGTATCAGCTCTTTCGTTTGGTTGCTGTGGCAAATTAGAGTTGCATTGACTTACAATGGGGAAAATTAAAAAAAAATGGCATTTACTACAATCAAAATACGAAAAACAGTTATATATATTGTTATCAACTCAACAGACTGTCAGACTGAGACTTTGTAGTAGTATATTTTGAATTAGTCTGTACAAATGTGACGACAATTTTGAAAGCAATTTTGAGCTAGAGATCTGGTGAGCTTTGTGGCCAGTGGGCCTCTTGTTTTTTTTCACTTGAGGCCATTACCAGCCTTGTATTAGCATATTTATTCCCTTATAAGACGGTGTTTGTCTCCTCCAAAACAATCCCTAATCTAGAGCTGTGGTATTGTTTTGAACCTTATAAGACGGTGTTTGTCTCCTCCAAAACAATCCCTAATCTAGAGCTGTGGTATTGTTTTGAAAGAAAAACTATCATCTTAGAGCAGAAATACACTGATTGAGACATTTGAGGTCATTTTAGAGGGGGAAATCCCCGTCTTATAACAGAATAAATTAGGGGATAACTGTCTTGAAAATAGTCATTTGGGGAGGTAAATCATCGGTTTTGTGGTCGGACATTTCGTTTTACGGCGACGTTACAGTTATCCCCATTCTAATGCACTCTTCTGTACTTTCACCTCTCAAAATGTACTAGTTCGCACCCATTTTAAGCGCTGTCAGCAACGTAAAACCAAATGTCAGCCAATGAGAAGCGACGTTTTATAATGACCTAGGATTTGCGACAGTATATCGCAGAATATACTGTCGCAAATATTTGACGTTATCCAATCAGACGTCGCGTTATATTTGTAAGTGCATTAGAATACGGTATTGATGCTGAAGAGAGAGAGTAAAAAATGTATATTTTTTTTGCAGGCTGTATATTTATATTTTAGATATTGTAATTAATACACACAAAAAAGAAAGAAGATAAAAAATAACAGTAATAATAAAAATACTTCAGCTTATCTTGTGATGAATGACATTTCAGGAGCCATTAAAGTAGCATTATGTAAGCTGTCTGTCTAAATGATTTGCAATGACTTTTGTGCTTAATGTTTATTTAGTCACAACTGATAAACATTCCTGATAATTTCAGATGATAATAAGACATTCCACTGAACATTCCACTCACTATATAGATGTAAAATTATGTTTACTCAACTGGTTATTCACAAGGCAAAGTTTGTATCTTTCTGAGCTGTCTACTTTTAGCCACATTTTTTCCAGTGGATATAGTAAGCCTTCTTCAATTGTCTTCTGCATTGATAGCGGCCTGAATGAAAAAAGTAAAATATAACAATAAATAGAAGTAATTAAGAATAAAGGGATTGCTTTAACTTCCAGTGCCGGGGCGTCCTACTTAATTGGATAATAGTTGGGCAGGTCTTCTGTGCTTGCAGTAGGTGCGGGTGGGGGTTGTTTGGAAATTTTTTCTTTCGTCTATCTTTCTCTTTTTCTCTGGGAGACGGCCCGATATAGACTGAAACACTGTCTCAAAGGGCCGTTAAACCCTAATCAATTAAACAATCAATTCATAATATTTATGTCTTTTTACAGATCCTTTCTAGTCCCAATCAGTGTTGTGTATTTTTTTATGATTTTCATACAGCTTTTTAGATTCCTGTAGATTTTTATGATCCAAAATTTAATCATGCCTTATCATGTTCATTCATAAATTTAAATCTTAAAAAGTTCCTTCAAGAGCAGAGAATACATACAGAAGTAGGAACATGGGCCAGACTACGTAGTTTCGGCTAATAAAGCCTCGTCAGTGACCCTGACAATATCTGGTGACGAAACCAGAAAAAAAGCATACAGTAATTTCTAAATCTTAATGGGGCAGTCGATTCAAAGACTGATTCGTTTCAAAAGGATCCAAATAATATAAAAGACAATGATCTAGAATAAAAGTCTAAATCGATCTCAAATTTTAGATTTCTCAGAATCTATCCTCTGATCCCAAAGGATGTAAATAAAATATAATCTGCACTATGGATGATGTACGGGGAGACGTTTTACGGCCGCCACACGGCACAACACCAGCTGCATTAAAGTCATTAAAGTCAGCTGCATTAAAGTCATTAAATCAGAGTGGTCAGAATGGAAATAACCTGATCCGACTGTAAATATAAGCAAGCTGATCAGGGTCTTACATATTCTAATCAAAATATGGTGCTTACTATGGTATCAAAGCTGGATATCAATTGTGCCATGTTCATGACGAATTTTATAATCTAGCATCTTTGCAGATTTTGGATAGATATTACTGATCTAAAAAAGCCTTTATTCATGTTTTATCATGTTTAAATTTCATAAGGTCATTAAATTAGGGTTGAAATTAGGGTGGTTAGAATGGTAATTCCCTGGTCAGACTGTAGAAATAAACAGGCTGATCAGGGTCTTCCATATTCTAATCAAAATATGGTGCTAACTGTGGTTATCAAAGCTGAATAAATATATTATTGATTTTTGAAAGCGATTTTATAAGAGATTTTATACATGTTTAGTTTCAAGTTGACGTTATTGAGCTTTTAAGACATTCTGTAAAATATTATTATCACTTGCGCCATGTTCATGACGGTTTTTTTTATAATCTGACTTATTTCGATGACTAATGATAATAGTACGTATTAAAATTCTTGAAGCCAGCTTTTGGTTGTTTCTTATTATTCACAACAACATATTGATATAATGATAAAAAGTAGAACAAAAAATGAAAAGAACCTTTAACTTACACACACATCTTTAGCTGTCATGCGAATACCTTCGGTGTCTGCTGCGACAGCAAGAACATACAGATCCGCACCTGCGCTGTGCATAGTAGCAGGTTCTCTTTCTACAAGCATGGTTCAAAGATGTATCATTGTCGTCGTCCCAATAGCCTGTGGTGCGTTTCAATTTTTTTTTAAAATAAACGCACCAATGTCCAGTGCGTTGTGGCGGTTGATTGTACCTGGCTGCTGGTGGTTGCGACTGGCTGATCAGCGTCTTTAAGCACAACTTGCCTCTATAGAATACAATTTATATAGTCATGCATACAACTTATGTACACTTTTGTATGCAATACCAGAAGAACAGAACAAGAAGATAGACATCTGCACTGTCTCGCTTCACAATAAGAAACCACAGAAACACCACATCTATATCCCCGTCAGCACCTGTATCAGCGTGAGCATTCATACTCTGTCCAATGTCCAGTGTGTTGTGGTTGTTGATTGTACCTGGCTGCTGGTAGTTGCAACTGGCTGATCAGCGTCTTTAAGCACAACTTGCCTGTAGATAATACAATTTATATAGTCATTCGTACCACATATGTACACTTTTGTATGCCATTCAAGAAGAACAGAACGAGAAGATAGACATCTGCACTGTCTCGCTTCACAATAAGAAACCACAGAAACACCACACCTGCATCCCCGTCAGCATCTGTCTCAGCGTGAGCATTCATACTCAGTCCAAAGTCCAGTGTGTTGTGGTGGTTGATTGTACCTGGCTGCTGGTAGTTGCGACTGGCTGATCAGCGTCTTGCGACTGCTTGATCAGCGTCTTTAAGCACAACCTGCTTGTTGATAATACAATTTATATAGTCATTCGTACCACATACGTACACTTTTGTATGCAGTACCAGAAGAACAGAACAAGAAGATAGACATCTACAATGTCTCGCTTCACAATAAGAAACCACAGAAACACCACACCTGCACCCCCGTCAGCACCTGTATCTGCGTGAGCATTCATACTCTAATGACGACTTTCCTCAAGGCTGCTTAATAGCTGGTCAAGGTCTTGAATTATGGTATCAAGAGCTTGTTGTCGTAGGTTTATAGATTGACATAAGTCGATCAGGCTGTTGCCCTGGCTGACAATTTTCTGTTTAAGGTTTTCAATTTTTTATATGAAAGCTGCGCAATCCATTTTTTTCTCTCTCTCTGTTTAAACTAAAATTTATGAGTCAAAACACGTTACTATCAGACTATTAAGATGCCTGGAATATATCTATGGTTTAGGAAGCGGATACAAGCTCTGAAAACAAAACAAAACAAAAACAGGATATATCCCTTTACAATAGGATTCAGAGTTCCAAAGGTTATTTTTCTTTTTATTGGTCGGGAGGGTTGGACTTCACTGCCCCGTCATTTTGTAAGTGACAACAGCATTGGCTCAGATCAGAATGCACAAAGTGAGACAAATTTGATAAGAGTTTATACTGTGTGACGGCAATTTATATTTTTCTTCACTGGCAGTCTCGAGTCTGGTCCTAAATTTTCGGGGATGGTTGGGTGGAGTGATGGTGCTGAGTGTAACTTCCAGTGCCGTGGCGTCCTACTCATTTGGACAATAGTAGAGACCGCATGGAGGTTGGTTGGTTGGTTGTTTTGGAAGTAACCCAAATAACGAAGGTATGTAAAGTAACGAAAGCGTGTAAAGTAGCGTATTAATTGGTTGGTTGGCCCTTTGAAACATGATTTCAATCTAAATCGGGCCATCTCCGAAAGAGAGGGAGAAAGAGGAAAAAATGGTAGACGAGAGAAAAAAATGGCCAAACAAACCCCACCCGCACCAACTGCAAGCACAGTAAGCCCTACCGTACTCCTATTCAAATAAGTAGGACGCCCTGCCACTGGAAGATACACGCAGCACCATCGCACCCTCCCTCCCCGCATGGAGGTAGCAAAAACCCTGAGCTACCCTTTAAGCGCTTATAGAAGAGTCTGGTCAGACTTAAAGGATACCCAGGCTGATCTGAGTTTGCGCTGGGCGCACAACCACTTTGTTGGGCGCACAACCACGCTGGGCGCACAACCACTTTAGTGATTAACCCAATCACGGTTGATAACTTTGCTGCACTCTTTAATTGCACACGGGGGGATCGGTCGTCAGACTCTATGATGGCCCCGACCTAAAGCTATATATTTTAGTTGGTTGGGACCGGAGCCTTTTTGTCTGTTGCTTGGTCCACCTGGGCTCAACTGGTGACCTTCTTTTGCTTCAGATTTCCAGTGGGGTCGTTTGGCAGGACAGGGATCTCCACCTGTCAGACGGCCCGTTGTATCTGTTGAGTCCTTGTCTTTGCTTCTTCATGGTGTTGAAATTTGATTTATGTGTTTACCGTGATGATTCATTGACGAGTTAGAGGGTTATCATGCGAACCGAACTACCAACTAAATGTTTTGTACCACTTCAGAAACTGAGGGTGAGGTTGGGCCTGTAAAATCGATTTAAGCCCCCCAGTAATTCATTACTGACCGTTCCAAGGCGGTAGTTCTGTTGTGGTTCTCTGTTGCCTGTTTTTGGTGTCAGAGTTTCTGTGATGTTTTACCTTATGTATGTTCTTATTATTTTTGGTTCGGTTTGGGTTGCTGAGTGGCCACCTTTTGGGAACAAGCTGCTCACTCGGTTGGCCATATGTTCTCTGTATCTTGATTATTTGTAATCTTAGTTGTTTCCAACTATGGTTTGAGGGCTGGATTTGGATTTTGATTGTTTCAGTTCCTGGTCTTTGCATACTTTTTACTTCCTAGCGTCGCGGCTCATTAGTTTTAACTTGAAAACAGACAGTATATAAGTCGTCTGTCATTTTCTTAATTTCAGAAGCCGATATGAGAATAGTAAATGATCTCGACTTTGTTCCCAGTTACCACAAGAATAATAATTCCAGGATTATTATTTACTATTTAAAATGCAAAATCAAATGACTTGAGGCTAATGTTTTGTTCGAGAAAATCTGAAGTTACTGTTAAAGAATTTCAGTTTGTCATGACATTGAAAAATTGGCAGAGCATGGCAAACACTGTTGGGCATGCTCCGATACTAATTACATCATAGATTTGTTGCCATAGCAAATGACAGAATTTATATTGATGTCAAAATGATGCCATGGAAACGACATTCTGACAAGGTATTGGTATGCTAACACTCTTATGACATTATTGAGTTGAAGCATGGCCAGTGTTTCAATGACATTTCAAACTGATGTTCATCAACAGAAAGTCAGATTGTCTCAAACAAATATTCATAACTCCGTGTTTTAAAATAAAGTTATCTGAAGCTCTCATTAGAGTTACCTGATCATGATCTTGTTAAAATTGCAACGATTTCCTGCTCATTGCAGATCTTGTCCTCCTTCAAACAGGAGAATGATCAGATAGCTAATATATCGGGTGAAGATGTTGTTGATGGCAACAAAGTCGAGCTAATCGAGTCGAGCGTGCCGGAGATGATGATGGAATGGATAGTTCCAGAGGTGGCTCAACTTCGCGAAGCTGTCTTTCACGTCGTTGTCGTTTTCTGACTATTTTCGCAATGGTGATGACAAGTATGATAATACAACAGGCCCTTGCCCTACCATCATCTAAATCAGTAGGACGCTCCGGCGCTGGAAGTTACATACAGTACCATCGCACCACCCGACCGCCCCCTAACTCGAAGTTATGCAATTTTGATGGTTGAAGGCAAATTTGGTGTATTAAACGTGAAGACAAATGTATTTGTATCTTTCAGATGACCATCTCTTTTCACTCTAAAGCGTTTCACTGCAGTCACTGCTTGAGATTTCATCTCATCTAAGATTTCTTGTTCACTGCAACCCCTGAAGTCGGGGCAACGGATTACATCTCTTGAGGAATTCAGTGAACTATGAGGATAGACTGCGTGTTCTAAGGAGATTTTCTGCATGTGCTTTTTTGGAAAATTCAATTAATAGTTGATTTGATCTAGTTAATTTTTTGATACTGTTTGGTTCTCCAGCAATCCTTTGTAAAACATTTGAATGACAAATGGAGAAAGTGAAGAAATTCTGGTATTTTGATCGGAGAATTCTATGACGATGAAGCGCGGAAATGTTGGACCTGTTTGAGGTAATTTGTGATTATCCGGTTCATTATCTGAGCATTCGCGGCGCGAAATAGTGCCGTAAACCCATATCACTCACTCACTAATCTGAGCATTCAGCTTCTGACGGAGAAAGTGAGGATTGATTCGATTTTTTCCGTATGTTCAACCCCATGATTGTATTTAGAAGTTTTCATCCTCCCTGCTCCCCGACCGCCTTGGAGCCCAACAAGGGAACACTTTAACCTCACAAGGGTTAGAGATACACAGAATAGATACTCGTACAACTGAAATGCTGCACGATTAACCCGTTGAGCCGCCGCCTCCAGGAATGGGAAAGTCATAGAGTAAAGACAAATGGGCATACGGTCGGTATCAGAACGATACAAAAGACAGGAAGAGAAAGCAAAAGATCCCAGAGCTGATACGACCAGCCGATTGACTGTACCGGGTCCACAAAGCTACCCGTCTACACCGAAATCGAGGCCAAAAAGGTGTGTTGATACACCTGGAGATCCCTGGGGTGTGTCTGGACCTCCAGGATCCTTTCATCCGGCTTACGGGATGCCACCCACGGCAAACAGGTGGTACCTCCACTTAGCTGTTCGAAGAAGGGACATCAACTATCAATCGAGTGACGTCCCTCATGAGAATTGAGCCCCGGGACTACGGCAAGGCGGGAGGATTCCCGGGGAGACACAGGATCAGACAACTGCTGTTGCTTCTGCTGGTGGTACTGACACAGATGAAAGTTGTATTTTTCTTTGTTGCTTTGTTTTTCATATTTATACAGTTAAACCTGTCAAAAGCAAGCAGCCAAGGGATAGACTAGAACTTTTCAAGGCAAGTGCTTACTGAATAGATGTCAATTTACAGTCAAACTTCATATTCAAGATGACATGAACTTTCTGAGGGATGTAATCAAGAAAGTTTCATTATAATAAGAAGCAATATTGATTTCTGTTCCCTTATGCCTCCATCACCGAAATTATAACACAAGTAGTTTTCAGGTCCTGTCTTATGACATACTTCTGCATAGAGCATAATTTATATCAAATAAATCTTACAGGAACTGTTCAAACCAGCTACAGATGATAACCATCCCAAGACACAAGATCAGGCAACTGCTGTTGCTTCGGAACTGTCCAAACCAACTACAGATGATAACCACCCCAAGACACAAGATCTGACAACTGCTCTTGCTTCGGAACTGTCCAAACCAACTACAGATGATAACCACCCCAAGACACAAGATAAGACAACTGCTCTTGCTTCTGCTGTTGGTACTAACACACTTGTAAGTTGTTCTTTTCTTTTTTGCTTTGTTTTTCATATTTATACAGTTAAACCTGTCACAAGCAAGCAGCCAAGGGATAGACTAAAACTGTTCAAGGCAAATGCTTACTGAATAGATGTCAGTTTAGTCAAACTTCATATTTAAAAATATTAAAAGGTGGTCTTTAGAGACAGATTTTTGCTTCATAGAGGTGGTCTGTTTGACAGGTTTGAAGGTATAAAAAAAATAGCAGTTTCAATCACATAACTGAATAAACATGTATGTTGAAACAGCAAATCTAATATATGACAAACATTTCGGAGAAACCGCATTAAATGTCCTTGCTGCTGTAGACATACTAACATGCTAGAGAAAACTGTCGTAGAATGTGTTGTCCAGAATTATTTCTAATGTAGCAAAACACTCCCATTAATATGACTGATTAACACAAACAAACAACCAAAAACACAAAGTTTGTGATTACCAGGTTTATTAGAATATATGAACTTTTTTTTCAGGCATCTGACAGAACTGGAATATTAACAGATGTATTAACAAGTATTTGAACACTGTTTTTATTTATAATTTCTATTGCTTATAGAATTTACTTACCATAAAAAGAAAAACATACAGTGAACACTAACTATTTTTATAATTTTAATTGCTTATAGAATTTACCATAAAAAGAAAAACCTACAGTATCGACCAAAACAATCTGTCCATTTATGGAGTATACAAAGTCCTATTTTCTGAACAACAACAGAACCTAAAAACAGTCAAGCACATAAACATCGAAATTAAAGCTTACTGATCTCATACTTGATATATTTTGTCAATGTATAAACCAGCAATGTAGATAATTAAAGATATAAAATAACTTACATATGAATTCATGATTTATCTTGTGCTTTTTCAGACACAGAAATAATCAGTATAAGTGCAAGTGTCACATCAAGCATAATTATCATCTCCACCATCATCATTTGTAAACTTCATCAAACTATCATATTTGTCTTCCATATCATCACCAAGTGAAGTTTCACCACCTACAGCACTGCCTAGAGCCTCGTTATCGTCAGCTGTTTTAAAAATCAATGAGGATGAACCAGTAGCAAGAAGAACGAGATCAGCTTGTCAGCGTACGCTGAATTTCTGAAACAGCTAGAGATGCTAGGGAAGGGCTAGGTGTTTAAGGATAGTATTTGAAGATAATTCCTTTATACTTTGTTATTGCTCCTTTGTTGTGGGAGACTTATTAGAATCACCTCATTGAGGCAGTTCTAGTGAGGTGTCACAACATAGTAAGAAAAAGTATCTTGGAACTATTATTGAATACACTCCTTTATCTGGAACCCTGTTCTACAAATCATATGTGATGTCTGAACATCAGATATCAGTGCAACAGTTAAGAAGGGGTAACAGGGATAATTTAAGGATAATTTTCCATATTTCTTCATAAACAACATATTTTATGACCTGTCATTAGAACCACCTCACTGAGACAGTTCTAATGAGGGGTTACAACACGTCTTCATAGAGAAATAAGAAAAATTATCTTTTATCATCATCAGATACTCTCTCTTATCTTGAGCTCTGTGATGTTCAAAAAATTAATATGATAGAGTCTGAAGGCAAGAAAAAAAACTTATTAGTTTGTCAGCATACCCTGAATTTCTAAAACAAAGATACTGCTGTTTAACATACATTATATCAGTGCTGCAGATAAGAAGAGTATTCGAAGATAATTCCTTTATACTTTTTCTTATTGCTCCTGTGTTGTGGCAGTCTTACTAGAATCGCCTCATTGAGGTAGTTCTAATGAGATGTCATAACATAATATGAAAATGTATCTTGGAATTAATATTGAATACACTCCTATATCTCGAACCCTGTCATACAATTCTTATGCAATATTTGACCATCAGATAAATTTGACGGAGTTTATAGCCATTGCTTAAGGTGTATGGATACACCACCATGATTTTCCACCACTTCTACTAAGGGCAACAAACTTTGTGACTTCCTGCTTGCTTTCCTGGGTAATACAGCCCTTTCAAAATAGGGTCCACTCTTATAAGAACGAAATTGCTCCTAGGGGAGCAAATTCTTTTTTAAAAAGAGTTGACCCTTAATGACATGGGAGACAAAAATGAAAATAAAAGAGTTGCTTTCCCAAAAAGTGTACCCATTCACCTCAATGTTTTTTAGAAAATATATGTCCTGGTAAATATTATGAAAGAACCCTTGTTTTATTAGTGACTTTGAATTCTGTTACTATTCCTGTACTTTGAAATAAGTTTTCGAATGTTTATTCCTGTATCTTGATGAACAATCCTAACTCATTTAACCATAATGGTTGTGATAGTCCTCACCATGTAAAATGAGAATCATGCTCAACAGGCAGTTTCTGTCTTTCAGAAGTAAATTAAGGATTGAGTCTGACTATAATCCAGTCACTGCTTATATATTTTTGTCACTGTTTAATTTTCCTGCCAAATTTAATCATCATCATTCTGTGAAGCAACACCGCCATATCCATCAGGTTGTGAGGAAACATTTGCTGTAATGGTTTCTGTGTGTGAAGCCCACAGCCTGTGGAAGATGTAATAAGCAACCTCCCAAGACTGTATCTCTTCTGCAAAGTGGTCCAGTGTGGTCACTGCTTGTACATCACCAAAAGGATGGCCATGCAGCAAAAGCTTTACTGTTAATACGTTCTTCAATAGATGTAAGAAATTTGAACCCATGATCATGTTCAAAAGACAGTTTCTGGCTTCCAAGAAATATATCAAAAGGTGCGCCCGATCATACTTCATTTCTCCCTGCCTAATTTTCCAGCAGCTGTGCTGTGTACTTATTGGCTGTCCATTTAGCTTTTGCTGATAAATTTATTAATGACTCCATCTGTTGCTCCAGCCAGAGGTATAAAATTCTTTTAAAGCACGCCATTCTTTAGTGTCCAGAAGGTTAAGTTTGTGAATAAACAGAAATGACAAGAATAAATAAATGTTGGCAGCTGAATAGATTATTTTATACTCTGTGTGACTAAGGCCATGTAAAATATAATAACTGGTTATCATGACCTTTGCATGTACATTTGGTTAACATTTGGCCAGATTAACTACCTCTGACACTAAAGTGGCAATTATTTTCTCCCTATTTTATGTCTGATGAAATGGCAGTTACAATTCAGAGGATCAAATTTCAAATCTTAGAAAACTTTATAGCCTTAAAAGTTCATATGTCTAAACCCTATAAGAAAATCTGTTAAATACCTAGTCTTACAAGACCAATGTTAAAATATTGTCCTTTGCTTTTATATTATGAAATAAACCCAGTTGGCAGGTCGCTTCAAGAAAACTAATCATCACTTGACTATGAGATCTGTTTTCTGAAATGTCCTGGTAAGTGGCTTCACTTTGTCAAACAATAACAGTTGCCGCAGACCAAGGGCATTAGTCCCGATCACTACCCTTTACCAAATTAAGATTGGCCTTGTAAGACTAGGAATATAACTGACTTTCTTGTAGGGTGTAAGGTCATTTTCTTTCCTAAATATATTTACAGTTATTTTTACTTGTCACAATCCGAATATAAGGGCATTGTTTCCTATTCGAAAGGGATGACGTATTTGAGAATTTGAATGCATTTCAAAACCGTTTTTAGTGTTATACGTCTTTTAGTATTTGTACATATGACTGTTTATAGCTTTGTTTGAATTTTATGGATAGATTATGCTTTTAAAAGCGATTTATAGAGGTTATACTTCGTTTCCGAGATCTCCATAGGATCCACAGAAATGTGCAAACGGACAACAACAACAATGTACCTGGCTGCTGGTAGTTGCAACTGGCTGATCAGCGTCTTTAAGCACAACTTGCCTGTAGATAATACAATTTATATAGTCATTCGTACCACATATGTACACTTTTGTATGCCATTCAAGAAGAACAGAACGAGAAGATAGACATCTGCACTGTCTCGCTTCACAATAAGAAACCACAGAAACACCACACCTGCATCCCCGTCAGCATCTGTCTCAGCGTGAGCATTCATACTCAGTCCAAAGTCCAGTGTGTTGTGGTGGTTGATTGTACCTGGCTGCTGGTAGTTGCGACTGGCTGATCAGCGTCTTGCGACTGCTTGATCAGCGTCTTTAAGCACAACCTGCTTGTTGATAATACAATTTATATAGTCATTCGTACCACATACGTACACTTTTGTATGCAGTACCAGAAGAACAGAACAAGAAGATAGACATCTACAATGTCTCGCTTCACAATAAGAAACCACAGAAACACCACACCTGCACCCCCGTCAGCACCTGTATCTGCGTGAGCATTCATACTCTAATGACGACTTTCCTCAAGGCTGCTTAATAGCTGGTCAAGGTCTTGAATTATGGTATCAAGAGCTTGTTGTCGTAGGTTTATAGATTGACATAAGTCGATCAGGCTGTTGCCCTGGCTGACAATTTTCTGTTTAAGGTTTTCAATTTTTTATATGAAAGCTGCGCAATCCATTTTTTTCTCTCTCTCTGTTTAAACTAAAATTTATGAGTCAAAACACGTTACTATCAGACTATTAAGATGCCTGGAATATATCTATGGTTTAGGAAGCGGATACAAGCTCTGAAAACAAAACAAAACAAAAACAGGATATATCCCTTTACAATAGGAGTCAGAGTTCCAAAGGTTATTTTTCTTTTTATTGGTCGGGAGGGTTGGACTTCACTGCCCCGTCATTTTGTAAGTGACAACAGCATTGGCTCAGATCAGAATGCACAAAGTGAGACAAATTTGATAAGAGTTTATACTGTGTGACGGCAATTTATATTTTTCTTCACTGGCAGTCTCGAGTCTGGTCCTAAATTTTCGGGGATGGTTGGGTGGAGTGATGGTGCTGAGTGTAACTTCCAGTGCCGTGGCGTCCTACTCATTTGGACAATAGTAGAGACCGCATGGAGGTTGGTTGGTTGGTTGTTTTGGAAGTAACCCAAATAACGAAGGTATGTAAAGTAACGAAAGCGTGTAAAGTAGCGTATTAATTGGTTGGTTGGCCCTTTGAAACATGATTTCAATCTAAATCGGGCCATCTCCGAAAGAGAGGGAGAAAGAGGAAAAAATGGTAGACGAGAGAAAAAAATGGCAAAACAAACCCCACCCGCACCAACTGCAAGCACAGTAAGCCCTACCGTACTCCTATTCAAATAAGTAGGACGCCCTGCCACTGGAAGATACACGCAGCACCATCGCACCCTCCCTCCCCGCATGGAGGTAGCAAAAACCCTGAGCTACCCTTTAAGCGCTTATAGAAGAGTCTGGTCAGACTTAAAGGATACCCAGGCTGATCTGAGTTTGCGCTGGGCGCACAACCACTTTGTTGGGCGCACAACCACGCTGGGCGCACAACCACTTTAGTGATTAACCCAATCACGGTTGATAACTTTGCTGCACTCTTTAATTGCACACCGGGGGATCGGTCGTCAGACTCTATGATGGCCCCGACCTAAAGCTATATATTTTAGTTGGTTGGGACCGGAGCCTTTTTGTCTGTTGCTTGGTCCACCGGGGCTCAACTGGTGACCTTCTTTTGCTTCAGATTTCCAGTGGGGTCGTTTGGCAGGACAGGGATCTCCACCTGTCAGACGGCCCGTTGTATCTGTTGAGTCCTTGTCTTTGCTTCTTCATGGTGTTGAAATTTGATTTATGTGTTTACCGTGATGATTCATTGACGAGTTAGAGGGTTATCATGCGAACCGAACTACCAACTAAATGTTTTGTACCACTTCAGAAACTGAGGGTGAGGTTGGGCCTGTAAAATCGATTTAAGCCCCCCAGTAATTCATTACTGACCGTTCCAAGGCGGTAGTTCTGTTGTGGTTCTCTGTTGCCTGTTTTTGGTGTCAGAGTTTCTGTGATGTTTTACCTTATGTATGTTCTTATTATTTTTGGTTCGGTTTGGGTTGCTGAGTGGCCACCTTTTGGGAACAAGCTGCTCACTCGGTTGGCCATATGTTCTCTGTATCTTGATTATTTGTAATCTTAGTTGTTTCCAACTATGGTTTGAGGGCTGGATTTGGATTTTGATTGTTTCAGTTCCTGGTCTTTGCATACTTTTTACTTCCTAGCGTCGCGGCTCATTAGTTTTAACTTGAAAACAGACAGTATATAAGTCGTCTGTCATTTTCTTAATTTCAGAAGCCGATATGAGAATAGTAAATGATCTCGACTTTGTTCCCAGTTACCACAAGAATAATAATTCCAGGATTATTATTTACTATTTAAAATGCAAAATCAAATGACTTGAGGCTAATAATTTGTTCGAGAAAATCTGAAGTTACTGTTAAAGAATTTCAGTTTGTCATGACATTGAAAAATTGGCAGAGCATGGCAAACACTGTTGGGCATGCTCCGATACTAATTACATCATAGATTTGTTGCCATAGCAAATGACAGAATTTATATTGATGTCAAAATGATGCCATGGAAACGACATTCTGACAAGGTATTGGTATGCTAACACTCTTATGACATTATTGAGTTGAAGCATGGCCAGTGTTTCAATGACATTTCAAACTGATGTTCATCAACAGAAAGTCAGATTGTCTCAAACAAATATTCATAACTCCGTGTTTTAAAATAAAGTTATCTGAAGCTCTCATTAGAGTTACCTGATCATGATCTTGTTAAAATTGCAACGATTTCCTGCTCATTGCAGATCTTGTCCTCCTTCAAACAGGAGAATGATCAGATAGCTAATATATCGGGTGAAGATGTTGTTGATGGCAACAAAGTCGAGCTAATCGAGTCGAGCGTGCCGGAGATGATGATGGAATGGATAGTTCCAGAGGTGGCTCAACTTCGCGAAGCTGTCTTTCACGTCGTTGTCGTTTTCTGACTATTTTCGCAATGGTGATGACAAGTATGATAATACAACAGGCCCTTGCCCTACCATCATCTAAATCAGTAGGACGCTCCGGCGCTGGAAGTTACATACAGCACCATCGCACCACCCGACCGCCCCCTAACTCGAAGTTATGCAATTTTGATGGTTGAAGGCAAATTTGGTGTATTAAACGTGAAGACAAATGTATTTGTATCTTTCAGATGACCATCTCTTTTCACTCTAAAGCGTTTCACTGCAGTCACTGCTTGAGATTTCATCTCATCTAAGATTTCTTGTTCACTGCAACCCCTGAAGTCGGGGCAACGGATTACATCTCTTGAGGAATTCAGTGAACTATGAGGATAGATTGCGTGTTCTAAGGAGATTTTCTGCATGTGCTTTTTTGGAAAATTCAATTAATAGTTGATTTGATCTAGTTAATTTTTTGATACTTTTTGGTTCTCCAGCAATCCTTTGTAAAACATTTGAATGACAAATGGAGAAAGTGAAGAAATTCTGGTATTTTGATCGGAGAATTCTATGACGATGAAGCGCGGAAATGTTGGACCTGTTTGAGGTAATTTGTGATTATCCGGTTCATTATCTGAGCATTCGCGGCGCGAAATAGTGCCGTAAACCCATATCACTCACTCACTAATCTGAGCATTCAGCTTCTGACGGAGAAAGTGAGGATTGATTCGATTTTTTCCGTATGTTCAACCCCATGATTGTATTTAGAAGTTTTCATCCTCCGTGCTCCCCGACCGCCTTGGAGCCCAACAAGGGAACACTTTAACCTCACAAGGGTTAGAGATACACAGAATAGATACTCGTACAACTGAAATGCTGCACGATTAACCCGTTGAGCCGCCGCCTCCAGGAATGGGAAAGTCATAGAGTAAAGACAAATGGGCAAACGGTCGGTATCAGAACGATACAAAAGACAGGAAGAGAAAGCAAAAGATCCCAGAGCTGGTACGACCAGCCGATTGACTGTACCGGGTCCACAAAGCTACCCGTCTACACCGAAATCGAGGCCAAAAAGGTGTGTTGATACACCTGGAGATCCCTGGGGTGTGTCTGGACCTCCAGGATCCTTTCATCCGGCTTACGGGATGCCACCCACGGCAAACAGGTGGTACCTCCACTTAGCTCTTCGAAGAAGGGACATCAACTATCAATCGAGTGACGTCCCTCATGAGAATTGAGCCCCGGGACTACGGCAAGGCGGGAGGATTCCCGGGGAGACACAGGATCAGACAACTGCTGTTGCTTCTGCTGGTGGTACTGACACAGATGAAAGTTGTATTTTTCTTTGTTGCTTTGTTTTTCATATTTATACAGTTAAACCTGTCAAAAGCAAGCAGCCAAGGGATAGACTAGAACTTTTCAAGGCAAGTGCTTACTGAATAGATGTCAATTTACAGTCAAACTTCATATTCAAGATGACATGAACTTTTTGAGGGATGTAATCAAGAAAGTTTCATTATAATAAGAAGCAATATTGATTTCTGTTCTCTTATGCCTCCACGACCGAAATTATAACACAAGTAGTTTTCAGGTCCTGTCTTATGACATACTTCTGCATAGAGCATAATTTATATCAAATAAATCTTACAGGAACTGTTCAAACCAGCTACAGATGATAACCATCCCAAGACACAAGATCAGGCAACTGCTGTTGCTTCGGAACTGTCCAAACCAACTACAGATGATAACCACCCCAAGACACAAGATCTGACAACTGCCCTTGCTTCGGAACTGTCCAAACCAACTACAGATGATAACCACCCCAAGACACAAGATAAGACAACTGCTCTTGCTTCTGCTGTTGGTACTAACACACTTGTAAGTTGTTCTTTTCTTTTTTTTTGCTTTGTTTTTCATATTTATACAGTTAAACCTGTCACAAGCAAGCAGCCAAGGGATAGACTAAAACTGTTCAAGGCAAATGCTTACTGAATAGATGTCAGTTTAGTCAAACTTCATATTTAAAAATATTAAAAGGTGGTCTTTAGAGACAGATTTTTGCTTCATAGAGGTGGTCTGTTTGACAGGTTTGAAGGTATAAAAAAAATAGCAGTTTCAATCACATAACTGAATAAACATGTATGTTGAAACAGCAAATCTAATATATGACAAACATTTCGGAGAAACCGCATTAAATGTCCTTGCTGCTGTAGACATACTAACATGCTAGAGAAAACTGTCGTAGAATGTGTTGTCCAGAATTATTTCTAATGTAGCAAAACACTCCCATTAATATGACTGATTAACACAAACAAACAACCAAAAACACAAAGTTTGTGATTACCAGGTTTATTAGAATATATGAACTTTTTTTTCAGGCATCTGACAGAACTGGAATATTAACAGATGTATTAACAAGTATTTGAACACTGTTTTTATTTATAATTTCTATTGCTTATAGAATTTACTTACCATAAAAAGAAAAACATACAGTGAACACTAACTATTTTTATAATTTTAATTGCTTATAGAATTTACCATAAAAAGAAAAACCTACAGTATCGACCAAAACAATCTGTCCATTTATGGAGTATACAAAGTCCTATTTTCTGAACAACAACAGAACCTAAAAACAGTCAAGCACATAAACATCGAAATTAAAGCTTACTGATCTCATACTTGATATATTTTGTCAATGTATAAACCAGCAATGTAGATAATTAAAGATATAAAATAACTTACATATGAATTCATGATTTATCTTGTGCTTTTTCAGACACAGAAATAATCAGTATAAGTGCAAGTGTCACATCAAGCATAATTATCATCTCCACCATCATCATTTGTAAACTTCATCAAACTATCATATTTGTCTTCCATATCATCACCAAGTGAAGTTTCACCACCTACAGCACTGCCTAGAGCCTCGTTATCGTCAGCTGTTTTAAAAATCAATGAGGATGAACCAGTAGCAAGAAGAACGAGATCAGCTTGTCAGCGTACGCTGAATTTCTGAAACAGCTAGAGATGCTAGGGAAGGGCTAGGTGTTTAAGGATAGTATTTGAAGATAATTCCTTTATACTTTGTTATTGCTCCTTTGTTGTGGGAGACTTATTAGAATCACCTCATTGAGGCAGTTCTAGTGAGGTGTCACAACATAGTAAGAAAAAGTATCTTGGAATTATTATTGAATACACTCCTTTATCTGGAACCCTGTTCTACAAATCATATGTGATGTCTGAACATCAGATATCAGTGCAACAGTTAAGAAGGGGTAACAGGGATAATTTAAGGATAATTTTCCATATTTCTTCATAAACAACATATGTTATGACCTGTCATTAGAACCACCTCACTGAGACAGTTCTAATGAGGGGTTACAACACGTCTTCATAGAGAAATAAGAAAAATTATCTTTTATCATCATCAGATACTCTCTCTTATCTTGAGCTCTGTGATGTTCAAAAAATTAATATGATAGAGTCTGAAGGCAAGAAAAAAAACTTATTAGTTTGTCAGCATACCCTGAATTTCTAAAACAAAGATACTGCTGTTTAACATACATTATATCAGTGCTGCAGATAAGAAGAGTATTCGAAGATAATTCCTTTATACTTTTTCTTATTGCTCCTGTGTTGTGGCAGTCTTACTAGAATCGCCTCATTGAGGTAGTTCTAATGAGATGTCATAACATAATATGAAAATGTATCTTGGAATTAATATTGAATACACTCCTATATCTCGAACCCTGTCATACAATTCTTATGCAATATTTGACCATCAGATAAATTTGACGGAGTTTATAGCCATTGCTTAAGGTGTATGGATACACCACCATGATTTTCCACCACTTCTACTAAGGGCAACAAACTTTGTGACTTCCTGCTTGCTTTCCTGGGTAATACAGCCCTTTCAAAATAGGGTCCACTCTTATAAGAATGAAATTGCTCCTAGGGGAGCAAATTCTTTTTTAAAAAGAGTTGACCCTTAATGACATGGGAGACAAAAATGAAAATAAAAGAGTTGCTTTCCCAAAAAGTGTACCCATTCACCTCAATGTTTTTTAGAAAATATATGTCCTTGTAAATATTATGAAAGAACCCTTGTTTTATTAGTGACTTTGAATTCTGTTACTATTCCTGTACTTTGAAATAAGTTTTCGAATGTTTATTCCTGTATCTTGATGAACAATCCTAACTCATTTAACCATAATGGTTGTGATAGTCCTCACCATGTAAAATGAGAATCATGCTCAACAGGCAGTTTCTGTCTTTCAGAAGTAAATTAAGGATTGAGTCTGACTATAATCCAGTCACTGCTTATATATTTTTGTCACTGTTTAATTTTCCTGCCAAATTTAATCATCATCATTCTGTGAAGCAACACCGCCATATCCATCAGGTTGTGAGGAAACATTTGCTGTAATGGTTTCTGTGTGTGAAGCCCACAGCCTGTGGAAGATGTAATAAGCAACCTCCCAAGACTGTATCTCTTCTGCAAAGTGGTCCAGTGTGGTCACTGCTTGTACATCACCAAAAGGATGGCCATGCAGCAAAAGCTTTACTGTTAATACGTTCTTCAATAGATGTAAGAAATTTGAACCCATGATCATGTTCAAAAGACAGTTTCTGGCTTCCAAGAAATATATCAAAAGGTGCGCCCGATCATACTTCATTTCTCCCTGCCTAATTTTCCAGCAGCTGTGCTGTGTACTTATTGGCTGTCCATTTAGCTTTTGCTGATAAATTTATTAATGACTCCATCTGTTGCTCCAGCCAGAGGTATGAAATTCTTTTAAAGCACGCCATTCTTTAGTGTCCAGAAGGTTAAGTTTGTGAATAAACAGAAATGACAAGAATAAATAAATGTTGGCAGCTGAATAGATTATTTTATACTCTGTGTGACTAAGGCCATGTAAAATATAATAACTGGTTATCATGACCTTTGCATGTACATTTGGTTAACATTTGGCCAGATTAACTACCTCTGACACTAAAGTGGCAATTATTTTCTCCCTATTTTATGTCTGATGAAATGGCAGTTACAATTCAGAGGATCAAATTTCAAATCTTCTCAGAAAACTTTATAGCCTTAAAAGTTCATATGTCTAAACCCTATAAGAAAATCTGTTAAATACCTAGTCTTACAAGACCAATGTTAAAATATTGTCCTTTGCTTTTATATTATGAAATAAACCCAGTTGGCAGGTCGCTTCAAGAAAACTAATCATCACTTGACTATGAGATCTGTTTTCTGAAATGTCCTGGTAAGTGGCTTCACTTTGTCAAACAATAACAGTTGCCGCAGACCAAGGGCATTAGTCCCGATCACTACCCTTTACCAAATTAAGATTGGCCTTGTAAGACTAGGAATATAACTGACTTTCTTGTAGGGTGTAAGGTCATTTTCTTTCCTAAATATATTTACAGTTATTTTTACTTGTCACAATCCGAATATAAGGGCATTGTTTCCTATTCGAAAGGGATGACGTATTTGAGAATTTGAATGCATTTCAAAACCGTTTTTAGTGTTATACGTCTTTTAGTATTTGTACATATGACTGTTTATAGCTTTGTTTGAATTTTATGGATAGATTATGCTTTTAAAAGCGATTTATAGAGGTTATACTTCGTTTCCGAGATCTCCATAGGATCCACAGAAATGTGCAAACGGACAACAACAACAATGGCGGACTTGTTTCGTGTGTTGGTGGTTTTCATATTATTTTAGTGTGAAAATCTCGGTTGCCGACTTAGATGTCATAAAAAACTAAAAGTGACATGGAAGTGTGATGGAAATCACGTTAATAGCCTGATCTACAACCATCCAATTTCAACCAGTGTTAGACGAATAGACTTCAGCATTTTAAATGCACCTGTCAACTTGAATACTTTGCCTAATGTAAACAGAGTAAAAGTGGAGAAGTTTCTGGGCAATCACCCAATATGCTATTATGTTCAGTCAAACCGGACGGTTATAATTCATAATCAAGTCTGTGTAAGTTATCTTATCTTGTTCTGAATTCAGCTGGTCCAAATATATTCACTTACCTTCAAGTTGATAACAGTTACAGATAAACTAAGTACCAGAGTTACTTGATATGCTTTTTACGGTCCCATCCAGAATATTTCATGAATATTAAGTGGGGTAATCACGGTAGGGAAGCCCATGTGCTGAGAGAAAGCCCTCTGTCCTTCCACAAACAGACTGAGCTTTCTTGCACATGATGTGAACTAGACTCGAATACACAGAATGGAAAGGGCATGACCTCTAGGCATCTGATCTAGACCTTGTGCCACACGGTTCTTTGCGACTGGGGGGCTAGTCTCCACGAATGTTTCCATGATATGCCATCAACCGGCTGTTCCGATTCTACCCTCACATAAAAATGTTTAGATACTTTTATGCATGTATTGAACTGGACATTGAGGCTTGATATCACATTCCATAAAACCAGTGTGATTATATAAACACAGGACTAAGACCGTAATTACATGATGATATTGAGACAAAAAAATATGCACGTTTTGAACTGGACATTGAGGCTTGATATCACATTCCATAAAACCAGATGATTTTATAAACACAGGACTAAGACCGTAATTACATGATGATATTGAGACAGAAAAACAAACTTGTCTGGCAATACAGAAACCTCTTTCATAAAATGAAATGACCGGTCGTGTGGCTTTTATTTTGAATCATTGCTGTGCTATGTACTTCAGAGCTGATAATGCTAAAGCTTGCTTGTGAAATCACCTGGTGAACACTATAAATTAGCGCTATATATTCATTTTCAGGAACCTAGTACAACAGAAATAGCAAACCCCAAGACACAAGCTCAGACAACTGCTGTTGTCGCGAAGCGAGCACACTAAATGAACTTTTGTATACTTGTTTACTCATGTAATTGTTGTTCTCCGCCATATTAGTTCGATATTCACGTGCATTTGATCCAGCTCCGACGGAGTTGCATCAAATGCACGCGTCTTACATGAAAATGGTGAATCATGGCGTTATCAACGGGTATAAATACAGCAGATTTTGAGGTTTAATTGGTGGAAATAAAAAGCATAAAAGGTGAATCTTATGTGATTAAAATTATAAAAAGGAAAATTTGTGTTTGTCAATTGGAATTAAAAACAATTTCGTTGTGGGCAGAAAAACGGGGCTCTCTGCCACAGCTGTTGCTTCGGAACTGTCCAATGGATTGATTGATTGATATTTTGCTTAACGTCCACGGTAACAGCTATGGTCATGTCGGGACGGTCAGTTAACCTAACCACACTATTCCTGAGCAGACCTCCTAAGCGGTTAACCAGTACTAAGTGCACATACTTTCGCCAGTAACTGACAATTGCCCTTCTTGAATCGGCGGAAGGAGAAACGAAAGTATGTGGCCAGACCGGGTTTCGAACCCAGGACCCCTGACTTATGAGTCAGGTGCTCTACCGATTGCGCTACGTCGCCCGGCTAGGAACTGTCCAAACCACGGATGATAACCACCCCAAGACACAAGCTCAGACAACTGCCGTTGCTTCGGCTGTTGGTACGGACACAGTTGTAAGTTGTTCTTTTCTTTGTTGCTTTGTTTTTCATATTTATATCAGTTAAACCTGTCACAAGCAGCCAAGGGATATACTAAAACTTCCAGGCAAGTGCTTACTGAATTTACAGACACAGAAATAATCAGTATAAGTGCAAGTGTCCCATCAAGCATAATTATCATCTCCATCATCATCATTTGTAAACTTCATCAAAGACGGACTCGTAGACATGAACCAGAAATGCTGGAACTATCATATTTGTCTTCCATATCATTAAGTGAAGTTTCCCCCCTACAGCACTGCCTAGAGCCTCGTTATCGTCAGCTGTTTTAAAAATCAACGAGGATGTACCAGTAGCAAGAAGAACGAGATTAGCCTGTCAGCGTACGCTGGATTTCTGAAACAGCTATATATGCTAGGGAAGGGCTAAGTGTTTAAGGATAGTATTTGAAGATAATTCCTTTATACTGTTTCTTATTGCTCCTATGATGTGGGAGACTTATTAGAATCACCTCATTGAGGCAGTTCTAGTGTGATGTCACAACATAGTAAGAAAAAGTATCTTGGAATTATTATTGATTTGATTGATTGATTTGATGCTTAACGTCCACGATAAACAGCTAAGGTCGTATCGGGACGGTCAGTTAACCTAACCACACTATTCCTGGGCAGGTTTCCAACTATGGTTTGAGGGCTGGATTTGGATTTTGATTGTTTCAGTTCCTGGTCTTTGCATACTGTTTACTTTTAGACCTCCTAAACGGTTAACCAGTACTTAGTGCACATACTTTCGCCAGTAACTGACAACTGCCCTTCTTGAATACACTCCTTTATCTGGAACCCTGTTCTACAAATCATATGTGATGTCTGAACATCAGATATCAGTGCAACAGTTAAGAAGGGGTAACAGGGATAATTTAAGGATAATTTTCCATATTTCTCCATAAACAACATATTTTACGACCCGTCATTAAAACCGCCTCACTGAGACAGTTCTAATGAGGGGTTACAACAAATGTTTTCATTGAGAAATAAGAAAAATTATCTTTAATTATCTTCAGATACTCTCTCTTATCTGGAGCTCTGAGATATTCAAAAAATTAATATGATAGAGTCTGAAGGCAAGAAAAAACCATATTAGTTTGTCAGCATACCCTGAATTTCTAAAACAAATATACTGCTGTTTAACATACATTATATCAGTGCTGCAGATAAGAAGAGTATTTGAAGATAATTCCTTTATACTTTTTCTTATTGCTCCTATGTTGTGGCAGACTTACTAGAATCACCTCATTGAGGTAGTTCTAATGAGATGTCATAACATAGAAAGAAAATGTATCTTGGAATTAAAATTGAATACACTACTATATCTCGAGCCCTGTCATACAATTCTTATGCAATATTTGACCATCAGATAAATTTGATGGAGTTTAATGGAGTTTATAGCCATTGCTTAAGGTGAATGGATACACCACCATGATTTCCCACTACTTCTACTAAGGGCAACAACTTTTGTGACTTCCTGCTTGCTTTCCTGGGTAATACAGCCCTTTCAAAATAGGGTCGACTCTTATAAGAACGAAATTGCTCCTAGGGGAGCAAATTCTTTTTTAACAGAGATACTGGTGATTAACACACACTATATCAGTGCTGCAGATAAGGAGAGTATTTGGGGATAATTCCTTTATACTTTTTCTTATTGCTCCTATGTTGTGGCAGACTTACTAGAATCACCTCATTGAGGTAGTTCTAATGAGATGTCATAACATAGTAAGAAAATGTATCTTGGAATTAATATTGAATACACTCCTATATCTCGATCCCTGTCATACAATTCTTATGCAATATTTGACCATCAGATAAATTTGATGAAGTTTATAGCCATTGCTTAAGGTGTATGGATACACCACCATGGATACACCACCATGGTTTCCCACAATAGCCATTGCTTAAGGTGTATGGATACACCACCATGATTTCCCACCACTTCTACTAAGGCTACAACGTTTGTGACTTCCTGCTTGCTTTCCTGGGTAATGCAGGCCTTTCTAAATAGGGTCCACTCTTAAAAGAACTAAATAGCTCCTAGGGGAGCAAATTCTTTTATAAAAAGAGTTGACCCTAAATGACAAAAATGAAAATAAAAGAGTTGCTCTCCCAGAAAGTGTACGCATTCACCTCAATATTTTGTTTTCAGAAAATTTATATCCTTGTAAATATTATGAAAGAACCCTTGTTTTAGTTACTTTGAATTCTGTTACTGTTCCTGTACTTTGAAATAAGTTTTTGAATGTTTATTCCTGTTTCTTTGATGAACAATCCTAACTCATTAAACCATAATGGTTGTGATAGTCCTCACCATGTAAAATAATAATCATGCTCAACAGGCAGTTTCTGTCTTTCAAAAGTAAATTAAGGATTGAGTCTGACTATAATCCAGTCACTGCTTATATATTTTTGTCACTGTTTAATTTTCCTGTCCAATTTAATTATCATCATTCTGTGAAGCAACACCACCATCTCCATCAGGTTGTGAGGAAACATTTGCTGTAATGGCTTCTGTGTGTGAAGCCCACAGCTTGTGCAACCTCCCAAGACTGTATCTCTTCTGCAACGTGGTCCAGTGTGGTCACTGCTTGTACATCACCAAAAGGGTGGCCATGCAGCAAAAGTTCTTCAATACATATAAGAAATTTGCACCCATGATCATGTTCAAAAGACAGTTTCTGGCTTCCAATAAATATATCAAAAGGTGCGCCCAATCATACTCCATTTCTCCATGCCTAATTGTCCAGCAGCTGTGCTGTGTACTTATTGGCTGTCCATTTAAGCAACCTATACAGTTTGCTTTTGCTGATAACTTTATTAATGACTCTATCTGTTGCTCCAGCCAGAGATATTAAATTCCTTTAAAGCACGCATCAGCCATTCTTTAATGTCCAGAAGGTTAAGTTTGTGAATAAACAGAGATGACAAGAAGACATAAATGTTGGCAGCTGAATAGATTATTTTATACTCTGTGTGGCTAAGGCCATGTAAAATTTAATAACTGGTTATCATGACCTTTGCATGTACATTTGGTTAACATTTGGCAATATTAACTACCTCTGACACTAAAGAGGCAATTATTTTCTCCCTATTTTATGTCTGATGAAATGGCAGTTACAGTGCAGAGGATCAGATTTCAAATCTACTCAGAAAACTTTATAGCCTTAAAAGCTCATATGTCTAAACCCTATAAGAAAATCTGTTATATACCTAGTCTTACAAGACCAATGTTAAAATATTGTCCTTTGCTTTTATATTTTGAAATAAAGCCAGTTAGCAGGTAACTTCAAGAATACTAATCATCACTTGACTATGAGATCTGTTTTCGTAAATGTCCTGGTAAGTGGCTTCACTTTGTGAAACAATAACAGTTGCCGCTGACAAAGGAGATGATTGTATAAGTTTTGATGCTTGTTATCAAATCCTGTTCACCATTTTGTACTCTGTAAATGTTATGCATGTAATTTACGTGAAATAAATATTGTTTAAACCAAATTTCTCGTATCTGAAACATTTCTGAGCAAAAGTGTAAAACATTCCATCTTGTACATAAAAACTGGAATGAGAGACAATGCAAGTCATAAACAGATAAACACAGCTTGACATCAGACTATAAAACTGAAAAAGTTGTTTTAAAATGAACTGACATATCCTTTTCCCCACTAAATTCCTATAATAGAGTGATCGATCTTTGAATTTTAAAAAAGATCCATTGACTTGATCTGAGGTATTTTAAAGAGGCAGCATGCATTGCAGATCTTGTTCAGAATCAGAGAAACTGTCTAGGTCAGCAGAAATAAAAAAATACTCTGAGACATACATGCATACAGGTAAATAAACCATTTCAAGATTAAAATTAGCATGTTTCTCAGGTTGATATCAAATAGAAGTGTGTATCATTTGACCAGACTTGTAGCATAAATGCATGTGCAGAGAACTTGCTAAGGAGGAGTACTTGATAATAATTGCTGATAATTTCCTTCTTTCTCTATAAAGGTGTATGTTGTGGATATCTTGGTGAGGTGAATCCAAGAAGTCCCCGTAACATGTTTTCATGGAGAACTGGAATATATTAGCCTTAAATTATCAAAACATCTCCTTAAGAAGTCCTGCAAAATGTTTTGGTTACTGTATATATTGACTTGTTAGATTTTAGTAGCATAGTTCTTATACCTTTGACAATCACATGATGGGTGCTAAGGTGTATTATAGAATATAACTTAAATGACTGGAAGTGTGTTACACTTGACAAGTATAAGTGCAGAGACTTGTTCAATTATCATCAGCACATGTCCTTAAGAAATGTTCTGGTTGCTGTATATGTTGATTTGTTAGTTCTAATACTTCCTGCCAATGCCATATGCTAAGATATTTGATTCATGATTTAAAAACCAATTTTGACACAATGCTACCTCGGTGCCTTTGATATTATCACACATGATTTTTGCATGTTGTACTTTATGAGAATAGCCGCATTGCTACCTCGGTGCCTTTGATGTTATCACACGTGATTTTTGCATGTTGTACTTATGAGAATAGCATATCACTAACATTCGCAACTCTTAACCAAGTTTCATTCTAAAGCTTCAGGTTGTACTGAAGTTTTGAGACAAAAACCTTTCTTAGATTTACATTCCATATCTACTTGGTTAATATGAGATGTGAACAAATGATATTTTTTTTCCTTTACACTAGTCCTGTTCTAATCATAAAATTATGATATTTTTTAACAAATAATGCTGATTTGTTAGTTCTAATACTTCCTGCCAGTGTCATGATGAGTGCTAAGATATTTGATTCATGATTTAAAATCCAATGTTCACATTGCTAGCTTGGTGCCTTTGATAGTATCAAACATGATTTTTGCATGTTGTGCTTTATGAGAACTGCATATCATTAGGATTCACAACTTTTAACCAGTTGTACTGAAGTTTGGAGACAAAAACTTTCTTAGATTTACATTTCATATCTACGGGTTAAGATGAGATGTGAACAAATGATAATTTTTAGTTTTACTCTAGTCCTTTTCTAATCATAATATTGTGATAATTTTTTTTAACAAATAAATAAGGATACAGTTTATAATAATAGTTGTCAATGTCCATAATCAACCTGTGCTCTTATGACTGCTTACAGTACCAATCAAACACCAACAAAAGGATACATAGAACTGGGAGATGTGAGATTTTACTCACTGGAGAAAATGCATTGCTTAACAGAAGTGATCTTTAAGAACTGTTTCTAATGTCTTTTGAAGATGTGAAAAATTAAGGTGTGCCATAGAACCAGTCATAAGCATCTTGCCCATAGACTACTGATCAAAGAAAGACATAATATAACCACAGAACCATAGATAAGGTCGTTACAATAAAGCATGTCATATAGTCATTCATTAGTAACAAATGATGTGGGAAAAAGCAAAATTATTACACCGTGAATTATGTAATGGGTAATTGACTACAAACTTCAAATCAAAACTTCAAAGGAAACTGAATATGATACTTATGCTAATTAGATTACTAATTAATTAAATCTACCGATCTATCCTTTTTCTGATACTACTACCGCCTTGGGACGGTCAGTGATAACTACTGGGGGTTTAAACCGGTTTTACTGGGCCCAAACCTTCACCTTCGCCCTCCGCCGCGGGGCACACAATTAGTTGGTAGCTCGGTTCGTATGGAGGTCCCCTAACTTACCAGAGAGTCATCACGGGCAACAATTAAAATCAAGAAAACGTGTTGAGACACCTGTAGATCCCTGAGGCGTCAGCAACACCACTGGAACACTGGAGCAAAAGAAGACCACCAGTTGAACCTCGGTGGGCCAAGAAACAGACAAACATCCGGCCCCAACCAAGTAATACATAGCCTTATGAAGGGGCTATCATAGAGTCTGAACCCCGACCCACCGGCGTGCAATTAACGACGACAGCAAAGTTGTCAACCGTGATTGGTTTAACCACTAAGCACGCAGACTGTCGCATTCCATCTATGTTATAGGCAATGCGTTTAAATCGCATGATACTTTTCTTAAATTGATCAGGAAATTCTGTTTTCCCTACGATTTCGCGTAGTTTATATACTAAGTCACCATAAAATTCATGTTCCGATATGCCTTGTTGCAAAAGTGACCTTAACCCTGTCTTATATTTAGAAACCAATTCAAAGTGTCTACGATAAAATTTAGAAAATTCTTTCCGAAGTTTATGATACCGATACCCCTGCTGTAAAGGCTTGGCAGCCAAACCTTTATTACGAGCATTACAATCAGCAAAATGACTAGACACCCTAGCGAAGCGAATAAATTGAGAAATGTAAACACAATAAGAAGTGGTGCGGGGAACATCACCATCCAAAAACGGAAAATTAACAATGTCGAAATCTAAATCGTCGCGTTTATCATAAATTTTAGATGAAACAAATCTGTCTAAAATTGATAAATTGCTCTTATGTCATATAATTTGAAGTCTGTCTGTAAATCCATAAATGGGGCCTCGGTATCAGAAATATTTGCTTTATTTAACTGCAATTCAGCAGGATAAATTTGACTAACCATTCCTACAAAAAAAGGATTGTCAATGTCTAAAAGGTCGTCCAAGTATCTAGACGTTGAGTTGAATGCTTCAATGACATGAGCTTGAGTATCATCAGAAAGAGACATCATAAAGCCTCTTTCATAGCAAAATAAAAACAAATCTGCTACAAGAGGAGCGCAGTTAGTACCCATTGGAAGTCCTACAATTGTCTGTGTAACTTAGTACCAAATCTGATGAAAATGTTATCTAGAAGATATACCTAAAGCATCACAAACATTTTGGCAAGACGACATTTTAAACCGTTTTTGGTCATCGGATGTAAAAAAAAAGCATGTTTATCATTACAAGCAAGATAAAGAGCACTCTCTCTCTCTCTCTCTGAAAAGTAGTCTCAACTAAATTTATTAGTTTCTTTTTAATTAAATTATGGGGCAGGCAACGTTGTATAGAGTGTAGAAAAATCGTATGTAGACAACCTAGACGCGCGATATTCTCTAGACTTCAATTATCAAGAGCCTCAGTAGAATTTTTAATCGACCAAAACAATTTTTTGCCTGACCGTTCGTAACCTTTTTAACAATACCTAATTACATGAATTTTGATAGCGGTAAGGCAAGAAGTTAATAATTTGGCAGTTTAGTAGTGGTACAAGCACTAAAATTAGCAATAAACCTGGCTTTATATGGTCGTTTATGAAGTTTAGGTAACCAGTATAACGTAAGAAGCTTGTCCTGCCGTTCCTCTACATTTACAGAAAACTTGAGGGCTATATCATTGCAGTGCCTAAAGACAACAGACTTTTCGACTTCTAAAGGCTCTTCAAAGGCCATAGCGGCTAAGTTCTTGTTTTAATGTGTTAATATAGTGTAACCGTCAAACAACGACAACTTTATTTTCAGCCTTGTCTGCTGGAACCAAAACATACTTACTACGAAACTGCTAGTACCCAACTTTAGGTGACGGAATGTTGATTTAGGTTTGGGCGGCAAAAGATTTGTGTTTTGGGAATAAAATCTAATACGTTTATCCATTACTTTAAAAATGTTCACCTTCCATTCCTTGAAGGCGTCAGGCTCAACATGTTCCCGCTTGCACCATCGATTACCAAAATCACTTAAAGAATAGGCTTTATCTTCCCTACATTTGTTTTGAAATCAATACGGTTAGGAAATCTGTATTTTTGTCCCTTCGAAATAATGTTACGAATTATTGAATCTGAAATAACTTTAAGATTCCCTGTAATGACATGGCCAGCGTAAGGATAGATAAATTTGGAGTCTTTACAATCTCATGTATCAGGGGTATTTGTGTGAACATCAAGCTCTGAGACCAGTTTATTAAAGTTAAATATAGTGTTTCTAATTGGTTTGTTATATTAATAACATATGATAGGTGGCTCGTTATTCACGAAATAATCCCGGATCGATGCAGTTACAGACCGATCCTTAAAAATACATGTAGGTCAATAAAATGAATTTTGAGAACATGTCTTTTATGTTTGATCTCAGATTTGATTAGAGGACGAAGAGCATGTTGAGTATAACATCTTGTCAGGAGTGCGGCCTCGTACAGTTGATGACCCTTATCGTAGAACTTATTAGCCTCATCATCTCAAATGCATTTAACAGAAACCGGATGAGAACATAAAAATGACAGCATAGAATGTCGAACTTGTTTTGTTTTTTAGTTTTTTCGACAAAATTTTAAGGGAAGCATTGGTTTTCTTAATAACAGTATTTTTTTTCGTTTCAATTACCATTTTTTCTTAAACCAGGACTTCTATGCTTGCGTTTTGGAATATCAAAAAGTGAAAGTACATCAAAATTAGGCATTTTCGAAATGTTATCTTCTTGATAAATGTTGTCATAAAACCCTAATGGAAATGTAGTTTGTAACAATTTTATCCATTTTAATTCAACCTCATGTCTCTTTATATTTTTGACACGCGAGGAGGAATAAGTGTCATATATTATTTTCTCTACACCGCTCTTCCGGTCTTCATGCTCCTCAACCTTCAACTTCTACATAACAGACTACCTCTTCCACCTCTACATAACAGACTACCTCCTCCACTATGTCTCCTAGGGAGGAGGCCGCAGCTGAAAGGCGCAGGGTTCACCGAGAAGCACAGCAAAGTCTTCTTGTAGCCTTGGCAGGCTGTTCTGGGGTAATAGTAAACAGAGATGAAAGAGTCTCCATCAGGGATGGCTGTATTCGCAGGTGAAAGGCACAGGATTCACCGAGAAGCATAGCAAGGTCTTGTAGACTTGGCAGACTGTTCTGAGGACATAGTAAACAGAGATGAAAGAGTCTCCATCAGGGATGGCAGTATGTATAGAGAAGTACTCAGTTGCTTGCTGCCATGGATGAATGAGGCTCCAACAGATATCCTGTTAGATTTTGAAGATGACCTCTAAATGCCTGGCCCCTACAGTGTAAACAACTTGATGTGATGATCACAAATTCTGAATTATATGTCTTGTATTTAATCTGCTTTATTATTGTAAACCAGCTGAAGATCTTTTTTTTTTCTTCATTATCAGTAATCTCCGTCCGTAGTTAATTTCCCTTGCATTCGTTCATCACGTGATTTTTCTGTCGCGTGATTGTTTTGTCAGACGACATTTGATTTGCTAATTTTCCTTAAAATATCCAGAAATTATGCATATTTTCTTTTTAACAAGGAAACAATGTGTAGTTCTGCATTATTATTGCCAATTTTAAGTAATCTTTCTGTATTTACTGTTATCTTTCTTTCCTGATTTTCTCTTCTTAGAAACGTCGGCGTCCTTTTGGCGTCCATATTGATTTTTGCAATTTGTTAGAAATTAATTTACTGGACAGTACTCATTTTTGTCCAGTCAGCGCATCCGTTTCGTAACTAAATTTTAGCTTGGCCGGTTGTCTCCGTAAAGGTTACGAGAACCACCAGAGATCCATTCCACCTGAACACACGGGATTGCATACCCTTATCCTTACATATATATTGCTTCTTACCCTGTACTATACGTTTTCATTATTCTTGTACAGAACTTGCATTTTGGCTTTTATGGAGTAAATCTGAAGTCTGAAACTTCTGAACTTAGGCTATAGATTTTATAATTGTTATTGTTTAAAGTTGAAACTCTTTAGACCCCAAACCATTCATACTCAATTGGGTATTTTCTTAGGAAATCATTTTCGTAATGCTAGCCATAATTATTCGCACATCTTGATATTCTTATAATTTTACCCATAGAAATACTGACCATTTTTTGGACTTTTTTGCCTTTGACCAGTTGTTAGTGTCAGCTACCGTACTGCTATCCATTCATTCAAGGGTACGTAAGCCTGCTTTTCTTAGTGAACACTCTTATAACGTTCTTTACTTTTATTTGTCAGTGAGCATTTGAAATATGCTCCGCTTTACTCAGTGAGCAACTTTCTTTCTAGCAGAGTTTTTAAAACTCTCACTTCTGTCTAATCTTTCTAGCTCTTTCTTTCTAGCAGAGTTTTTAAAACTCTCACTTCTGTCTAATCAAAATTAAGGCCATGTAGGAACTCTTATTACTTTTCCTACAGCTGGTAAAATTTTCCTTCAGCTGGTAAAATTCAGAAACTTCTGTTAGGAAAACGTTATAACTGTGTCGGTTTGTCGGTTGTTTTGGGTTAAACGGTCCTTTGAGACAGCATTTCAGTCTATATCGGGCCGTCTCCCAGAGAAGAAAAAAGCGGAGAAATGATAGACGAGTAAAGAAAAAGTCCAAACAACCTCCACCCGCACCTACAGCAAGCACAGTAGGCCCTTGTCCTACAATTTTCCAAATCCGTAGGACGCCCAGGCACAGGCACCGGAAGTTACACACAGCACCATCGCACCACCCGACCACCCCCATGTAACTGTGTTTTCAGCACAAACTCATCACATCTGAAGTTGCTTGTACATAATTATTAAACATTTAAAACTTAACTTTGTCTTGGTCTCAGTCCGGATCTGGCATGTCTCGGGATACGAATCCCACTATGCAATCTCGAGGGTGCTTTCAGTAAAGACTGACGGGCCCTTGGTGGATTTATATATTTTGTCCCATCGTCTGACCTGTATAAAACTAGCCATCAGAGATGGCAAATTCCCCGACCAAAGGCCCCTTGTACCTTGGTAAATATGATGCACTTCAAAACACATATAAGTAATATATTGTCATTCTTCTATGCTTCTGATTGACATTATCTGTTTAATAGATGCATAATTATCTATCACTCAGCCAAAAACAGTAAGCCAGACTGCTAAAAAGAGGTAAAATCTCAAGCAGCCACCATGTACACAATGTATAGCACATGATATTATGATACACTCAACATTTCAAAATGTGTGAATAACTGCTAAAGTACAAGCCCTACAAATCTAATTTTGAGCTCTCCAGTAAGTGAATTTGGACAAAAAATCCAAATCATTTTTTTTTTTTTTGGGGGGGGGGGGGGGTCGTACAGAGTCAGGAACATAGATAGGATATCATGGCATGATTATCAATACTCTATTGGTTATAAGGGTATTGAACTTGTTAAGCAGGGCATGGTTATACAGACGTGGAGCAGAGACACCAAACTGAAGCACAATTTTAAAAAGGGTATAACTTGGAAAGTATGAATGAGAGAGTTGTCATTTGATGTATGTAACGAATTGTCATGACCTGTTCTTAGTGGTGGGCCGATGATCGACTATAGTCGAAAGTCAGTTGGTTTGGGCTTCCAATTGCGACAATCAATTGTAAAATGACGCAATCGATTGTAATCTGTTCTGGGCCGAGATGTCTCGGCGCTTAGCGCTATGCGCCGCTCTCGCGGTTAATCGTCGTACCGTTCGGACCGCTCGGTTCTTATCAATCGAGTACACCTTTTTCACGCATTATCATGGCGGACGGAGAAGAAACCACGGTACCTATCGACCTTAAAAAAGGCGAGGAAGGCCAGGAAGCTGAAGAGATTTTCAATTATCCTGGCGCTAGACGGAAATCAAAAGTCTGGGATACGTTTGGCTTCCTGAAAGTCAAAGCAGGCCCTCCGACAAAGGAAAATCTGGACATGACCCATGCCATCTGCAAGCTATGTAGAAAATCTTATGTCAACAAAGGTAGATGCACGCAAACAGTTGTCGTTCACATCCAGTTACACAGGTTACCAAAACACTGCAGGTCATTGGCAAATGTACCTCTTGTGAAATACCAAAATGACATGACATGAAATGCCAAACTAACTATCACCTGATCATGGAAAATTATTCTCTTTACTTGCACTCTTGCACTTCACCTCAGGTTAGGTAATAAGGAAGATCTCTTCCAGTCCCAAATGGTCCATGCAAATATATGCTGAAAACATGAATGTTGTTTGAGAACATGCTAAAGGTACATGTTAAACTGTGGAGGTAAGGTAATATTAGGACTGTTATTTTTTTCCCTGTGCAGGCTTAACCTAAGTGGCTCATCACTACTCACTGTCAAAGTTACTGGTGAAAGGTGCCTGACCTGGGATTCGAGCCTGCAAACACCCAAATGCAATCTGAGACACACTACCGACTGTATTATTTGCAGGTTAGGACCACTTTTTTGGTCTAGGTCTATTGATAGTTCCCACCCAACCAAAAGTTACTTCCCTTTGAAATATATGTCAGCCATGTTGAAGGTCAAAAATCAATAGTCTATATAGGAGAAAAATAGAAAATCTTTATTTTTTACATAGTGAAACAAATTTTTCATTTCAAACCAAACATATGAATTTTGGAATACATTTATGCACAAATCACTGCAACTGTCACAGCACAAGGGTGCATAGGTTAATAGAAAAATAGGTTTATCTATTTTTTCCCTATATGTCATATTGATTTTTGACCGTTAGGATGGCTGACCTATATTTCAAAGGGAAGTAACTATTAGTTGAGTGGGAACTATCAATTGTTGTTCATTTGGTCTTAAATAGATCAATTGATCTGATCAATGCACTGAAATGTAATGAAGCTTATTTAGTCAGCCAATGAGTTTTCTAACAATTTTTGCAAAAGTTTCTATTAGTTACCACAGTGATTTGTTGGCTAATAGACTAGTCTTCCTTTCTGTATTCCAGGAAACACCACCAACTTCCAATTCCATTTGACCCATGAACATGCTGTTGATTTCGGTAATCCCACAACAGAAAACAAGCCACCCAAACAAACGAAAATAAGTCATTTCACCACAGGATCTTCAGAGGGCTTCGTTGGGAAAATTTCGAGCACCAGACAATCACAGCAGGATGACGCATTGCTCCAATTAATGGTTGGGAAAGTACTCCCCATGAGTCTAGTGGATCATCCATTGTTCAGAAACTTTGTCAATCTGTTGGATCCAAGGTAATTAATTGAACATGCTATAGTATATAAGCCATAAAAACAGTTCAATCAACATGATTTATCTTTCTAAGTGAGATACTATTTTCATGAATTAAGAACCACATATATGTAGTTTTCAATGGCCCAAAACAGTCAAAAGAAACCTATTGATAGATTCTTATAGCATCAAAAGCTGCTGTCTGAACTTTCATAACACGGTCTTCTGAAGCTCTGACATATACAAAGTTAATAAACTGTAAGATTCAGAAAATACTACTCATTACTGCCTGTCTTCGAAAACCTTAAATGGACCTAAAATCTTTTCAGGAAACATGATTAAGTTGACTGCATTTTTTCAATTGCTGTAAAAACGATACTTTTCAGATGGAAAATTGATATTTTTCTTATTTTTTTCTCATAACATAGATTGTGGGTGAGGCGGCTCTAACCACAATCTAAGTTTTTGAGCAAAAATAATGTTTACATATTTAAAAGTTGGGTGTAATGGTATACATCACACAGACTTTCCTGATGACTGTTTCCGTCGTGATAAAAATGATAATTATGGTAGTTTGCCACTTGTACTTTTCAGGTATTCTGTCCCTAGTCGACGGCAGGTTGTTAGATCTCTGGAGAAGAAGAAGGATGAAATGGCAGGGAAACTGAAATCCGATATCGAAGACACTGAAAGCATATCCATTACTCACGATGGGTGGACAAGTTTGAACACAGAGAGCTATAATACTATAACGGCGCATTACATAGATAAAGATTGGAATATGAAAACTGCTGTGCTTGAAACAAAAATAATTGGAAGAAATTGGAAGGCTCTCACACCTCTGAAAAAATTGCTGCTGCATTGAAGGAGTCTGAACAGCGCTGGTCCTTAAAGGAACCTATGGATACAACAGATAATGCAGCCAACGAGAAGAAAGCCTTTGAAATACTCGAGTGGCCCCGCTTTGGCTGCTACGGCCACAGGCTTAACTCAGTAGTTAAAAATGCCCTCTCAATTCCTGAGGTTTCGAAGATCTTGGCGAAAGGCAGAAGCCTTGTAACATTTTTTCACGCCTCATCAAGTGTCACATATGAACTTGTCAACAAACAAATGTTGCTGTTGACTGAAGATAAAGTCGGGCACAAGCTCACTATGGATGTTGCCACTCGCTGGAATTCGACATTAGCAATGCTGCAAAGACTGCGAGCAGACCCCAGCCGTTATGCCATTGGCCTATGTCACAGATGACAGTTTGTCAAAGGCAGCACTGACAAAAATTAAAAACTGTGTCAACAACTTTGATGAGCAGGCTATTGTGGAAAGAATGGTGGTTCTGCTGCAGCCATTTGAGATCGCAACCTCTATTTTATGCGCTGAGAAGACTCCCACTATGAACAAAGTCCTGCCCATAGTGGTGAAGTTGAGTCAGGCAGTGGCTGAAGACCTCAATGATCCTCCAATGATAACGGCCATGAAAAAGAAGATACGATCTCAGTTGGAGCAGAGAAGAGAAACCGAAGACATGGCGTTACTGGCTTGCGTTGTAAGCCCTTACATGAAGGACTTCGGCTTTATGCCAGATAAAATGGTCGAGGCGCACGAACTTTTAAGAAGGTCAGCTTTGGGATTGAAGGAAATGGTCGTTATTAAGAAGGAGAAAGCAGATGCAGAAATCCCGATGGATCCTATTAATTATCCCTCCTTGATAGCACTTCCAGTCCTACTCCCGGAACCAAATGCTGCAAATCACAATGTCGAGCCGGAACCGGAGTTACAGCCCCTGTGCAAGAGATTAAAGTCAGCTGACACTGACGATTGGCTTACAGACGTAGTTTGTGTTGGCGAAACAAAACAAAACATCCAAAATGTGGTGGAACAGGAAATTTAGCATTATCTTGGGTCAAATGTGAAAGCTGGGGATGAAAATCTAACCGTTCTTGAATGGTGGAAAGAAAATGAGTGTTTTTACCCTCGGATCTCAAGAATTGCTAAGAAGTATCTACTTGTCAAGCATCATCTGTATCGTCTGAAAGGGTCTTCAGTTTGGCTGGGGAACTTGTTAGCAAAAAGAGGGCTAGACTAAGTACTAGTAATATGGATTTGATGATATTTTTGATAAAGACTAGGGAAACCTATTGGTAACATGGTAATCTAAATGAAAAAGCCAGTAAAATCACTCATTTTCCAACCACTATTGAGTCACAGAAAACCTACTTTTGGTGTGTGCGAATACAAAGGCGCAGATCAGCTGCACAGTTATCAGTGTTGCTGATCAGTATCAGCTTTGTTTTCATTACATACATATATAACCAGGGGTACAAATTAGGATGGGTTTAATGGACATTTTTTCGTACTACAGAATATCAACCCATCAATAGACCCATCAAGTCAATTTTATGGGTTCAGGTCCAATTTTACTTTTTGTAGTGTATCACTACTCACTAGTCATTTGGATTCTACTACTGTCCTAGTCAAAATTGTGTTTTACTAAGGGAAACTGTTGACTGCCAGACTACAAGTCTATGATAGACAGTTAAAGACTTGAAGACTTAAGTTGTAGTCTGGCAGTCAACAGTTTTGCTGAGGTATCATCTTACTACCGTGCTAGTCAAAATTATGTTTTACTCAGGTTCAGGATGAGTCATGGAAACTGTTGGCTGTCAGACTACAAGTCTATGATAGACTGTTTAAAGACTTGAAGACTTAGTTGTAGTCTGGCAGTCAGCAGTTTCGCTGCGGTATCATTCTGTTGAGTCACTGCAGTGTCTAGTCAAAAGGTGTTTGAAATAAATCAAAGCATTCAGTTTGTATTGTAGTCTTGTTTTTTTTTAGCTCACCTGAGCACGAAGTGCTCAAGGTGAGGTATTGTGATCGGTCTTTGTCCGTCGTCCGTCGTCCGGTCGTGCGTCCGGCGTCAACTTTTGCTTTAAACAACTTCTTCTCCAAAACTGCTAGCCGGATTTCAAAATAATTTCACAAAGTGTTCCTTGGGGGACTCTCTACCAAAATTGCTCAAATGGTTCCGCTCCGCTGAACAATATGGCCGCCAGAGCTAAAAATAGAAAAACCTTTAAACGACTTCTCCTCCAGAACTGCTGGGCCGATTTTGAAATAATTTCACAGAAATGTTCCTTAGGAGACCCTCTACCAAAATTGCTCAAACGGTTCTGCTCCGCTGAACAATATGGCCGCCAGAGCTAAAAATAGAAAAACCTTTAAACAACTTCTCCTCCAAAACTGCTTGGCAGATTTTGAAATAATTTCACAGAAATGTTCCTTAGGAGACCCTCTACCAAAATTGCTCAAACGGTTCCGCTCCGCTGAACAATATGGCCGCCAGAGCTAAAAATAGAAAAACCTTTAAACGACTTCTCCTCCAAAACTGCTGGGCCGATTTTAAAATAATTTCACAGAAATGTTCTTTAGGACACCCTCTACCAAAATTGCTCAAACGGTTCCGCTCCGCTGAACAATATGGCCACCAGAGCTAAAAATAGAAAAACCTTTAAACGACTTCTCCTCCAAAACTGCTGGGCCTATTTTGAAATAATTTCACAGAAATGTTCCTTAGGAGACCCTCTACCAAAATTGCTCAAACGGTTCTGCCCCGCTGAACAAAATGGCCACCAGAGCTAAAAATAGAAAAAAGCTTTAAACATCATCGTTTCTAAAGCCAATGGCTCGATTTCAAAAAACAAGAGGTCCATGATGGACCTAAATCGCTCACCTGAGTTATGATGAAATAACATGGAAGTTCATCTAATTGATGATGGTTCAATTGGAGCAGTTTTGCACTTTCAAATCTATATTCTGACAAAGTTTCATTTAGATTGGATCAAAACTATGCCCTCTAGAGTGTACACAATGTTTTTCTAAGATCTGACCTGGTAATCTAGTTTTTGATAAGACATTTTTCAGTTTCAAACTTGGCCTACATTTCATGAAGATACACATTCTGACAAAGTTTCATGAAGATTCAATGCAAAATAAAGCCACAATTGTGTACACAAGGTTTTTCTATGATTTGACTAAGTGACCTACCGATAGTTTTTGACCCGACAATACCCAGTTCCAAACTTGGCCTAGATTTCATTAAGATAATCATTCTGACAAAGTTTCATGACTATTTAACCAAAACTGTGCCCTCTAGAGTATACACAAAGTTTTCTAAGGTTTGACCTAGTGACCTAGTTTTGATCCAACATGACCCAGTTGCACCCTTGGTCTAGATTTGTTGGAAATAAACATTTTGACAAAGTTTCATGAAGATTGGAACAAAACTGTGCCCTCTAGAGCATTCACATGATTTTTCTAAGATCTGACCTAGTGACCTAGATTTTGACCTGACATGGTCCAGTTTCAAATTTGATATAGATTTCATAAAGATAAGTATTCTGACAAAGTTTCATGAAGATTGAATCATAACTGTGCCCTCTAGAGTGTAGACATGGTTTTTCTAAGATTTGACCTAGTGACCTAGTTTTTGACCCTACATGATTCAGTTTCAATCTTGGCCTAGAATGTATACAAATAAACATTCTGACAAAGTTTCATGAAGATTGGCTCATAACTGTGCCCTCTAGAGTGTACACAAGGTTTTTCTAAGAGCTGACCTAGTGACCTAGTTTTTGACCCCACATGACTCAGTTTGAATCTTGGCCTAGATTGTATAAGGATAAAAATTCAGACAAAGTTTCATGATGATTGGATCATAATTGTGCCCTCTATAGTGTACAAAAGGTTTTTTTAAGATTTGACCTAGTGACCTAGTTTTTGACCCCACATGACCCAGTTTCACACTTGGTCTAGATTTCATTAAGATAAACATTCTGACAAAGTTTCATGATGATTAAGTCAAAACTGTGCCCGCTGTGTCATTCTATGATTTATTTCTATTTTTAGCTCTGGCGGCCATTTTGTTCAACGGAGTGGAACCAATTTAGCAATTTTGCTTCTGGGCCATGAATCAAACATTTCTGTGAAATTATTTTGAAATTGAGCCATTGGCTTCAGAGGAGATGTCGTTTAAAGGTTTTTCTATTTTTAGATTTCTATTTTTAGCTCTGGCAGCCATTTTGTTCAGCGGAGTGGAACCGTTTTAGCAATTTTTGTTCAGAGCCATGAGTCAAACATTTCTGTGAACTATTTTTGAAATCGAGCCATTGGCTTCAGAGGAGATGTCGTTTAAAGGTTTTTCTATTTTTAGCTCTGGCGGCCATTTTGTTCAGCGGAACGGAACCATTTTAGCAATTTTGGTTCAGGGCTATAAGAGAAACATTTGTGTGAAATTATTTTGAAATTGGCCTACTGGTCTAGGAGGAGATGTCGTTTGAAGAAATTGTTGACGGACGGACGGACAGACGGACGGACGGACGGACGGACAGACGGACGGACAAATATCGATCACAATAGCTCACCTTGAGCACTTCGTGCTCAGGTGAGCTAAAAATCACAGAAATGTTTTACTCATGGCTCTGACCAAAAATTGCTCAGACGGTTCCGCTCCGCTGAACAAAATGGCCGCCAGAGCTAAAAATAGAAATAAATCTTAGAATGGCACAGAGGGCACAGTTATGATCCAATCATCATGAAACTTTGTCAGAATGTTTATCTTAATAAAATCTAGACCATCTTCGAAACTGGGTCATGTGGGGTCAAAAACTAGGTCACTGGGTCCAATCTTAGAAAAACCTTGTGCACACTCTAGAGGGCACAGTTATGATCCAATCTTCATGAAACTTTGTCAGAATGTTTATTTATATAAAATCTAGGCCAAATTTGAATCTGAGTCTTGTGGGGTCAAAAACTAGGTCACTAGGTCAAGTATTAGAAAAACCTCATGCACACACTGGAGGGCACAGTTATGATCCTATCTACGTGAAACATTGTCAGAATGTTTACTTTCATGAAATTTATACCAGATTTGAAACTGGGCCATGTCAGGTCAAAAACTAGGTCACTAGGTCAGTTCTTAGAAAAACAGCGTGAACGCTTTTGATGACACAGTTTTGTTCTAATCTTCATGAGACTTTGTCAGAATGTTTGTCTCCAACGAATCTGGACCAAGGGTGCAACTTGGTCATGTTGGGTCAAAAAGTAGGTCACTAGGTTAAACCTTAGAAAAACATTGTGTAAACTCTAGAAGGCACAGTTTTGATAACTTTGCCAGAATGTTCATATCCAAGAAATCTAGACCAGGTTTGGAACTGGGTCATGTAGGGTCAAAATCTAGGTCATTAGGATAAATCTTATAAAAACCTTAGGTACACAATAAAGGGTTCATTTTCCATTTAATCTTTGTGAAACTCTGTCAGTCATATGGATGTCTCTGAGGTTAAGTTCACAGGATACTCAGGTGAGCGATCCAGGGCCATCATGGCCCTCTTGTTTATTTCTTTCATTTACAAGTACTATAAACACACAAACATTAAATTTTCAAATACAATGTCAATATGTACAGTAATTAGCCTGAAAAAGAACAAAAATAATGTAAAATAATGGGCATTTTTGAGAAGCTAAGTATATGTGATTGCATAAAAAAGTTATAGGGAATCGATTGTTGTATCGATAGCTAGTTGGTTTAACCTTTCCGATTGTTAACCGATAATCGATTGTGATTTCAAACCGATTGCCCATCACTACCTGTTCTACATATCTGTGAAGTATCATGAAAATATTTCAAAGAGTATTTAAGTCACACCTTAAACCATCAAGGGGAAATAACTCAAAAAGTAAGAAAGCAAGTTGTCATTCTAGTTCGTGACACATCGTCATGACCCGTTCTATATATCTGTTAAGTATCATGAAAATATTTCTAAGGGTATTCAAGTTATAAAGCGGACACGAAATTACTCATAAAACCATCAAGGAAAAATAACTCAAAAAGTAAGAAAGCAAGTGTTGTCATTCTTCTGTGCGACACGTCATCATGACCTGTTCTAAATACCTCTGAAGTATCATGAACATATTTCAGAAGGTATTCAAGTTATAGAGCGGACACGAAATCGAAGATGAAACTATCAAGGGAAATAACTCAAAAAGTAAAAAAGCCAGAGGTGGCATTCTTGTTTGCAACACATCGTCATGACCTGTTCTACATATCTGTAAAGTATCATGAAAATAAAAAAGGGTTTTCAATTTACAGAGCGTATACGAATCTTGCAAAAAATCACCAAAGGGGAGATAACTCAAAACGTACAATAGCAAGAGTTACCATTCTTGTACGCGACACAACGTCGACCTGTTCTACATAAGATATAGAGTGGACAAGAAAATGTCTACGGACGGACAGACGGACGGACGCCAGGCTCATCGCTATATGCCGAACCTTTCGGTCGGGGAATAAAAAACTATACGATAAAACTTTGAAATCTTAATCTTATCTTACAATCACGCCTTGGCAAATGAAGTTCAAACAGGTCTTTTGGGCAAGACAGACCTCATTGGCTCCCAAAATTTAGTCTTCTATGTCGGAACGGTTCTGAATTGACTTTGACAATAGAAATCTTTCACAAAAATATAACAATTGATTGATAGTCCAAATTCAGAAAAAGCCACAAATCCAAAAATGCATAATTTCGGAAGCTTTTTGACATCATTTCATGAAGATATGCATTGCCAAGTCATTCCAATCAAGGACGTGCCAAGAGTTATGGGAAAAGGTAATCTCATAACCAAATTCCCATCCAGATTTTCTCGGAAATTCGATATTAATCCACGGACAAGCTCACATGGTCTATGGTTAGTGCATAGAAAGTCCACTATCAATATAAACACACCGCTACAACAGACCCAAAAAATGATATTTTTTTTTTTCTAAACGCATGGTTGCAATTGGTGTGCGGTCACATCCGGTTTGAGACAAAGTCGCCGCCTTGCGAGTTATTGCAACAAACAAAGGATGATAGGCACTTTCTTGTGACCGAAAATGTTAGGGCATACAGACTGAAATCAGCTTTCGTTGATGTAAAGCTGTTTGAAGTTGCCTTTGGGTTTTTAAATGATCTTCCAAATGTATTGAAGGAAGGCAATGGCTTACTTGATTGATTGTTTTGGGTTTTAAGGTGGTGATAATCACTGATTTGGGGCGAAGTAAAAAATCTGCATAAAATGCTGAAAATATAACAGATCTCCCCAAAAATTAGCAGATGCCTTCTTTATGTTGTTTCTAACAATTCAGAATCCAAAAGTACGGGACTTGTTGACGTTAAAAAGGGTTTATATAAGAAAAGTTCAAAGGGTAATTTTGTGCGCAAAATCTAAAAAAAAAAACCATATGTACAAGGGTTGATCCAGAAGTAATGTCACTGTGTCTACTGCGCGCTTAGTCATCGTAGCATTATTATAAAAATCATATCAAGCTGCACTGTAATTCAGTTCTGATTTACAGAATAAATATATAATTAAAATCTTTTTTTCTTTCCAATTATATAAACGTTCAAAGTATGCCACGGACGCCATCGCGCCGCATGTCAGAATAACGTTAATTACATGAATATAATTTTCAAAGGCAATCACAAATCAAAATCAAAGTAATGCGACAAATCAGATGAAAATTTGATACGATGACGAAATATATTACCGCCGCCCATTGTTGAAATTTAAATATCGTCACTGCAGTTTGAAGTTTGCTAGCTAGCGCTAACGCTTGGTACTGCCATGAGTAAAAATGTTGATTTGTGAAAAAGACGCGTCAGCTGATATTTGCGGTTTTGCCTCGAATTAGAAATATCACCATTAGAGACTCTAGACCTGTTTAGTTAGACAGGTGGTGAAATAACAGTTATTATTAGGCTTGTTTAAAGCTGCAATCTGCGCGATACGCGTGCAAAGGAGTCGCTAGAGGATAGTCTGAAAGCCGGAAGACCTGTATGTGCAATGTCAGACAAAAACGTCACTCTTGTTTGGACCATATATATGAAGACCAATGTTCTGAAATTGGAATATTGTGTAAAATTCTTAAAATTGAGTTGCGGGGCCCTTCAAGCATTATTAAAGATGAGATAAACATGGGTGGAGAGACATTAGTGCTATGCTGGAACAGCGAATATGCTACTCTGGACATGACACAATATCGAAATTTCGTCTGGTGCGTCTACAACGTCATTGACGTGCGGCGCGTTTCGTTACCATGCCTTCTGTCTGGCTCGGTATCTCAGTTACTGTACACTGTATTTCTATGACATTTTCAGCCCATAATGCAAATAGATTAAGGTAATTGGATACGAAATTTTATTGGTCTCCCTTTATTCTACATGATTTTATAGCTGCAGTGACATTACTTCTGGATCAACCCTCGTATTTATTAAAAAATGTAGTAAGGTCTGAAGGTTCTTGAAAGCATTATGGAGAGCGTCCTAGCAATTATTTTCTACATTTTTAGCCGAAGGCTCACAGGTGAGTTATAGTATAGGCAGGCATCCGTCGTCTGTCCGTCAACATATTCAAACGACATCTCCTCTGAAACTACATGGCCCATTGTTACCAAATTTCATATATAGCGTCTATTGGCAGGGGGAACCAATAATACTGTTTTTATCCAAATCGCTTGAGAACTTTGGTTGCTATGGCAACTTAAAGTTTCCATTGACTTGTGTGGGAAAATTTGAAAAATTGCATTTATTGCTATGTGATTGCAGATATTTTGACAAAACTTTTACAGAAATGTTCCTTGAGTAGTCCTCTATCAACCACATGAAATTTATGTAAATTGCACAATTTGGCTGGTTGCCATGACAACCGAATAGTAAAAGTACAAAAGATATTAAAAAATCATCTCCTCAGAAACTATGCAACCCATTAAGCTCAAACTTCACAGAAAGGATCTAGGTACTACCCTCTATTAAAATACTATTTTGCTTGGCAATTGCTCCAGCGGTTTGGTTGCTATGGCAACTTAAAGTTGCCATTGACTTATAATGGGAAAAGTGAAAATTTGCATTTATTGCTATGTGATTGCAGATATTTTGACAAAACTTTTACAGAAATGTTCCTTGAGTAGTCCTATATCAACCACATGAAACTCATGAATATTGTACAATTTGGCAGGTTGCCATGGCAACTGAATAGTTAAAAATAGAAAAGATGTTGGTACTACCCTCTATAAAATACTGTTTTTCTTTGCGATTGCTCAAGCAGTGTGCTATAGTTGCCATTCACTTATAATGGGAAAATTGAAAATTTGCATTTATGGCTTTGTGACTGCAGATATTTTGACAAAACTTTTACAGAAATGTTCCTTGAGTAGTCCCCAACCAGCCGAATTAAATGTATGCAGATTGCACTATTTGGCTGATCGCTATTGCAACCGAATGGTTAAAAATAGAAAAAATATTAAAATATCATTTTTGCAGAAAATATGTGGCTGATAAAGCTCAAACTTTACAGAACGGATCTTTGCACAAGCCTCAAAAGAATTACTGTTTTTTTGTAGTAATTGCTTGAACAGCAGTTAAGTTGGTATGGCAACTTATAGTTTCCATTGAAATATAATGGGATAAATGGAAAGCTGCAATTTTTTTTTGAATTAGGCCAAATTGTACAATTTACTTTAATGTTTCTTACTCTTGAGTACTTCGGCGCGAAATAGCCCTTTTGGTGCTGATGTGCCGTAAAACATTTATCACTCACTCACTTTGTACTATTTTCGTCGGAAGGTACCGTCATGACTTTATTACCTAGCCGAGAACTGACTACTAATATGTCTACATTTAAAAGGTCTTCAAACCCTGAGATATCAATATAGTTAAAAATTTATTCACGGCAAGTCCCGCTTCTCTGCAAAGCAAGGCTGCAAAATCGTTTTGTCGTTTAGACTGCTGTACTATGTTTTTATTAAACCATTGTGGACTTTTTTCTATTTCAAAACCTGTTGCTCTATTGACAGTCCGCAGTCATATTTTGTCAGTTCCCCCCAGTCTGCGAGACTAACAACGTTGGCCGCTGCAAAAGCAACACCCACTGATCTCGCTAAACAATTGTTATCAGTGTTCTTAATTTGAATGATACTCCGTTTGTTGCGAACCGCATCTTCTGGCCCTGTCAAACAATGAATGGGTAAATATTTTCCGCCTTTTGGCAATTCCGTGGAACCTACATCGACGGAAAATCCATCAGTCATTTCAAGATCTTGGTGACTGTTTAGAACATTTTCAAATTGTTGTAAAACGTCTTCTCCCGTCATGTCGTCAATTTTTTTCAGCGGTATAAAAACAGAATTAGTGAGACTCGGGTGGGTCACAACAGCTCTAACAAGTCTGACCCCTGTAAATTGCTCGTTGCTTCAGAAATAACATCGTTTAACATATTTAACAATCCGTTGTGCATTTTAGACAGTTTCTGCCCTTCTAGACTTTCTTCAGGATGAAACTTAACTCTAAAATGTCTGTCGTTGACTCCGTTTTTGAAAGTTTTTTCTCTAATTTGTGTGAAACTGTAAGGTAGCGCACTGACATTCGTGTCATCGGATCAATGTTCAGTCTGATATGGAGTTTCATGACTTGGCCCTGCCACCGGTGACGACGGAATATGATCATTTAAAGCACTATGCGTGCCACGCGTCTCGATGGTATTTAGGTCGCAAGATTCTTCAAATTTTGCCAACGACAAACTACTGTCACTGAGTTCGATGACCGTTGACTCGTGCTGCTGCATGTGATTCTCCAAAGCGAGAAAAGAAGTAAGTTCAACACCCCGACATAAGGGACAACAAACAGAGTTTCCATTAAGTAAATCGATGGAAGCGTGTAGTTCTGTGTGCTCCTTAAATCCCTCATTATCGTTGAGAAACAGTTGTCTGCACCAGGGACATCTATATATCATCTATGAAAGGAAAAATAAAGAAATAACTTATATATTGTGTCTGCACAATTTTTACTCTGATACGAAATATCCCTGCCGGAGTTGTTTCTCAACAGTTTATTTTTTCGGTTCACCATCATAAACCTTGTCAGAACAATTTATACAATACTGTACCCGGCGAAGACTTAAATTATTATCTGATTCAAACATTGACCATGAACGCGAGATAATGGAATTTAGCGCATATGTGATCAGTGAAGCCTCACACAAGACTGTGTGAACCTTCGCTGTGCGCATGCATGCACGCACACACATGTAGTAGAGAACTAGCTCCACTAGATGGTTGCGCATGCGCATTTGAAAAAAATATAAGAGCGAAAAAAGTGTCATTATTTCGTATCACGGGTCGGGTCTAATGAAGGCTTTCCTATTTTGGGATCGAAAGACACAAAAAATGATAAAAACGCAATACAATAAAGCAGACCATTTATTACTTGACTAAATAAACAAGAAATGCAACTCATGTACAGAAACACATGATATGATAGCATACAGATAACCCTAGTTTTAATTTTGTACTATATTATATTGTGTGAGTGTCAACGAATATGGTAATTAGTGGGCGACTCGGATTGTCAGTGGAAAAAAGCATTTTCTTCAGTTCACTTGCACATCCAGCTAAGACTCAGATCAGCTTGCGCAGTCGGATCCGAGTCCTCGTTTGAAATATGAATAAGCATTAGATTCATAGCTATCAAAAAAAAGAGCAAGCAAAGACTTCTGGCTGAAAAAATGAAAGAGGACTCGGATCAGCCTCGCATCTGCGCAGTCGGATCAGAGCCTCGTTTGAAATATGAATAAGCATTAGGTTCAATAAGCATTAGGTTCATAGCTATCCAAAAAAGAGCAAAAAGACTTCTGGTGGAAAACTCAGATCAGCCTGCGCATCTTTGCAGTCGGATCAGAGTCTTTGTTTGAAATATGAATAAGCATTTGGTTCATAGCTATCCAAAAAAGAGCAAACAAAGACTTCTGGTGGGAAAAAATGAAAGAATACACGTTTTCGCTAGGCCCTAACCAAAAATATAATATTGTCCTAGATTCATATCGTACCATTACCCTAGAGTAATATCATGGGTCAAATTAGCTTCCAGTTTCTGTTCTCTTTCATCAAAATGACAGATAATAGTTAACAAGCAAACATTTCAATGATAAGTACCAACACAATAGTAAAATTATGTGACCCCTAAATTTGTTCAGTCCACTATTTCAAATGAATTCTCGCAAGACTTCAAGTTGAACTCGACGGCGTGAGAAAAAGAATTGTTAGACTTCCAGTACTCTGGGTATCAGTTGAGAGGACTGTTGTATCTGGTGAGCGAAAAGGTGTCGATGTTGAAATGGGTGACATTTCAATATCAGCGGTCGTTTCTCTATTTCTCCTTCTAGCGATGCCAATGAGCACAATGATGATAATAATGACACAGATGACAAAGACTGTGATAATGCCGGTGTCTAAAAGATAAAACATACAACATAAGGAAAATAATACATTTATGCACAGAAGTGCAAATGAACTAAAGCAGGTTATAGTTTTGTATCAATACTTGATATATAGTCAAAAGGTTTCAGATATCCTGATTCGTCTTCTTGAACTTCCGAAATACTAGAAACACTTGCATATATGTTTTCACAGTGATCAGATGCTTCAAAAGAACTGTCTGATTCCATTTCATTAGGGTCTTCTGAAATAACGGTCTCAAGTGGCACAGTGGTTTTCCTATATACAGCAGCATTTGCTTGAGATCGTTCTCCAATTATTATTTGTTTCAAATGTAGTCGATGACGCTTTCATTTGCAGTACATCGCGACAAATGCAACAACTGGTATGATGAAAACAAAGCCAAAATAATAAAAAAATTTCGCTTTTGCTTGTGTCAGATTGGAATGTCACTGAAAAGTCCGGTATGACTGTGATAATGGCGGTGTCTAAAAGATAAAACATACAACATAAGGAAAATAATATATTTATGCACTGAAGTGCAAATGAACAAAAGCAGATTATAGTTTTGTATCAATACTTGTTATATAGTCAAAAGGTTTCGGATATCCTGATTCGTCTTCTTGAACTTCCGAAATACTAGAAACACTTGCATATATGTTTTCACAGTGATCAGATGCTTCAAAAGAACTGTCTGATTCCATTACATTAGGGTCTTCTGAAATAACGGTCTCAAATGGCACAGTGGTTTTTCTCCTTCCGCTGATTCAAGAAGGGCAGTTGTCAGTTACTGGCGAAAGTATGTGCACTTAGTACTGGTTAACCGCTTAGTAGGTCTAAGCCTGCCCAGGAATAGTGTGGTTAGGTTAACTGACCGTCCCGACATGACCTTAGTTGTTTACCGTGGACGTTAAGCATCAAATCAACCGACCAACCAATCCTATATACAGCAGCATTTGCTTGAGATCGTTCTCCAATTATTATTTGTTTTAAATGTAGTCGATGACGCTTTCCTTTGCAGTACATCGCGACAAATGCAACAACTGGTATGATGAAAACAAAGCCAAAATATTAAAATGTTTCGCTTTTGCTTGTGTCAGATTGGAATGTCACTGAAAAGTCCGGTGTTATGTCTGACTGATTCGTATTATATGTGGGGAACGTGACGGTACTGATGTGCATTAAAATCATTGTGAAAAGTGTGCAATTACTTAAGTATGAAGGGGTGGTGGAAGCCTTAGCGGTGGAAGGATGCAGGGTGGTAGTACAATGTGGTTGGTACAAGACTGACTGAAGGGGCGGACACTGACAATGAGATTCGGTCGGCGACTGTCGTAGCTGCTTCGGCAGACACAGACGATGTGATATGGTCGATATGGTCGGCTTCAATCGTAGTTAGTTGAACGGGTGGAAGCGCTTGATGTTCTGGTGGACAAGTCTAGAAAAAAGTAACAAAATAATTGCACACTGATTTTTATCATTAGTTATAGATTTTGATTTTATATTTAAGACAACCCTATCATGCTGTGTGAACTATTCTATAATTATAGATATTGAGAATCTCTGAATACTGACAAAAGTAGCAGTGAGGTTAGTTGTTTTTATGCTTTATTTTTTCTATCATACCTAAATGAAATAATACACCAATCTAACAAATTACTTTTCATTTCATCCCACACACACACGCGCGCGCTTGCACATATAGACACGCTTGCATAAACGCACACACCCACGCATGCTCTTATTTTGAAAGCATTGTTCTGTTATTCTTGATTCTTTAATATATAAAATTCGACAATGGAACAAAAAAATAAACTTACCGCATACTATTTTGTTCTGTTCTCCCCATTCGATGTCTAAAACACCGGGATCATCGCACATGGCAAGTTGTTCTATTGTCTTTACCATGAGATGAACTTTAAGATGGCCAGCTATTTTCAGATTTCTAATACCAGGTCCAATATCAACAAAGATGCGCTCAAAATGACTTCGAAGAGTAACACAGTTACAATCACTAGGACAAAACCATCGAACAGGCGCTATCTCGCGACAACATAGATTCATGTTTGTACACGTTTCTGCACATATGCAGACAATACAGAAAATGAATGCAATATAGCGCATACACATGTTTCAATTTCCAATTCAAGTGCTATGTGAAATAAGAACAACAGAAAGTCAATTGGTAGAATTTGTATTCACACTTATAAATGAGATCACTGGCTGTGGTATCTGCTAAAAATCAAAAGTGAATCAATTAGCGGACGTTGAAAAGGATATCTCGATAAGATAACCCCTGTTTGATACAGAGCTTGCATGACGATGTGTTAATAGGTATGAGGAAACTATTTTTCTTTCTAGTGAAAATATAGATTAGTTAAGAAGGCGTTTGTTTCAATCAAAATTGTAACCTTAAAACATCATTACATTACCCCATATATATTTCACTTGACCCCGTAATAATTAGAATAATTGCTAAAATTGAACTTCAGTAATTTTGAATTGAATGTTTTACAATTATCATGTTATGTCTCTGAAAGAAAACTACATTTCACTAAAGTAATTGCTATGCTTTCTTTCCGTTTTGCTGTCTATTTTAGCGGGAAAACAAAAGGTCATATAAAATCACTTTCCATATTATAGATGTAGCTGGAATTTAGAACCAGGCTGCTACACGTTAACACCAACCCCAAAAACAACAGAGAGTTTTCAGGGATGCGCATTATTTTTTCTTATTCATGACTTAGAGCATAGATTGTTGGAACTCATCAGAATCGCTTGGTCAAAGGGAATCTAATGTGTACCCTCACAATCTATTTTTTAAGCAAACCAAAAACAATTAAAATGAAATGAATGTAGTATTTCTATTAGAAAGATTTGATTTTCAGTTATGAAAAATTATATTACTCTGAAGAAGTGTGTTTTTCGATGCGAGCGCTCCCATCTTTATTTTAGCGGGAATAATTTTCTGTCATACAAACGTATATGATAGCCCTTTAGTCAGCTTTGAAAGCATCATCATATTACCGACCATATCCGCTTGACCTTCTTTGATAATTTAAAAACATAATTGCTGAAAATTGCAATTTAGGAAATGAAAAAGTATGCTGTTTAGTCACCGACAAAAAAGAAAATTTATATAATTGTATTAACAGTTCTACCATTTTAGTTTTCCTTCCGCTGATTCAAGAAGGGCAGTTGTCAGTTACTGGCGAAAGTATGTGCACTTAGTACTGGTTAACCGCTTAGGAGGTCTAAGCCTGCCCAGGAATAGTGTGGTTAGGTTAACTGACCGTCCCGACATGACCTTAGTTGTTTACCGTGGACGTTAAGCATCAAATCAACCAACCATTTTAGTTCCTTCTTTTGGCGGGAAAATAGCAGCCTTAAAGCTCACCGTTCAGTGGGAAAAACATTCACAACGCTTAAAACTTTCAAACTGAAAAGGAGTTTTGAAACACACACACACAAAATGACGTAAGTTGTTTAGATTTTATTAAAAAAATAAATAAAATAATTCCACCTTTTTGGGGACCGGGCCGGTTAGCGCAATCGGTAGGGCACCTGACTCGTAAGTCAGAGGTCCTGGGTTCGAATCCCGGTCTGGCCACATACTTTCGTTTCTCCTTCCGCTGATTCAAGAAGGGCAGTTGTCAGTAACTGGCGAAAGGATTTGCACTTAGTACTGGTTAACCGCTAAGGCGGCCTAAGCCTGCCCAGGAATAGTGTGGTTAGGTTAACTGACCGTCCCGACATGACCTTAGTTGTTTACCGTGGACGTTAAGCAACAAATCAAAAAAAATATTTTTGGTAGGTTTCATTCGTGTTTTGTCTGTCATTTATAAAATATTGTTTCCTATCATTTCATGTGGCTTGTACTATTGTTCCTTCATCTTCTTTATAGCAGATTACATTTTATGTTTCAGGTAAAACATTATAGAACTGTCGGAAGTACGTGGACGTGAAATTAGCTCATACAGAAAAGAAACTTATCAAATATGTTGCAAAACCAACTTTTCAACGCATGAAGATTTTCAATGAAAACCTTGTTGGCATAGAGTGTTTGTTTGCAAAAGTAAAGTTTGTTCAACCCATCTATTGCGGCATGGTTATTCTTGATTTAAGTAAATACTTCATGTATAACTATTTTTATAATCTAGATATGGAGACAAATTAACACTGATGGCAACAGACACAGATAGTTTCATGTATTATGTTGAAACGAAAGATTTGTACAAAGATATGTTACAGAATATACACCTTTATGACACCAGCAATTATCCTACTGACAGTCCATTGTATAATTTGAAGCGTAAGAAAACAATTGGTGCCATGAAAGATGAATTAGGTGGTTATCCTTTGAACGGATTTGTTGCCTTACGTCCTTAAATGTATAGTTTCTTGTATTAGAAGAACGATGAGGAAATCAATGAAAAACGGTGTAAAGGAATTTCGCGTGTGGTTGTGAAGAAGGAAATTCTGCACGAGCATGACAAAGACACTTTACTAAACAGTACACAAATGACATCTACCATTTATGGATTACGTAGTAATCACCATATTATGTACTGTGACAAAATAAACAAAATTTCTCTGAGTGCTTTTGATGATAAACATTATTGGCTTGACGATGGGATATCAAGCCTAGCTTTTGGACTTTATAAAATTAGAAAAGTGATGAACGTATGATTTGACCGTCTTTGAAAGGTTGTGACCTCAGGGTATCACCATTCGTTTTCTGATGTTTAAGTTATTGCTTATGTAAATATAAATGAGCGGCTCAAGCGAAAATGTATCTTTGAGTCTGTACGACTAGCTACTTAATGCTTAAACCCCACAGTGGAATATTTAGACAAATCGGTAAATACTGGCAAAATGGGTTAATCGAGCTTGGCAACGACAGAATATAGGGTCGATGACTAACGATGTTTGACGGTATTTACCGATCTGCCCTTATTTATCATTATCGGTCTAACACCTTAACCCAGGTACAAGTTACGTGCATAACCCTTGTTACATATGACATATAAGCTCAGTCTGATTATGTCAGGACAATGATCAGGAAAAGACACCTTGAGCAAGACTGCGCAATATGCTCATCTGATACTTGGCTATAAGCAGGTTGGCACTATGTCTCCATCGCCTCCTCATCGTCCGGAGACTAAGTCCACAGCGTAGGGGGAGTTTCCGGCCGGGAGGGGACCATAGATGTCACCGCTTTAGTAAGCTTGAAAAGGCTAGTTTGAAATAACTTAGTCTTTTTTCAGGGGGAAAAGTCTATGTAAAAATGGCATAGGAGATGTCGTAAGAGGCTGTGCAGCAATATGCGTCTGCTATGAGTCTCTTGGTCTTGTATCTCAAGACCTCACTATACCAGAGGCATAACTCTATCGCGTCATTTGATGGTGTGAGTTGCTGTGACATACTCTTGTGCATTGGGTTCAACGTCTGAGGCTTTACAGTAATATGCGTCTGCTATGAGTCTCTTGGCCCTGTATCTCAAGACCTCACTATACCAGAGGCATAACTCTATAGCGTCATTTGATGGCGTGAATTGATGTGGCATACTCTTGTTCATTCGGTTCAATTTCTGAGGCTTTACAGTAATATGCGTCTGCTATGAGTCCTTTGGCCCTGTATCTCAGGGCCTCACTATACCAGAAGCATAACTCTATAGCGTCAGTACTTTTTCCGGAGATTATGATTCTTGGCTAAAAGCATGATGCATGTTTGTGGCTGCATGAAGCGGCCATGCATCTTAATCCATGACGGTTTAAAATTGGTTGAATATAATGTAGAGGAAACAAATAATTTTAAAAACTGATAAGCCAACACTCAATTACTTTTACAATTTTAATTATAACAAGAATGTAAACAGATCATATAGTTTTAAAAAGATAGACAAACAAGAACCAGTCTGATATGGATTTACAATGATAGTAAGCACTTGGATTGCGAGTAAATTGAAACTAATTGTCACTCCAATCCATCAAGAGATCTTGTAATCTAATACTTTCAAAGTCCAGCAGGTTTTGTTCAGTTTGTTGATTTGTATTGCTAAACAAATCATCAAAAAGATTTCTGCTCACATCCATACCCTTAGAGCTTTCTGTTGACGGAGCACTTTCAGATGTTGCTGCCTTTGATTCGATTGTTCTCCACCTCCCTCAATCGTTTACAAGTTTCATAAGTTCCAGCTTTGTTAATTTGCTACGTGGTTCATCATCACCGACCGGAGCCTCTTGTTTCCTTTTCCTTGATGTAGCCTGTAAATTAGGGTACCGGTTGAGTGATAAACCAAACGAAATATGAGCAATACCTCATTTATATTATAGGCGTAAGGAAACGTTTAAAAACTCTGCGAAAAATATCTATGAGTATAAAGATCACTTGTAACTAAAGATTAACTTCTAAATAATCAAATTATTATGAAATCTACTATGGCATTTCAGAATAACAATAGTTCAAAATCCTATTATTATGAGTTTTTGTTTACTACTAAGATAGAAATACATGCAAATTATCTACAATATTATAACCATCATGCATCACTGAGTTATAATAAAATTACCATAAGACATATTTAAAGAATATTTAAATGAGTTACAATCAAAGGCATCAGATATAATCAAAAGTTTAGTTACACCATTGTGATTCAGAGTCGCAACTTGAATAACTGGCTCCCTCTCCGCCAATCGTGGAATCTGTGTGTTCATCATGTGATTCGCCAACCCCCAATCTCTCGCATGAACTTGACACGCATTTCAATTGATTCGTTTTTTTTGTTTGTTTTTTTTTCTGTTGTCCGTAATTGTAATAAAATTCTGAGTTAGGGAAACAACGAATCGTCCCTCCCCAAAGTAACTTGAACATTCCACAGATCAAAATACTTTGCCATTTTGAATGCTACAGAGCAGTAGTGTAGAATAGCCATAGAATGGGCTTTATATAGGGGGAGGGGGTCAGCTAAAGGAAAGCGGGTAACGGCAGTTCCACTTGTAATGACACAGAAGGGTTTATCAAAATGAACGATTACTTTGCTACATATGTAGAGATATAAATGCAGCTGTTGCTTTGATATCCTTCTACAAAACGTTTTAGATCTAATTTTGTGTTGTGTAATACATTGCTGCTTAATGCTTTTCTTGCAGTCACAGGCTAATCACCCCGTTTAGGCATGTTCAGAGTAGAACACACAGAGCTTTGGTATGTTAAGTGAATGTTTATGTTCTCGTTCTCTACAGGTTTCTCTCTTCATCCTGATGCTTTCTGGCGGACTGTGCTTTATGATAGTGATAGTGATATTCTTGATTTGTTTATTTTTTTATTGAAATATTCAATTTTAAAGACAATATGGTTGATTGCAGATTTACTTGAAAACGCCTATTACTTTATGATCAACCCTCGTTTTCGAACCCGCTAAAGCTTGGAGCCCGCTAAAATCTTGGAGTTCTTTATAAATTAACAATGTAAATAAATCTATCAGTCGCAACAGAAAAGAAACCATACTAGTTAACAATCATTTAGCGGTAAAAGAACATATGATTCTAACGCACACATTTCCACTACCCCCTTCCCCCACCATTGAGCATTAATAAAAGCGGCACGATTTCGCCACATTAACGCTTTTCACATTTATATATATTTACACGTAAGCCTTACACCTTATGTATGAAGCATAGACTAAAATGTAGACTCAAAAAAGGCATGTGTGACATTTAAGTTTGCACTTTAGCTCATGCGCGGACGTGTGTGTGTGTCTGTTATTTATCAAAATGAAAGACCTGTTCGTATTGTACAAGGTCTATAGATATTACAGGCACAAAGACCACCAGATAACCTATATGAAAAATTGTGGTAGCTGGTTTGTGTCTGCACTAGTCACAGATTGCCTTAAGCATTATTTTCTCTCTACGCGGTTTATATATAATAGTTAAGGAGAATGATTCCATTCATCTTGTGCTTATAGTGTAAGCCCTGATCAGTCACTGCGGTCTGCGCCGCATGATCTGGGTTTTCACTGGTCGCACACAATACGAAGACATGTTTTTCTCTCTACGCGGTTTATATATAATAGTTAAGGAGAATGATTCCATTCATCTTGTGCTTATAGTGTAAACCCTGATCAGTCACTGCGGTCTGCGCCGCATGATCTGGGTTTTCACTGGTCAGTAATGTCACTTTTTCTGTGACACTTAAAAGATACGGCAAATATTGAAACGCAGCAGCAGTAACTGATATTATTGCATAACACACCAGGTTTAGTATTTTCTGACCTCAGCAAGCCCGGTCAGTCTCCTCACCAAAAAACCGTTGCATAACAACTGCCCGAACAAAATCAGATATTTATCGGTTACACAGTTCAATTAGCGTTTATTGTTCCGAGCAAGCAAATCGTTATAATTAATATCATCAAGCTGAAGTCATGGCCTTTATTTGTTTAATAGTATTTATTTTTGTGCACATTATTGTTTGTTCTAGTGAAAATATTAATATAATGTGTAAAGATGGCGATAATATTCAAAGCGTAAAATGCAGTTTTTTACGGATAAGGGCAGGTACAATTTGATTAACTTAAATGAAGTTATTACATCAGTAGAATTTAATAGATTAACTGATAGCTCTGTGATGTTGCCGGAGCATGTAAAGGAACTGATAATAAAGTCTTCTAAATTTGATCTATTCGCTCCATGCGAACATGTTAAATCTGAAGTTATCGTAACTGTGACAGTACAAGATGCAGGAACAACAACTCATTGTGTAAATTACTTTTTACATCAAACAACTCTAACAGCTCTCAGATTTCTACTATGTATATACTTGTGAGTCTTTTTTTTAGCCCATTTAAGCATAGCATTCCATTAGTGGGTCATATGCAAAATGGGTTAAATAAGTAACAACGTGGTATGCTTAGATTGCGTGCAGAGGTGGGTACGTAAGTGCGTTGGCTGCGTGCGTGAGTGTGTGTATAAATGAGTCGCGACACGAGAAAACCAACAATGTGGTTGTGCGCCCAGCGCAGACTCAGATCAGCCTAGACATTACCCAGTCTGATCTGAGTCTGTGCTGGACGCCTGACCACGATGTTGGTTTTCTCGTGTCGCGGCTCAAATTAGCTGGTGGACCGATCAGCATGTACATAGGTCATTTCTACAAAATTTTGCTTCTTGAGACAAATATAGAGACAAATGATTTAATTTTCATTTATTTATATTACAGCACAGATTACACACAACAAGATGGACACCGGCACACACAGACAAAACAGCCAAAACAACGACACAGACGCACACAGCTCAATCAACGGACAAAACAACGACAACGACTCAGACGCACACAGCTCAATCAACGGACAAAACAACAACGACAACGACACAGATGCACACAGACCAATCACAGAGAAAAAATCGGCACCAACAGAGCCTCCAGAAAACATAACGGGTAATCAGACAATGCATGCGACAAACAAATCTTTTACTCAAAATTCTAAAGATAATTTTAAGCACTGGGTTCCATCTATAATGGGCGTACTTATATTACCTGGAGCAGCACTTGCTTTTATTATATGGCTACGCCGACGAAAATTCAATAAGAAAAAACATTACACAAACCACCTGTATTGAGACAAAATATATATAAACCAAACAATACATTTGAAATGCGTCATATTTCGTCAAGTGACGAATACCTACAACCTAATGATTCACAAATTTATTGTTCTACAGTAGAGCCAATCTATGATGTCGTTACATGATATTTTACTTAGGTGGTTAATTTTGATGCTGTTTGCTGAATGCAATGTCTGATTTCTGTTTTTAAAATAAGGGGCTCTTAATTCATCATGGTCAGCTTTAATTTATTGGAGAAATTCTTATACAATCTTCATATATTGTATTTGAATTTAAGGTGCATGAGCATAAGGTTGGGAAAGAGTCACGGCTCTTTGTTTTGTATTCCAGTTAATTGTATTTTTGTATTTTAGGGTGGATTTGGATTGTCGTCGTACCAACCATCATCGTCATGCTCATCTTCATTTGTTTCATCATTGTAAGGATAAGACGCTGCATTAAAAAACGAAGACAGAGAACAGACAGTACCAGCGATATCATATTTCATATGCAACCATTTAAGCTAGAGATACACACAACTGATCATTGATCTTTTTTATAAATACAGATACAATCACAGTGATAGTGGGCTTAATAATTACTGCGGTCGGCGTGATTCTCTATGACATTGTAAATATCATATTAAAAACACTGGAAAAAATTCTGTTTGGGGTTTTGATAAACAGACTTACAAAATCAAGAACATTTCAAAAAATTTAAACGTAATCAAAAGGAAAAATGAAAGAAGTTATCCCCTCAGAGAAAGAAGACGGCCAGATTTTTATGGTAACGCAATAAGAAATTAATAAAGTTGACTCTTGAATTTCATCTCCATTTTCATCACAATTTTCATCACGGTTCAGTTTAGCAGTTGCAAAACATTTGAGATTGTTTAAACTGATATTGCTGGCCCTCTTGTGTGTGCGATTGTTTAAAACCTCGTGGAAGTCTGTCCCTTATAATCATTATTGATTGGTGTGGGTTTTTCGTTGTTTTTCAGTTTGACTTAAATGACACATTCTTTCATAGTTTTTAGTTGTTGTTTTAACTAAAAGCCTAGTTTATATTGATAATATATTTTAGTTTATTAGTTGTTAGACATTTCTCATGAATTGTTGTTCTTTTTCGTACATGTAATATATGTTTTATTAGATTGTTTCATTAAAACACAGTTAGTTAGACGAAGAGTTTTGTTTATTTTACAAGATTGTGTGTGTAAGCATATATTGGCGCCAAAATCATGTTAAATATGATGTTATCCTCAGGTTAGAAACTCTTATTGGTATACATTTGGAACCGGTCAAGTTATAAACATAACGCTTTAGGTATGAAACATGCAACAACAAATTCGATTGTGTCTTAGCGCAAATAAATGCTAACCATGAAACAAACCTACATTCGGGCACGTAATAACGTTGCTATAAACATTGTGTTATGTCATATGAGAGATTTCTGCTCTCTGATCTGGCTCTGTAACATTTCAGTATGGTAGAGACCCTGATCAGACAGCAGTAATCTCTTATAAGACGTAAAACTAAAAAAGAGACGTCGAACCAATCAGTCTGTGTTATGATCTTTCAGTGGTATTACCACATGTTCTTAAAAAATTAATTACCGCCATCCATAAGTTGGCGCTAAAATGGGATCTACTTATAATAGCGTCAGACAAACATCGTAACTATACTTAAGCATCTCCACACAAAAAGTTAAGAAAATAACTTACGTCTGCAAAAATATTCCACTGGAAAAGATTCCACGCCAATCTTTCCCACCAACACTTGACCCGCGTATGCAAATTTGAAAAAGAACCGACTGGGCTAAATTCATGGACCTTTTCAAAATCGACGTAGTCTGGCCCATGTTCCTACTTCTGTATGTATTTTCTGCTCTTGAAGGAACTTTTTTTTATTTTAATTGTACCTCACTGCAGCTGGTGTTGTGCCGTGTGGCGGCCGTAAAAAGTCTTCCCGTACATCATCCATAGTGCAGATTATATTTTATTTACATCCTTTGAGATCAGAGGATAGATTCTGAGAAATCTAAAATTTGAGATCGATTTAGACTATTATTCTAGATCATCGTCTTTTATACTATTTGGATCCTTTTGAAATTAATCAGTTTTTGAATCGACTGCCCAATTAAAATTAAGAAATTACAGTATGCTTTTTTCTGGTTTCGTCACCAGATATTGTCAGGGTCACTGACGAGGCTTTATTAGCTGAAACTACGTAGTCTGGCCCATGTTCCTACATCTGTATGTATTTTCTGCTCTTGAAGGAACTTTGTTTTTTATTTTACATACTACTGAAGCATATAGACAAATGGTGTAAATGATACATGATGTAGCGTTGTGGTTCGGGTCTACACCTTTTTCTTGATTCAGCAAACCATCATTTTTCTGTCAAAATGATACAAAGATAAAGTGATTTATATAGATTCGAACAGAATACACGAGGAGAGACGAACCCACTCGGTATAAATGGATTAAAATGACTGCGTGTAAAACTAATGCTTAAAATAAATAATTAAAGATAACAGGATTCGAGTGTTATCATTTGGGTGCTCAAAGCGCTGACCAAGTCATTTCCCGCTCAAAATTCACTTTGAAAAAGGCGCCTTCGACCACAACTGATCCACCAAAAACCACATGACCTTTATCTGACCTTGTCCGGGCGTTCTAGCAAAGCCCGCCCAAATCCACACCTATCCACCCGCACTACCTGTATTTTGCTACTACTATCCAGGACAGCCAAAACAACTCGGACCAGTTTGAATTTGGGCCAGATTGGACGATTCTTTTCAGAGTTACTTGCCCTTAAGCGATAAAATATTTTCCCATAGACTTATAATGGGTTAAAATGCTGTCCGGGCCCTAGCTCTATCATTTTTGATCTCAACTTCTTGTAACTTGCAGGTAGCCAGGAAAGCCACAACATCTCGGACCAGTTCGAATTCGGGCCAGGTTGGAAGATTCTTTTCGGAAACTTGCCCTTGAGCGATAAAATATTTTCCATAGACTTATAGTGGGTAAAATGTTGTCCGGGCCCTAGCTTCTACATTTTTGATCGCAACTTCTTGTAACTTGCAGATATCAAGGACAGCCAACACATCTTGGACCAGTTCGAATTTGGGCCAGGTTGGGTGATTCTTGTTGGAGTTACTTGCCCTTGAGCGATGAAATATTTTCCCATAGACTTATTATATGGAAATTGTTGTTCGGGCCCTAGCTTCTTCATTATTGATCGCAAATTCTTGTATCTTGTAGGTATTTAAGACAGCTAAAACATCTTAGACCAGGTTGGATGATTCTTTTTAGAGTTATTTGCCCTTGAGCGAATGACTTGTAGACTTATAATAGGGAAAATGTTGTCAGGGCCGTCCCTCTAGCGCCTTCATTTATGGACCGATATTGATTTAAACTTCAACAATTGTTTAGTATGACAATATCTTGAAGAAGTTCGCGTTTCAGCATCCTAAGGTTAGTGCCAAGGTCACAGCGGCTATTTTTAGAAAAACTTTTGTCATTGCTCTAGCGCCTTCATTTATGGATCGATTTCAATTTAACTATACACAAGTGATAAGTATCACACTGGCCTGGCATTCAACACAGGCAACGAAGACAACGTATAAGGAACCTGCTTGTTCTGCTCATCAGGATAAGTTTGTTTCAGAAGTATAGTCTCACGGACCATCCGACCCCCTAATCTTGAAATATGACTCAAAACTTTTAGTGAATTGATATGCATATTCAAGAAATGCTTGAAAACAATTTTTGGGCTACAACGACCAGCCAACGAATTGGTGAAAAACCTTATTCAAGCACTGCATATATACTAGACGGAATTTCTTCGAAAATCTGGTCTGACTAAGAGGTCTAACAAACTGCCGGGTCCGTAAGAATGATAGTTTGAAATTAATGTAAGAAGTATGCGAAAATAATCGTGTTTTAAAGTATGTTGCCTCGTTGCCTGTGTTGAATGCCAGACCAGCGTGAGTATGGCAATATCTTGGATAAGAACGCGTGTCAGCATTCTGGGGTCAAAGTCAAGGTCACAGTGGCTATTTTTAGAAAAACTTTGTCATCGCTTTAGTGCATTCATTTCTAGACCGAATCTAGTTTAATTTCTTACAAGTGTTAAGTATGGCAATATCTTGGACAAGTTAGTTTTTTAGCGTCCTAAGGTCTATGTCAAGGTCACAGTGGTTTTTTTTTTAGAAAAACTTTGTCATCGCTCTAGCGCCATTTGTGGACCAAATTCAATTTGATTTCATATAAGTGATTAGTATGACAATATCTTGGACAAATTAGTGTTTCAGCATTCTGGGGTCAAGGTCGAGTTCACTGGATATTTTTAGAAAAGCTTTGTCATCGTCTGTTGACATTAAGATTGCAGGTGAGCTACAGGACCACTGGTCCTCTTGTTATTTTAGCGGGATTATTTTTTCTGTCATACAAACGTATATGATTGCCCTCTAGTCAGCTTTGAAAGCATCATCATATTACCGACCATATCCGATTGACCTTCTTTAACAATTTAAAAACATAATTCGCAATGTGGGAAATGAAAAAGTACGCTGTTTAGTCACCGACAAAAAAGAAAAGTGTTCTACCATTTTAGTTCCTTCTTTTGGCGGGAAAAACAGCATTAAAAGCTCACCGTTCAATGAGAAAAACATTCACAACGCTTATAACTTTCAAACTGAAAAGGAGTTTTGAAACACACACATACACACAAAATGATGTAAGTTGTTTAGATTTTATTTAAAAAATAAATAAAATAATTCCACCTTTTTGGGAGCAATAAACAGACAGCAATTAGTTCTTGTTTAAGGTAAAAACCAGAGGGCCAATGGCCCTATATCGCTCACCTGAGCACTGAGGTTACAGCAACAAAACACCATCCACAACAGCAATAAAAACACCATTTATGTAGAGGATATTACAAACATTTATGAAAAAAAAGCTTTATCCCCTTTACTGGCTTCTCAGAAGAAGATCTTTGGCAAAATAAAAGAAAAAAAATGAAAATTTGGCCTTTCAGCTGCAATGGCAACCAATTAAAATCAGGTATTTGGGAAAAATTCATATGGCTGGTAGAGGACTACTCCAGGAACATTTCTGTAAAGCTTTTGTCAAAATATCTACAGTAACACAGAAATAAATAGCAAATGTCCACTTTCCCCATTATAAGTCTATGGAAACTTTAAGTTGCCACAGCAACGAATTCACATGGGCAATGATTATATAAAACATACTATAGGTAGAGGCTAATGTTATTAATATGTATGCGAAGTATCAGCTTCATCCCCCTCATGGCTTCATTTTTCTCATAAAAAAGTCAATGGAAACTATAAGATGCCATAGCAATCAAAGTTCTTACGGGATTGGAAGAAAAAAAATAAGATTTATGTAGAGGCTACTGTCATCAACACGTTTGCACAATAACGGCTTCATCCCCCATATGGCTTCTGAGAAGAAGATTTTTTTTCGAAAATTTACCCTACATTTTGCCATGGCAACCAATCAAATTCAGCGATTTGGAGAAAATTCATATGAATCGTAGAGGACTACTAAAGAAACATTTCTGTAGAAAAAAATCTAAACTAGAATTGTTTTTCTACGAAAAAACAGATGTCTCCCCCCTTTTTGATGTCAAAAGGATCAGTCATTAAGACGCCAAGGGAAAAAACAATGTTTCCCTACCCTGAAGCAGGGATTCATAATAAGTAAAAAGTATAAATGCAAGAGTTATAGTTGTTATGCTCTGCATGTCATGTAATGTTGACTGATATTCAAATTTAGTTTTTGTCAAAAAATATAAATGCAAGAGTTACAGTGCTCTCTGCACGTCGTCTATTTATATGTTGACTGATATTTGTATGAAGTTTCATGAATATAGCTTAAACGGTTTTCAAGTTATAGAGCTTAGACGACTGAGACACGATTTTGTGAATGACAAAGTTCCAAGGGAAAATAACTCAAATAGTATAAATGATGTGCTCTGCAGGTTGTCTAGTGTTGACTGATATTTGTATGAAGGTTCGTGAATATAGCTTGTCCGGTTTTCAAGTAATAAAGCGATTGAGACACGATTTTGTGACTGACTAAGGTCCAAGGGAAATAACTCGCAAGAAGTATAAATGCAAGAGTTATGGTTCTTGCACTATGCAATTCTGCTAATGTTGATTGATATTTGTATGAAGTTTCGTGAATATAGCTTGAATGGTTTTCAAGTTATAGAGCAGACACGACTGAGACACGATTTTGTGACTGACAAAGTTCTAAGGGAAATAACTCAAATAGTATAATTGCTAAAGTTATGGTTCTTGCATTCTGCACGTCGCCTGACGTTGATTGATATTTGTATGAACTTTCATGAATATAGCTTGAATGGTTTTAAAATTATAGACGGACTCGACTGAGACGCAATTTTGTGATGGACAAAGTTCCAAGGGAAATAACTCAAAAAGTTTAAACGCCAGAGTGCATTCTGCACGTCGTCTGATGTTCATTGATATTTGAATGAACTTTCATGAATATAGCTTGAATGGTTTTAAAGTTATAGACGGACTCGACTGAGACGCAATTTTGTGATGGACAAAGTTTCAAGGGAAATAACTCAAAAAGTATAAATGCCAGAGTTACCATTTGTGCACTCTGCACATCCCCTCATGTTGATTGATATTTGTATGAAGTTTCGTGAATAAAGCTTGAGCAGTTTTCAAGTTATAGAGCGGACACAATTGAAACACAATTTTGTGATGGACTTAGTTCCAAGGGAAATAACTCAAAAAGTATAAATGCCAGAGTTACCATTCTTGCACTCTACACGTCGTCTCATGTTGATTGATATTTATATTAAGTTTCGCGAATATAGCTTGAGCGGTTTTTAAGTTATAGAACGGACACAATTTGTGACAGACAGACGGACAGGCACTCTGCACATCGCCTCATGTTGATTGATATTTGTATGAAGTTTCGTGAATAAAGCTTGAGCAGTTTTCAAGTTATAGAGCGGACACAACTGAAACACAATTTTGTGATTGACTAAGTTCCAAGGGAAATAACTCAAAAAGTAAAAATGCCAGAGTTACCATTCTTGCACTCTGCACGTCGTCTCATGTTGATTGATATTTATATGAAGTTTCGCGAATATAGCTTGAGCGGTTTTTAAGTTATAGAACGGACACGATTTGTGACAGACAGACGGACGGACAGACGCCCGGGGAAAAACAATATGTCTTCCGACCCTAAAGGGGGGAGACATAATAACTGCAGGTAAACAGTAAAAATTACCAATTTCCATTTTCCCCATTATAAGTCAATGGAAACTCTTAGTTGCCATAGCAACCAACATGCTAGAGCAATTGCCATGAAATATATAAATTCTATAGAGGCTAGTACTAAGGTTCTTTCTGTAAAGTTTGAGCTTTATTGGCCACACAGTTTCTGCAGTGATGATTTTTTAATATTTTTCTATTTTTAACTGTTCGGTAGCAATGACAACCAGCCAAATTGCGCAATTTGCATAAATTTAACATGGCTGGTTAAAGACTACTAAAGGTACATTTCTATGAAAGTTTTGTCGAAATATCCGAAATGGCATAGAAATAAATGCAAATTTTCCATTTTGCCAAGTCAATGGCAACTTTCAGTTCCCATAGCAACCAAACTGCTAGAGCAATTGCCAAGAAAAACAGTACTTTTATAGAGACTAGTACGAAGATCCTTCCTCTGAAGTTTGAGCTTTATTGGTTGTATAGTTTCTGAGGAGATGATTTTTGAATATTTTTTCTATTTTTAACCATTCGGTTGCCATGGCAACCAGCCAAATTGTGCAATTTACATGAATTTCATATGGTTGATAGAGAACTACTCAAGGAACATTTCTGTGAAAGTTTTGTCAAAATATCTGCTGTGACATAGCAATAAATGCAAATTTTCTATTTTTCCCATAGAAGTCAATGGAAACTTTAAGTTGCCATAGCAACCAAAGTTTTCAAGCAATTTGGATAAAAAGCAGTGTTATTGGTTCCCCCTGCCTATAGATGCTATATATGAAATTTGGTAACAATCGGCCCTGTAGTTTCAGAGGAGATGTCGTTTGAAAATGTTGACGGACAGACGGACGACGGATGCCTGCCTATACTATAAGCTCACCTGTGAGCCTTCGGCTCAGGTGAGCTAAAAAACGTCATTTTAAAATTTTCTCTGTTAAAAGTAAAAAATAATTTCGTTTTAAAATTTTATTTTTTAAAACTAAAAAATAACATTTTCATTGAAAAAAAATCAGCTTATAACAAAACGTTTCCTCTAAATGCCATTAACTTTTGACTAATGACTATAATTAATTTATTATTATATTTTCAGAATCAACGAATAAGAAGTTGCTGAAGGGGACATATCAGTGGGAACGCGTATCCATGGCGGAGTGATATTTTTATACAGATAGCAACCGAAAAACATTCTAAATTTCTGGAAGTCAGATTCAATCGACGAACGTGTCGCCATTTCAGTGCTGCTTTGTCGGCGAATCAAATTACACACAGCCGAAAATAATATATGGTTTTATTCCTTACACCTTTATGTAATTCTTTATGCCTTTGAGGGCAGAACTAAACACCGCGATATTCGGCAATCGAACGTTTTACGCGATCACGTAGAGGCGTCTCTTTTCCGTCAACTTCAGCAGCAATTTTAAAAGTAAATCGACTTTCTCCCGTCGGCGGACATATGACATGAAAAACCATGGTGTCTGCCCTTTCTCCATGTAAAAATTCAAGTAATTCGGTGTTTGGGACAATTTCCTTTGCAAAATAATGTTAAGGCCCTATGCATTTTCTCAACAAAATGGCGGATAATTTACCTGATCGGTAGCGATTGAAGTTAGACAGTTTTGTCAACAAAACAGTCTGTAATAAATTCAACTCCCACGGAGATTTTCTTGAATCCTGATATTCGACACACGACGAGGAACGCAACTTTCACATCGATACACAACTTATTTTTTTCTCTTCATTATTCAGAAAGTTTGGACAAATAAACTGATCTGTAGCCTACACCATAAAGAATGTAAACAAATTGATTTTTGACAGTTGATGTGTGACGCAACAACTAAACTAGCGTCAACCGGTTCGGCTTTCGCATTTACTAGCTTAAAAGTTATAACACCGGTAAGTTGTGGTCAAATAATTGGGGTTGCTAGAAAAAGTAATTTTGCCATCCAATTAATCCTGCACGCGCCAATATGTCAAAGCCACTCCCACAACCTACACAACCACCCTGTCCAACTAACACCCCCGACCTCCCCCCTCCACCCCTGCAGCCCCCCCCCCCCCCCCCCCCCCCACACACACACACACATCTTTTTTTTTTAAGAAAAGAAAAATATAAATGATGTTTAACAAACCTCAAATACTTGCAGAGCTGCAATGACTGTAAATCCTTGGATAAAAAGTGCAGTGTAGACCTGGGTCAGACTACTCCCAAAACAGCAGTCTAATCAGGGTATGCACTATTTTATTTTCCAAGAAGTTTTGACACACTCAGATGGTAAAAGTGGCATTATTTTAGGACAATTGCAGTATTAAATGGAGATTTGGTTTCAACTTTAAGCTTGGAAATGACACAGCCACACACACACACACACACTCCTCACTCCTTTAAACTCCTTATGAGTTCAGACTAAACTGAAACGCAGCATATCTACTGTAAGATGAGCCTTTAGGCATTAAAACTGCAGTTTGCATCTTTTATGACATATGTTTTGAACCTGCTTAATGAGGAGTTCTAATGAGGTGTCACAACATAAACATTTATAATGAAATGCCATGTTTGTCAAATACAAGCATATGGGGTGGGGGGGGGGGAGTGGTTGTCAGCTCTGGAATACCCTTGGTTCATAAATTTAGACGCCAGTGTGTTTATATAGTTCTCAGTGATCTTTTTTTTAGAGATTTACTCTAACTGTTGCCAAAATTCTCATGGAAACATGGAAATCTGTAAGGTAGGGGCAAATCTTATGCAAAAATTGTATAATTTAAGAATGAATGGTACCTCTGAGAATGGAGATGTTTTTCCCAAATTTTGGCTAAATGAGACATATTTCTCTAATATGATTCTGAGTTAGAGTAACAAAAAAAAAAAAAAAACAGCTGTCCAGCAAACTTGATTTAATATGTAGCAAAATCTATGGACTCACAACCGTAATCCATTTGTTTTTTTCTAAGATATAATAATAGGATATGATCATGATTAAACAAAATATTATACATGAAAAAAAGTAAATAAATAAGAGGCCAATATTTGGTGAATCAAAATGGAATTATTTTTTATCATTTCTCTTCAAGTAATATGTGCATTGTATATTGTGGTGTCTCACTGGTGCTTTGGGTCAAAAGGAACAACTTTTAATAAAATTAAAGATTCCACAAATTTCAACTGAACAATTATCTACTATATAGGTATTGTACATGAATAAAGCTCTAAATATATTCACATGCAGTCTGGCATTGCCTTTCAGTGTTTTCCATAAAAATGTAAAAAGATAAATATATTTATAAATAAGAAATAATTAAAGTGATGGGCAATATAAGAAAAAAATGTTTCTAGGGACATTTCCACAAGTGATGGTTTTATGAAATGATTTTACAAGATTTCACAAAGACTCAGCTGGGGCATGTTTTTTCTGTATTTGAAAGCCTTTCTGGAAATTCTATCTTATTCAGCCATAAATACATATGTTGTGATCTATTATTAGAACCATCTTGCTGAAGTGGTTCAAATGAGGGAGCACAACAGGTGTCCATGAAGCCCATTAATGCTGGTGCAATATTTATAATGGGACTGTGTTTTTAATTTTTCATCCTAACATATCTGCATACTTAGGACAAACACATGATAAAGTGTTGGATCTAGCAGTCAGCAGGGTATTCATTTTTTCTGTGTATGGACACTATGGTCTATATTATAAAGATCTTTCTGACATAATCCTCTGTGATCAATGAAATGGCTTCTTTAGGGGTGTGACCTTGGGTTTGGGGGGAGGGGGTGTAGACAGGAGTGGGCTTTCCCTCACTCAACTGCACTCCTTTACATTCATGGCTATCAGCCAATGTCTGTCATCAAGGTTTTCTGTCTATTAACTGATAGTTTACTCTTACTCTCTTGATAGGAGGATTTTCAATTTACATAGATCTAGATATATAATTTGCAAATTTGTAAAAGTTTCTTTTAGTTGGGTTAAATGGAATAAAAATATGGGTTTTTTTCTCAGTTTGTGGTATTTCTATTGGTATATTTTGAAGCATTTTAATTTGTAATGGGATTCATGCTAAAATATAATTTTTGGCATTTAATTTTACTGAATATATTTTTCATGTCCCCCCCCACCCCCCAACCACCAACCCCATCCTCCCGTAAAGGGGTCGGCCCATATTTCATCTTGTTTGACATTTAAAGAGGACTGTTTTAGTTTGTTTCTTGTAAAACGGTTTAAAACCAGTTCACATGAGACTGAAGAGGCGACTATCATTTTTTATGCACTGTGGGCCCGGGCTCTTTCTGTTTTTTGTTGTTGTTTTTTGGAATCTCACGAATAGGCGAAGCCTGGAGCACTTGAGCCATTGTACTCGTACGTATGCAGTTGTAACTGAGCTGGTTGCACGAGATTTGACTTTCTCACCATGTGGTTGTATGTGTGTGCCTGTGGGGTAGGGGTGGGGATGCACAGGAGCCTGAGGAGGAGTGTTTTTGTGGCGTTGGGTGGGGTAAGGGGGGGGGGGGGGCTGAAGGCGAGGTTGTCAGCTCTTATAAACAAATAGACACTTACAATTTACAGTATAATTCATTCTTTCCTTCCTTCTCTTAATCTTTAAGAGCTCAAGAAAGCAAAAAAATATTGTTGTTCCGCTAAAGGTTATCACGTAAAACATCCAAGAGAGCACGCGTGCTACGCGTGACGTTTAACTTACGGAATTTCCAACACCCATGATATTGATCGATTTCTGCGTAAACAGATCTTCTCCTGCCGTATTAACTAGCATGAATGACGACGAGTATCTCAACTATGAAATTTTCACAATGTCCCCGAAATCGGTTTTTGGGACAATTTTCTTTGCAAAATAATTGATCGCATGGTTTTGGGGGTTTCGGTTTATACGAACTGGGTGCATCAGATTGTGACCATCAATTTCTATTTTTGGAAGTTTACTGGAGTCGTGCAATGAGTTCAAGCTCACAATAATAGCCAAAAGATTTCCCTGATTCGTGTTCCTAGTAGTGTCAGTCATCGTAGTGACAATAACAAGTGGCATAATTAGGTGCAGTTTTTACTGAATTTTCGCCGCCATTTTGTTGGGGATTATTTCTTTGTGCGTAGACGACTGCTCAGAAAATGAATTACTCAAATGTGATGAGTCTGCGTTCCCACTGTATCTGACATTTCGAGCGACAATCTGAGGTAAGAATATTTAACATTTACCTGTTTTTGAAATTTTTCATATGTTCCCTATTAATTCGTACAAATCTCAACATTTACTGTAAATTAAATTTTGCTTTTCGGTAGAATCCTTACAAAAAGTATATCTCTTTACTCAGACATATTATCAGAGAGAGAGAGAGAGATCTTTTTTGTGTTAATTATATAGTGTAACATTTATTTTTCAGTATTGGCAATGAACTTGGGAATGGACATGAAGACGATGCACATCTGCAGCGGTGAGTAAACAGCAAACTTTTTTTTTATTTTTCAAGTTAACTTTTTAGTTCATTCTTAAATTTTCTGTACGTTTAACAAATAGTGAAGACCCTGATCAGACGCAGCATGCTGTGTCCTACACTGTTAAACACATCCAATACACAAAATGTAGACTCCCAATCAATTCCGTCTGTATAGTGAAATAATGCATCCATAGTGTTATTGTATAATTGTATTACTCAACGTTCTTTTTCATCACTATTTCAGTTGGATTGATCTGCAAACGATGGTGCTGCGAATGCTAGCAGCAAACGCAGAAGAGAAAAACAGACTTGAGGACATGTTTGAACTGAATAATGAAAAAATTGAGACCTGTTGTTGTGAAACAGAAACTGTCGTGTTAAGAAACTCACACAAACCTAAAACTGAAATGGAAACGTTGATATTTAATAGCAGACACTACAGCTTAAATATACATGTCACAGTAGCATATGATATCAACGTTACCATCATAAATTTTAGTTTCCTGTGAGTTTTAGAATGTAAATAATGTTTTCAATAACCTTGGAAATCTTAATCTTTTTTTACCTGCAGACGATGGTGTTGCAAATGCTAGCAGCAAACGCAGAAGAGAAACACAGACTTGAGGACTTGTGAACTGATTAATTAAAGAATTGAAGAACTGTTATTGTGAAACAGAAACTGTCGTGTTTAAAAACTCACCCGAAACTAAAATTAAAACGGTAACGTTGATATTTGCACAGACTTCCAATCTGAGCTTTCGCTAATCAAAAATATTCAAACAGAATCGTAATCTCGTGTGTTGGCCCAATAACTGTAAGTGATACAGTAATCTGTAGGTAACCGACCAGCTAATTGTGTTATCTTGGTGTAACTGACAGACAGAAGATGAAAAGCAGACCCCACGGTAAAGGTATTGTTAGACGTCTAGACGCATAAATCAAATACTAGCTGGTCGACCTTATCTGATGAATTTATATTGATAAAAACTAAGAGCAATTCGACCTCTCAAAGATAGCATTGTTGTTTCAAGTGATTTTGTGTCTTCATTTACATACCAGAAAAGAAAAAAAAAGAATGAATTATTCCCAAAGCGCTATTAAAAAGCATTACACTTTTTTCACAATACCGCGTGAAAAGAGGGTCATAATGTTGAAGTAATGTCGAATCGACGGTTAAATGTTCCAATGTGGAATCACTGTCGATACAACGCTGTTTCAACTTTGTTTACTTGCTGAGATGGAGAGAAACAACTTCAGCAAGGATATACAGCATTTATATCATGCATAAAATGATATTAGATGCTAACTACAATTAAATGTTTAATTAACTACCAATACAATATTTTGAAAAAAATATTCAATGCATATACAGTTTATTATTTGCAGAACATTCGCTTAACACTTACCTTCAACAATTTTAAACTACATGCACTGGGCTCCTTTTAGTCAGAAAAAAACATATTCTACTTTCAAAGATTGACATGCTTCGGCTTCTGGTCACCTAATGAAATGTGAAACTTAAATTTGAATGCGTCAGTTTCTATTTTTATCATTATTTTCTATAGAACACAAGAATTCCGCGGAATGCGGTGTCTCGCCTGCTGGCGCTTTGTCACAAAACAGAGCTAAATCAGCAAAGATGTATGCATGAACCAAGTTTCTTGACTCTACTAGCCCTAACAGGTTTCTTGACTCTACTAGCCCTAACAGTTTCTGAGAAAACTTGACAAAAACCTGCAAAGTCAGTCAACCACAAAATGTTGGTAAAGACTCAATATTGATGATGACTTGAGTTCTCTTCCAGATGAATGCATGAACCAAGTATCATGGCTCTAGCCCTTAAAGTTTCTGAGAAAGACCTAAAGCTTGACAAAAATATTGCAAAGCTTGACAAAAATATTGCAAAGCTTGACAAAAAAATTGCAAAGTCAGTCAACCGTAAAATGTAGGTCAAGACTTGATGTTAATGATGGCTTTGAAATTTACTCTTCGAGATGTATGCATGAACCAAGTTTCATGGCTCTAGCCCTTATAGTTTCTGACAAAATGACCTAAATGCAAAAACTCGACAAAAAATTGCAAAGTCAGTCAACCATAAAATGTAGGTCAAGACTCAATATTGATGATGGTTTCGACATTCACTCTTCCAGATGTACGAATGAACCAAGTTTCATGGCCTTAGCGCCTTTAGTTTCTGAGAAAATGACCTAGACCCGAAAACTTGACAAAAAAACTGCAAAGTCAGTCAACCGTAAAATCTAGGTCAAGACTCAATATTGATGATGACTTTGAGATCTACTCTTCCAGATGTATGCATGACCCAACTTTCATGGCTCTAGCCCTGATAGTTTCTGAAAAAAAATGACCTAAACCCGAAAACTCGACAAAAAGTTGCTAAGTCAGTCAACCGTAAAATCTAGGTCAAGACTCAACATTGATGATTGCTTTCAGCTGTACTCTTCCAGATGTAGGCACGACCCAAGTTTCATGGCTCTAGCAGCCCTTAAAGTTTCTAAGAAAATGACCTAACCCGAAAACTTGACAAAAAATTGCGAAGTCAGTCAACCGTAAAATCTAGGTCAAGACTCAACATTGATGATGGCTTTAAGCTGTACTCTTCCAGATGTATGCATGACCCAAGTTTCATGGCTCTAGCCCTTATAGTTTCTGGGAAAATGACCTAAACAAAGTTTACGCCGCCGCCGCCGCCGACGACGACACCGGAAAAGCAATACATATGTCTTGCCTCTGCTTAGCAGGCGAGACAAAAATAGCAAATCATTCTTCTACTTCATTTCCGGCTCACTCAATGTAGTGCAATAGTACATTTTTGGCCGCCATCTTGATTGCACACTATTTGCGTAGATGACGCAATACCATAAGACGACTCGTGGCTACTTTTAGTACTGCTATGGTTATATACCTGCTGCTAAGGCATCGGCGTTGAGAGCCAAATTGTGTTTGGTGACAATGTGTTGGTCGGGCCTCTGAGTTTTCCCAGTTATGTGTAGGTCCCAGTTGTGCATTTTCATGGCTACCCGCCAGAGTCTGTCCGAAGAGAGGACATCTCAGCACGGCCCGTGTGCCAGTGCCTACTATCACCTTAGAGGTATCATTTGCGGCGAGTTTAGCAATTTTGTGTTCACGAATTACATCGGTAATTTGCTGTTCCGTGAACTTGTGGGCACCGCCCTATAAATGCCTACTAGGCGCAGGTTCGGCCCAGCTATAACACAGGTGGAAACCACGTGAGGCTTTCCATCGTTGCCCACCTTGCGCCTCCAGGTCACACGAACCTTGTTGGACAGTCAAAACTAGCTCCAATTCAGCTCCCTCGCTTTCCGATTCCATGTCTGGGGTGGTCGGGTGGTGCGATTGTGTTGTGTGTAACTTCCAGTGCTGGGGCGTCCTACTGATTTGGAACATTGTAGGGCAAGGGCCTACTGTACTTGCAGTAGGTGCGGGTTGGGGTTGTTTGGACATATTTTCTCTCGTCTGTCATTTCTCCTCTTTCTCCCTCTCTGGGAGACGGCCCGATATAGACTGAAATACTGTCTCAAAGGGCCGTTAAACCCAAATCAATCAATCAAAGTGCAGTTGTTTAATATCTGGGTTTTAACACACATAATAATTGGTTATATGTGCAGTTGTTTAATTTCTGGGTTTTAACACAGACAATAAAATCGCAGTATATTCCAACTAACAGTCATCTGTATGTACCTATATTTGTCCCATTCAATTCTTCAATATATATTTATCTTCAATAGACTAAATACTTGATATGACTGAGTTTTATGAAAACTAATCGAAAAGCTTACAGCTGCACCAGCAGAAGTAAAACACTTTCTCTTAGATTGCATGGATTTTCGTATTATGCGTGCTAGGTTTTTCCGTGTCAACAGTATCAAACGACTGTTAGTCACGGTTGAACCAGCGCAAATCTTTTCTTTCTTAAACGAGATCGGCATATATAGTAAAATATAGTTTAAATAAGTCGAGGTATTTTTACAAGTATTGTTTTAAATTTGTGTTTACTCATCTCGCTGGTCGAGAGTTCGTTTTTAGCTCACCTGGCCCGAAGGACCATAGTGAGCTATTGTCATACCAATGCGTCCGGCGTGCGTCGTGCGTCGTCACAGAATGTGTCCGTCAACACCTAAAAACAAATATTCAAACATCTTCTTCTGTAAAACTACTGGTCCCATGGTTCTCAAATTTCACATGGAGCATGACCTGACTCCAGGGTCTCAGAATTGTAAAATTGGGTCAGGTTGAAAATCCAAGATGGCCGTCGTTACTAAAAATAGCAAAAACAACAAAATAAACTTCTTCTCCAGAACCACTAGGTATATTTGTCTGAATTTTGGCATGGAACATCAATGAAACCTTGGTATTCAAAATTGTAAAAATGAAAAAAATCTGTAGCGGAGTTTTGTCACTGTGACCTACTTTCTGTTTACGAGTGTAATTTTGCTCAAATGCCAATGTCAAAAAACGACCTATTCAAACAACTTCAAACAACTTCTTCTCTAAAACCACTGCACCCATGGGTTTCAAATTTCACATGGAGCATGACCAGACTGCAGGGTTTCAAAATTGTAAAATTGGGTCAGGTCAAGAATCAGAGATGGCCGCCGTCACTAAAAATAGCAAAAACAACAAAATCAACTTCTTCTCCAGAACCATTTGGTATATTTGGCCGAAAGTTTGCGTGGAACATTAATGGGACCTTGGGATTAAAAATTGTAAAAATGAAAAAAATCTATAGCGGAATTAGGTCACAGTGACCTACTTAGCGTTTACAAGACCGATTTTGCTCAAATGTCAGTATTTCAAGAAAACGCAATTGATTGTGGTCAGATTTGGTCAGCAATGGTCCTTAAAAGGAATTATTTCAATTTTGTGCCAGTTGACCATCCAAGATGGCCACCATGGGGGCCGTTACTAAAAATAGCACAAACATAAAAATGACAATTACTCAAGAACCCTTGAATGGAATTCGACCAATTTTGTGTCAGAATGTTCCTTGCATGAAGCCATTTCGATTAATTACAATTTGGCTTTCCAAGATGGCCGACATCTGCCGTTACAAAAATAGCACAATCATAAAAATGACAATTACTCAAGAACCCTTGAATGGAATTCGACCAATTTTGTGTCAGAATGTTCCTTGCATGAAGCCGTTTCGATTAATTGCAATTTGGCTTCCAAGATGGCCGACATCTGCCGTTACTAAAAATAGCACAAACATAAAATGACAATTACTCAAGAACCCTTGAATGGAATTGGACCAATTTTTTGTCAGAATGCTCCTTACATGAAGCCATTTCGATTAATTGCAATTTGGCATTCTAGATGGCCACCACCTGCCATTACTAAAAATGGCACAAAACATGAAAATGACAATATCTCAGTAACCGCTGAATAGATTTTGACGAAATTTGTGTCAAAATGATTTTTGCATTGAGATGTTTCAAAAGTAACTAAATATAGACAAGTCATAATGGCCTTTGTTACTAAAAATAGAAAAATGTGAAAATAAGAAAATCTCGGTGGAATTGGACTAATTTTCTGTCAGAATGATCATTTCAATAAGCTTTTTCGATTTTCTGCATTTTGGCATTCCAAGGTGGCCGCCATCTGCCGTTACTAAAAATAGCACAAAACATGAAAATGACAACAATTCATTAACCGCTGAAGCGATTGAGACGAAATTTGTGGCAAAATGATTTTTGCTTTGATGTGTTTCACAAATTAACAAATATTGACCCGTCAAGTTGGCCTCTGTTACTTAAAATAGCAAAATTTGAAAATTAGAAAATTACAATGGAACTGGACCAATTTTGTGTCAAAATGGTCCTTGCATGAAAGCTTATCAATTTTTGGCATTTTGGCATTCTAAGATGGCCGCCATCTGTCGTTACTAAAAATAGCACAAAACATGAAACTGACAATATCTCAGTAACCCCTGAATGGATTTTGATGAAATTTGTGTCAAATTGATTCTTGCCTTGAGGTGTTTCAAAAGTAAATATATAAAGACCAGACAAGTTGGCCTCTGTAACTAAAAGTAGCAAAATGTGAAATTGAGAAAATCTCTGGAATTGGACCAATTTTGTATCAGAATGGGGACCATTCGGATACAAAAGCCAGGTGAGCGATATTAGGCCCATTTGGGCCTCTTGTATTTTGTCAGTCTTAAAATAGCCGTTGCTAACTTGCTATCCTGATTTCAAGAAGCTGAAGCATTCCATTCATAATTTTGCCATAAAAGGCCCAAATCAAGAAATCATTGAAAACGCTGCCGTAAAAGGCTTAAACATTCAACAAATTCTGACCTGCTTTTGGAACAGTACATAATTTATATGACCTGTTTCTTCTATTTTTTTAACCATTCCTGTTGAGATTTCTTTTTAGCTCACCTGAGCCATAGGCTCAGGTTGAGCTATTGTGATCACCAGCGTCAGTCGTCCATCGTGTGTCGTCAACAATTTGCTTTAAATGACATCTTTTCTGAAACCCCTTGGCCTAGGGTTTTGATATTTGGTATGAAGCATTGCATAGTGGACCTCTATCGAGTTTGTTCAAATGGTGGCCCGTGGGTCCAAAATGGCCCCGGGGCAGGGGGTCTTGGGTTCAAAACTAAAATAAACTTATAAATCTTCTTCTCCAGAACTGCTTGGCTCAGATGCTTGAAATTCGGTATGTAGCATTGCCTAGTGGCCCTCTACCAAGTTTGTTCAAATGGTGGCCCCAGGGTCCAAAATGGCCCCAGGGCAGGGAGTTCCAGGTTTGAACCATAGAAATACCTAGAAAAATATTCAAAAATCTTCTTCAGAACTGCAAGGCTCAGATGCTTGAAATTTGGTATGTAGCATTGCCTAGTGGTTCTTTACCAAGTTTGTTCAAATGATGGCCCCAGGATCCAAAATGGCCCCGCCCCAGGGGGTCCTCTGTTTGAACCACAGAAATACATAGAAAAATATTTAAAAATCTTCTTCTTCAGAACAGCAAGGCTCAGAATTTTGAAATTTGGTATGTTAAGTATTGTCTAATGGTCCTTTACCAAATTTGTTCAAATGATGGCCCCAGTGCCAAAAAATGGCCCTTTGGAAGGGAGTCCAAGGTTTGAACCATAGAAATGCAAAGAAAAATATTGAAAAATCTTCTTCTTCAGAACCGCAAGGCTTACAATCTTGAAATTTGGTGTGATGCATTGCATAGTAGTCCTTTACCAAGTTTATTCAAATGGTGGCCTCAGGGTCCAAAATGGTCCCGTCGCAAGGAGTCCTAGGTTTGAACCATAGCAATACACAGAAAAATATTCAAAAATCTTCTTCTTCAGAACCTCATGGCTCAAATGCTTGAATTTTGGTCTGTAGCATTGCCTAGTGGTCCTCTACCTAGTTTTTTTCAAATGATGACTCCTGGGTCCAAAATGGCTCTGTCCAGGAGGTCCTGAGTTTGAACCATAGAAATACATAGAAAAATATTCAAAAAAATTCTTCTTCAGAACCACTTGGCTCAGATGTTTGAAATTTGATATGTAGCATTGCCTTGTAGTCCTTTATCAAGTTTGTTCAAATGAAGGTCCCAGAGTACAAAATGGCCCAGCGGCAGGAAGTCCTGAGTTTGAATCATAGAAATACATAGAAAAATATTCAAAAAATCTTCCTCTTCAGAACCACTGGGCTCAGATGCTTGAACTTTGGGATGATCCATTGCCTGGTGGACTCCTACAAAGTTTATGTAAATGGTGGCCCTGAGATCCAAAAAGGCCCTGGGGCGGGGAGTCTTGGGTTCGAAATTAAGATATACTTAAAAATCTTCTTCTCCAGAACCCCTTAGCGCAGATGCTTTGAATTTGGTATGATGCATTGCCTAGTAGTCCTTTGCCAAGTTTGTTCAAATGATGGCACCAGGGTCAAAAATGGCCCCGCTCCTGGGGGGTCCTGGACTTTAACCATAGAAATACATAGAAAAATTAAAAAAAAATCTTCTTCCTCACAACCACTTAGCTCAGATGTTTAAAATTTAGTATGTAGCATTGCGTAGTGGTCGTTTACCAAGAGTTTTCAAATCATGGCCCAAAGGTCCAAAATGGCCTCGCCAGAGCGCACCCTGGGTTTGAACTATAGCAATACATAGAAAAATCTTCAAAAATCTTCTTCTACAGAACCATTTTGAAATTGTTGCAAACTATCAGGTTTGTTCAAATGATTACTCTAGTTTGTCCTTTAACCTTTTTGCTCAGGTGAGCAATTCAGGGCCTCTTGGCCCTCTTGTTTTAGATAAAGGTCATGACATTAAATTTTGCTAACTATTTTTTAAAGCAAATAGATCAAAAATTGAAAATAGTTTGCTAGTCCTTACTTTGCTACCGTGCTTTGCTGATTTCTTCAACAACTGATCCTGGTGTATCCAACTGGATCCATAATTCTACAATTTGACAAAAAGTGACATTTCTTAAACTTGTGAGCTAATAGTTTTATTATGAGTGAGAGAGTGATTTGTTGCTTTTCGTCCACGGTAAACAGCTATGGTCATATCGGGACGGTCAGTTAATCTAACCACACTATTCCTGGGCAGGCTAAGACTCCTTAGCGGTTAACCAGTACTAACATACTTTTGCCAGTAACTGACAACTGCCATTCTTGAATCAGCGAGAGCGGTCGGGTGATGCGATGTTGCTGCGTGTAACTTACAGTGCCGGGGCGCCCAACTGATTTGGATGAAAGTAGGGCAAGGGCCTACTGTGCTTGCAGTAGGTGCGGGTGGGGGTTTGTTTGAACATTTTTTTCTCTCTTCTATTATTTCTCTCTCCTTTCTCCCACTCTTAGGGAGACGGTTGATTGATTGATTGTTTTGGGTTTAACGGCCCTTTGAGACAGTATTTCAGTCTATATCGGGCCGTCTCCCAGGGAGGGAGAAAGAGGAGAAATGATAGAAGAGAGACAAAATGTCCAACCAACCCCCAACCGAACCCACTGCCCTTCAATGTTCGAAATCAGTAGGACGCACCGGCACTGGAAGTTACACACTGCACCATTGCACCACCCCCTTTGGGAGACGGCCCGATATAGACTGAAATACTGTCTCAAAGGGCCGTTAAACCCAAAAGAACCAACCGACCTCTTGAATCAGCGGAAGGAGAAACGAAACCATCTGTCGCTAAAGACCCTTTATAGATAGTCAACAGACAAGTAAGATATTGTTGAGATTGTTTATGAGCTGTTTATGTAGACAAATAAAAAGGGTTACAAATTGGCTTTTGTTTCAATATATCATTGAATTGTATAGGTCTGTCTATATATTTCTGTAATCTACTGTTACTCATTGAAAAGCACTGAAATATTTATTGATGAACTGAAAACTCAATAACACAAAGTTCTACAATTAATTTGGGAATTATATCGCTCAGATAAACTCGGGCAAAAAGTAACACTTTGAACTATAAATAGTATTAGAGGTTCCTACCTTTATCTAGAACTTCTATTATAACTGTAGAAAACTAATGTTGAACTGTAGAGCAGACTCTAACACTGTAGAGCAGACTCTAATGAACAGGCTCTAATTCTGAATTCTGAGTCAGTTAAAGTTTGTATGGTACTTACTTGAACCTGGAAAGTCAGTAAAGAGAAATATCAAGTTACACTTATCACTTTATGAAATAAACGAAATCCACGAAATTGTTTTAAAATCCAAAACATTCAGCACACATCCTGAAACGAAGTAGTGAGCAAAAGTGTGCAACGCGCAGCAGTTGGAAGGCAGTTTGCTTGTACATCACTACATAAATAATATATATATATAACTATATGCCCTATTTTTACTATAAACTAACTATTGAAACACTGAAATATATATATGTAAACACAAATAACACGATTCTACACAATTTCACTAATGATCATTTTTTCTCACTGTTGATCACTATATAACAATGAAGAAAAATTGCACACTATAGTGATAAACAATATTGTGTGCACAAAGTAGGTATATATTACATTTGCAACATTCTCTGCTTATGCAGCCGCATGTACAAGCAGTGGAAATTCATACCTATGTTTGTGTGAACATGCAACACATGTGTACATGCATATAAATATATAATAACCTGTAAACAGGATTTTCACACGTTGGCCAATTCTAAACAAGTATAAAACATGATAAACACAAATAAATGTCAAAACACAAAATATTCATAGGTGATTCAAAAAAGTGGAACGCTCCCAGAAGGGATGGTCGGGTGGTGCGACGGTATTGTGTGTAACTTCCAGTGCCGGGGCGTCCTACTGATTTGGAACATTGTAGGGCAAGGGCCTACTGTGCTTGCAGTTGGTGCGGGTGGGGTTTGTTTGGACATGTTTTCCCTCGTCTATCATTTCTCCTCTTTCTCCCTCTCAGGGAGACGGCCCGATATAGACTGAAATACTGTCTCAAAGGGCCATTAAACCCAAAACAAGCAATCAAAAAACGCTCCCAGAAAACGGCATTGAACTGGATCCAAGTCATAGTGAGATGAGAGAAATCACTCTTGGTTAAATATTTCAATTCTATGATTGAAAAGAAATACACATATTTAAATGTATCATTAAGTTGATTTTACAAAGGTTTTACGCAAGCTTGCTATGAATTATGGCCATTCTTAATTTAACGCGCACTGTAAAATATATCTATGCTCAGATGCACAAATAAATCAAGAAGACCAGCTGAAGACAGCTCCAGAAGACATCATGTTGTACCAGAATACCCTTGTTGTATTAGATGAAAGCTAAGATGTTGGTAGGTCCGAAGAATTACGTTAGGGCGCCAGTTGTCGCACAAGACTCTTTATAGATAGTCAACAGACAAGGAAGATATTGTTGATGAGATGTTAATGTAGACAAATAAAAAGGGTATCCTATGTTAAATATGCAGTCCTTTCTAATAAGTTTTGTGAAAGAACTAGGAAGGAAGGTAAAATCTAAAACTTTATAGGAGGAGATGACACGAACTCTGGCCAACTGCGCTGGGAGTGGTAATTTCGCGCTCAAAGTGACGTGCAAATGATTTGTGATTAAAAAAAAACAGATTCGTTTATTTACTTCACACTATCAGATTTCAATCCCATTAAACCATAGCTTTGTAAGTGAGGTATACATTTTTAACAGGTAATAAATGATTAGATAAAACGTAATAAAGAAATACTAACGATGATATCCTTTGGCTGGAAAAAAGAATTAACAGAGAGATTTCATATGTATATCGATTAAAATAAACTAAATAGTTTGACTCATCCCGATAACAATGGATTATATACGCTGCGAGTCTTATCCTATCCCAGTATTGAGTCGCCGAAACTCTTTTGTTTTAATATATAGCAGTGCGTTAGACCACGTTATGTCATACAACACAGAATAGGTAATCAAATCGTTTATGACTTTAATATATAGCAGTGCGTTAGACCACGTAATTTCATACAATACAGAATAGGTAATCAAATCGTTTTTGATTCATTTAAATGACAATATGGTACATAGGGTGCAGTCTATAAGCTGTGACTCAACGAAGGTGTGGTAATCCCCCGGCCGAAAGGTTCGGGAGATACAGCGACGAGCCTGGCGTCCGTCTGTCCGTCCGTAAACATTTTCTTGTCCGCTCTATATCTTGAATACTCTTTGGATTATTTTCATGATACTTCACAGTTATGTAGAACAGGTCATGACGATGTGTCGCGTACAAGAATGGTAACTCTTGCAATTGTACTTTTTTAATTATCTCCCCTTTGGTGATTTTTTTGGCAGATTCGTGTCCGCTCTGTAACTTGAATACCCTTTTGAATATTTTCATGATACTTCACAGAAATGTAGAACAGGTCATGACGCTGTGTCGCAAACAAGAATGACAACTCTTGCTCTCTTACTTTTGGAGTTATTTCCCCTTGATAGTTTTAGGTGTGATTGTTTTGGCAGATTCGTGTCCGCTCTATAACTTGAATACCCTTTGGAATATTCTCATGATACTTCACAAATAAGTAGAACAGGTCATGACGATGTGTCGCGAACAAGAATGACAACTCTCGCTTTGATACTTTTTGAGTTATTTCCCCTTGATCACTTTAGGTATGATTTCGTGTCCGCTCTATAACTTGAATACCTTTAGGAATATTTTCATGATACTTCACAGATATGTAGAACATGTCATGACGATGTGTCGCGAACAAGAATGACAACTCTTGCTTTCTTACTTTTTGAGTTATTTCCCCTTGATGATTTTAGGTGTGATTTCGTGTACGCTCTATTACTTGAATACCTATTGGAATATTTTCATGATACTTCACAGATATGTAGAACAGTTCATTTGACACGGTTGAACCAGCGAAAATCTTTTCATTTTTGAAAGAGATTGGCATATATAGTAAAATATAGTTTAGTTAAGTCGCGGTATTTTTACAACAGTAGATTTAAATTTGTGTTTACTCATCTCGCTGGCCGAGAGTTCGTTTTATGTTATCAGTCTTAAGCTAGCCGTTGATCGGCGTGTTTTACCACATACCCGACTTGATTCATTTTTATACTGTGCATTCATTTCTGTCCTTATGCATATAACACGTTTTCGTTTTCGGCGCGAAATAGCCCTTTTGGTGGTGATGTGCCGTAAAATCCATATCACTCACTCACTAGAACAGTTCATGATGATGTCTCGCGAACAAGAATGACAACTCTTGCTTGTTTACTTTTGGAGTTATTTCCCTTTGATGATTTTAGGTGTCCGCTCCATAGCTTGAATACCTTTTGAAATATTTTCTTGATACTTCACAGATATGCAGAACGGGTCATGACAGTTTGTCTCATACCAAATGATAACTCTTGCTTTTATACTTTGTTAGTTATTTCCCTTTGGTAGTTTGAGCTGCTGTTTGAGTCTCTGCTCCATAACTGCATAACCCTTGCAGCTCCAGAATTTGAATAACCGTGTACCTTTTAGAATATTGATGATCATGCTGTGATATCTTATCAGTGTTCCTAACTCTCTCTCTTACCCCTCCACATTCCCGGGCCCCCTCCCGCACCCCCCCCCCCCCCAAAAAAAAAAATCCAGATTTTCATGATACTTCAGATATGCAGAACGGGTCATGACAATTTGTCTCACACACGAATGATAACTCTTGGTTTTTTACTTTGTGAGTTATTTCCCTTTGGTAGTTTGAGCTGCTGTTTGAGTCTCTGCTCCATAACTGCATAACCCTGGCAGCTCCAGAATTTGAATAACCGTGTACCTTTTAGAATATTGATGATCATGCTGTGATATCTTATCAGTGTTCGTAACTCTCTCTTGACACTCCACATTCCCGTGCCCCCTCCCGCACCCACAACCCCCCCCCCCCCCGAAAAAAAAAAAAAAGAATTCCAGATTTGGAGTCTTTGTCCAAATTCACTTACTAGAGAGCTCAAAATTAGGTTTGTAAGGCTTGTACTTTAGAAGTTATTTACACATTTTGAAAGTTGAATGTATCGTATGCTATACATTTGTGTTTATGGTGGCTGTTTGAGATATTACCTCTTTTTAGCAGTCAAGCATACTGTTTTTTAGTGTGAGTGTTAGATAATCATGCATCTGTTAACAGTTAATGTCAATCGGTAGCAGGGAGAAGAACTTGATAAGCATATTGCTTCCGTTCTAATCCCATAGCTTGTACTGATATCTTACTTGTTTATGTATGTATACATATATATATGTTAAAAGAATAAGCTAAATAAATATGTTTAAACCAATCAGTAGCATAAAAGAACGACAATATATTACTAATATGTGTTTTGAAGTGCACCCTTTTTACCAAGGCCCATGGGGGTCTTCGGTCGGGGGATTTGCCATCTCCTCTGATGGCTATTTTTTTGTTCTAAAAATATAAAATAGTCTGAATAAAATAGACTGATAATAGACTGATACGTCATATTATGTCATATAATGCTATCAACGTAATCTAATCCATTGTATTTCATTTTAGGTAGACTAAATAATATGTAGTTTCAATGCACCTTCATTTCTAGATCGGATTTGAAAGTGGTAGGACAGATCGCGTTTGGATAATATTCCAAAATCGCGATTACGGATTAATTTTATTATTGTTTTGTTTAGCATTATCAAACGGATTAGAGTTTGACAGGTAAGTTCATTATTTTTAGCGCGGGCGCAGTTTTCTGCCATTTTCAAGTGAAAAATAAACCAGCCTGTGCCATAGTTAGTAGTCCTATAACTAATTTTTGAAAACAAAAGACATCTGTATTTGAAAAAAATAAGAACAAGGCGCGGCATTCGTCCGTGACAAGATTACCATGGATACTTTTACTTCAAAACAATAATATCACGACTAGTATAAGACTATTTCGACAGTATTGTAGAAGTCCGTCTTTGGTCCTTGGTGAAAATGAACTTAAACGTATTTACTTTATCAGATATGAGTTTTGAATAGTAACTATTCGAATAAAAGTTACAACAAATGTCTGTTAACTTCAGCCTTGTGTAGAACCTTAACAGCTAGAGCCTTTCATTTGCAGACGTTTACTTACAAAGAAAAAACAACTGGAACGTTCATAATTAATAAATAAAAAGATGTTATTCAACGTATCTTTTTTTATATCTGATATGAGTTTTGACGACAGCATTCAAAATACTTCGTACACGCAAACAGTTCTCAAGCAAATTGACCATTTTGAACAATCCTATTTACAAAATTCCAACAGTCCAAGTAACTTTGTTCCTCTGCCCCTTTTTTTAGCTCCTCTGAGCACGTAGTGCTCAAGGTGAGCTATTGTGATCGATATTTGTCCGTCCGTCCGTCTGTCCGTCCGTCGTCAACAATTTCTTCAAACGACATCTCGTAGTGGTCGGGTGGTGCAAAGGTGCTGCGTGTAACTTCCAGTGCCGGGGCGTCCTTTTTATTATCCCCCGACCGAAAGGTTCGGGGGATATAGCGATGAGCCTGGCGTCCGTCCGTCCGTCCGTCCGTCTGTCCGTCCGTCCGTAAACACTTTCTTGTCCGCTCTGTATCTTGAATACCCTTTGGAATATTTTCATGATACTTCACAGTTATGTAGAACAGGTCATGACGATGTGTCGCGTACAAGAATGGTAACTCTTGCTATTGTACTTTTTCGTCTGTCCGTCCGTCCGTCCGTCCGTAAACACTTTCTTGTCCGCTCTGTATCTTGAATACCCTTTGGAATATTTTCATGATACTTCACAGTTATGTAGAACAGGTCATGACGATGTGTCGCGTACAAGAATGGTAACTCTTGCTATTGTACTTTTTGAATTATCTCCCCTTTGGTGATTTTTTGGCAGATTCGTGTCCGCTCTGTAACTTGAATACCCTTTGGAATATTTTCATGATACTTCACAGAAATGTAGAACAGGTCATGACGATGTGTCGCGAACAAGAATGACAACTCTTGCTTTCTTACTTTTTGAGTTATTTCCCCTTGATAGTTTTAGGTGTGATTTTTTGGCAGATTCGTGTCCGCTCTATAACTAGAATACCCTTTGGAATATTCTCATGATACTTCACAGATATGTAGAACAGGTCATGACGGTGTGTCGCGAACAAGAATGACAACTCTTGCTTGCTTACTTTTTGAGTTATTGCCCCTTGATCATTTTAGGTATGATTTCGTGTCCGCTCTATAACTTGAATACCTTTTGGAATATTTTCACGATACTTCACAGATATGGAGAACAGGTCATGACGATATGTCGCGAACAAGAAAGACAACTCCTGCTTTCTTACTTTTTGAGTTATTACCCCTTGATGGTTTTAGGTGTGATTTCGTGTCCGCTCTATAACTTGAATACCTTTTGGAATATTTTCATGATACTTCTCAAATATGTAGAACAGGTCATGATGATGTGTCGCGAACAAGAATGACAACTGTTGCTTTCTTACTTTTGGAGTTATTTCCCTTTGATGATTTTAAGTGTCCGCTCCATAGCTTGAATACCTTTTGAAATATATTCATGATACTTCACAGATATGCAGAACAGGTCATGACAATTTGTCTCATACATGAATGATAACTCTTGCTTTTAGACCTAGTGAATTATTTCCCTTTGGTAGTTTGAGCTGCTGTTTGAGTCTCTGCAACCCTGGCCAGCTCCAGAATTTGAATAACCGTGAACCTTTTAGAATATTGATGATCATGCTGTGATATCTTATCAGTGTTCCTAACTCTCTCTTACCCCTCCACATTCCCGTGCCCGCACCCCCCCCCCCTCCCCCCCCCCCCCCAAAAAAAAAAACAACATATTTTTTTCTCCAGATTGGGATTCTTTGTCCAAATTCACTTACTAGAGAGCTCAAAATTAGGTTTGTAGGGCTTGTACTTTAGAAGTTATTCACACATTTTGAAAGTTGAATGTATCGTATGCTATACATTTGTGTATATGGTGGCTGTTTGAGATATTACCTCTTTTTAGCAGTCAAGCATACTGTTTAAGTCTGAGTGTTAGATAATCATGCATCTGTTAACAGTTAATGTCAATCAGAGGCATAAAAGAACGACAATATATTACTAATATGTGTTTTGAAGTGCACCCTTTTTACCAAGGCCCATGGGGGTCTTCGGTCGGGGGATTTGCCATCTCCTCTGATGGCTATTTTTTGAATAGTAGTAGGGCTGTAACATTTACTCTTAAATGTGTAAATCGGACTCGGTTTACTTACGGTAACTAGTAGTACCCGGGCTGTTGAATAAGGACTCGGCTTCGGCTTACATACACATCTCTACACAATTTTCTATGACGTCACCACTTTTGATTATTATGATTAAAGTCAGCAAAACGTTCATGTCGTTATATTTCATGGTGTCAGAGAAATCTGGACCCATCCGCCCATCAGACCCATCAGATACCGTCAGCATCCAGCGGTTACATACATAAACAATCGATCTACGATCCTACCGAGTGATTTTGTTGAGAACAATCTGGTCTTTCCATATTTCACACATCAAAATCAGTAACAGAAAATGGCTTCGGGCTTCAGTTTTGAACAGCCGTGTTTCAATTGGGATGCAAAAGATTCCGATAAGGAATTTCAACGGTTTAAGCAACATGTTGAAGTCATATTCAAAGGCCCCCCTCGCCAAAGCTGACAAAAAGACTGTGGCGGCTGGCTTGGCATGTGGATCGGCCAGCAGGGCCGCGAAGTCTACAAAACATTTAAATGGGATAATGATGATCAAAAGGACGACCCCAATACGGTATTAGGGAAATTAGAAGACTATGGTGTGAGTGAGTGAAGTCGGGTTTAACGTCCCACCAACAATGAGAAGACTATGTCAAAGCTGCTAAGAACAAGAGAATAGCTAGGTTCAAGGCACATCAGAGAAAACAAAATGAAGGCGAAACATTTGACAATTTTGTTAAAGACCTAAGACTTTTGTTGCTTGATTGTGAATACACAAACTCAGAGGATGTCCTGATTAATCTGTTAGTTAGTGGGGTGAGACACCAAAAAGTTCAAAAAAGGTTACTTGACCAAGGCCAAGCACTAACTTTAGTCAAAGCTATAGACATAGGTAGAGAGTATGAACTGTCAAAATCCCAAATAAAAGTTATTCGTGGCGAAGAAGAAGTCTCACTTGTGGGTGTCAAACAGAAAGAGGACACAAAACCAAAGAAAAATGACAAAAAGACTTCAAGCGGTAATAAGAATTCAAAAACCGGTACACAGTCAAGTAAGACCATAAAATGCTGGAAGTGTGGGAAAACACATGAAATGGACAAATGCCCTGCAAAAGGAACTATTTGCAAATGTTGTAAAAACTAGATCATTGGCTTAAGGTTTGTAGAAAAATAAAAATTGTTGAAGGCAGTGATAGCAATGAAAGCCAAGATGAGCAGTCAGATGAAAGTGATAAAATCTTATACATAAAAAAGACAGAACCAATAAATCACATTTATGCAATTGGTGAAGATAAATGGATGACAGAACTTAAAGTACATAATGAAAGTCTGAACTTCAGAATAGACACTGGAGCAAAATGTTGTATCATAACCAAGGTAGACTTTGATAAACTTAGCAACGTCAAGTTAGAAAAATCAAATAAGACCTAAAAATCATACAGCAACCACCAGATTAAGCCACTGGGAACTGTAAAATTGACAGACATAATGACATAAACGTTGAAGTCAAATTTGAAATAGTAGGTCTAGTCCAGGAAAACATACTCAGTGGTGATGTGGCAGAAAAATTAGACTTGTTAAGGAGAATTGACTCAGTTGATACAGCAAAAGAAGAGCTAACCATAGATTTTCCTGAACTGATAAAAACAACCGGGACACTACCAGGTGAATATTCGATAAAAATCGACAAAATGCACAAGGTGTAATACATCCTTCTCGCAGGCTTCCGGCGGCAATCAGACCAAGAGCAATTGAAAATCTCCGCGAAATGGAAGATTTTGAATACATAACCCCGGTCAAAAAGCCAACCGAGCGAGTGGGTGAGTTCAATGGTCGTGTCTTGCAAAAAAGATAAAATCAGAATCTGCATTGACCCAAAAGATTTGAGCAAAGTCATTAAACGTGAACACCACCCTATGAAAACCATTGATGACATTATCACGGAAATACCAGATGCCAAGGGCCGGGCCGGGTAGCGCAATCGGTAGGGCACCTGACTCGTAAGTCAGAGGTCCTGGGTTCGAATCCCGGTCTGGCCACATACTTTCGTTTCTCCTTCCGCTGATTCAAGAAGGGCAGTTGTCAGTTACTGGCGAAAGTATGTGCACTTAGTACTGGTTAACCGCTTAGGAGGTCTAAGCCTGCCCAGGAATAGTGTGGTTAGGGTAACTGACCGTCCCGACATGACCTTAGTTGTTTACCGTGGACGTTAAGCATCAAATCAACCAACCAACCAGATGCCAAGTTGTTCTCTGTCCTCGATGCCAAATCTGGATTTTTACAGATAAAACTGGACTCCCAGTCTTCATACTTGACAACATTTAATACACCTATAGGGCGCTATGATGGTTACGCTTGCCCTTTGGAATCCGTTGTGCGTCAGAAATGTACCAGCGAATCATGGACCAAATGCTTGAGGGCGTGAAAGGTGCCTATGTAATAATCGACGACATATTAATTGCAGACCGTGATGTAAAACATGATCAAATTCTAAAAGAAGTCATCAAAAAAGCAACAGAATATAACCTGAAATTGAACTTTGATAAATGTAGCATAAGACAACCAAGTGTGACCTACATGGGTCATGTCATCAGTTCACAAGATTTGCAAATAGATCCAGAAAAGGTCCAGGCAATTATTGGAATGCCAGCCCCAACAGACAAGGACGGAATCCGCAAGGTTTCTAGGCATGGTTCAGTATGTGTCAAAGTTTATACCCAGACTCAGTGAGATTGATGCTCCACTGCGTGTTCTATTAAAGGAAGACAATGCCTTTAAATGGGAATATGACCAAGAAGCTAGATTCCAGCAATTAAAGCACTTATGTAGCATACCCCCTGTACTTGCCTACTATGATGTAAACATACCTATTGAAATAGAGTGTGACTCAAGTAAAGATGGACTCGGAGCAGTCCTATTGCGGGAGGGTCATGTCATTGCATATGCATCGAGAGTGTTAACAGAAACTGAAAAACGATATGCACAAATTGAGAGGGAAATGCTCTCTGTTGTATTCAGCACAACAAGGTTCTATAGATACAGTTTTGGTAAAGAGACAGTGATATATAATGATCATAAACCTCTAGAACAAATGTTTCGCAACCACTGTTATCAGCACCAATGCGCCTCCAGAACTTGATGTTAAAACAACAGTGGTATGACATAGATCTACGCTACAGGAAGGGAAAAGAAATGTATGTCTCGGATACGTTATCAAGAGAATATCTCCCGCATCAAACATGTGAAATTGATGACATTTAAGTACAAGACAATTTAAATATGATATCCTTGAGTGCATCAAAATATAATGAAATACAAAATCTTACTCAAAGTGAGCTACCCATTCTTTATAATGTTATAAAAGATGGCTGGCCAGAAATTCGGAAAGATACACCTTTCGAAGTACGCCAATACTGGGAATCAAAAGACCAACTAACAATATTAGATGGAATAATCTACAAAGGTTGTCGTATAGTCATACCACCAAGCCACAGAATGGATATGCTCAAACTAATAAACAGATCACATTTGGGAATGACTTAGTGTAAACAAAGGGGTAGAGAAGTCAAGTTCTGGCCAAATATGAACTCAGACATTGAGAACATGATCAGAGACTGCTCAGCATGTGCTGAACATCAAAATAAACAAACTGCGGAACCGCTAAAACCTACCCCCACTCCAGACCTACCATACAGTATGGTGGGAAGTGACCTATTTGACTTTGAAAACAAGAAATTCCTGCTCCTAGTAGACTTCTATTCCAAGTACATGGATGTAGTTGAACTGTCGGAAACTACATCATCGTCGGTAATAAACGCAATGAAGTCAGTGTTCGCATGACATGGAATTCCCCAGACCCTCCGTACAGACAATGGGCCACATTAGGGCCATTACATTTCGTCTGAGTTTAAGACATTCTGTAAACAGTACGGTATTGAACATGAAACCTCTAGTCCTCATTTTCAAAGTAGTAATGGAGAAGCAGAACGTGCGATACAGACAGTGAAAGGTTTATGGAAAACAAACCTCGGATAAAAATTTAGTGCTTCTAGACTACCGTAATACACCATTGCCATGTTTGAACTTGTCACCCAGTCAGCTACTGATGGGAAGGCGTCCACGGAATATACTTCCCTCTTGCGATTCAGTGCTAAGACCAAGGGAACACGATTCAGAAACTGTCAAGACATTTTAATGCGGAAAAGCAGAAACAGAAAACATATGATCAGCGAATAGGGGCTAAAGACCTCCAGCCTCCAGATCTTGGAAACCAGGGACAGTTGTTCAACGACACGATAAGCTACGGTCCTATATTGTGCGCTGTGGCGATAGAGTGTATCGACGTAATAGAAAACAGCTAAGACCGTCAACACAAAAAGCGAACATGGGAAACAGTTACGATCAGGATGATTCCGGGGAAATTAATGTTCCCGATTAACCATGGATGGCACATGATCAACCAGTTTCGCCAGCAAAACAGACACCACCCCCGCAAACTCAACCAGTTACACCAGCTCGAACACCGTCATCCGTGAAACTACAAGCTCTGCTAGTTCTGGTTCGCCTGGCAAAATCACAAGGTCAGGCAGACAAGTCATTTCTCCAAAAAGACTGGATCTATAAAGTGTCATTAAAACCTTCAAGCTGCGCACTGTTTTAAGGGCACAATAATCCCCGTGCCAGCCTCAGGGCAAGAGCTCTGTCATTTAAACCTTCAGGCTGAGCACTGTGTTAAGGGGCATCAAGAGCCCTGTATTAAGCATTAAGGGTTTAAAAGTGCTTATTTATATGTACATAGACAATTATCAGTTATCATTATAGTTTGTTCATTCTGGAGAAAAAAAAACCTTTACATGTGACAAAATACATACATGTATACATAATACTTTGCTTTGGATGATACTGTGAATCATTTGCTTGTCTTGAGTAATGACACAGTGTTGCCCAAAACCTTCACTTTTCATATAAATGTACAGTGTGTTTATCAGGGTCTAAATTTGTTTCATTTAAATCAATGACTTATGATTTAGTTAGTTCAGATGCTACAGTACAAACAATAGACATGTTTATTCATATGTGTGGCTCGGAGAGGGAACCTCGTTGCTTGCCGAGACCTGCCATCATATCTTTTCTTTCAAACTTTTGGGGTTTAGCGACACTGACTTGATACAACAATATTACTCAGATACAATATTAGAACAGTTTAAGTTTTCTAGATGTTACATTTACTCTTAAATGTGTAAATCCGAATCGGTTTACTTACGGTAACTAGTAGTACCCGGGCTGTTGAATTAGGACTCGGATTCGGCTTACATACACATCTCTACACAATTTTCTATGACGTCACCACTTTTGATTATTATGGTTAAAGTCAGTAATAACGTTCATGTCGTTATATTTCAAGGGCAAGGGCTTACTGTGCTTGCAGTAGGTGCGGGTGGGGGTTGTTTGGACATTTTTCTCTCGTCTTTCATTTCTCTCTTCTTTCTCCCTCTCTTTGGGAGACGGCCCGATATAGACTGAAATACTGTCTCAAAGGGTCGTTAAACCCATAACAACCAACCATCCTAGACCAGTGGGCCAATTTCTAAATAGTTTTACACAAATGTTTCTGTTATAGCCTTGAACCAAAATTGCTAAAATGGTTCCGCCAGAGCTAAAAATAGAAAAACCTTTAAACGACATCTTATCTGAATCCAATGGCTTGATTTCAAACAAATTTCACAGAAATGTTTGACTCATTGCCCTGAACAAAAATTGCTAAAACAGTTCCACTCCGCTAAACAAAATGTCCGCCAGAGCTAAAAATAGAATACTAAAAAAATAAAAACCTTTAAAAGACATCTCCTCTGAAACCAATGGCTCGATTTCAAACTAATTTCATAGAAATGTTTGACTCATGGCCCTGAACCAAAATTGCTAAAACAGTTCAACTCTGCTGAACAAAATGGCCGCCAGAGCTAAAACTAGAAATAAAACTAAGACTGACACAGAGTTAATCCAATCATCATGAAACTTTGTCAGAATCTTGATCTTAATAAATTCTAGACCAAATTTGAAACTGGGCCATATGGGGTCAAAAACTAGGTCACTAGGTCAAATCTTAGAAAAACCTTGTATACACCATAGAGGGCACAGTTATGATCCAATCTTCATGAAACTTTGTCAGAATGTTTATCCTTATACAGTCTAGGCCAGGATTGAAACTGAGTCATGATGGGTTAAAAACTAGGTCACTAGGTCAAATCTTAGAAAAACCTTGTGTACACTCTAGAGGGCACAGTTATAATCTAATCTTCATGAAACTTTGTAAGAATGTTTATCCTTATACAGTCTAGGCCAATATTCAACTTGAGTTATGTGGGTTCAAAAACTAGGTCAATACGGCAAATCTTAGAAAAACCTTGTGTACACTCTGGAGGGCACAGTTATGATCCAATCTTCATGATACTTAGTCAGAATGCTTATCATTTATAAAATATAGACCAAATTTGAAACTGGGCCATGTCAGGTGAATCTAGGTTACTAGGTCAGATCTTAGAAAAAACATGTGATCTAGAGGGCACAGTTTTGTTCCAATCTTCATGAAACTTTGTCAAATGTTTATCTCCAACAAATCTAGATTGAGGGTGCAACTGGGTCATGTTGGATCAAAAACTAGGTCACAAGGTCAAATCTTAGAAAAACATTGTGGATACTCCAGAGGGCACAGTTTTGGTTCAATCTTCATGAAACTTTGTCAGAATGTGTATCTTAATGAAATCTAGGCCAAGTTTGAAAGTCTTGTCAGGTCAAAATCTAGGTCACTAGGTCAAATCATAGAAAAGTCTTGTGTACACAATGTGGCTTTATTTTGCATTGAATCTTCATGAATCTTCAGAATGTTTGTCTTCATGAAATGTAGGACAAGTTTGAAACTTAATAATGTCTGATTCAAAGCTAGATCGCCGGGCCAGATCTTAGAAAAACATAGTGTACGCTCTAGAGGGCACAGTTTCGATCCAATCTTCATGAAACTTTGTCAGAATGTAGATAAGAATGTGCAAAACTGTTTCAGTTGAACCATCATCAAATAGATGATCTTCCATATTATTTCATCATAACTAAGGTGAGCGATTTAGGTCCATCATGGACCTCTTGTACAATTAAAAGAATTTGCTTTTAAAGGGAGAGTAGTGCGTATTGTGCAATATTTAACTAGGTGAGAGGTATTGTGTGTTAAGGAAAAAATCGAAACTAGGCGTTGTTCTCGTTTGGACCTAATATAATATTTTCGTTTTTTAGCTCACCTGGCCCGAAGGGCCATAGTGAGCTATTGTCATACCAATGCGTCCGGCGTGCGTCGTGCGTCCGTACGTCGTCCGTCAACACCTAAAAACAAATATTCAAACATCTTCTTCTGTAAAACTACTGGACCCATGGTTCTCAAATTTCACATGGAGCATGACCTGACTCTAGGGTCTCAGAATTGTAAAATTGGGTCAGGTTGAAAATCCAAGATGGCCGCCGTTACTAAAAATAGCAAAAACAACAAAATAAACTTCTTCTCCAGAACCACTGGGTATATTTGTCTGAATTTTGGCATGGAACGTCAGTGAAACCTCGGTATTTAAAATTGTAAAAATGAAAAAAATCTGTAGCGGAGTTTTGTCACAGTGACCTACTTTCTGTTTACGTGTGTAATTTTGCTCAATTTCCAATGTCAAAAAATGACCTATTTAAACAACTTCAAACAACTTCTTCTCTAAAACCACTGAGCCCATGGATCTCAAATTTCCCATGGAGCATGACCAGACTGCAGAGTTTCAAAATTGTAAAATTGGGTCAGGTCAAGAATCCAAGATGCCTGCCGTTACTAAAAATAGCAAAAACAACAAAATCAACTTCTTCTCCAGAACCCATTGGTATATTTGGTTGAAAGTTTGCATGGAACATCAGTGGGACCTTGGTATTGAAAATTGTAAAAATGAAAAAAAATCTATAGCGGAATTAGGTCACAGTGACTTACTTAGCGTTGACAAGGCCGATTTTGCTCAAATGTCATTATCTAAAGAAAATGCAGCCAATTCTGACCAGATTTGGTCAGAATTGGTTCTTGAATGGAATTATTTCAATTTTGTGCCAGTTGACTATCCAAGATGGCCACCATGGGGGCCGTTACTAAAAATAGCACAAACATAAAAATGACAATTACTCAAGAACCCTTGAATGGAATTGGACCAATTTTGTGTCAGAATGTTCCTTGCATGAAGCAGTTTCGATTAATTGCAATTTGGCATCCCAAGATGACCGCCATCTGGTGTAACTAAAAATAGCACAAACATAAAAATGACAATTACTCAAGAACCCTTGAATGGAATTGGACCAATTTTGTGTCAGAATGTTCCTTGCATGAAGTCGTTTTGATTAATTGCAATTTGGCATTCCAAGATGGCCGTCATCTGCCGTTACTAAAAATAGCACAAAACATGAAAATGACAATATCTCAGCAACCGCTGAATGGATTTTGACGAAATTTGTGTCAAAATGATTCTTGCATTGAGATGTTTCAAAAATATCTAAATGTAGACCATTCATATTGGCCTCTGTTACTTAAAATAGAAAAATGTGAAAATTAGAAAATCTCAATGGAGTTGGATTAATTTTGTGTCAGAATGGTCCTTTCATTAAGCTTTTTTGATTTTTTTGCATTTTGGCATTCCAAGATGGCCGCCATTTGCCGTTACTAAATATAGCACAAAACATGAAAATGACAATATCTCAGTAACCGCTGAATGGATTTTGACGAAATTTGTGTCAAAATGATTCTTGCATTGAGATGTTTCAAAAATATCTAACTGTAAGACCAGTCATATTGGCCTCTGTTACTAAAAATAGAAAAATGTGAAAATCAGAAAATCTTAATGGAATTGGACCAAATTTGTGTCAAAATGGTCCTTGCATGAAGGCTTTTCGATTTTTTGCATTTCAGCAATCCAAGATGGCCGCCATCTGCCGTTACTAAAAATAGCACAAAACATGAAAATGACAATATCTCAGTAACCCCTGAATGGATTTTGACTAAATTTGTGGCAAAATGATTCTTGCATTGAGATGTTTCAAGCATAACTTAATATAGACCAGTCATGTTGGCCTCTGTTAGTAAGAATAGCAAAATGTGAAAATTCGAAAATGTCAATAGAATTGGACTAATTTTGTGTCAGAATGGTCCTTTCATGAAGCCTTTGCGATTTCTTGCATTGAGATGTTTCAAAAATATCTAACTGTAAGACCAGTCATATTGGCCTCTGTTACTAAAAATAGAAAAATGTGAAAATCAGAAAATCTTAATGGAATTGGACCAAATTTGTGTCAAAATGGTCCTTGCATGAAGGCTTTTCGATTTTTTGCATTTCAGCAATCCAAGATGGCCGCCATCTGCCGTTACTAAAAATAGCACAAAGCATGAAACTGGCAATATCTCAGTGACACCTGAATGGATTTTGATGAAATTTGTGGCAAAATGATTCTTGCATTGATGTGTTTCAAAAGTAAATATATAAAGACCAGGCAAGTTAGCCTCTGTTACTAAAAGTAGCAAAATGTGAAAATGAGAAATTCTCAGTGGAATTGGACCAATTTTGTATCAGAATGGTTCCGTTGCACAATAGCCAGGTGAGCGATATCAGGCCCATTTGGGCCTCTTGTGATAGATGCGGACCTGTCTACTGACTCTTTTCACGTAAACGGAGTTACATTAAACTCTTCACCGAGCCATATTTTAAATCCCACACCAGTAAACGACATGATTAAAAGTTAAAACGACAAAAGGTTGTGGGTTTCGATGCTAACGCCTTGTACCTGTGGTCTTTAGGCCAGTCTATGCCATAAGTCAGGGGTCCTGGGTTCGAAACCCGGTCTGGCCACATACTTTCGTTTCTCCTTCCGCTGATTCAAGAAGGGCAGTTGTCAGTTACTGGCGAAAGTATGTGCAATTAGTACTGGTTAACCGCTTAGGAGGTCTAATTTAAAGAGTAATTACACTTCAGCAACTGACTGAATCAGATCCCAAACCCTATCCCCAACATCAAAGGGAAAGCTTGACAAAGACATCCCAACAAACAATAAATTACAAATGATAAGCCGAGTCAGCAGCTCTTTCCCAAATAGGTGGGAACTCAGCTATCTTTATTAAACTAAATAATGTAGACCAACAGATGGGTTATAACAGACTAAGCAGATTATACGAAAAACATTTAACAATTTTTTTTTACCTATTTTCTATTTTATTATAGAAGGGTTAAAATGAGAACACAATAAATTAAACAGCACCGAACATAAAACAAATCCAACCGCAACGAAATTACCGCCTTGGGACGGTCAGTAATATCTACTGGGGGTTTAAACCGGTTTTACTGGGCCTAAACCCTCACCCTCCGCCGCGGCCGGTGCACACAATTAGTTGGTAGCTAACCTGCCCCGGTATAGTGTGGTTAAGTTAACTGACCGTCCCGACATGGCCATAGTTGTTTACCATGGACGTTAAGCATCAGATCAATAAAAAAACAGTCTATGCCAGAAGGAGCGTTCGTGAGGAGTCGGACCGAGAATGAGTAAGGCCAGAACACAGGGACCAGTACATGCAATCCTTTGATTGGTTCAACTATCTGACAAGAACAAAGGGTCCCACATACTGCATCAGCGCAATAATGGCAAGGAAGTTCGCATCGGCAAATACCCCGTAGACGTTTACGACCCTAAGACCAAGACCGTCTACGAATTCAGGTAAAAAAAATCAAACTTCGTTAACACATTCCTACACTCTATAAGAATGTATTATATTTAACCGCTTTGTATACTTGTATCCATTATTTGCCCCCACCCCCTTTATGTCTTTCTTCAGGGCTGTTATCATCACGGCCACGCATGTGACGTCACCGAAAATGTCATGAAATGTGGCACAAGACCAAAGGCTCGTTGATGGAGAAAACAAAGTCGAAAGTGGCCCAACTCCACCAAGGATATAATGTGGTGGAATGCGAGTTTCGACTATGGTGCAAGTTTCACCGTTTTGACCCAATTATCATGAAACTTTGTCAGAATGTTTATCTTATTGAAATCTAGACAAATTTTGAAACTGGGTCATGTAGGGTCAAAAACTAGGTCACTAGGTTAAATCTTAGAAAAACCTCGTGTACACTCTAGAGGGCACATTTATGATCCAATCTTCATGAAACTTTGTCTGAATGTTTATCCTTATACAATCTAGGCTAAGATTGAAACTGAGTCATGCGGGGTCAAAAATTAGGTCACTAGTTCAAATCTTAGAAAAACCTTGTGTACACTCTAGAGGGCAGTTATAATCCAATCTTAATGAAACTTTGTCAGTATGCTTATCTTCATGAAATCTAGACCAAATTTGGAATTGGATCACGTCAGAAAAAAACTAGTCAAAGTTTCAAAAACATCTTTCAAAGGGTTAAGGAGATATGGAGTGGATACAAATTTAATACAAAATTGAAAGTAGGGTTATGGTTCTTTTTCTCTGCACATATTCTGATAGTGCTTAATATGTATGCAAACTTTCATGAAGAAATCTTATACAGTTTTTGAGACATGGAGCGGACACGAAACTTATATGAAATTACTATAAGAAAAATGCAAAGGGAAATAATCCCTTCAACACTGAAAGTAGGGTTATGGTTCTTTTTCTCTCACATTGTCTGATGGCGCTTTATATTTGTACAAAGTTTCATGAAGAAATCTTAAACGGTTTTCGAAATATGGAGCGGACACAAAGCTTTTATGAAATTACCTTTGAAAAATACAAAGAGGAATTATTCCGTAAACAATAAAAGTACGGTAATGGTTCTTATTCTCTGCACATCGTCTGATTGTGTTTTTTTTATTATTTGTACATACTTTCATGAAGAAATCTTAAAAGGTTTCGAGATATGTAGCGGACACGAAGCTTAAACGAAATTACCTTTGAAAAATACAAAGGGAAATAATTCCGTCAAAACTGAAAGTAGGGTAATGGTTCTTTTTCTCTGCACATCGTCTGATGGTGCTTTATATTTGTACACATTTTCATGAAGAAATCTTAAACGGTTTTCGAGATATGGAGCGGACACGAAATGTTACCTTTTGACCTTTGACCTCTTAGTGTGACCTCGACCTTTGTCGGACATCGTTGAAATGTGCGTTCTGCACATCCTCTCGTTAAGGCAAACATTTGACCCAAGTTTCAAAAAAATCTTTCAAGGGGTTTAGGAGATATGGAGCCGACACGAAAAGTTAACGGACGGGCATACGGAAGGACGGACCGAGGCCACGACATAATATGACCCGTCTTCGACGGGCGTATAAAAACATTGTGTACACTCTAGAGGGCACAGTTTTGATCCAATCTAAATGAAACTTTGTCAGAATATAGACTAGAACGTGCAAAACTGCTCCAATTGAACCACCATCAAATAGATGATCTTCCATGTATTTCATCATAACTCAGGTGAGCGATTTAGGTCCATCATGGACCTCTTGTTTCTTAATTTGACTTATATGACTTTTGAAATGCATGTTTGATGCTATTGTCTAGATAGATGAGTATGCCTGAAATTTTGTTTATCTCGTTGCAGGATTGCGCCTATATGGCTTTATCGGCGTCGAGTCTCCGGGAAGTTGTGAAACCCGAGAAGTTGGCGGACTACCAGCGTGGACTCACAGGGTTGTGCGATGACCAGTACAATCCCACTGATTACCCAGGGAATGTTGTAACAAGCACGCTAAATACGACAAAAGAGTGCCCGGTCTTTTCAAAACGGAATACGAAGGAGATCAAATGATAGGTCTGTGCTCTAAGACCTACATCAAGAGCAAGACCGTTTCCTCAATAGAAACCAGCTCCATCCTGACGGCCGCTTCCTTACTCCGAAAAGCAAAAGGATTGAAAAGGAAGCGACCTAAAATTGTGCTCACAAACGAATATAAATTCAGTTCAAAGGGAGTGTCTAAGCGACTGGTCAAGGAACCTCTTAGGATTTTTAAAGAGGTCATGCATACGGGAAAGTCCGCCTCAGGTTACAACAAGGGGTTTCGTGTAAGAAACAACGGCATTTATTCTTACAACCAAATTAGGTGTTGATTTTCCTACTTTTACTGCAAGCGCCGCGTTCTCGACGATTGCGTTCACACGGTGCCCCAAATGGTCACACTCTACCCTGTGAAAGGAAAACAACCCAAAGATTACGTCGAGTTTGTCGATACGGACAGAGAGTTGATCGAAGTGATGAGTACTAATTTTTGCAGTGATTTCTTTCACCAACGGGTGGGGTTGTTTGGACATTTTTTCTCTCGTCTATCGTTTCTCTTTTCTTTCTCCCTCTCTTTGGGAGACGGCCCGATATAGACTGAAATACTGTCTCAGGGCCGTTTAACCCAAAACAACCAACCAACCAATCTACTGTATCTAATTAACTTAGGTCAGTGTTTGCTGTACTTATTTTATACAACCAATCCTTCAAAGCAATGCAGTATTCGGCTGAAAGCTATATGCTTGCATTGGTTGGTTTCAGCCTCAGAATATGTATCAATTTTATTTATTTTCAATCTTATTTCCAGAAGCCAGGTCTAAGACGAATAAATTTAAATTTAAAACCACAATCCATATATGTTGTAATAATGTCTGTAAAAAATATCAACTGCTCTAGTTTTGAGCTGTGAATTAAGTCCTCTAGAGAAAAACTATAGAATCTCTATAAATGTCCATGTTCTTTATATTTCAGGAGTCTCTTGAAGCAAAAATCATGTGTAAAGAAGATCCAGTGACTAGAGCTGTCAAGGGGCATCACTGTTACTCAGTAATTGCATTATTGCAGACCAGACGGAAGCATAAAAATGACTGTGGGGAGATGAAATTCCAAAAATAATTCTGGGCCGTTCATATCATTTCGCGAATTTGGTAGTAAAAGAATTGGGACACCTGCACTTTACCGGTCGCTCTTTTTCCGAAGGAAAATCCACGTGAAGTAGGTAACTAAGGCCTGTATAAGAGAGGCGCGTGAGCGCGATTAAAAAATGAAAAATAAGCAAAAAATCGTAAAAACGATGTTAAAAATGAAAAGATCATACCTTTTTTTGGTTAAAACTAAGGTTTTAAACCGTAAGTTTTAACTAAATTTCAGAAAATTAGCCTTATCTGCCCTGTCATTTCGAAGCTAGCCCGGCAAGAAAAGCAGAAGTGCGCGAAGTGGGCGGAGCGAAGCTCCTTGTATTTCATTGGTCTAGCGCTAATTTATTCTGTTGACCGCGAATCGCGCAACGTCGGGGTCAGCGTTCGAAGTTTTTTGTTTGTAAACAAAACCACGTTGCGGCTGTCAAAATGTAAATAATGCCATTTGTTTATGATGATATGGCTCTAATTTGTGCTGATAAAAGGAATTTAATATCTTGGCTTCAAGAAAAAGAAGTTTTAGGTGATTTTGGTGGCCTATGCGACAAATGCTTTAAAGGAAAAGTGAACTTGAGGACTGATTCTTCATACAGCAAAGACAGGTTGCTTTGGAGATGTACAAACAGCAAGTGTAACAAGAAGACATCCATCAGAGAAGGTAGCTGGTTTTCTCATACACACCTCTTGCTTGAACAAGCTATCAAACTCACATACTACCGGGTGTATAAAACTCCAACTGAATATGTTGCACGGGAATTAAAAATTGGAAGTGCAAGGGAAGTTTGTGTAGAAATTATAAAATCTGAAAATGAGCAGATAGGAGGGGTCGGCAAAGAAATAGAAATTGATGAATCCAAGTTCGGCAAACGGAAATTTCACAGGGGAAAGCGTGTAGAAGGTGTTTGGGTTTTCGGTGGAATAGAGCGTGAAAGTAAAAAATGTTTCTTTGAAATTGTTGAAGACCGGTCAGCTGCAACATTAATTCCAATCATTAAAAGGTATGTTAAACCAGGCTCTGTAATTTTGTCAGACTGCTGGAAAGCCTATGGTACTCTTAAAGAAGAAGGCTATACCCACCTTACAGTTAACCATTCTGTGACATTTAAAAATAAAGAAACTGGAGCCTGTACCAATCTCATAGAGAGCACGTGGAATGCTGTAAAAAAATCATTCCCCAAATATGGAGCTCAAAAGCAATTCTATGACAGTTATTTAGTGGAGTATATAATCAGGAAAAAGTATCTAAATGATGCAGAGGACAAATTTTTGCAATTTTTGAACTTGATAAAGAAAGTCTACCCTGGAAAGAAAAAAAGGCAGCCCTTAACTGAAATTCAAGGAAATGTGGAAGAGGAAGAACAACTACAGACAGTGAACGATGATGATGAGCCAGTGAACAAGTCTTTTGGACCTATTTGATGATTAATTTTCAGGTAAGTGGTATTGTCACTGTTTGTTAATGGAGATCGTAGTTGGGGGCTGCCGCCCCCACACCCCCGCTCTATGTCCAAATTAAGAACGTTGTTTCGATTTAAATAAGGCTACCTATAGCTGAATATAAATTCTTCAGCTAAATATTGTCACAGAACGTCGAAAATCATAATAGCAATGCTATTTTCATGTCGAAAATACACTGAATCGCAACCGGTAAAATCCAAGATGGCCGACTTGTAAACAAAATTAGGCTCCGCCCACTTAGCAACAGGTCGCTCATGCGCACTCGGTACAACCAATATGGCGGACAAGAGACCGGTAAAGTGCAGAATATCCAAAGAATTTGATGAAAATATGTAGCCATGTCAAAAAAATTTATAAAGTAATGGACGACATTGACCCAGTCATAGGGACAGAAGAGGAAGACACTAGAACCAAGATAGAAGGCTCTGTGCAAATGGCTTCAGTTGTTATGACTTGTCTTGCTTAAAAAATATTTCTGAAACACTGGAAGAAAATTACTCATCAAATGAAATGCATGCAACATGAAACAAAAAGTTGCTTCCCTCAACAAAAAACAAAACAAAACAGAAACCTTACTATGAACATTAAACTAGATAATAGGGAAAAGAGGCGGGCAAATTACCTCATTTGAGGGAAAAGTACAATTTGAGGGAAAAGTACAATTTGTGGTAAAGTACAAATGTCCACATTTGTGGGTATAGTGCAAAATTCCTCATTTGGGTAGAAGTTGAGGGGTATATCTTCAGCGAGCAAAATCCCTCACTGATGAAAAAAAAATGGATCTCATATGCACACAACGTGTGCGGGTAAAAATGAATTCTTTTGCCAGTCTTGAGCAGTCGTTACATGCACTGAAATAACCCTGTTCACATTTCAAAATCGCTCATTGTTCGATTATGCTTTTGTTAACAAACATGGTTATATCAACCCATGCCTGATATAGTAGTTTCAGTTTATGTTTTTCTTTCATGCATAATAGATGAAGCAAAGGAGCAAGCCGTATTGAAAAAAAAATACTATTTTAAGTGCACAATAAGTCTACAAATATAGGTTTGAAAATAACAAACCTATGTTTGAACTTCTAACCCAGGTTTGAAATTCTCTAACATAGGTTTTTAAAGTTCTAACATAGGTTTTGAAAAAGACATTCTAAAACGAGTGATATCACCTTCCAACCTTAGTTCGAAACAAGTTATGCTTTCTTAGTGCACAATAAATCTTCAAACATAGGTTTGTAAATTACAAACACGGGTTTTTACTCAAACCTATGTTTGAAAATCACTATCATAGGTTTGTGATTTCTATCATGAGTTTTGAAACTCTATCATAGGTTTTCAGAATCTGACATTTTATTACTTGTGAGTTATCTTTAAAACTAGGTTTGGCCAAATTTATGAATGCCAGGTGCACAATAAGTCTACAAACACAGGTTAATACATCTCAGTCATGGGTTTTAAGTTCAAACATAGGTTTTAAATTTACAATCAGAGGTTTTCTGAAACCTATGATAGATATTTTAAAACCCATGATAGAAAAACCATAAACCTATGATAGAGATTTTCAAACATAGGTTTGAGTAAAAACCGGTGTTTGTAATTTACAAACCTATGTCTGTAGACTTTATGTGCACTTAGCAAGCATAATTTGTTTCGAACATAGGTTAGAAGGTTATATCATAGGATTTAGAATGTCTTTTTTTTAAAACCTATGATAGAACTTTAAAAACCCTATGTTTGAGAATTTCAAACCTGGGTTTGAAGTTCAAACATAGGTTTGTAAATTTCAAACCTATGTTTGTATACTTATTGTGCACTTGGCTTGCCATACAAGCGCATTTGCCGGTCCCAGAAATCTTTTTAGTGTTGAATTAGAAGTATCCAGGGCTGATATCTTTTGACTATATCAAAAAATGGTTAAACAACCAGGATTCATATGCTCTTCAAAAACAAGTCAGTCATCGATCCAGAACTCCTACTGTAAGGGTAACATTTACTGGTGAACAGTTTGATATAGACCTTATGTCTGTTTCTAATTTGGCAAAAGAAAATGATTGTGTTCAATACTTGCTCTTTGCCATTGACATATCAAAAAAATTATGGGTAAAACCCTTAAAGAATAAAACAGCTAAAGCTGTCTTAGCTGCGATGCGACAAATTTTGAACAAATGAAACCTATGAAAATACGATCCGATAAAGGTTCTGTGTTTGCAAATCAGTGGATTAAAAATACATGAAAGACAATGAAATATATTTCATCACGACACAGAATAAGCCACAGGCAAATTTAGTAGAAAGGTCACAAAGAAGTATCCCCTCATTGTTATATCGTATGATGAGGCATAAAGGAACCTACCGTTACATCGATGATTTGGATGAAATATTCGCTTATTACAATGTCTCACTACATCGCAGCTTAAGCTACATGGCTTCCAATGATGCCAACAAATCTAATGAAGCTGATGCTCGGGCATATATGTATCTAAAAAAACCTAAGACTGTAACTAAAAGGAAACCAGTTTCCCGATTTAAAATTGGTGATTTTGTAAGAATCAGTTTCCTCAAGCAACCCTTTCGCAAAGCATATCAAGATCAGTACACAATTGAAGTTTTCAGATTGTCATTCTTATCTGTAAGAATCACCGCATTTCCAGGCGAATAGAGCATTAATTGAAGATTGGACGTCTGGTCACTAGTAGTAGTACTAGGGATTTCCGACATAAGCTACGGTACAATAACCAACGAACGTTAGCGACGATAGGCGAACGATAGCAGACGTTAGAAGCTGTTTATTGGGGAGTCATTACTAGGTTTACCAAATTTTCAATTTTATTTACTTTTTTACAAATTCGCCGAATCCAACAAGAACATTCGTAGATGAATAACATTTGTACAGAAATAGGCAAAGGAATATACATAAAAGCATGGAAATGTATACTGTATGACTGTATTCTGTACAACACAATATAATAGGCCACTGACATATTATATATGTTTTACATCTCACGTAGCCGTAGTAGCTTGAGTAGGTTAAACGCCTACCTGATGCTGGTGAACTAACGGTCCCAGCTTTACTGTTAAAAGGGGCGTAAAATGGCAAGTCATCCATTTGTCTATTAACGTCTAACAATACAAAGTATTTAGAAAATTAGTTTTCCGCCATGCTAATCCCGCACGCAACTCAACAACAGACGGCAGTATATGCCGACAGTGTCTGTAAGTGCTTGCTATGCACCGAAATGTTTCAATGTCATTTACAATATGCTCCACATACACCCGTCTTGAGCGCAGAACTTTACGTGTTAAACAACCGCTGTCGCCTTTGCTCAAATCTGGCAACATTTGTAATAGCAACTGCCCTGTAGGGTGTTATCAGCGGATATTCATTAGGGTATATACTATCCCCAAGCAGTCGCAGTTCTTGACTACCAGGGTAACAACATACAGATTCGACTGGAGCAAGGCTAGTTCCTTTACAACAGTATTGCAGTCATATCAGGACGATGGACGAGTGATAATAAAAGGCTGTGTGCAATGGAACCTCGTTTACTGTTGGAAATATTCCGCCTCAGCTGGTACCGTGTCCGAGATCCACTGGAGGTAGAATTGTGTGTGTATATATATTCTTGTATTACGATGTTGTCCCACACATCAGCGGAACTAAGCCAAAGCCGGGGCACTGTGCATCAATCGGACTTCATGGAGATATACAGTTTTCCAACCATTACATGTATGAGAAGCGGAATATAAAAAGTGAAGTTGAATATGGATTGGTAATCTATCTAATTGTCGTTGTTGTTGTTTCGTTTGTCATAACGGTGTTCCCCAGAAAAAAAATCGTAATTTCCCAATGTGCCATTTCATTGGATGGGAGCAACTCCCATCGATCCGATCAAATTATCCATAACAACATTTTCCACATAACAGGCTCCCTTGTCTACAGAAAAATATCGTGTTTGCCGTAAACAATTAGACGCAGTCACACAGGTCCCGGGTTCGATATCCTGTCCGGCCGCATACTTTCTTTTCTCCTTCCGCTGTTTCAAGAACGGCAGTAGTCAGTTGCTGGCGAAAGTAAGTAACGTGCCCTTTAAAATCAAATGTGTGGGGGTAATTCAAGGGCAGATAAATTTCATTACGCTATAAATTTGAATTGTTATGATCAAATTTCATGAACCTTAGATAATGGTTCCTTAGATATGTGATGAACCCTTTCAGTCGAACCATTCCAGCAATGCAACAACGCAATCTGATATCTGCAGCATTAGCTATCTATCAAAAGTCTTAAATCAAGCAGCAGCAAGGCTACATCAGCAAGCTTTGTCAAAATTCAGCCATAGTCTCAGGATAAATCCTTTTGTATAAGCAGCTTCATGTACCTGCCTCTTCTAAATGCTGCACATAGTAATAAATTAATATGATCTTAATTATGACAAAGATGGCCGATACATCGTTTCTGCTGGGTGAGATAGGCATTTGCTGGAAGTTCATTATGCTGCCGATTTCAGGTTGTGTTGTCGTATTGCTGGAATGGTTCAACTGAAAGGCATAAATCATTTATCTAACGAATTGCCATAATCTCTAGTTTATGAAACCTTATCATAACTTTTCCGTATTATAAGGTAAAGTAAGTTATCTGCCCTTGAATTACCCCACCCCCACATATTAACTGATTAAAGGTCACGTTGGACCTAGCAATGATTTAGTAGAAAGAATCAAAACAACTTACAAAATTTGTAATGAACATCAATATAAGATATATATTTTTAAGTTTATGTAAAGTAATTCATGTTTACATTAATAATTTGTGAGTAAGCAACGTTCGAATTTTGCTATTAGAAAAGATAAAATGAAACGTAACGTTAGCTGAGCCGGGTCGCGTTACCGTTCGTTACGTTGGTGGCGCGTGCAATAAACTGGATAGCACTAAGTCAGTTGTTTTATATGATATGAATCACAATTACATTAAGGTTGCCTGGGATAAAATTTTATTGAAGTAAGTAAAATAATAAAGGGCGTACAGCACTTTTCCGGGAACTTTTTTATCATCCCTCGTACTTAGCATTACTTTGAAAAAAGTACCATTACTCATTACCATTACCCCATCTCTGCAATGTTATGACTGCGCTTTTGACGACGTAAATATTAGTGTGGATGATCAAGTGGTTTTTCAGGGCATAGGAAATACTGAGAATTCCAGTACAACAATCTGCTTCTATGCCCGAATGCAATAGAAGATAGCGTAGAGAATGCATATTTGAGAGTACTTTAAACTGGTTTCTGATATTAGGGGTCGTTTAAGGGACGGGCCATTTATTATCAGGTTGGGTGGGATGGGTAGTCTCACCAGATATTCTTTCGAGCCTCCCAGATAAGTGATAAAAAGTTAATGACAACCCCCTCCCCCCCCCCCCGCCACACACACACCACACAACCCTACATTCACATGATAATGAACATATTATTTATTTTATGTCAGACTTACCTCAATCAAACCTTCAAAAGACAATGAACATTTTGTCTTTTGAACAGGTTAATTGTTTATACAGATTTATGGTCCATTTTTTCGGCATCTTTTATGTTGTAAATGTTTTAATGAATACAAGTTTATAAAGTAGAACTAATCTGAATATGTAGGAGTAATGCCCCCCCCCCCCCCCCGAATCTGAGACATTGTTTTAAAATGAAGACTGATGGAAGAATTCTGATTCCACCCACAGCCTCCCCCATATGCCTAAAGAAATATAACGCCCTACCCCTCTGCTCCACGGCTTAATGATTTCCGCCCCCCCGCTTAAGTAGATAAAAAAAAAATCCGCCCCGCCCCCCGCTTGAGTAGATCACCAAAAAAATCCCCCCGCCTTGTATCCCCCCCCCCCTCCCACCTGGTAATAAATGGCTTGTTCCTGATATGAAAATCAAACAACTTTAAAACCCAAGACAAAATCGGTAATATCATCTAAAAGTACTCATGATTACTCATTCTCTGGGCTTCATTTTTACAGAATGCATACAGAAACGACAAGTTATTGAGTAAAACGTGAAGAATTCTCTGCGTTTCCTTTTTCAAAATGAAGTAAGAAAAATGACACAAGGACACAGGTGACCCAGAATATGTAATCTGATAATTATCAATGCTTTCATAAAACCTTTGTATCACATTATTGACAGCCATAATACATGAAAAGTGCCTTTAAGTGTCACATCGGACACGGCCTTTTGATAAAAGCTTCCAATTACTGCTTGCTTTTTGTAAAAGCTATTGCTTGTATTGGACCGCAGTATGTTCGGCATTCGGACTCTTTATAAAAAATTTTCCTTCGTCTTTTTCTTTACATTCCTTTCTTTCTTGCTTTGCAAGTATGTGGAAGCGATTGATACAGAGTGATATCTCAAAGGACATTTTAATACAAAACAAGCATCCATATACACAATGAGAATAGGTAAACAATGAAAATACATGTATATATTCGCATCCCATACATTATATATATGTATCACTGTCAAGCGTACATGTAACACACATAAAGTATTAACCCGCGCGAATTTCTGGATACGAACTGCTGATACTAAGACTAACCTGCGCATGAGAGTACATCTCGCTACAGCGATAGCAGTTCGCCTAAACATTGATGAAATCTTGCAGTTATCTGATATTGCATGTGTCCTGACTAGCCTGCGCATGTGTGCAGGCTGATATGGTCATCCGCAGCTGAAGATAGTTTTCGTCCTACGGCGAGCCAATATTACAAGCATATATAGCACTTCTACAGATGGGCTAAATAAATAAAGATTGCTCCCTTAAATTAGCCTTCTAACGTATGCTACCGTCGCTAACGTTCGTTCGTTATGGTACCGTAGCTTATGTCGGAAATGCCTACTAGTACTGCTGTTTTTCTGCTTACATATACGTTTTCCTATTTCCATTTCTTTCAAATACTTTCGTCTGTTCTGAAGGTGTTGGCCTAACCTCTCCCACACCTCTTTTTTCTTAGGTGTTAAAACCCCAGGTATGGATTCTTCAATATTATTAAAGAATATTTCTGTTTTACTTCTTGGAATGCTGTCTAGGTTATGGTATGGTTGTGTCCTTATTTTGGCACTGGTGGCTGAATCCTTTATCAAGTTATTAAAGTCTTTCTGAGCAGGGGAGCTTTTAGTTCGCATATCCTTTTTCTCTAAAAGTTGATCTGATGTATATATAATAGATCCTTTATCTTCCGCACTTTTGTCATCAGAAGAGTCATCACTTGTATTTGTAACAGATTCCAGGTCAGTGTCTGATATAGTACCAGTACTTCATGTTGGAGACTTTAATCTAATGACATGCCTTCTGACTACCATTCTGTCCCGGAATGTGTTAAAGAGATCTTTGATATCATCCTGACCAAAGGAACATATATTTGCATATGTGATGTCATTATGTGGAATATGAAATAAGACACAATATAAACAGTGTTTTAGAAATTGCGTTGGCAAATCTTAAACAAGTACCTGGCACCATTTTGTGCAGTCAAGCTAGAGCCTAAAATAAAACTATACTTGTGTGTTGCAGGTTACATAAAATTTTGAAAAATAAGGACGGTAGGTAGGAAAAAGAAATTTGATACAAGTTTTTATATGGGAATGATAGGGAAACAAAATGGTCGACCGGGTTTTCTGGTGGGTTGATCTGATGCTTAACGTCCACGGTAAACAACAAAGGTCATGTCGGTACGGTCAGTTAACCTAACCACACTATTCCTGGGCAGGCTTAGACCTCCTAAGCGGTTAACCAGTACTTAGTGCACATACTTTCGCCAGTAACTGACAACTGTCCTTCTTGAATCAGCGGAAGGAGAAACGAAAGTATGTGGCCAGACCGGGATTCAAACCCAGGACCTCTGACTTACGAGTCAGGTGCCCTACCGACTGCGCTACCCGGCCCGGCTGATCGACCGGGAAAATCCCTTGGAAATCCCCTAAAACTGCTTGAAAAATTAGGGTCGGGGGTAAAAATTTAAGGACGGTCAGGTAACCTGAAACACACAACTTTTTATTTTAGGCCTAAAACACGCCTACCAATCGCTCTCATGCGAAACCACGGTTCAGAACGCCAATCCATGAGAGGAGTTTCCGGTTCTGCATGAGGGGAGCCAAAAGCGTGAACACATTTGACATCGGCACAAGGTTTGAGGTATTTATTTTCTCTGAAAACTATTTATGCAAAATATAAGAATGCTATTTTGTCACATATACATTGGTTCTTCGGCACATGAAAGGATTAGGCACATGGTCTTGCATTTTTCCAGATATGCATTTAGTACGGCGGAGCATGTGTTCAAGATCAATCTCGGCGATATATACATGTAGGGAAAAGTCGCATTCGCTTGCCTGATTTTGAGTCTCTGACTTTGTCAGTCGCAAAGAAGTCAACAAAACTACTGTATGCGTGAATCCAACCGTTGAAAGTAAGCTTTCCGTGATGGACAGTTTAGAATTCAGAATATATACGCAAAAACTTGGCATCGTCAGCCCGGTTCCGCATGAGATAATAGAAAATATAAGGAATTTTTATCAAACACAAAAACAGCATCTGAACAATAATTGGATCAAAACTAACTTGAATTCTGTGATAAATCATTATTTTATACATTGCAGATGACTTTCTGGCCGTTTTAATCCCCGTTTGTCTGCTTTTGAGGCATGCAATGGGGTTTGAAAGAGGGTTTGCAAAAGGTCATAAAAGACAAACGGGGAATACAAACAGCCAGAAAGTCATCTGCAATGTATGAAATAATGATTTATCACAGACCTCATGTTAGTTTTGATCAAATTATTCAGAAGCTGTTTTTTGTGTTTGATAAAAATTCCTTATATTTTCTAATATCTCATACGGAACCGGGCTGACGATGCCAAGTTTTGCGTATATTTTCTGAATTCTAAACTGTCCATCACGATAAACTTACTTCCAACGTTCGGATTCACCCATACAGTAGTTCTGTTCACTTCTTTGCGACTGACAAGGTCAGAGACTCAAAATCAAGCAAGAGAATGCGACTTTTCCCTACATGTATATATCGCCGAGATTGATCTTGAACACATGCTCCGCCGTACTAAATGCATATCTGGAAAAATGCAAGACCATGTGCCTAATCCTTTCATGTGCCGAAGAACCAGAAACTCCTCTCATGGATTGGCGTTCTGAACCGTGGTTTCGCATGAGAGCGATTGGTAGGCGTGTAAAAGGTATGCCCCAAATAAATGCTTGCTTCCCATTACAGACAATTTGGATGAAGCCCACGTTTGATTGTGTTGGTGAATAGCCCAGAAAACAATAAACTTAAGATCATGTTGTGCAGATTAGTGTAGGGCATCAATTCTGTCAAAATGAAATACATGTGTACACATCATCCTAGAAATCAGCTGACCACGTTTCAAGTCCCTAGCTTGAACAAATAATTGATTGGCAGCAATCCCAAATCAGGAATAGCAATGCTTGTACATTGTACACAAAGGTAGCCAAATTAATCATGTGCAAATGATCGTTAGGGTGTGGAGTGAAGACATTGTACAATTTAACTAGAAATGATGTTTACGAGAGCGCTGCAGGTATTTTACAATTAAAAGAAAACCAGGAGACCAACGGGCCTATAATGCTCACCTGATTTGGTCTGAAGCACAGTGAGCAATTTTGACCATACTTGACCTTGCTATAAAATAGGATAAGGTCAAACCAAGGTCATCATTAACCAAGGTCATCATTTATCTGTTTATATGAATTTTGTAAACCCTGAGTCTCTGATGGTCTAGGCCTTAAGAGTCATTCTCTGTAAGCATCAAAATCAGGTGAAAATGACATGTCTCAGATTTTCACGAAACTCAGTGTCTTTTTTGCTTATGTCAAGTGATGAACAAAAATAAAAAAAATTCTTCGATCAAACTATCCGTTGCCATGGCAACCAGGATTTTCTGTTTTTCAGCTTAATCTGGTGATTTTTCAAATGAAAAACGCAAGATTTGACTCCAATTGTTCTGGTAGTAATTCACAACAAATGGTATTGATACTTACATTTTACAAGAGAATCATGTAAGTGCTGCTTACAAATACAGAAAATTTTCTTCATATTGCTATTGTCAAGAAGTCAGTGACCTTGACTTCCACCTAGTAAGGCATATATTTCAAAACATCAAAAATCAGCAAATTTTTAAGACGTTTTACTAAAAAATGCGGCTATAGATTTTTTTCTTTCTCTTGGTGCAGTGAGTACAAAGCCTAGTTGTTGATATATCAAAAAATTGGAGATGGTATAGTTTTTAAATTGAAATTATTTTTCTTTGAATTTAGTCACCGTCAGAGAAATCAGAAGAAGCTTTCATAATTGGAATTCTGAGATAAAATACAATACCTTGAACATTTTCAAAAAAATATGAGCCAAAATACAAGTTGATGCATGATTAACAACTAAAGAAAACTACATAGAGAGTTTTCACCCTCAAAAATACGTTAGTACCTTACAATTTGGGGTTTAATTACCCCACCCACTTTCTTTCAATGCAAAACCAAATTAAAAGTTGCATGCTACAATGAATATATCTCAGTCTTTGCTGATTTTGAATGGTCTAGGGGGCTTCTATAAGCTCATTATTTCTGTCGTCTTTCTTTTTTTCATAATATTCCCACAGTGGTTGGTGGGTGGGGTCGGGATGGGGGACATATTGTTTTTTTGGTGCGGATCCCATCAGCGTCTGTGTAGCTCTTGCCTGCACTCTATGTCCTTTAGGAATAAATGGATTATGACCATACTTGCATGCATACCTAATTGGGTAGGGGTAAAGAACTGACTAGACTTTGCTGACCTTGACCCTATTTTCAAGGTCACAGAAGGTCAAAGTATGATAAAAAATGGCTTTTCTGCACCGTATCTCCTAAATGGATAAATTGATTTTTACCAGACTTGCACAAATATATCATTAAGAAATGAAAAAGAACTGGCTAGATTTTGCTGACCTTGACCTTATTTTCAAGGTCACAGAAGGTCACTGAGCGCTGGAAAAATGGCTTGTCAGCACGATATCTTCTGAACTGAATGGATGGATGGATTTAAAGCAAATCTGCACAGATATATCACTCTGAAATGAAAAAGAATTGATTAGATTTTTGTGACCTTGACCCTACTTTCAAGGTCACAGGAGGTCAGAAATGTTGAAAAATGGCTTGTCTGAACCATATCTTCTGAATGGATGGATGGATTTTAACTAAACTTGCATAAACAAATCACTGGGAGATGGAAAAGAAACTGATAAGATATTGGTAATCTTGACCTCATTTTCGAGGTCACAGGAGGTTGTAGCGTGTTGAAATATGGCTTGTCTGCATGATAACGGGATTGATGGATTGCGACCAAACATAGATAAGTTTATAATCGGGAGGTGGAAAAGTACTGATAAGATGGTGGTGACCTGGACCCAAATTTCAAGATTTACAACAGATCCTAACTTTGCAATATTCAGGGAAAATGATACAGCTGAGAAAGGATAGGAGGGGGTTCGTCTGTTCATCTATTTTTGTGAACGAAACATTTCTAGCTTGTATTATTTATCACGTAGTAACCATGGCAACACAATACTCTATCACTAGTCTGTTTTTGTTGGAGACGAATATTTAAAATGGATGGATGGATGACTTGCGATTTTACGTCCTTTTCAACAGTATTTCAGTCATATCAGGACAATGGGACGGTGATAATGAAAGGCTGTGTGCAATGGAACCCCGTTTACGGTAGGAAAAATTCTCGCCTCAAGCAGGTTTCGAACCCGGTCCACTACCTCAGTTGGCCAGCGCTTAATCCACTGAGCTACCAGGGCTCCTGGATATTTAAAAAAACATTCAAATTTAGTTTTAAAGTGTTGATTGTGATTTTCTATCTATGTATACACTTTCTATTGGCCAAATAAGTCTCACCTTGGACAATAATTCGGTATATTTTAGTTGCTATGGATACAACCAAATGTTCAATCAAAACAGCAATTGACAATCTGAGTGCATCTGGTAGCAAGCAAATAAAGGACATAAAATGAGCAGAAATACATTTAAATATTTCATAATGGAGAAGAAAATTTGCGTATAAGCATATTTATGTTTATCATATTGATAAGCATATCTATGTCCCCCCACCATTGGGGGGAGGGGAGTTGGGGAAGGAGGAAAGGGAAGGCAGGTATGTTGTTTTGATGCAGATCCCGCCTGCATTGGTGTCAGTGTCTGTGTGTCAGCATAGCTTCATGTCTGCACTCTATCTCCTAAAGGGATAAATGTATTTTCACCAAACTTGCAAAGATACATCTTTGGGTGGGGAAAAGAGCTGATTAGATTTTGGTGACGTCGACCACATTTCAAGGTCATATGAGGTATCTGAATGGCTTGTTGGCGCCATATGTCCTGAAGGGGTGGATAGATTTAGATCAAACTTGCACAAATATATCACAGAGAAGTGGAAAAGAACTGAAAAAAGTTGGTGACCTTGACCATATTTACAGGTCACAGGAGGTCAAAAACAGTGAAAATGGTTTGTATGCACCATATCTTCTGAAGGGATTTATGAATTTTGATCAAGTGAGTGAGTGAGTGAACTCGGGTTTAACGTCACACCAACAACGAGGTCATATGGAGACGGGACCTCGGTTTAAAGTCTCATCCGAAAGACCGGAGAAGCGGGGGTTCGAACTTGCGATCCCTGGGTTGGTAGTCCGGACTGTTATCCACTACACTACAGCCGCTCCCAATTTTGATCAAACTTGCACAGGTATATTATAAGGAGGTGGGGAAACACTGTTAGACTTTGATTACATTGACCTTATATTCAAGGTCACATGAGGACTTACAGTGTTAAAAATGGCTTGCTTGCACCATACCTACGGAATGAACAGATCGAGTGTGACCAAACTTGCACAGGCACACCATTGGAACATGGGAAAAATTAATTAGATGGTTGTCCAGGGACAACTTGTCGAGCCCACTGTTTGCTTTAGTGACCTATAAGTATGTCAAGACTAACTGCTTCAATTTTTACTTATTAGAAAGAATCCAAACAATATCATGATACAGCATATTTCTTTTTTTTTCTTATAAGGAAAACAAGTGGAACTATGGCCATGACAAGCACACATTATGACAATTTTATTATTTGACCTTGAAGTGTGACCTTGACCTTGGACTAACCTGAACAAACATTTCTACTCCTCAAGGAGAACAATTGTGCCAAATTATTTTGAAATTCATGCATAACTGTATAAATTATATGGCCCGGACAAGCTCAGTTTGTGACCTTTTTTATCATTTGACCTTCAAGTGTGACCTTGACCTTGGACCAACTTTAATAAATTTCACATGCCACTTCTACTCATCAAGGAGAACAATTGTGCCAAACTGTTTTGAAATTCATCCATAAATGTAAAAGTAATGGCCAGGACAAGCCCTATTTATGACTGTTTTTATCATTTGACCTTCAAGTGTAACCTTGACCTTGGATATACCTGCAGATAATTCAATTGGTACTTGAACTCATCAAGGAGAACAACTGTGCCGTTTTTTGTTTTTTAATCCATGCATAAATGTAGCTGTTATGGCCCGGACAAGCTCAATTTATGACAATTTTTACCATTTGACCTTCGAATGTGACCTTGATCTTGGCCCGACCTGACCCAATGTTCCAAATGGCACTTTTACTCATAACAGAGAACAATTGTGCCAAATTATTTTGAAATCCACCTATAAATGTAGAAGTAATGGCTCGGACAAACTCAATATATGACCATTTTAGCATTTGACCTTTATGTGTAACCTTGATCTTGGACCTACCTGAACGAATGTTTCAAATGACACTTATGCTCATCAAGGAGAACAACTGTGCACAATTATTTTGAAATCTATCCATAAATATAGAAGTTTTAAAGGTCCCAGGAAGTCATAGAAAGCTGCTAAATGGATTGTTTGACCTTTATTCTGTTTTGAAGGTCAAAGATGGTCTAAAAATGTTTAAAAAATGGCTTATCTATAGCCTATATTACGAAGCATTTGTTGGAATTATGCTAAACTAGCCCTAAATCATATTTGGAGATCATTCATAACTGATTATTAGGGCGCCGCCAGACGAAGTAGTTTGTATTGTTTTTGTTTTTTGGGTATCGTGTCCACTCCATAACTCTGAAACTCTTTGTGATATTTTCATGAAACTTGGTACAAATGTAAAACAGTATCAGACAATATGCAGAGAGGAAAAACCACAACTCCACCTACATTGTTTACTGAAATATGCCCCTTTGTATTTTTTTGGTACGGAAATCGTGTCCCCTCCATAACTTTGAAACTGTTTGAGATATTTTCACGAAACTTGGTACAAATGTAAAGCATTATCAGAGGATGTGCAGGGAACAAGAAGTGTAACTCTTTCTACATTTTTCACTGAATTATGCCCCTTTGTAATTTCAGAACAGAAATCATGTCTGCTCCATAACTCTAAACCCCTTTTAGATATTTTCACAAAACTTGGTACGAAAGTAAAAGATCATCAGAAGATTTGCAGACAACAAAAAACATAACTCTACCTATATTTTTACTGAATGATGCCCCTTTGTTATTTTCAGTACGGATATCTTGTCCGCTATATAACTTTAAAACTCTCGAAGATATTTTCATGAAACTATGTACAAATACAAAACATTGTTAGACGATGTACAGAGAATAAGAACCACCACTCTATCTTCTTTTGTACTGAATTATTTTCCTTTGTAATTTAAAGTATAGAAATTTTGTCTGCTATTCAGCTTTTAAACTGTCAAAGATATTTTCTTGGAATTTTGTACAAATACAAAGCATTATCAGACGATGTGAAGAGAATTAAAACTGTAACTTCATCTACACTTTCTACAGAATTATGCCCTTTTGTAATTTTCAGTATAGAAATCAGTCCACACTCTAACTTTAAAACTGTAGAAGATATTTTCTTATAAATTGATACAAATGTAAAGAATCATCAAACAATTTGTAGAGAAAAAGAACCATAACTGCACCTTCATTTGTGTTAGACAGAATTATATCCCTTTGTAATTTTGGGTATTGAGACCTTGTCCAATCTATAACTTTAAAGCTTTTGAAGATATTGTCACAAAACTTGGTACAAATATAAAGCATCATCAGAATATCTGAAGGTGTGCAGAGTGCAAGAATGGTAACTCCAGTTTCCTGCTTTACAGAGTGGCTGCCTTTGATTAAATCAGTCATTATTTTGTTTTTTGCCCGTATCTTAATTACTCTACCAGAGGCTTAATTCCAAACAACATGAAGTCAAACTTGATATGGTAACAGAAAGCTGTTTATGTATTTTCTGGTCGGGGACATACGACTTAAATTCCACCAATAGTCTCATAAAGGCGGGGCCCTGTTAGTTAGGATGTTTCTAGTTAGATTTTAGTGACTTTGACCCTATCTTTAAGGGTCATTTGTTGATTTGTCCTGAAAAACGAAGATGTATCTTGAACCAGTAGATTCATTTTTACCAAAATTGCAAAGATCAACCTTTTAGGCAAGACAAAGACTTAGAACTTGGCGACCTTGATGCCATTTTCAAGGTCACAGGAGTATTTTGTCGAACCCGCTTGCCGTAAGCAAGGCAGTCGACAAAACTTCAGTTTGGTGTATGTGCATGCATATATGCATGCGAGCCTCCATCAAGAACTTTTACAAAAACAAAGGACAATAGACAAGAAAGCTTATGCAGACCAGACATGTGATGAGCAACTTTAAAACAAGTGTACCAGGTGCTATTTTATCATCAAAACTCATAGTATGTAACTTATGAATTTGTTATATAACTAAATGAGGTGGGTGGGGTAGCTCACCCCCTAGATATACAGATTAAACATATTAAGGAATGAAAAAATATAAACATTGTATGTGTGGTTTATTTCTTCTCCAATGCATATCTCTATTTATGCTCAGTTGCTGTTCTTTCTCTACATTGTACTACATACACTCAGATTGACTGATTTCTTGGTGGAAGGAATGAGTGGTTTTTGTCATAGCAACTATAAAAATACTGATTTATCGTATATTATTTAACAAAATCAACACTTAGAATGCGTATGCATATGTAAATAGTAAATCACAAGGAATACGTTTCATCAGCATTGAAATGATTTTCTGTAAATATCCGTGTAAATGAACACCGGAATGACCCATAATAGAATAACAGTTACCACGGTTATCAAATGATAAACAATGTAAAAACAATGACAGCAAACATGTGGTGATCTTTTAAAAATGTTTCAGTTTACTCACAATTATGGAAACTTGAGATATACTATCCATGACATGTATTTTTTGCATGCATTTCATATTCAGTGGAAGTGGGTGGGGTAATTGTACCCCAAATTGTAAATTTTAAGCATACTTCTGAATGAGAAAAGTATTTATGTAACTTCCCTCCACTGTATTCAATGTATTTATTTGTATTTTTGCTCATATTTGCTTGACATTCTCCAGATATTAACTCTTATAACAGATTTTCTGCTCTCACAGTTTCTTCTGATTTTCCTGACGGTGACTAAATTCAAAGAAAATTATTTTCAATTTAAAAAATATACCATCTCCAATTTTTTGATATATTAGGAGCTAGGTGTTATACTCTCTGTACCAAGAGAATGAAAAAAATCTATAGCCGCATTTTCTAACAAAGTGCTTTCAAAATTGGCCAATTTTTGATATTTTTAAAGGGATGCTTTACTAGATAGAAGTCAAGGTCACAAACTCCTTGACCATAGCAATGTAAAGAATTTTTTTTTCTATCCGTACACAGCACTTACATGGGTCTCTTAAAAGACATGAAAGTCAATAACATTTGTTGAGAAATACTGTCAATACAACTGGTGTCAAATCTGGCATTTTTTAAACGAAAAATCACCAAATTAGGCCAAAAAACAGAAAATCCTCGTTGCCATGGAAACGGACGGTTTGATTGGAGAAAAAATTGTATTTTTGTTCATCACTTGACATAAGCAAAAAAGACACTAATTTTCATCAAAATCTGAGATATGTCATTTTCACCCCCTATTGTAATTTTTTGGTGCTTAAAGAGAATTACTCTTAAGTTTCAAGATCACCTGGAAAGAGATTTTTGAAAATAATGGTCATATACATGTATATAGCCCCGGGGCAGGGGCAGACAAACCGCTGGGGTCAAAAATTTTCAAAAATATCTGTTAATTTAGTCATTTGCTGCAAGTTTTACCCTTTAAATGACTTTGTAACAGTTTTTCCCATTTAAACGCCTAGGCGGCCAAATTTGACCTTGGCATAAAATAGGCTAAGGTCATCCCAGGGTAATCCTTTATATAACCTTTGTAGAGCTTGAGTCTCCAATATTGCATGCCAAGTTTCAAGATTATAGGACTTCTGATTCTGGAGAAGAAAAATTGTAAAGGTTTCGACCATAAACAGCATGGCGGCCATCTTGATCATGTGACCAAGATAATTTCTACAAAATTTTTAATGTTCATACTTCCCAAAAAGGCTCCAGATAAAATTTCGCTTTGATTAGCCAAGCTGTTTAAGAGAAAAGGATGTTTGAATATAATGGTCATATACATGTTTATAGCCCAAGGGCAGGGACAGACAACCCCCTGTGGTCAAAATTTCTCAAATATAAATCTCCTGTTAATTTGGTCACTTGCTGCAAGTTTTACCCTTTAAATGACTTTGTAACAGTTTTTCCCATTTAAACTCATAGGTGGCAAACTTTGACCTTGCCATAAAATAGGTCAGGGTCATCCCAGGGTCATCATTTATACAAACTTTATCGAGCTTGAGTCCCTGATGCTGCATGCCAAGTTTCAGGATCATAGGACTTCTGGTTCTGGAGCAGAAGATTTTTAAAGGTTTTAATCATATACAGGCATGGAGCCATCTTGGTCATGTGACCAAAATAATTTTTACAAAATTTATGTTCCCATTTCTCAAGAAGGCTCCATATAAGATTTCGCTTTAATTGGCCAAGCGCTTCAACAGAAACAAGAGGCCCAAATGGGCCTGATATCGCTCACCTGGCTATTTTGCCACGGACCATTCTGACACAAAATTGGTCCAATTACTTTGAGATTTGTAAGAATCATTTTGCCATAAATTCATTAAAATCTATTCAGTGGTCACTGAGATATTGCCATTTCATGTTTTGCGCTATTCTTAGAAATGGCAGATGGAGGCCATCTTGGAATGCCAAAATGCAAAAAATCAAAAGCCTTCATGCAAGGACCATTCTGACATAAACTGGTCCAGTTCCATTGTAATTTTTCAATTTTCACATTTTTCTATTTTAAGTAAAAGAGACCAATTTGGCGGGTCTATATTTATTAATTTTTGAAACATCTCAATGCCAGAATCATTTTGCCATAAATTTTGTCAAAATCCATTCAGGGGTTACTGAAATATTGTCATTTTCATGTTTTGCTATTTTTAGTAACGGCAGATGGCAGCCATCTTGTAATGCCAAAATGCAAGAAATCGCAAAGTCTTCATGAAAGGACCATTCTGACACAAAATTAGTCCAATTCTATTGACATTTTCGAATTTTCACATTTTGCTATTCTTACTAACAGAGGCCAACATGACTGGTCTATATTAAGTTATGCTTGAAACATCTCAATGCAAGAATCATTTTGCCACAAATTTAGTCAAAATCCATTCAGGGGTTACGGAGATATTGTCAGTTTCATTTTTGTGCTATTTTTAGTAACGGCAGATGGCAGCCATCTTGGAATGCCAAAATGCAAGAAATCGCAAAGGCTTCATGAAAGGACCATTCTGACACAAAATTAGTCCAATTCTATTGACATTTTCGAATTTTCACATTTTGCTATTCTTACTAACAGAGGCCAACATGACTGGTCTATATTAAGTTATGCTTGAAACATCTCAATGCAAGAATCATTTTGCCACAAATTTAGTCAAAATCCATTCAGGGGTTACTGAGATATTGTCATTTTCATGTTTTGTGCTATTTTTAGTAACGGCAGATGGCGGCCATCTTGGAATGCCAAATCGCAATTAATCAAAACGTCTTCATGCAAGGAACATTCTGAAACAAAATAAGTCAAATTCCATTCAAGGGTTCTTGAGAAATTGTCATTTTTTATGTTTGTGCTATTTTTAGTAACGGCCCCCCTGGTGGCCATCTTGGATAGTCAGTTGGCACAAATTTGAAATAATTCCATTCAAGGACCATTTCTGACCAAACCTTATCAGAATCCATTTGTGTTTTCTTGAGATATTGACATTTGAGCGAATTCGGTCTTGTAAACGCTAAGTAGGTCACTGTGACCTAATTCCGCTACAGATTTTTTGATTTTTATAAAATTTAATTGCAAGGTCCCACTTATGTTCCAAGCAAACTTTCAACCAAATATATCCGATGGTTCTAGTGGAGATGTTGATTTTGTTGTTTTTGCTATTTTTAGAAATGGCGGCCATCTTGGATTCTCAACCTGACCCACTTTTACAAATTTGAAACCCTGCAGTCTGGTCATGCTCCACGTGAAATTTGAGACCCATGGGTTCAGTGGTTTTAGAGAAGAAGTTGTTTGAAATTGTTTAAATAAGTTGTTTTTCGACATTGGCATTTGAACAAATGGTTGGATGGTTGTTTTGGGTTTAACGGCCCTTTGAGACAGTATTTCAGTCTATATCGGGTCGTCTCCCAAAGAGAGGGAGAAAGAAGAGAGAAATGATAGACGAGAGAAAAAATGTACAAACAACTCCCGCCCGCACCTACTGCAACTACAGTAAGCCCTTGCCCTACTACTATTCAAATATGTAGGACGCCTCGGCACCGGAAGTTACACGCAGCACCTTTGCACCACCCAACCGCCCCTGGCATTTGAACAAAATTACCCTCGTAAACAGAAAGTAGGTCACTGCGACAAAACTATGCTACAGATTTTTTTCATTTTTACAATTCTGAATACCAATGTTCCACTGATGTTTCATGCAAAAATTCAGACAAATATACCCAGTGGTTCTGGAGAAGAAGATGATTTTGTTATTTTTGCTATTTTTAGTAATGGCGGCCATCTTGGATATTCAACCTGACCCAATTTTACAATTCTGAGACCCTGGAGTCAGGTCATGCTCCATGTGAAATTTGAGAACCATGGGTACAGTAGTTTTACAGAAGAAGATGTTTGAGTATTTGTTTTCAAGTGTTGACGGACGACGCACGGACGCACGACGGACGCTTTGGTATGACAATAGCTCACTATGGCCCTTCGGGCCAGGTGAGCTAAATAAACGTTTGCAAACAATGGTCATATACATGTATATAGCCCCGGGGCAGGGACAGACAACCCCCTGGGTCGAACTTCTTTTCAAGAATATAAATATTCTCGTAATTTGGTCATTTGCTGCAAGTTTTACCCTTTAAATCGCTTTGTAACAGTTTTACCCATTTAAACGCATAGGCAGACAAATTTTACCTAGCCGTAAAATAGGCCAGGGTCATCATTTAGTAGAGCTTGAATCCCAAATGCTGCATAACAAGTTTCAAGATCATAGGACTTCCGGTTCTGGAGAAGATTTTTGAAGGTTTTATCATATATGGGCATGGCGGCCATCTTGGTCATATGACCTGGACCATATGACCTGGACCATTAAAATAAACTTTGGTTCCCCCTTCCCAAGGATGCTGCACATAAAATTTGGCTTTGATTGGCCAAGCGGTTTCAGAGATCTTTGAAAATGGTGGAGGACCTTCGACGGACGCCGGCTCGAAGGGATACTACAAGCTCACGTAGTGAGCCTAACGGCTCAGATGAGCTAAAAATTCGGAGTGGAGATAAAAGGGAGCCTATATGAACACACAACATTATCAGTTTATAAGTACAAAAAAACAGGCATGGTGTTTGTAAAACACAATGCCCCCAACCATGATACTTTTCCCATTAGAAGCGTATGAGAATTATAAGTTTCAATAGCAACCATAGCAACCAGAGTTCTCATCAAATCAGACGAAGAACATAATTATTCGTTCCCCCTACCTATAGATACTATATGTCAAATATGAAAAGAATCGGCCTCATGGCTTCAGAGGAGACGTTGTTTTAAAATGTTGAAGACAGATGGACGGACGATGGATACTCTACATGTATATACTATAAGCTTACCTATGAGCCTTTGGCTCAGCTGAGTTAATAGAAAATGTTATAGATGGATGAACATGCACACACAGACAATCTGTTGGCTGCTTTATGTTCGCTTGTCTTTTTTTTTGGTTCAATTTTAGATTCAAATACTAACAGTAAATCAATGCTATGCAATGAACTGGGATGCTGCTACATGTACCACATATTTCTTACTAGCCATTCGAGCCATGTTTTGAAAAAATCTTGAAATGCCTGATGCATACCTGGTTCAACAGTTATAAAATTACTTTGTTAACAAGGAGAAACGAGCTTATCATGTGCATGGTTACCACTCAAATGATTTGCAAAAATCAGGTTCTTCATTTGTATGCCCCTATTTTGATTATAAGGTCCGTTTTGTATTTGGAAAGGAAAAGGTTCTTTTACCATGGTAACTGTCTGCTGTTATACATGTATTGTGAAGCCAAGTGACAAAAGACTTCTATGATTAAGGCAAGGATTTTCCCCATTAGGCCGGCGCGACAGGTCCGAAATTTCAAAAGTATAAAGTATGCAATTTTTTCTTAGCAGAGCTTCCATAAATATGTAAACGGTATGAGATCAGATCATTTGTGATTCAGACCCAAAGACATGGGGAGATTATCCAGTCTGACCCTACCTACCCTAAATTCAAGGTTTTCGCATACCTCATTTTTTGAGGTAACAAAAATATTGAAATTAGTCATTCATAATTTTTTCGAATAAATGCGTGCTAAATACACGCATATCACAATACAAAGCAATGCTTTTCTTCTTGTTACGCCTGATTGGCATTTAAACATGCAAAACCGTTGTTCTACTTCCGGTCAAAACGGCCAAAAGGGAACGCTTCACTATAACTAAAATGCAAGTACTTCCCCCCCCGTGACCCAGCATTTCCTTCATGCAGCAGACTTATGCGATGCAAGTACACAATATATATGAGTGGGGAGCTGGGTCACGGGGGGGGGGGGAACGATACTCAGTAAGCCAAAGAAGAAGAATGGTCAACAGTAGCACTATGATCTTCAAGGATAATATTGTGTACCATGACCTTGAATTAAGGTCAAGGTCACATACATATAGTCAAAACTATCCAGTGTTGTCTGTTATGTAAGTAATGTAAGTCAAAAAAGGGTGAAATGTATACAATCAATCATTATTTCAACGATCAGTTTGAGGATAATTTACCATTTATCTCAAAAATGACGTCAACGTATGTTTAACGTATTTTACATAGACACAAACACTTAAAAATTCATTTGTCATGCAATTTACATGTCATAGTCATACAGTACTGGCAGCGCAAAACCGTACACACGCTTCGCAAGAAATTTGCGTTCGAAACGCGCTCGAAACGCGTTTTTACGAACGCGTTTTTGCGATTTAAAAACGCGTTTTCGAAAGAACCAATCGAGTTGCTCCGTAAAATCGCGAAAATCGCGTTTGTACGCGAAAATCGTTTCAGCCAATCAGAACAGCGATATAAGTTCGCGTTTCTTCGTCGCTTCGCGTTCGCACGCGTTTGCTGTTTAGACCAATGAAAAGTGCGTTTGCCAAACGCGTGTGGATCGCATATAGCCTGGTTCCCGGCCTCCTTTATACTTTTGTCCAATGAACTGAATACCAGCTATACAGGTAAATAGTGAAAGTAGAATTTGCGTTTTTTAATTATTTGACGAAATATATGTATGTTGTTCATACTCTGGTCTAAAGACACATTCGCGCTTAATGCTGTTGATTTTATTATTCCTATAACCCGATGGCCTAAAACTATTTGCTTTTATTTTCTTAAATGAGAATCATAATAAAGTTGACTTACGGGGTATGTGAAGAGGTTATCGGATGGAACCAGAGAGAGAGAGATGAAGAGAAGGAGAGTTTTCTAACAACTTAGATTATATAAATTTCCTGGAATTTCGTCACATCTTTTTATTCATATATATGTTTTTTCTTCTTCTGCTCCTGTACAGTGCAGGGCTTCTCAGCGTAACGCACTGGGGTTTTTGGTCTGTAAAGGCGGAAGGATTTTAACCCAAAGAATCCGAACCCTTTAAAAGCGTTGTCATTCAAACAACACTTGAATTTCATGTATAATAACGGTTGTAGGTGCAAAACTACCAATTCAGGGATCGCAGGGTCGGTCTTCCGCTTCTCCGGTCCTTTGGAGGGACTTTCAACTGAGGTCCCGTTCTGTCCGTATGAGCGTTATGTTGGTAGTGTTGTTAAGGTATGCTTTATGTTGGTAGGATTCGGTTACTAAGTTTACTTCTGTCAGGGCTAGGGACTAGCTTCCCTGATCAAAAGATCTTAAAGTCTGAGAAAATGATTAGCTTTGGACCCATCACCAATAAACTTCAGTTGTAACAGACGGGCGGAAAATACAGAAGAAGAAAGTTCGGTATTCCGGTACGGAAATATCGGTGATTTGCTGTCCTCGGTGCCAAAAGACAACCAACAACGACTGAAATCAGATGAAAACTCCAAAGAAATTGTCATGTATTTTTATTTCTGACCGAAATGGTGTGTAAAGATTTCAGGCTTCATGTGAAGGCTTACCGATATTCTTAACATAGTCTCTGTCTTCTTCCTTTTGTTGAAATCTGCACGATTCTGAACCGTGGTGTTATTATTTCGATTGGACCTATTGTTCGGATTTCGCAAACTCGTGCATTATTAAGGGAACTCTCGTTAGTTACAAGTATTAGCTTTTTTCAAAACTAGGAATGCAGCAATTACCCTGGCTGAAGAATAGAAAGGAAAGTCTAGCCGACCACTATTTGATTTATTTCCCTATAGATGATGCATAGCCTAGCATGTCCCTTTAAGTTTCATACCCCAAGGGCAGGGTTGTAGCCAGACCTCAGAGCTTGTTGAGGCAAACATTTTCAATATTGAGATTTATAGCTGAATACATACACCTCTATGGAAGCGTGTTCATAGAATAACCGAAAAACACAGAAATACCGGAAAGCACCTGAATAACCGAAAAGCAATACCATAAATCAGCTTAATATGGGAATGATAAGGCTTTTCTTGGTTGGAAGTCGTTTGTAGTGTTATTTGTGACACTTTTGCTAGCTTGGGTTTCATACTTGAATAGCATTATAACAGAAAATGGCGCTAAAGACGCTCAACATTTTTCCAATGCTTTTCAGTTATATCAAAGCATATCATGAACTGCCATCTGCCTTAACAAACGAAATTAGTAAATAAAACAACATATGATTATGTATAGTCAAATACAGTTTATTATAAACTGAACAGATTATCAATATGAGATACAAAATTTAATGGTAAACAAGACTTGTGCAAGTGCTTTCGGTTATATGTTTGTGCACTATTTTGTGGAATATCATTGTCAGTTTTGAAACCAAGACAACTGAAGTCTAGAAAACTACTCTTTCAATGCTTCTCCCACCGATGAAACTAATATTACAATGATCATTCATGCAAAAAACTGATTTTCTAAATTGCTTTTTGGTTATTGCAGTGCTTTCCGGTATTTCTGTGCTTTTCGGTTATTCTATGTACCGTATGGAAGATCCCTCTAATATGGAAACATCTGCCTCCTTCATGTATGTAGGGATGGGAGCTAGAAAAATACTTGTTCTGATTTTCATTTTCCCAGTTGAAAAAAGCCTTTTCTGAAAGAGTTGCCCTCCGAGCCCCTCCCACGGTTAGTGAATCATGCATTAACCACAAAGGACAGCGGGGACTGGGGGTGGGGAGGGGGAATAAATATCATTGTGCTGAAGTTGTCTCCTTTGTAAAATAGCCGACAAAACATAGTGGTATAGCCAAACACGTTTAGATGTTAGGGTATAGTTCCATGTTCTTCAACCATTTTTACAAAGGGGAAAAAAACTTTTGTGGCTTTCTCTTTGTTTCTCTTGATAGTGAAGTCTTTCTTAAATAGAGAATGTCGGTGACTCCCTAGCAGCATTTGCCCTCGGAAAAATTATATGATTATTTTTATATCATTATTATTATTATCATATTACATGTAATTTGTTCCATTCACACTCATAATAGTGAGTTTCAATACGGAAATCTGTCTAGATACTAGAACCCTATGATCTGTCTTCTTTTTTTTACATTTTATAAATTTTTTTCTTTATCATTTTTATTATTTCATTTGTATGTGTGTGTCTGTGTGGTGGGGTAGAAGGGGAATGGGGATCAGGCATTTTGTCTTTCTGTGCTGGCCAAGACAGGAAAGGGTATGTGTGTGCCTGGTTGTGCACATACGTCTGTATAATTGTGTGTTTGTGCAAATGTTCATCTGTGCATGCGGGCAGTGGAGTACCTGGACTAGTATATTTACTGTTCGCCTTTCGAGAAGGGAGTCATGGGGTCGACTCCCATTGGGGCACATGTCTGATTTTTATTTTCAATCTAATAAACAAGGAAATCTGCGCCAAGTGTGTCTTGAGCTGAAATATGTAGTGTAAGGGTAGTGGTGACTGATGATGGCAGTGTTGCTGAATGTCTGGGGTGGCGTGAGCCCTAACTGTACATTTGCATACAAAACATACTCTGAGGTAATGTGTCTACTATGGACTGTGGCCCCGCTAAAACATGAAAGACTGGACAAAATGCGTGTTCATCTGCACGTTTGTACATCTTCCTGTAAGCTTACATATGTATGTGTGTGATTATTTGCATTAAGTATGCTTAATAAACAACGATGGTGAGAATTCACACAAAAAAATCTACATTTCTAGTATGAAATAAGACTATTATATATTTTCATGTGTCTGTTTGTGTATGTGTGCATCTGTATGTCTGGGACTGTGTTATGTCTTGCCTGAGTGATTTACTCACTCACTCCAGACTGCTGATCGACAACCTGGTCTCACCTGACTAGCCAGTCTTACTGGATTTGAGCAGTTGGTCTTAGACCAGAATACAGTGTATTTGCACACAACCCATCATATACTGTATTTATCCTTATATTGTGACACTGGGTCTAGCCATTCAAGCAACAGTGTAGACCCAGGTCAGACTGCTCCCATAAGCAGTCTGATCAGGGCCTGCACAGTTTAAACATCAACATGTTGGTAGCAGTAACCTACAAGAACATCAATTTTGAGGAACCAGAGTTGTGGTTCATGCTCATGATACATTGCCCCATTATTATACACATTTTCATTAAAATATTTCAAAGGGTTAAGGAGTTAGGGAGTGAATGGGGGAATGGGGTGGTTACTAAGTTATTGCATGCACAAGATTAGTATACACAAAAATAACCTAAAAACTCTAATCAGAGGGATACTACTCCAAACGAAGACAGGGTGAGTGAGTGAGTGAACTCGGGTTTAACGTCCCACCAACAACGAGGTCATATGGAGAAGGGACCTCGGTTTAAAGTCTCATCCGAAAGACCGGAGAAGCGGGGGATCGAACTTGCGACCCCAGGATTGGTAGTCCGGAGTGTTATCCACTACGCTACAGCCGCTCCTACGAAGAAAGGGAGAGCAACCATTGTTATATGCAACACATCGTCAGACCCTCATACATATTGCTATGAAGTTTCATCAAGATATCCCAAACGGTAATCTAGTTATGGCGCGCACAAGACTAGTAGGGTAAAAAATTAATCAAAGGGGCCTAACTTGGAAACTAAGAAAGGGGGAACAACCATTACTGTATGCGACCCTTTGCCCCATCCTAATATAAATGCCAACAAAATTTCATGAAGAGATCTCAAACCATTACTGAGATATGGTATGCACAAGAATGTTGACGGACGGACGGACAGCGCCATGCCATAATACATCCATTTTTAGCTCGTCTGAACAAAGTTCAGGAAGAGCTGTTGTACTGCTCGCGGCGTTGGTGGCAACGTCGGCGTAAGCAAAATGTTAAAGTTTTACATTAAAGTTTTTTAGGTGATGGGCAAGTCACTGTCAGGTGAGCTATCCTGTCCCACTGACAGGTCTTGTTTTCAAAACGGGCGTATAAAAATAGCCATCAGAGGAGATGGCAAATCCCTGGACCAAAGGCCCCTTCTGCCTTGGTAAACAGGATGCACTTCAAAACATATATAATTAGTATAATGTCATTCTACTATGTTTCTGATTGACATTATCTGTTTAACAGATGCATGATTATCTAACACTCAGACCAAAACAGTATGCCAGACTGCTAAAAAGAGGTAAAATCTCAAACAGCCACCATGTACACAATGTATAGCATATGATACATTCAACATCTCAAAATGCGTGAACAACTTCTAAAGTACAAGCCATACAAATCTAATTTTGAGCTCTCTAGTAAGTGAATTTGGACAAAGAATCCAAATCTGGAATTTTTTTTTTTTTTTTTTTGGGATGGGGTGGGGGGGGGGGGGAGTTGTCATTCTTGTTCGCGACACATTGTCATGACCTTGTCTACATATCTGTGAAGTATCATGAAAATATTTCAAAAGGAATTCAAGTTATAGAGCCGACACGAAATCACACCTAAAACCATCAAGGGGAAATAACACAAAAAGTAAGAAAGCAAGAGTTGTCATTCTTGTTCGCGACACATCATCATGACCTGTTCTAAATATCTGTGAAGTATCATGAAAATATTTCAGAAGGTATTCAAGTTATAGAGCGGACACGAAACAACACAAAATCACAGCTAAAACCATCAAGGGGAAATAACTCAAAAAGTAAGAAAGCAAGAATTGTCATTCTTGTTCGCGGCACATCGTCATGACCTATTCTACATATCTGTAAAGTATCATGAAAATATTTCAAAGGTTATTCAAGTTATAGAGCGGACACGAAATCACACCCAAAACCATCAAGGGGAAATAACTCAAAAAGTAAGAAAGCAAGAGTGGTCATTCTTGTTTGTGACACATTGCCATGACCTGTTCTATATATCTGTAAAGTATCATGAAAATAATTCAAAGGGTATTCAAGTTATAGAGCCGACAGGAAATCACAGCTAAAACCATCAAGGGGAAATAACTCAAAAAGTAAGAAAGCAAGAGTTGCTATTCTTGTTCGCGACACATCGTCATGACCTGTTCTACATATCTGTAATGTATCATGAAAATATTCCAAAGAGTATTTAAGTTATTGAGCGGACACGAAATCAACACAAAATCACAGCTAAAACCACCAAGGGGAAATAACTCAAAAAGTAAGAAAGCAAGAGTTGCTATTCTTGTTCGCGACACATCGTCATGACCTGTTCTACATATCTGTAATGTATCATGAAAATATTCCAAAGAGTATTTAAGTTATTGAGCGGACACGAAATCAACACAAAATCACAGCTAAAACCATCCAGGGGAAATAACTCAAAAATTAAGAATGCAAAAGTTGTCATTCTTGTTCGCGACACATCGTCATGACCTGTTCTATCTGTCTGTAAAGTATCATGAAAATATTTCAAAGGGTATTCAAGTTACAGAGCGGACACGAATCTGCAAAAAATTCACCAAAGGGAAGATAACTCAAAAAGTACAATAGCAAGAGTTACCATTCTTGTACGCGACACTTCGTCATGTCCTGTTCTACATAACTGTGAAGTACCATGAAAATATTCCAAAGGGTATTCAAGATATAGAGCGGACAAGAACAAGAGGCCCACGGGCCACAAAGCTCACCAGATCTCTAGCTCAAAATTGCTATCAAAATTACTGTCACATTTGTACAGCCTAATACAAAATATACAACTACAAAGTCTCAGTCTGAAAGTCTGTTGAGTTGATAACAAAATATATAACTATTTTCCATATTTTGATTGCAGTAAATGCCATTTTTCCCCATTATAAGTCAATGCAACTCTAAGTTGCCATAGCAACCAAACAATAGAGCCGATTTTCATCAAAAACACAAACTTTCAACCCCCCAGCCTAAGGATACTAAAGATGAAATCTGGGCCTTATTGGCCCAGTGGCTTCTGAGGAGATAATTTTGTAAGGTTTTTTTCCATTATTTTTGCATTTTGGTTTCCATGACAACCAGTAAAAGGAGCAGTGGGTCCAAAAACAATATAGCTAATAGAAGACTTCTTAAAGGAACATTTCTATAAAAGTTATGTCAACATACCTGCAATGGCTAGGCATTAAATGCCATTATTCAATTTTCCCCATTATAAGTCTATGGGAACTCTAAGTTGCCATAGCAACCAAACTAAAGGGCAGATTTTCATAAAAAACACAAACTTTCAATACCCCAGCCTAAGGATACTACAGATGAAATCTGGGCCTTATCGGCCCAGTGGTTACAGAGGAGATAATTTTTAAGTATTTTTTCCATTTTTTTTTTCATTTTGGTTTCCATGGCAACCAATAAAAGGGGCACTGGCCAAAAAACATACAGCTGATAGTAGACTTCTCAAGGAACATTTCTATAAAAGTTTTGTCAACATATCTGCAATGGCCTGGCAGAAAATGTCATTTTTCAATTTTCCCCATTATAAGTCTATGGGAACTCTAAGTTGCCATAGCAACCAAACTGAAGGACAGATTTTCATAAAAAACACAAACTTTCAATCCCCCAGCCCAAGGATGCTACAGATGAAATTTGGGCCCAATCGGCCCAGTGGCTTCAGAGGAGATGTTGTTTAAAAGTGTTGACGGACATACGACGACGGACGACGACGACGACGACGACGACGACGGACACTGCCTATCCTATAAGCTCCCCCGGAGCCTTCGGCTCTGGTGAGCTAAAAATGTTTACGGACGGACGGACGGACAGACGGACGGACGGACGGACGCCAGGCTCATCGCTATATCCCCCGAACCTTTCGGTCGGGGGATAAAAATGAAACGAGGAAGCCTCTTGCATTTTATATCACTGTTGATCTAATTCATTCATGTTCCAGGTGAAACTAACAGACTTTGAAATAGTCACCTGTCCTTTACTAGAGCAGAATTCCAGGCAAACCATGCTTTGGTTATCAAGAACAGATATTTTTCATGGTAAGTACTTTGTTTTCATGCTCCTCCACCACACCATATTTTGTGGTTCTCAACAGAATCATCTGTTTTGTTTAGAAATAAGAAAAATGGTGCATTGTCCCCGAAATTTACTTATTTATCGCTCTTTAGGGCTGCAGGAGTTTGTTCAGCATCCCTTTTTAGCTCGCCTGAACGAAAGTTCAGGAAGAGCTATTGTTGTCACCACGGCGTCCGCGTCCGCATCGGCGTCCGATTGGATGTTGTGGTTAAAGTTTTTTAAAGACCTATATCTCCCTAACCCATGGATGGATTCTTTTGATACTTGCACTGTAGTTAGATATTGGTCCAAAGTTTAACATGGTACCACCCTCACCCCACTCCTTGACCTTGATGTCAAGGTCATGGACTTAGAAAATTGGGAGTTTTTTGGGACTGGATGTTTTGGTTGAAGTTTTCTAAAGCCCAGTATCTCCTTAACCCATGGATGGATTCCTTTGATACTTGCACTGTAGTTAGATATTGGTCTAAAGTTTTCCCAGGTACTACCGTCACCCCCTCAGTGACCTTGATGTCAAGGTCATGGACTTAGAAAAATGTCTTTTTATTGATTGGGTGTTTTGGTTAAAGTTTTTTAATGACACATATCTCCTGAAACCATAGATGAATTCTTTTTATATTTGCACTGTAGTTAGATATTAGTCCAATGTTTTACATAGTACTACCCCAGCCCTGCTCGGTGACCTTGATGTCAAGGTCAGGGACTTAGGAAATATGGTCTTTATTAAAGTTTTCTAATTGCGTACTGATTCATAATGCTTGGCAGAGATTTAGTTTACACTTGAACTGATGTTAGACACTTTTTTGAGTTTTTACAAAACACTATATACTTACCCGACTGGATGACCTTGATGTCAAGGTCATGGACTTTGAGTTTTGTCTTAAAGATTGATTAGTTTTATATTATTGAAGACATAATTTCACGGTGCCACAATGGACTCAGTTGATACTAATACTTGGACTGATGTTAGATAATTGTTAAAGGCTTAGATACATCATAGCCCTGCCCTCCTCCCCCCTAGCCCTTAGTTCTTTGACCTAAAGCTCATGGACTTTGAAATTTCATGTGGATTTTTTTTTATTTTAAGACATTTCTGAGATAGCTTTTGTTTATAAATGTGTTGCCATTATGGACATGCTTGCCTGAAGTTTTATACATAGCAGTCCACACCACCATAGCGACTGTGTGATGGGCAAGCACCTATTCAGGCGAGCTATGCTGTCAGGTGACAGCTCTTGTTAATCAAGAGCTCTTGCAGGCTGAGGGTGAATGATGCAGTTAGTAATATCGAAAGAGCTATAAAGAAAACAATGCTTTAAAAGTATGATCAGTAGGGTGACTTCTAGAAACAAAGTATTGGTCAAAAATATGCATGATATCTCCTATAACACAATTGATGACTTTCAGTGAAAGTTGGTTTTTGTCGCACCTGCTTTAGCAAGATGCGATATAGGCATCCGGTTTTCCGTCCGTTCGTCCGTCCGTCCGTTCACAATTTACGTCGACCATAGCATTCAAGTCCATTCAAAAGACTTATTCTCTTAAACCACTGCATCCATGGTCAAATTTCACATGCAGCATGATCAGACTACAGGGCTTCAGAATTGTAAAATTCCGGCCGGTCGAAAACCAAAGATGGCCGCCATTACTAAAAATAGCAAAACCAATAAAATCAACATTTTCTCTTGAACCACTTGGTATATTTGGCTGAAATTTTGCATGAAGCATTAGTGGGACCTTGGTGTTCAGAATTATCAAACTGAAAAAAATCTGTTGCAGAATTTAATAGGTCACAGTGACCTTATGTCGACCCAGCATAATTTATGTCGACCCTAGCATTTAAGTCCATTCAAATGACTTACTCTCAGATGCCGCTGTACCTATGGTTCTCAAATTTCACATACAGCATGATCAGACTGCAGGGCTTCAGAATGCTAAAGCTCCGCTGGGTCGAGAATCCAAGATGGCGGCTGTTACTAAAAATAGTAAAACAATTAAAAACAACTTTGTCTCCAGATCTGCTTGGTATATAAGGTTGAAATTTTGCATGGAGCATTAAAGGGACCTTCGTTGTCAGAATTATCAAAATGAAAGTGCAAGACTAGTCTAACTCCATATTTTGAAATTTTTCAGGAGAAGCAAAAAACTGATTATTACAGTACATACACAAAATATTAATATGAAATTTGACACATTTACATAAAATATGAGAAGAAATGCAGATAGTATTCAATTTTATTAATCTGTATTGTTGAATAATGTTTTCGTGACTTAGACTTCTTTTGTGCTGAAAAAATTAGTGTAAGACTAGTCTAACTTGAGATAGACTTTTTTTTCAGTTCGCAAAATAAGTGCATTATAATCTTTTTTTTTTACAATTTTTATAGTTTTAATGTAAGAACTCAATAAGTATGAGCTGTAGAAAAGCTATTTAACAAACATAAATATTTAAAAAGAACAACTTATGTAACTTTTTCTTGTTAGTGCATGACTAGTCTAACTTAAAATCCATTTTTTTCTAGCCCAATACTAGTCTATCTCAAGATAGACTAGTCTTGCACTAAGAAAAAGTAGGAAAAAATTCTAAAATGAAAATATTCCATGTTTTAGTACTATAAAACTAAGTACTAGAGTGTTAAGAAAACACTGTACATAAAGTTATAAATAGTTAAAGAAAATGAGAATTAGTATCAAAATTTGTAAAACTGAAAACATAGCCATTTATCCATAGCATGCTGTCTAAAATCCAATTCCCCTCAACGAAGTTAGACTAGTCTTGCGCTAAAGATTTAGCTAATTTAGCACTTTGACTAATTTTAAATCAGGAATAAAAGCATTTTTTGCAAAAATATAAATCTTAATATTTTCACAGAATGTGTATTTGATCATCAAATTTTCAAAACTGTAAAAAAGTGAATTTGTGAAAAATAGTGAGTTAGGCTAGTCTTGCGCTGAGCCCTCGAAATAATCTGTAGTGCAATTAGGTCACAGTGACCTACTTTCTGTTTACGAGCCAAGTTTTGCTAAAATGCAAATATCTTCAAGAAATGCTGGGCAGATTTTGGTCAAATTCAATCAGAATGATCGGCAAATGGAGTTCTTTCAAATTTATGTGACTGGGCAATCCAAGATGGCTGTCTGCTGCTGTCACTAAAAATAGCAAAAACATGAAGATAAAGATTCTCAAGAATCTATGAATGAACTTGAACCGACTTTGTGTCAGAATGATCCTTGCGTGAACTTATTTCAATTTTTTTTGCAAATTGACCATCCAAAATGGCTGCCTTTTGCTGTTACTAAAAATAGAAAAAAGTATGAAACAGCCAATATCTCATGAACTACGAAATGGATTTTGACCAAACATGTCGCACTGATGCTTTCATTGATTTCTTAATGAAGGCACAAAGCAGATGCGACATAGCACTGCACAGAATCCTTGTTAACTTCCAGTTAAGGTCTTCTTTTACGTATTTTAACACTGGATAGTCTGGCCAGTTTAAGTGTAATAAATAGGTGGCACACCTTTATTGATGTTCCATTTAAAGTAGTTCTTAAAAAACAACAAGATCCTGATTTGATGGTATGTCATGTGAGAAATATAAGAGACATGATTGTTTTGCTCATTTCAGGTGGGAATGGAACTCAAGCCATATAGCCAGTGATGTTTGAACATAATTAGAATAGTACTAGTTTTGTTTCAGAATGAGGCAACAGTCTAGGGGGTTTCCCAAAACTGGCCACCTTTAAAGTGCATTGGGATACCCCAGTCAACAATTTGGACATGTCACCTGAAAAGATGATGGAGGAGGTATAGTAAAAGCTCTCAGCATCAGTTCGAGTTTACAAGTTTGCTCTAAAGACTGGGACCGAAGGTGGCGATAGATTTGGGACATGCTTCATTCTGTAAGTATCTTAACCTTAAAGAATTAACATTGAAGTCAATGGACAAAAGTAATGATGGTACATAACCATATATGGAACAAGAGATCCATGAGGCCCTGAATCGCTCAGCTGAGTAAAAAGCAAAGGTCAAACTAGGGTCATCATTTGAACAAACCTGGCAGTTTGAAACTGTCAAAATAAGAGAGACATTGCTTGAAGGTAAAAGAATGACCTTGACCTCTATTGCGTAAGAATGTTCTTGTTCGCATTTATTTGACTGTATTTATCAACTTCAGCACCAACATTTTCAACAAGTTCCAATAACTTTTATATTAAAGCATTTTCCCATATAAAACGAACAAGTAAATATATGTAGCGAATGGTGCATCTATATTTCTTTGTTGGTATAGGTATAGAAAATAAACTGTGAAAAAAATCTTCAACATATTTTCTCTTCCTATACAAACAATAAAATACCGAAACACAACCTCCCTGTATATATAATTAATCATGTCAGTATTTCAGGTTTTTCTCAGTATTTATATTTCGGTATTACTGTCATCAGTAAAGACCAGTGCAACAAAAACGGATATATGCTAGACTTTTTTCTGAATGATATACATGTATATTTGATATATATCTCTATCTTTAGAGGAACACCCTCTAGTCATCCACAGCTTTAAAAATGACTGATAACAGATACTTCTCAAGGGTTGGACTCCATATCAGCATTATCTTCCTGACTGACCTTGAAGTTCATGGACACATCATGGGGTCTTGCATTCAAGTTCCTTTATTGTTGAACTTCTTAAATTGTTTGGGGGGGGGGGGGGGGCGGATTAAGATGGTGCTCGGTAAAACTCTGATCCCTAATTTTCTTAATAAATTGAATTATAAATAAGCACTCATGTCATGTAAGATTCTCTGTACAGTACAAGTTCACTGGCATTAAAAGGCTTTGGAACATGTAAATTAACCTTAAGCATTATTAGATTGACAATTGTGACTGATGCGTGTGAATGACATAACAGTAACACAAAAGTTGGACAAACAAATACATGTGCTTTGGATCCAGTATGAAACACATTAGATGTGTATTTCTTTGTCCTAGTTTTTTAGAAGGGCGGAACAATTGTCCATTTCTTTTCAGGTTAATTTGTTCCAGCCAAGGGTAGTCCAAGCCATCCAGGGTTAGTTTCTATATAAATTGACCTCTAGGGACCCAGGAAAGAGTTCTAAGCAGGCACTGTTGTGTATAAAGCACTGTGTTAACACAGGGTTAACAAGCCATCAGGGTCTGAGTCATTAAGGTTCTGCTGTATTTAGCCGGGCCGCGTAGCGCAATCGGTAGGGCACCTGACTCATAAGTCAGAGGTCCTGGGTTCGAACCCCGGTCTGGCCACATACTTTCGTTTCTCCTTCCGCTGATTCAAGAAGGACAGTTGTCAGTTACTGGCGAAAGTATGTGCACTTAGTACTGGTTAACCGCTTAGGAGGTCTCAGCCTGCCCAGGAATAGTGTGATTAGGTTAACTGACCGTCCCGACATGACCTTAGCTGTTTACCATGGACGTTAAGCATCAAATCAATCAATCAATCAATCAATCTGCTGTATTTACTATAAGATGCTGTATAAAACAGTTGCCCAATTCATTCCAGTAACAAATACATGTTTATTCATTGCAGGGTTTGAAACTCTGTCTATTTGAAGAGTTTTCCTCCAGAAAGCAGAAAGAACTAGCAGCTGTCAAGAAGAGATGTATAAATAGAGATGCTCAAAAGAAAACCTTAGTTACTCTGAAATTGCTGCAATCATTATTTTGTACAGATAAATTATGAGCCTGAAGTTACAAGACCAATCAATGTGTTCCAAATAGAAAAGAAAAAGGTGTATATAAATCTAAACTGAAAGTACCTATAAATGTGATGATGGCAGCCAATTCCGGTTTATGCCATTTTAGAGCTCTCACTGACTATCTAAAGTGAATGGAATTACATCTGCCAAGATTTCATACAATTTTTATAAGAGGACTAACTTTTGTGACTTCCAGTCTGCTTCCCTGGATGACAAAGTCTTTCTGAAATGAGGTCTATTTTTAAAGAAAAGAATTTGCTTTCAGCAGAACAAATTTCATTTCATTAAAAATAGACCACCATTGAGAAGGGCAGCAAAACTTAAAATGGCTGAATTGCTTCCCCTGAAAGTGTATCCATACTATTTAAAGGTAAAATGACAGCAACTGTTGCTGTTGGAGCAGATACGAAAAAAAACGATAAAAAAACAACAGCACACAACTTGACTAGTCCATCCTGAACAGGGTTGCCACAGTCGGGGTAAAATACATGTAATTTGGAAAACAAAGTTTTTTCCAGGTCAAGGAAAAGTCAGGGAGTTTTGTGGTTGGTAAGGAAAATAGGAAAGGACTTGAAAAGTCAGGGATTTTAAAAATTAATGACTACAGCAATCTTCAATCTTTTTACTCTGTTCAAGAGAAGAAAGGATATACTTTCTGGAGAGATAGTCCAGGTGCCTCTTCCTTCTCATTGAGAGCTATTCTTATAGGAAAGAATTTGCTCCCTGGGGGAGCAAATTCTTCCATGTAACAGTAGCCCCCAATATCCAATACAATTAGCACTGTTGAAGTAAAGAGTTAAATTAACCTTTGGCTCTATAAAAAAGGGAATGGAAAACTGTAAAGTATCACAGAAAAGTCAGGGAATTACGAAGTGGAGGATAAGTGGCAACATTGTGTGAAAATTCAGATTTAAGGAAAGATTGTTTATTGTAATAGTGAGGTTCTCAAACATTTACTCAAATCTTGCTGAATATAATTAGGATAGATTTAACCTTGGCATACAAAAATCTGAAAGAAGGATACAGCAGGGTGTTATGAAACAGTTCTTACTTTGAAAGTTGTTCTGGAATGCATCATACTTCAGAGAGCCTGAAACTGGGATGAACGGAAAGGCAAATATCATAATACAGTTAGACTCACTTATAAGGGAGTTCTGCAATAAATAGTGACAAGTTAATGCATGACCACACGCAAGGAGACAGTAATGGCAAATTGATCACGCAGGGTTTGCCATGTGTTACAAATGTTGATTGTCATACCAGTATGTAGAATGACCATTTGGGTAAAATGTGTAATCTGTACATGTGTATAGTAACAGAAAACAAGAAGTCCCTCTTACATTCCAGGAGACATAAATTTATAATCAATAAAATATAGCAATAGTATGTGAAGAATCAGCAATAGTATGTGAAGAATCAAGATTATACTTTTTATACTCCACATGTTAGTTGGTGGTGTATTATGTTTTCCCACTGGCTGTCCATGTCTGATGATTTGTCTGTAAGCACTTTATTTTAGTTCGAGTATCTTTACACAGATTGTCTTTGAATGTAGCATGTGCTTTAGTTTTGAGAATGCCTCACTTGGGATTATACATGGACAAAAAACGATATATTCTGACAGAGTAAATGCCCTTATCAGTTCCTCAATAGTAGTTTTTGGTCTGTAGTTCCTTTACATTTATAAGTTTTTTGATGCATTGAGCTTCGGTACTGGCTTAATGTAAATGGGTACACTTTCAGAAGTTGGCCTGTGCCGCCTAATGGATAAGAGTGCTGACTCTTAAGCATGTGGTCTCTCATCACTGTGAGTTCAAGCCCCAGCTGTGCACGTGTGAGAAAGTCTAGTTCTGCTAATGAAAGGTCAGGTGGTGTCCACAGGAGCTCAGGTTTTCGCCCACCTTTGCTTAATGATTCTGTAAAATTCATATTTATAAAAAAAACTCTTTCAGGGAAAGCATCCCTGCCATTTTAATTTTTTTCTCCTGCTCTGTCAGCCTCAAGTTAGGTGAGGACTCCCAGAGGAAAGAATTTGCTCCTCTTAGAGGGAAGAATTTGCTCCTCTTAGGGGAAGCAAATTCTTTCCTTTAAATAGAGTAACCCCCATATGGAAAAGTGTCTTTGCCAGGGAAAGTAATTAGGAAGTTAGCAAAGTTGTTCCTCTTTGTAAAAATGATGGCTTATGTTGAGGTGTACCCATTCACATTAAGCAATGCAGTATCTTAAACGTTTCCTGCTAAACAAATGCAGGTTTGGTAGGAAAAAAGGGGTGACAGGTCAGTATTGCAAGAGTTATGTCACTTTGTAATTCTTACAATTATATGTATTATGACTGATAGTATATACGCTGTTAAATCAAATCCTCTTAAAGCTTTCAGTGGAGCCTTTAAATACTTTGCAAATAGGTTACAGACATATTGAAGATGCTGATGCTGAAAAAATATTTTCAACAAATATACAGGGTTTTGAACTTAGCCAATTTCAGCTCTCTGCATATGTTCAATGTAGCTTTTAGTGGATCTTTTTACAAGACCATGCAGATTTGTTAAAGTGTTAAAGACATATTGAATATATGCATGAAGAAGTTTAATACGGAAAAAAATATTTTTTGTTAAATTGACAGGGTTTTGAACCTAGCCATTTTTCTGACCCCTGCATGTTTTAAATAATATACTTAGTAAAACAATTGAAGGATATTAAATTTGAATCCTATATGTGGCTTTTAATTGAATGTATACCAAATTAAATGTGCATGCATGTACTTGTACCGGGCGTATGCAATTGATGTGCAGGATTAATTAACGTCAAGCTACAGTGGTTACTGGACGGTACCCTTCCAAATGTACTGACCCCCTACTGCAAAAAATCACAAACAATTAAAACTGAGTTTAAATTTGCTTTTTCGCAAATAACTCACATAGGCAGCTTGCCTGATCATTTAAGCGTCTCTTACAATATTCTGATGCCGACTATTCTGCTGCTGATCAAGGTTAAACTAAAGAATATTCATGGCAGTGAGTAGGAGTAGTCTTGATTCTTCAGATTTGCAAATGTGTCAAATGCTTTTATTGTGTAACTAACGTTTTATGGGAATAATAGCCTCCTTATGGTAAACCATACAACTCCTAAAACCGGTATTAACAACAATATAGCGATAAGTGTGAATGTTTGTGAATTCATGATGTAGGGGTTATTCCATTTGGAGCGGTACTGTAACGTAACCACTTAAGCGTGACTTTAATTGGACAGGCTTTTAATTGTAGATACCCCATACTATTGAATGCATGCATATTGAAAATTGTAAAGATTTTGTTTTAAGCAAAAATAATCATAGAACTTTAATATCCTTCAATTGTTTTACTAAGTATAGTTGATACATGTACTTGTAGTGCATACTTTGTCAATTCAACTTCTCTTAGATCTATCGCTGGATCTTACGAATACTTTGTTGATTTGTTACAGACATATAGAAGATGTGCATAATGAAGTTTGATGCTGAATTATTAGAATTTTGTCTTAAAGATTTTGGTTAAAGTTTTATATTTATGTAGACATAAATTCACAGTGCCACAATGGAGTCAGTTGATACTAATGCTTGAACTGATGTTAGATACTGGTTCCATGGCACTTGCCCTTTCAGTATTGCCCTTCCATCTGTTCGATATTATGTATTATGGAAATGCTGTTGAAAGGGCTGCGGTTAACTCGCAAGTTATTTTGTCCATCTATCCATCCATCATGCATGCTAGGTCTGATTTTACGTATGCTTTTAGATTACACTGATCTATAGGCTTGTCTGCTTGTCCAAGCTTAGTCAGGTTTGTGTATGTGTAACTGTTACGGAGAAACAGACCAGTTTAATGCAATTCTTCAGTCTCCAGAGAGGTGCCGTGGTCTAGTGGTTAGAGTGACTCAATAATGATGCACAAGGTTACTGGACAGTCATGGACTCAAACCCGGATCAGGCCATCCGGCGACTGGCAAACTCTGTCAAGCCAGCAGTAAATGGATACCTGTTTCACATCAAAGATGCATAAGGCAGTGAATGAAGAGGCATGGGCTCCACCTTTCATATGCTGTGACCAAGATACAGTGGGCCTCTAACCCCCACTGCCGCTACAGCCAGTAGGCTGTTAGAGATTTTTACCTTTTCTTTTCAGTCTTCCCCACTGCCTTACTGCTAAAGGCGCATTCTCATTGTTTCGGTTTGGCCTCCCTGGTAAGTCCCAGTTCGTGATCTGGGGGTAACCTTGTCAAACCAGGAGAAGAACCCTGGCAGCACCGTAAACATCCTGGATGCTGCGGGATGAACCCTGTTGATCGCTAACTGTTCCGGTTGTTTTAAAATTTTAATACAACCGGGAGTCACCAGAAAAGATATCAAGAACCAGCTTAATCCTGGGATTTCCGGGACAGGTCCGGGTTTCCACCCTCCCTCTACCATGATAAATTTAGCATTACGGTGAGCCTTTGGCTGGCTCAGCTCAGGAGCCCTGTTTCATACCGGTGGAGGCAGGGATTGGAACAAGCCCTGTTTTTACCTGAAAAATGGCAGTACACCTTCGGTTAGGGCCAGTAGATCCCAGTTTTGTTAGGGACTGATCCGGTTCAATAGGGTTCATGTGGGATGAAACCGGCTCCACCACGGTTATCATGTGGGATGAACCCGGCTCCACCACGGTTAAAGATGGTGACCGTGTTGATCTGGCTAACTGCCCCGGTTGTTTTAAAATTTTAATGCAACCAAGAGTCACCAGGAAAGATATCAAGAACAGCTTAATCCTGGGATTTCCGAGACAGGTCCGGGTTTCCACCCTCCCTTTACCATGATAAACTTTAGCATTCCAGTAAGATGTTGAACTCTGGCCTTTGGCCGGCTCAGCTCAGGAGCCCCGTTTCATACCGGTGGAGGCAGGGATGGGAACAAGCCCTGTTTTTACCTGAAAAATGGCAGTACACCTACGGTTAGGGCCGGTAGATCCCAGTTTTGTTAGCGACTGATCCGGTTCAATACGGTTCATGTGGGATGAACCTGGCTCCACCACGGTTACAGATGGTGAAGCTGCGGTGACATGGGGTGTAATGTCCCGGTATGTAACAAATTCTAGACCGGGGATACACCATGAGTACGTCGGTAATGTGAGAATGCCATTTATTTCTTTCGGAAAAAGGATCATCACGGTATACCTGCTTTTCTTCACTGGGCGATACCGGGACGAGCACTGTGACAGTGAGAATGGGGCTTAAGGTATGAACTGGAGAGAGGACAAGTGAAACCAAGATTGTAGACATATGAAGTTTCTACTGAAGTTTGCTTTATCTTTACAAGATTTTAGCTTTACAACAGCTTGATACTTGATCGAGTTTCAGTGTCCAGTCTTGAGGTTTCAGTGTGTCAGTTAAGGTTTGCCTGAATTGCACACTCGTGCTTACAAATAAATTTTGTTTCAGCTCACCTCTTAAATTGTTCATTTAGCATTGTTTGCCCTGAGCCAGATGTGGTATACAATAGTTGATTTCATGTTTAGGGGAGTTGAGCATTGAAAAAAGGTTGTGTGTATTGCGGGTTAAGTCACCAGTTAGGGAAGTATCCCACCCCATTACCACTGCACCTGACTCGCGTTTTAACATGTTTTGATTAATCTAGCTGAAATTGCACAACCCGCAGGTTTGCACTATAATCACTGTGTGAGTCCGTCCGTCCATCCATCCGTTATCAGTTAGCGAAAACCGTTATCAGTTAGCGAAAACGCTTATAACTCTTGAACCGCATGGGATATTTTGACAAAATTTTGCATACTTATACATGTCAACATTGTCTAACGACTCGCATGCATAACAACCTTATTTGATGGACGAGGCTTTGCTGAGCACAAGTTGAAAATTTACGGCCAATTTCTGAAAATGCTCATAACTCTTGAACACCGTGGTAAATATGGTTCAAATTTTGTATGCATATGTATTTTAACATAGTCCAGCCACTGGCATGCAAAACAGTGACGAGGCTTCACCGAGCATCAATTTGGCCGGTCGAGCTCTTTTATTGAAAATGCTCATAACTCTTGGACCGCTTGGTATATTTGCTTCAAATTTTGTATACTTATGTAATTTAACATTGCCCAGTCACAGGTATGCAAAACAGTGACGAGGCTTCACCGAGCATCAATTTGGCCGGTTGAGCTCTTTTATTGAAAATGCTCATAACTCTTGATCCGCTTGGTATATTTGCTTCAAATTTTGTATACTTATGTAATTTAACATTGCCCAGCCACTGGTAAGCAAAACAGTGACGAGGCTTCACCGAGCATCAATTTGGCCGGTCGAGCTCTTTTATTGAAAATACTCACAACTCTTGGACCACTAGGTATATTTGCTTCAAATTTTGTATACTTATGTAATTTAACATTGCCCAGCCACTGGTATGCAAAACTTTTTATTGCACAACCCGCAGGTTTGCACTATAATCACTGTGAGTCCGTCCGTCCGTCCATCCATTACCAAATAGCGAAAACGCTTATAGCTCTTTAACCGCATTCTGTATTTTGATACATGTCAACAGTATCTAACGACTCGCATGTATAACCGTCTTTTTTGATGGACGAGGCTTTGCTGAGCACAAGTTGAAAATTTACGGTCACGTAGTGAAAATGCTCATAACTCTTGAACCCCGTGGTATATATGATTCAAATTTTGTATACTTATGTATTTTAACATTGTCCAGCCACCGGCATGCAAAACGGTGACGAAAGTCTAAACAGTATTGCACGACCCACAGGTGTGCACTTTAATCGCTGTGCAAGTCCATCCAGGGAATTGTAAATTACAATTCCTGGTCCATCAGTCTGTTTGTCCTTCCGCTGTAGTCAGTGAGTGAAATTGCTCATAACTCTTAACCACATGGTGTAGTTTGATAAAAATATGCATCATTCTCCAAGAAAAGACCAATTTCATTTCCATACATTCCTTCTGGCACCAGAAACTGATTATTCTACATTCACCACGGGTTGTGCGCATTACCATCAGTTGATTTAGAGAGAGGTTAAAGAGGTCGTCATTTAATCACCAGACGAAATAAAATCTAGCAAGGGGGTATCTCGGTGGAAAAGGTTCCGCCATTTATACGGAGCGAAACTCGCTACGTAGATTTGTAGGAGCCCTGGTAGCCCCGTGAACTTATGATTCCGGGATCGAAAGCCGCTTGAGGTGTGAAGTCTCACTGCACTCAGCATTTCATTATCACCACTTAGCGTCCTGAAATTATTAGAATAATGTTTAAAAGGACGTAAAAATCGCAAATCACCCGTCAATCCATACGGAGATTCGTTTGTTCTTGAAAAATATGAATTCTACATTGAGCGAAACAGTTTTCACTCAGCACTCAACTCGGTATTGGCTAATACAAGAATTGGCTGAAAGCTGTCTAGTTTTACATGAAGAAAACGCCAGCAGTAAATTAATTTAGCTGATAACAACCAATTTGAACCGTACATAAATAAAATAATTTTTTATATGCGAACTGAAGAAAAATGTCTCCCCACTCGCGTACTGAGAGAACCGCAAACTCTGGCTTCTGATTGGTTGAGGTGGATTCGCGATTTTCGCGTTTTCTACGTCATTGGCAAACGCAAATGAGTGTCCCTGATTGGTTGATATTTTCTTCGCGAAATCTGAGTCAAAACGCGTTTTTACGGGTTTCAGGTAATCTGAGTTGATTGGCTGTTGGGAAAACGCGTTTAACGCGTGAGTACGCGCATCAACGAGTTCCGAAACGCGTTTCATACACACGCGCGAGGAACGCGTTCGAAACGCGTTCAAAACGCGAAAAGTGTACCGTTTTGCGCTGCCGGTACTGTAAATGCAAAGCAGAAGTAAGTGATACGTATAACTTTTTAATCATGGGGAAAATTCACGCCTTAAGCATAGAGGTCCTTTAAAACAGTTTACAATTGCTTAAAATCAAAATAATTGTTTAATGGCATCATCCAATTTCTGTTCTCACAAACAAAAACAAATGTTTACGCTCGAATGGTATATACATATAAAGAATATTGAGTGGTGGCTAGCACATATAAATTAGAATTATCGCAAAATAAATCAGGATTCTAAGTGAAGAACCAGATAAAATACAAGTGTGCCTATTCTGCAATTTATGAGCAACAGACTTGAATTTATCAGTCATTTTACTTTTGGCCCTTTACTTTTTAGCAAAAAAACAAAGGGAACATAGAATACTAGTATAGACTTTAAAGAATGCAGTTATGCAGTCGGATCTGTGTAATTTGTTGTGTTTGGGAGAAGATTTCATTACGTTAAGCCTGATTTTATATGAGCCATGTCATGAAAAAAACCTGCTTTTGTATTTGCCAATACATATGCGCAGATCATCAGGCAACCGTTCAGCGCCTATTGTTTTCCACGACAAAGATAGTACAATCGACCAACTTCCTAATTACTAATTTCAAACCCCTATCCATCTTATGCTTTCGCACGGCCCAGCTTGTGTCTGACCTGGTCAGAGACTCTGAAAACAGGTTTTTTAATGTGGGTCAAATAGAACATCTCTCATACATGTATATTACAGCATATCTTCAATGGACAAAAAATTTCTCTTTTTTTCTTAGGACAAGCCTTTTCCATTTGATTGTCCCATGTCAAATCAAGAGCCTTGTCTGCTATTCCTGTACAGTTATTTTGGCTTTCAGGCAGATACAAAGGAGGCATTGTCTGGGCTTGGCTGTAATAATGTTCCTGACTTAAACTGGGAACGCTGTAGGATATAGTTGAACCAAATGGCACAGGAGCCTCATAATATGCAGATTCCCTGTAAGTTAGTCTCTGAGCTGGAAATAGCTCTTGTCCTACAGTGGTACTATTGGTGTCATGTCCTTGCTGCCTGAATGAGGTTGAACATTTATCGATATCTGAAGCAACTGGAGTCTGAAAAAATGTCTTGTCTGTGTCAGCCTTTGTATTATCATTGTTAACTGGTATTTCACTCTGTGTCACTATGTTACATGTACTTTCATATTTGTCTGGTGTTACTGTCCTAATAAAAGGACTGGCATTGCTTTCGACCTTCCTGGCATTATCACTAGGAACGTACTCATTCTTTTCAAAATGGAGCTGCTGCTTCACGGGTTTCTGAATAGAATGCTGTCTCCAGGTTGGGGGCATGCAGTCATTGTTATTTACATCTTTTTTATTTACTGTAATACCTGCTGTTTCATGAACAACTGGTGCTTGATTTTCTCCTTTCGTTATCAAATTTGCGGTCAGACATGTGTATTCATTCTTCATCCACAAAGGAGTAGCGGTTATCTTTAATATTTTGAAGAAGTCTTCATTCTCTTCATGGATATCATCAGAAGTTGTTTGTAAAAGTTTTTCTGCTGCTTCATTGAAGAATGTGATATCTTTAGTTATGTTATCTTCTTCCACAGTAACTGTCACTGTTAGACCTTTTGAGCTTACATGGTACTCTTTGAACACGAGTCACATGTGTATGTCTTTGCATTCTCATTATAATACAGTGATTTTCTGCAGCCCACTATAGGACATTTAGGGAAAGTTTTAATATGTAACTTGACAACCACTGCCTGAAAACTTTGTCTCCCTGTTCTTTGGGTTAACTCATTTATGGTAGTATGTTGGGCCTCTTCTTTGGAGATATATGAAAACCTGCCTCCGATCCGATGTGCAAATTGGACAAGGACTTTAATTCCCGATAATTAGGATTCAAATTGTATGTGCCAATATTGCCTTGCACTACATGATAATTTCCGAACACTTTCGCTGTAGTGTTACGTACTAATAATATATCGCCTATTTCCCCACGAAAACTATGAGCTGCAGCACCAAAAATTGACACATCAATGTCTGCTTCTGTGTCTTTAATTTTCACTTTAAGGTATTGTTGTTCTAGTATTGTCCCAGCAATATTGAATTTAGTTTCTCCACTACTCATTTGTGACACATCTTTAATTTGGACAACATTTAAAGGACTCTTGTAGCTTTTGTTCTCAGTGCTGGGAATTTCAGCTGATTTGTCATCAAGAATTAGCTGAAGCTTTCGTGGAGTAAGGGCGAACTTGGGCTTGCATATGTTAACTGCTACATTTTGAAGCATATAAGCCTCACCAACTTGAAGTTTTTCTTTAAAAAGTTTTGCGTTTTCATTCCATGCACAGTACGTTAGACAACCAGTGTTATCTTCAACTATGCCCGTTAATAATTTCCCTGAGTTATTTGCACCAACAGAGACAGTTTTCTGTGTTGTTATGGCACAAAGCACATCCTTTTTTGTCTGATGATCGGACTCTCTTATATCAGCAATGTCGGTATACCTGGAAACAAAATAGACCATTTGATTTTAAAATGTGCCATGGAGAGGTAAAAATGACAGTAACGGTCGCCTGAATATAAAGTTACCCATATAAAAAGAAGAAGGGACCAAGACAGTAAACCAGGACACTATTAAGATGCGAATTGTTTTAATAGTGCATTGAATATCAACAATTTTACATGCAAATGAGCTACAAAGACACTAACCTAGATGCTATCAAGATACTATTACCAAATCACCATCACGGTACTTTGACAAAAAGTACACTGCTTTGACCAAAAGTACACCAGAGCGCTATCAAATGACTATTTAGAAAATTAAAGCCAACCAAGACACTGTCAATACACTTTTTCAAAGTTAAGTTCAGCGCACTATTAAGTTACTTTGCCCTGAACAAAGTTAACCAAGACATTATTAAGACACTTTTTCAAAAACTGACTTAATACATCTAGTGTTATGGTTAGACTAGAGTTTTCTACTTCATCTGCTTACCAAAAAGTGATTTGATGGTAAACTGATAGTGCGTAGCATATATCTTGGTTCATTTCTTTTTCGTATGGGTATAGTATTAAAACAAAATGAAGTTTTCTCTTGTAATGACAACATATTAAAAGGATTTAAATGTTGATTAATTTCATTAGACAGAGTACTTGACATATATACACAGGTATTCGTATTCTTAATAATTATTAATCATCTCTATTTTCAGAGAATGTGGTATGATTTTGCAGGTGAGACCTACAGGTACCAAGGTAACGATTATTCAATCCGTATGAAAGAATGACCTTGACCTCTTGTACTCACAAATCTTCATGTACTCATTAAGATAATTGTATATACCAATTTTAGGCCAAAATCTTCAAAACTTACCATGAAGAATGATGTTCTAGCATTTTCGATATTTGACCTTGCCTAACAAAAGGTCAAGGTCAACCCAGGGTCATAATTTGAACAATCTTGATAGTACTTGAGTACCCAATGCTACATACCGAGTTTCAAGGCCATTAGTCTACTGGTTCTGGATAAGAAGATTTTTAAAGGTTTTTACCATATATGGGCATGGTGGCCATGTTGGTCCTGTGACCTGGACCGTATGAACAAATTTCCATTTCCTCAACGCCTGGAGGATCTATATGAAATTTGGTTACAATTGGCCTAGTTGTTTTTGAGGAGATTGTTTGATATTGTCAAAATATGAGAGTTCTGGGTCAAAGGTCAAAGAATGACCTTGACCTCTTGTACTCATAAATCTTCATGTAGTCATTAAGATGACTGTATGTACCAATTTTTAGTCCAAAATCTTCAACAGTTTCCAAGATATATTATGTTGCAGCATTTTGCCATATAAAAGCATAAGGAAGCAAATTTGATTTTACCGTAAAAAAGGTCAAGGTCAACCCAAGGTCATAATTTGAACAATCTTGGTAGTACTTGTGTACCCGATGCTAAATACCAAGTTTCAAGGCCATCGACCTATTGGTTCTGGAGAAGATTTTTTCAGGTTTTTACCATATATTGGCATGGCGGCCATGTTGGTCATGTGACCAGGACCGTTTGAACAACTTTGCGTTCCTGAGGTCCCAGGAGGCTCTATATGAAATTTGGTTACAATCGGCCCAGCGGTTTCAGAGGAGAAGTTGTTTTAAAGTGTGGACGGACGACGTACGTTGGACGACGGACAACGGAGCCTTACCATCCTATAAGCTCCCCCGGAGCCGCTGGCTCAGGTGAGCTAAAAACGGAAAAAAATATCTAAAGATCTCCTACATTTTGACATGTACCCCCATCCTGGGGCACTGAACCCTATAGTCAGATGTCACAGAGAGAAAGTCAACCCTAAATAGTACCTGTTCTTTAAATACAAATGAATCCATAAAACTTAAAGAAAAACAAAAGCAAAAAAAAAAAAAAAAAAACAGAGGACCAATGGTCCTGTAAACGCTAACCTGATACCTGGGCCTACCATAATTACAAAAAAAAAGTTTCGCCAAAATTGAAATTGTTGTAAAATAGGTCAAGGTCAACTCGGGGTCATCATTTATATAAACTGTATAGTATAGAGCTTGCGTTTATAATACTCCATGCCAAGTTTCATGATCATAGGACTGTTAGTGTTGTAGGAAAAGATTTTTGACGGTTTTTAACCATATATGGGCATAGCTGCCATCTTGGTCATGTAACCTGGATCATTTTATACATCTTTCTTTCCCCCTTTCCAATGTGGCTCCACATGAAATTTGGCTATAAATGGCCAAGGGTTTTCAGAGAAAAAGATCTTTGAAAATGGCAGTCATATACATGTATATAGCCCCAGGGCAGGGGCAGAGACACCCTTCCCCTTGGGGTCAACATATTTATACAGTCAGCTGAGTCATTTGTTGCAAGTTTATCCCAATATATATATGACTTTGTAATATTTTCCCCGTTCAAATGTATAGGTTACAGACATTATCCCTGTGATACAGCTTGACACAGACAGAACCCCTGTGATACAGCTTGACACAGACAGTACCCCTGTGATACAGCTTGATACAGACACAGCCCTGTGATACAGCTTGAAACAGACACTTCCCCTGTGATACAGCTTGACACAGACACTACCCCCGTGATTCAGCTTGACACAGACACTACCCCTGTTATTCAGCTTGACGCAGACACTACCCCTTGTATTCAGCTTGACACAGACACAACCCTTCGATACAGCTTGACACAGGCACTACCCCTGTGATACAGCTTGACACAGACACTACCCCTGTGATACAGCTTGACACAGACACTACCCCTATGATGAGGCATGTCCCTAGTGATTCCAGGAGCATGAGCACAGTTGCGCACAGCAGTACTCATAGCAATGTTAAGTTGAATAATGTGTTGCAAACTGCAGGTAAAATAGACGTTTTCATTATTCCCTTTTCAGCTTTAATGATCATTTGTGGGGCATTAATTATCATTATTATTATTCAGAATAGAACCATAAAAAAAGAAGAAACAATACATAAACCTAGACAATATTCCCTGACTACATGTTCCTATAATAGTAATGAAAGTGCAATTTATTCAAAGGTCAGAGATAGTGATGATAAAGAAACATCTTTTTCACATGCGAATTGGGAAAACGATGATAACAGCAACGATAATGATACACTTCAAGAAAGGTATGCTACATCAGATTATGAAATACCTATTCAAAATCAAGTATAAGACCTCATAATAAAGGTTTGGGAAGTAATGAATTTTATATATAAATATTGTAAACATTCTAAGTATTGGGACAGACAAGACTGAAGGAACAGTCTGATCACAGTCTACACTGTTTGCCATTCCATCTGCATATTTCAGAAGTATTCTTGCAGTGAAAAAACAAATTGTCACATTTTAGGACAGTTACGGTAATTATTTTAGGTGTCCCAATTCTTAGAGTGTTTTCGGCGCATATTTTAACCTTTAGCTTGCTTTAGGTGAAATAAGTAGATGACATTTTGAAATACGTTACTAATTTTTCTCAGAAAGTTGGGTAGTCTGACCCATCTTATTTCATATGCATGATTGCATTGCTCTTAAAGCAACTCATTTGAGCCGCGACACGAGAAAACCAACAATGTGGTTGTGCGCCCCGCGCAGACTCAGATCAGCCTGGGTAGCCGCCTTGTTTGACAAGACTCTTCGTTAAGTGCTCAAAGGGTAGCTAAGGGTCTAAGCTACCGCCATGCGGACAGCGGAGACTCTGATCAGACTGGGAGGATGCCCAGGCTGATCTCCGTCTGCGCTGGGCACAGCCACATTGTTGGTTTTGTCGTGTCGCGGCTCATTTTTTTAAACAGGTTCAATAATGGGAACGATCATCGCGCTTTAAGTCATCATTATCATTATGGTTTTCACTCTGCATGCACGTGCACACGCGAGAAGACAACAAGCTCCACCTGCTTTCCCCTTGTCACCGATTTATAGCACTACAACCAGCCCTCTGTCTCCAACACCACTGCTAGAAACTACAACTATCAGTCCCATTTCACCATCATCGATATTGGAAACCAGTACATCAGAGCCTGCAATCTTACAGCCCAGCTGATGATCACCAGATGTAAACAGAGCTAAATTTCTAAAAACAGTTGTTGACCAGCTAGCTGTAAGATTGTTGACTGCTGCTTTTGCATGTTAAGAGTCAGATATGATTTGAGTTATATAAATGCTCCTCAAGGTGTTAAACATGATAAAAAAATATCTAATAAATGAGCTTAATTGGTTATCTTTAGGTTTATGAAGCTCTTTTACACACAACGAAACAGCTGTGTCAGTTTGGTTGGTTGGTTGTTTTGGGTTTAACGGCTGTTTGAGACAGTATTTCAGTCTATATCGAACACTCTCCCAGAGAGCGGGAGAAAGAAAAGGAAATGGTAAATGAGAGAAAAAATCTCTTATGTCGTACCGGTTATTTTATCTGTATTATCAAATTACTTACCACGGCAGTATTTTAATACCTTCTGACTGTGATATGCCGCCGTAAGTATCGTATTGACAGTATTGAAATCCCGGTAACTTTTTAGACTACACAGCTGTGTAAACCAATCGTTGAGTCTATGTATATAAAATGACGTGTATGAATGGGGTGTGTATTTTTACCTTTTAACCAATAAAATACTGCACTGCATGTCACCTGCACATTACGTCAGCGAGCGCCGTTTGCATTTCGCCATTTTCATGATCTTGGATGGACGTTTATTTTCCTTCGTCAAGAAGTTTAAATTTATAATCGTCATCCATTATGGAATTTTGCCAGGTATGTTTATTTCCCTGCTGTGTGTAGTACTGTTTATTATAGCGTACTGGAAATTTAATGTGTCTGTGGCTTCACTTGTATTTATTTGCAGACTTCTGGTTTGTCCTTTGTTCTTTGTTTCATGAAAATGGCGGCTTCCAAGCGAGGACTAATGTTGCTACATATTGTTTATTTCTGACATGCATAATGTCTGATTTATGATCTAAGTATTTCAGTCATGTATTGAGAAATGTTTATTTTATACATGTGCTGTCCATGCAGCACATGTGACTGTAAATTGCATCGTTCAGTAATGACTGATTTAATGATATTGATTGATGCCATCATCAAAGTAGCATATTCTTCACAGAATTGTTTGTGTATACAGTAATCATATATCCTCATGTGCCCCTTTCTTTCATCTTGTAATATTCTCATTCTAGGGCACCCTTTTAAATACAGATTCGACACAAGTTCAACTCCAGTTGTTATTATTACATGCCACTAATAACAAGCGATTCATTGTCTCGTGACATTAACAATCCCCATCCGCACCTACCGCTAGCACAGTAGGCCCTTGCCCTACTATTATCCAGACCAGTAGGACGCCCTGGCACTGAAAGTTACCCAGCACCTTCGCACTACCCGACCACCTCAACTGTGACAGTTTGAGGACAAAAGAAAAAGTTGAATCTCTTTTTTACAATATGATTATTGTAGAATGTGTGAGATGGACATTATAAAAGTAATGAAGATTTATTACATGCTTAGTAATAAATAACAGGCTTTTTGATATAACATATAAGTGTTATGGTCTCCAACTGCATAATATTCTTGTTGGGGTATAACATGGAATTTGTGCATATGCAAGCAGGAGCTATAGATATCTTGTTATAAAGAGGTTAATACTTCACTTAAGCCTTTTTATAACTATAGTTCAAGGTTGGATAAAAAACACTCATAGAAAATTTGTTATATCCATACAAAAATTATACTGATGGAGATTTGCACGGTGGTAATACCAATTTAGCCACCTATGCTGTCGGCCGAGACGGTACTATACAATGTGGCTGTCGACTGGTAATTGATAATATTGTTAATGGCTGTCGATTGAGCGGATACTGTTGCCGACCAAATTCTCGGTCGACAGCACAGGAAGGGAAATTGGTATACCCAGTGATTAGCCAAAGTCCATGTTGCATGATAAAACCAATTAAAAAGTGTTACATGGAATCATATCATGAAGAGGTTTCGCTGGTTGTAAATACGAAAGAAAATTTGTTTGAAATCACTTTTATTTGAGTATGTAGTAAGAAGTAATTAAGTGTGATCAATACTTGAAAGCAGACTGATGTTTCACGGGCCCACTCTGATTTGTTGTGATGTCGGCTTGAGATGTGTCTGCAGTCTTCTTAATAGGAGTAAAACATTTGATTATGATACTGTATATCTAACAAAAAGCATAACGCTTGATAAGTGATTTCTAACAAATTTTTAGTAATAGTGATGAGCATTTATAATAAACAGTTTCACATTAGCTTCAATGTTTATGTTCAGGAAGATAAATTCGTCTTCAGAGTGAAATATTTATCATAATTCCAGTGCTTCAGATAAGAAAGGGTGACAGGGATAATTTAGAGATAATTTTGCCATATTTCTCGACATTAACATACAGTATGACCCCTCTTCATAAAAAGTTGTATATGTGTAATCAGGATCAATAGCTGTCACTCTGTTGACTGTGGTGGCTTCTATCAGCTGAAAAAAAGATAAATAGCTATGATTTTATTCATTTTAAGCATATATATCTAAAAATTAATCATTCCAACTTGCATACATTTCATTTTTGCAAACATTCCATTTTTTTTAACTTTTATGTCATGTAAATATATTAAAAACATCTTTATGGTAATTCAATTTGCATAGTTGATTATTATGACATAAGACAGATAAGAGGTACGGAGCTCGAGTCTCAGTCTGATCTAGATCTACACTGAATTTGTTGAAGTAAAGCAGATAACTCAAGGCCGTATCAAACAAATAAGCCGCGACACGACAAAACCAACAATGTGGTTGTGCGCCTAGTGCAGACTCGGATTAGCCTGGGAATCCGCCCAGTTTGACTAGACCCTTCGTTAAGTGCTCAAAGGGTAGCTAAGGGTTTAAGCTACTGCCATGCGGACAGCTAAGACTCTGATCAGACTGGGCGGATGCCCAGGCTGATCTGAGTCTGCGCTGGGCGCACAACCACATTGTTGGTTTTGTCGTGTCGCGGCTCAAATAAGTTTCAAATGATTATATCCCTTGGATAGCTTTTTAGATTATTATATCCCAAATGTTTTAGATTCTTTGTATAAGATTGTTTTACCATATTTGCCCTAAATAGTCAGTCAACTTGAGCAAACAGTGTAGAGCAGGATCAGACTGTTAGTAAAATCAGTCTGATTAGGGCATACACTGTTTCCTAATAGTTTAATAAACCATTACTGATACAACAATTGGATTTGTTCAGATTTGAAGATGGAAGAAGTGTGAGAATAGTTAGGGCAATAACGGTAATTGATTTATTCATTAGCAAGATTTACTGATCATTATGCATCATCACACAGTCTGTTCAGTGTGTGCATTTCCCATACATGTGTATTACACTTAGTAAAAAGTACATTTGACTCATCTATATGGTTGTGCTGCTGTTTATACAGAACATTCACTCTTATTTTTTTGATTTTATGCTTTCAAAAGGATTGAGCAATGCTCATACTATACATTTTGCTATGCATTAATTTGAAAAACTTCATTATTACAGGATTTACTCAGTCTTTCTGTCATGATTTATTTTGCTTTGATTATCTCCCCTAGACTATGAAGCAACTAGCAGTGTTAAGTAAGTTGATTCTAATGACAATCTTTCTTCATGACATGTGAAACATTTTACCTAGCCTATACAACAAGCATGCAAAGAGCTGTTGCACTACTTCTGATGCCAAGGATAGTGCTGGTTCAGATGATAGAACTCTGAACACCCATATCTCTTATTTTTCCACCCATTAGTCCAAAATAATGTAGATCTATGCATATTTTTTCAATTACTAGTCTAATACATGTATATTTTTGTTGATGTTACAAATAATCTATGCTTATATTTGTTGATGTTTCGAAAATTTACTATCATTTCTGCAAATATTAGTATGATTTTTTATTCAAACTAAATTTAAATGCAAATGATATAAGGAAACGTTTATTTTTATATGATGAGTGCATGTTTCAAAGCAGTGTGAATTTTAAATGCTCATGAGGATAAAAATAAAGTACTTTATAATCATATACTTGTGTTTATTGTCTTTAAAATAAAGAACGCAGTGTACACATAAAAAATAATGCGCTTTGATAGAAATATACCTATAAAATGTTGTAAATTGATAGAAATAATCGAAGGCTGTTGTAACAGGCAAACATATAAAATGTTAGAGTAAAACGATAAACAGCTTTATAAGCTATTCAGTCTTATTTATTGCCTTCAAAGAAAAAGAACCACAACTAAGTCGGTAATTAGAGTATTATTCAAACAAAATGAAGATTAATAAAGTCAGACTTACCAATATATCACTGGCAGACTTGGACGATTCGAACATCATCATCATCCCCATCATCTACATTGTCGTCAGCTTTGGTCTTACTTTGTTGGTCATTCCTTGTTGTATTGCGCCGAATCGTCAGGTTATTAGGCTTTGAAATTTTCAAGCACTTGTCATTTGTTTGCCGAAGGACTTTTAATTCTTGATTGAGGTTTCTCACCATTGTTAGCAAATTGCTTTTGTCTGACTTAAGAATCTCCATCTCATTTTCCATTTTTTTGCAAATCATTGTTCAACTGTAAATTGTCATTTTGCAATTGCATTTGATCATTCTGGGGTTGAACATGATGATTTTGCAAAGACACAAGATCTTGTTTCAATCGGAAACTCTCTTGTTGGAGATCTGTTTCCTTTTGCTCTAGTTTCATAGTTTTTCTGGACATTATGCCCATCAGTTTATGGCTGCTTTCTTTGTCTGCTTGGTGCATACTTTTACTCATCTCAATGGTGTCCAACATAAAAGATTTCATAAAAGTTAGATTATCCATTTTCTAAAATTGCTCTTAAATCATCAACCAAACGTTACAACTTATTGACTCAAAAGAAAATATATACGTTTGTGCAAATAAAGAATAATACTTGACACCCACATCAGTCTGTTGAACTGTAGCAAACAATACCGCCCATACAGCAGATAATATCAATTGAGCAAAGAGCGATTTTGAAATGTAAAACAGAGTTATTTCAGTGCATGTAACGACTGCTCAAGACTGGCAAAAGAATTCATTTTTATCCGCGCACGTTGTGTGCATATCAGATACATTTTTTTTTTCATCAGTGAGGAATTTTGCTCGCTGAAGACATACCCCTCAACATTTACCCAAATGAGGACTTTTGTACTATACCCGCAAATGTGGACATGTGTACTTTACTCACAAATTGTACTTTTCCCTCAAATGAGGTTATTGGCCCGCTCCTTTTTACCCTACTCTAGATAATAATGATACCAAATATATCGTTCCAAAATCTCAGGTCCATGCCTTTCTATCCACTAAAAACCAACTGGCCAAAAAACCTCACGAACTTGAACCACCCAACCACCCCCGAAAGGTCAAGAGAAGGCTCGGTGAAGTCGTATACGGTTGTTTACATACGGACTTCTGCCTTTCATTCGAATACCCGAAAGAACTACATTGAATGTTTTCTCGCTTCAGCCTCGAAATTTTATTTCCGATGTACATTCGAACAAGCAATCTCCAATGCAATATTTTACTTGTTGCTTTATCCTGATAAACACAACGCTACAATTAACGAAAAAAATGGCTGGGTAGTGGCTATCGGCACGACGGTCTTACCGATAAGAATCTGTAAGACCGCCGTGCCGATATTCTTATCCGCAAGACCGGATAAGAATCTGTAAGACCGCCGTGCCGATATTCTTATCCGCAAGACCGGATAAGAATCTGTAAGACCGCCGTGCCGATAAGTATTCTAAAGACTTTGCCGCGATCAGCCTGAGAATTATTCTTTTGTATTGTTCTTGTAATGAACGGTTTTGAAATAAAGCAATGTTGGCTAGTTTTGGGACTTACAAAATTAATGTATAAATGCATGAATAAAAACTGATTGAACGAATCATATCTGGTCTTTCGGGGTTGTTGGTAAATGAAAAAAAAAAAAAAAACTGCAATTTAAAACTAATAAAACTGTAAATATGTGCACGTAATTTTTCACTTATTTTTGTGAAAAAATTTTCTGTAGTATTTGAGTCACAGTATACAGTCAAGTGTTCATTTATTTATTCTGATAGCTTCGTTTTCATCGTCAGTAATCTAAAAACAGAACTGTGAGACAAAAAGCCACACAATAATCGCATTTACACGAACGATACCCCTCAATATCAGTCGCTGCAGATGATGTTAATATTTCAAACAATTTTATTATAGTTTTGCACAGTCCGATGTGGGTACGACAACTGCTGTGTATTAAACATTTAGGATATTAAGTTGAGCCGCGACATGAGAAAACACACACAGTTGTTGTGCGCTCAGCGCTGACTCAGATCAGCCTGGGCATCCGCCCACTAAGTCTGATTTTAAGAGGAACTACACTTCAGGAACTGACTGAATCAGATCCCAAACCCTATCCCCAACATCAAAGGGAAAGATTGACAAAGACATCCCAACAAACAATAAATTACAAGTGATAAGCCGAGTCAGCTGCTCTTTCCCAAATAGGTGGCAACTCAGCTATCTTTATTGAACTAAATAATTTAGACCAACAGAAGGGTTACAACAGACTAAGCAAATTATACGAAAAACATTTAACAATTATTTTAACCTATTTTCTATTTTTATTATAGAAGGGTTAAAATGGGAACACAATAAATTAAACAGCACCGAACATAAAGCAAATGCAACCGCAACGAAAGTACCGCCTTGGGACGGTCAGTAATAACTACTGGGGGTTTAAACCGGTTTTACTGGGCCCAAACCGTCACCCCACCCTCCGCCGCGGTGCACACAATTAGTTGGTAGGTCGGTTCGTATGGCGGTCCCCTAACTCATCAGAGAGTCGTCACGGTAGACTGTTTGCTAAGCGCTTAAAGGGTAGCTTAGAGTCTAAGCTAACTTCATGCGGACAGCTAAGACTGATCAGCTTGGCATTCGTCCAGTATAATCAGAATCTTCGATAAGCGCTTAAAGGGTAGCTTAGGGTCTAAGATACAGCTGAGGGTCAAAGCTACATTCATGCGGACAGCGAAGACTCTGATCGGACTGGGCGAATGCCCAGGCTGATCTGAGTCTGCGCTGAGCGCACAACCACTTTGTTGGTTTTTCGTGTCGTGGCTCTTTTTATTATCACTCCAACCCATCATCGGCGGTAGCGTAGTGGTAACAATCGCGGCACTACTTTCAGTTTTTAGCTGATTTTCGCGTAACTTTTAGAAATTTATTTGCATCTTTTGAAGTGGATCATATTTCATCTGGGTTACTGTATGATTTGTAAATAGGAAAATTCTCAGGAACTGACACAGTTTAATCCCAGATCCCACAAAAGACACGATGTGGGAAAAAGACAGAACAAAATTAGTAACCACGAAAGACATTATCAGCGGCAACCATGTGAACAGCCGTTTCCCATGTAGGTGATCACCGGCCCATGGGCTTGCCTTATCAATAACGGACATAGCAATAGACAACACAATAAACAACCAAGAAGAACAAGAACAGAACAGGACGGCCAGTAATGGATTGATGGATGAATGACTTGCGATTTTACATACTTGCAACAGTATTTTAGTTATATCAGGACGATGGGACGGTGATAATGAAAGGATGTGAGCAAGGGAACCCCGTTTACGGTATGAAAGATTCCGCATCTAGCGGGGCTTGAACCCGGTCCGCTAGATCAGTAGGCCAGACCGTTCCTCGAGAGCAAATTTCGTAGTTGTAGGGAATCTCCTTCATAGAAATTCAGCCCTAGCAACAGCATAGCAACCACTTAAGTCGTTTTATAAATACGTCCCCAAGTGTTTTATTGGTGATAACCGAGAGTCAAATGGAGCGTCAGGTGGTAAAAACATTATGTTCTATCGCCTTAATAAGAGCACAGAATTGGCTTGACTTCCGCGAGACCTAGTATTTATACATACCCAATTCATTCACATATTTTATTACGGCTACGAGTTCGAGTCCCACCGGAGGTAAGATTTGTTCCCAAACCTCATCGGCGATTCATTGAAAATAACCCTTCATAATCACCCTCCCATCGTCCTGATATGACGGATACACACTGTCGAAATGGCTTAAACACACCGAGTCACCCATCTATCCACTTATCTATTTACAAATGGGGAACAACTACGATAAAGTTATTGTACTATTCTTGTGGTCAATTGTTTTCACTAACTATGATTCATATGCTCGATGCCAGCCCATTCCAGAGAAGCAATCAGAAATTCAAACAAGTTAATACATTATTTTAGGAAAAGAAGCAGGCGTTAATTAGAACAGAGACGTTCATTAGGATTAATATTATATTTAAGGAATGTTTGATTCCTGTTCAAAGTACGATCTCAAAAGATAGGTAGGTTTCGCATACTTTGTTAAGAAATCAATTCTGAGTGGTGCTATATGTAAGAGGAGCGACATGGAGTCGTATGAACTCCGTTGAAAAAGAAATGACTTGTACCTTCGCACAATGTAAGTCCAGGCCCCTATTTGCATCCATAATTCATTTATACAACATGTACAAAGATGGATGAAAAACGAAGGCAAGGTTATAAAAAAAAATTCGTGCTCAATTCAGCTGAGTATGAAATTTTCTCTGATGATAAATATGAAAATGCCAACTAATGTTGGCATTTTCATATTCATAAGCAGAGATAAGTTCATCCTTAGCTTAACTGAGCAAGAAAACAACTCTACTTATCAATAATTTGCTGTTTAGGTAAAATTTCTTGCCCAGCTGAGTTGAGCATGAAAAAAGTTTTATAAACTTGTGGCCTGGTTTCGAACACAAGGTCATCCGAGAGACCCTTAATATCCTTATTGTTACAATACTATGACTTGTGCAAAGATCAGAAAAAATAAGGAACTGCGGTGGTCTCAACACTTTTTGCACCCCGTTCCATGACACCCAAGCTTGCAAATGGTTTCCAGAAACTGGCAGTTCGTTTCATTCCATCCCCAAGATACCAAATGAGCAATATGAGCTCTCTCGATCCAATCAATTCCTAAAACAGTGGACAGATGGACTGCAGATGCTGCACAAAGTGGCATAAGCGCCCATCGAAAACTCTGATCAGAGTCTCCGCTGTCCGCACAAAGCTAGCTTAGACCCTCAGATACCCTTTAAGCGCACCGCGAAGACTGATCAGGCGGGGCGGTTGCCCTGGCTGATCTGAGTCTTCGCTGGGCGCACATGCCACATGTTGTTTTTTTCGTATCGCGGCTCAGACAGAGTGCTCGAGTTAGTATTTAATGGACCTTTTACTTATCCAGAAAATTTCGAACTCGAGAAATAATGGTCCGGAAATTTGACATAGTATAAATTTGTGCATGTTTGAATATGGCATAATGCATTTAAAATAGGTATGTATGGTCGAATGTCTATATGAGATACATTACTGGGTCTTTCCTTATCTGTTACAGGTAAGAGAGACAAACATGCTACAAACGGAGAGGGAACCAAGGGATTTGACTACTCTGCAGAGGCACGGGGTAATACCCAATTTGCTTACCTCTGCTGTCGACCGATCCGGTACTATACAATGTGGCTATCGAACTAGAATTAGGTCGAAAGAATTATCAGTAAAGGTAAATCATACTTTTGATAATGGTGGTTGACTGAGCTGATACTGCTATTGATTGTCTGGGTTGACAGCTGTGTTTGCAAGTATGGTAACTGACAGGCTCGGTCAAGAGCACATGTCGAGATATTTATATTACCCCCTGATCAACGACAACTTGTTTGCTTCTCTGGATAACGAAGTCCTTCCATAATGCGGTCTACTCTTCGGTGAAAGAATTTGCTCCATGTGGAGTAAATTCTTCCCTTTAAGAGTTCATCTTCAATGCGGCAAAGATGACAACGGCATAGTTGCTCCCGCTGATGTGTATCCAGTTACCTAAACATGTTATTGAGAATTCGATCGAACGCATTAAAATATAACGGTATGTGATACTATTGTGAATGGCTGTCGACCGAGCTCCTACTGATACATGTATCAATTTCCTAGGTCGACAGTCACGTTTGTATGTATGGTATTTGTTTGTCTCGGTCGACAGCAAAGGTAAAGAAATGGGTATTACCCCGTGAAAGGGACGCTATTCAGAACGGATGGATGGATGAATTGTGATTTTACGTTTTTTCAGCATTTTTCCAGTCATATCAGCATGTTAGGATGATGGGAGGGTGATTGTGAAAGGCTGTGTGCAAATGGAACCCTGTTTTATGATTTAAAAAAATGCCTCCGGGAGTGTAACTCGGGACCCCTAGATAAGCAGGCCAGCGCGTAACACTTTGAGCTACTGGGTCTCCTATATTCAGACGGACGCTGTTTTATTTTCTTACTTTGCACAATTGTGACTTCATTGCCTTTCAAAAGGGGAGACTATTTTCGTTTCCCCTTAGAAATACCGTTACCTTCCTTACCTCTATTGATATAAGGTACATCGGTACACATCCATGTTTTTCCACCATTTTACATGGGGAAACAAATTGTGTGACTTCTCATTTAGTTCCCTGTATAACAAAGCCCGTTTTGTGACTTCATGTTTGCTTCAAAGCCCTTCCAAAATAGGATCTACTCTAAAAGGAACGATATTGCTCATCTAGGAGCAAACTCTTGCATCTAAGAATTGACCCCCATATAGAAGGAATACAAAAATGAAAAACATTTAGTTGCTTCCCCTGCAAGGACACCTTTATAGTGTTACCTTAATTAAAGAAAAAAAAAAGTCGTCAGTAGTTGTCTGTGTATGTAGGCGAAATGTAATTCAATATTCCAAATCAACGACTGCTTGGTTAAATATCAAACAATAAACTGGTAGTATTCCATAAAGATTGGAGGCCATACCAAATACTGATAGATTGTATAGTCTAATTAGTTTAATTTTCAAAAGATTCACATTTAGACCAGGTTATTAGAAAAGAATTCAATAAGAACTATTCTTATAAACATTTCAAATACTGAAAACAACCCCAAAACATTGAAACATAAAAATAAGTTCTTTTTTCAGTGCCAGGACAGAAACAAGGGAGATACAGAAATTTCCTCCTTCCCCTCCCTTTTTTATTTTCTTTTCCCTATAAAGGAAGAATATTTTATTGTAAAAGTGAGAAAGGTATAAGGGCGAAAGTTGTACTTGTAAATCTGTAATAATGTAATGGTTTATATACTTTCACTGTGAAACCCTCCTCAAAGATTGCCCGGGTCTCTGAGGATCTTCCCTGTAACGGGAAATGGAAATAAAAAAAATAAAAAAATAAGCACACAAAATGGGGAAAAATCAAGGCCTTTAATGGGCAAAAACAGTATAGAAAATTAACCCTTCAAATATTTTTGTTAAACGTAAGCAAATAAATACCGAATATACCGTATTTGTTTGGACGAAAAATAATTTGAGCTGCGACTTGACAAACTTAACAAAGTGGCATATGCACCCATCTGCCAAGTCTGAGCATAGTTTTCGCTGTCGGAATGGAGGTAGCTCACTTAAAGCGTACAGCGAAGACTCTGATCAGACTGGGCGGATGCCGGCAGCGAAGACTATGATCATACTGGGCGGATGTCCAGGCAGATATGCCTTCGCTGGGCGCACATGCCACTTAGCTGGTTTTGTATTACTAGCTTTTATGGACTCCCCAATCTTCGATTTTGGATAAATATATTTGTAGTGGCATATGATAATTAAGCCAGGCCAGACTATATAATGCGCGAACCGAGCCGTATCTCCATTATTACCAATGCCTCTAAATGAAGATGACTGGGCGATTTTACGCCTTTTCAACATTATTTTAGACATGTTAGGGCGAAGGGACGGTGATTATGAACGGCTCTGTGCAATGAAGCACCGTTTAGGTTTGGACATAATTACCCTGAATACTGACGCGCCCATGTGACCAAGTACCGGGCTAGCACTTCCGACTGCAGGGTAGCCGGTTCGAGTCCTGCTGGCGATGAGATTCTCACCGTACCCAAATGGCGCTTCTTGCGCTGAGTCCCTCTCACATCGTCATGATATGCTTGAAATACTCTGAATATTCAGATAATGACGAAACAGGGAAGGCGGCCCAGATTAGCTTGTTTCTTGGAGAAGTCTCGTTGGCATCTGTGCTGTTGGCCTAGATCTTTCGAACACAGTAAAAACCGTGCTTACATAAAGGCCAAAAAAAAAATTCTGCTGCATAGTTCATTTGAAAATAAAAATAATAAAACAACCGTAGCTAAAACTCCGTACCAGTCTCAGCCAAGCCTTATTCTGTCCCCGAGGTTATAAAACTTTTTTCGTGCTCAACTCAGCTGAGCATGAAATTTTCTCTGCTGATAAATATGAAAATGCCAACTAATGTTGGCATTTTCATATTCATAAGCAGAGAAAATTTCATACTCAGCCAAACTGAGCAAGAAAACAACCGCACTTATCAGTAATTTGCTATTTATTAGCAGGTAAAATTTCATGCTCAACTCAGCTGAGCATGAAAAAAGTTTTATAACCTCGGGCCCTGGTATGTTTGTTTGCCTTCGTTTTCTAACTCTGCTGCGGAGACAGTCGCAACAGGTCTAAACGGGGTCATAATTCTAACAAATTTATCCGACCTTGCATGGTTCCAAATCCATCCAACATTTTATTAATACCATATCATTAGTATTACGAGTTTTTCAAAGATCAGATGAAAATCGGAGGAGCAGCCCCGGCCGAAGCATTTTTATACCGGGATCCGTCTTGCAATTTTACGTCCTTTTCAACAGTATTTCAGTCAGTATCTGGTCGAAGTTTGGATGATACATGTAATGAACGGTTGTATGCAATGGAACTCCGTTTACGATTGAAAAGTTTCCTGCCTCCAGCGGGTCTCGAACTCTGGGCCGCTAGATCAGATGGCCAGCGCTTAGCCTACTGAGCTACCGGCGCTCCTGGGATCCATGGAAAGGAAAGTTCGCAACCAATTTGCACAAACTGGAATTTCGTTCCATACCCCGTACCCCCACCAGCTCTCTCTCTCTCACACACTCAAGATGTCACATATACAACGTGAGCTCTCCGCGCAGTCAGTTCTGAGATAAAGGGTAGAGTCGGGTAACTTCGGACATGGGGATCAATTCGGACATACCATTGCAAACAGTGAAAATCCAGATGAGGCGGGTCATGATGAGGCGGCTCATCAGGAGTTTCACTGTTTGGACAGTTATTTTTGTTTTAGTTTCATACAAATGACATATAAAGGAAACAATGTCACTGTCCGAATTTACCCGCTGTCTGAAGTGACCGACTCTCCCCTAACACTTTGAAATTGTGAGACGAATAGACGACTGACTCTGCCTATCCTATATGCATCCTGGTGCCTTTGGCTCAGGTGAGGTGAAATAATGCACTCGAGCTAATGCACTCGAGCTTTCCTTTATTCAAAATATTTCGAATTCCAGAGAGAAGGTAATGAAAAAAATTGCAGAAACAAACTTTATGTTCACGTATGTTCGCATATTGAAAGACGAAACTTATATGTAGTGCACTTGAATATTAAGTCTGTAATCTGGTCTGTATGGCACAATGTCTATATTGAGAAACATATACTGGAACGTTATATTCTTACTTTTTAAATATTGTTCTAAGGATTTTTCCCTTAAAAATATCTGTATGAGAAACATATACTGGATATTTTGACAACAGAACAAATATGTTACAAACCGAGAAACAAGGGACGTACTTATTCTTACTATTTAAATATTGTTGTAAGGAAAATTGTTTCCTTAGAAAAAGAAAGTTGGGTTAAGGTATATCGGTACACATCGATGTTTTTTTCCGACACTTTTACAAAGGGGAACAACTTGTCTTGTGTAACTTCCTGTTTACTTCCCTGTATAACAAAGTCCTTCCAAAATTGGGTCCCCTCTTAAAGGAAAGAATTTGCTCCTAAAAGAGCAAATTCTTTCCTATAAGGGTTGACCCCATTTGGAAAGGGAGAGAGAAATAAAAATGAAACGAAATTGCTTCCCCTGAATGTTACTTCTTTGCTTTTAAGAAGCTATTCCAGTAATGCCCCTCAAATAAAGAACAAACAGTATCATTGTCAATATATAGTATCAAGGATCATGCTTTATCAATATTCATCTTGGCTCTATCCAATAACCTCTTCTTCATGGCGACTTTCATGCCTTCGTCCCTCTTTAAACGTCGCCATTGATGGTCTTCCCTGAGGCCGTATCTTTTGTCTTCTTGTCCTTGGGTAGCAACTGCAATAATTCATAACAATAACTATAATACCGTGATCAGCCTAAGTATTGAGACAGGTAGGTCTGCGCAAACAGTACAGATTGAAAGTAAGAGCAGTCTGATCAAAACCTACACTGTTTGACGTTCCATCGGAATCATGTGGTCACATTGCTGCACTTTAGAACCAAACTGTTCCATTTTCAGGACAGTTGCGGTAATTATTTCCGAATTTTAAGAATTTTACGACATTATATTAATCGTTGCAATCTTTTCTTTTTATAGACAGGCCTAGCGATCCGTTGGTCATAATTTCAAAATTCTGTGGAGTTCCCATCGCAGTTATTTTTCAAAACCACGTGCACAATAAATCTTACACGGCATCTTCTGAGCAGAGCGTATAGAAACATTTGAGCCGCGACACGAGAAAACCAACAATGTGGTTGTGGGCCCTGTACAGACTCAGATCAGCCTGGGCATCCATCCATTCTGGTAAGACTCTTCGCTAAGTGCTCAAAGGGTAGCTAAGGGACTGAGCTACCTCCATGCGGACAGTGAAGACTCTGATCAGACTGGGCGGATGCCCAGGCTGATCTGAGTCTGCGCTGGCCGCACAACCACATTGTTGGTTTTCTCGCGTCGCAGCTCATTTTACGTAAAGTCAAGCGTGAACGTCAAATTCAAATCAAATGCATTTAAGAGAAAAGTACAAACGAAAACTGAATGCTTATTTAGGTTTATCTATGCTATTCAAGAAATAGATCAGCTCTAGTAGTGAACTGTTGAGTACTTATTCATTGTTTAGACATCGGTTGTATAGAAGATCACAAAAGAAGATCATACCACGAGCGCGGAGCGCGAGTGTTATTCCTTCTTACAGCTGAAAGATAAATTGTGAAATATTACTCAAGAATGCACTACAGGAGCTGAATTATATCCATTCTAATACTCAAAATGCAGCATAATATTATTTGCTTCAAATTCTCCCTACCGTTTCGTCTGCGCATGCATGATTCCGCAAATAGTCTTCACTAAAACACAGATAAAGTTCGTTTTTCTGACGAGACATTACAAATGATGGAACGGCAATAAAACATTGACTCGTTTATAGTTACCAACGGCGTCAACAATTAGATTCACGCGCTCCGAAACAGTGAACTGTTGCAGAATAAAACAAGAAAATTTTCCTTTCCTTAAATAAATAAGTGCACTGTTTTAGAACATTTTTATATGAATTCAAATTCAAGTGGAAACTTACCTAAAACAATGTTCAAAGCCAGAATCACAAAACACAACAAAGCTACTCTATTCATTCTGAATATTGCAAGGCGCTCAAGATACTCGTATTAGTTCAATGTGTCTCCGTGGGCAAAGTTTTTATGGAGACGTTTTGCCCGATTGATCTGGTTTTATGTAGGTATACTGAGGCGGAAAAGAAACGAATTCATCAGATAGCAGCAAATGTTTTAAAATATATTAAGTCAAATAAAAAGAAAAAATGTGTGTGTTTATGTTAATGCGACCCTACCTAAATGCACTCTTGTAACCTAGGACTTTTTCAGCTTTTCTGAGACTATATGATTTTTTGGTTTTTAAAGGTCTAATTCTGTATGATGTTTGCTTAAAAAATTAGAATAAAATATATATATATGTTGTTCCTACCCTACCTAAAATTTTCGAACCTGTTACCCAAAACACACATATTTTTAATGGCCTTATGTTATGAACCGCGCAAAATTTAAAAACAAGTGCATTACAGTCTGTTGAGGGTCGTCCCTGTTTGTACATGTGGCAATACGGTATTTTTAGTTATAAGACGGGTTGCTTTCATATAAAAAAACTAATCTCAAAGATCTAGATCCGTCTTCTAAGACGGATCTAGATCTTTGGGATTGTTTTGGAACACACAACCCCATTTTATAGCTGAATTTACAGAAGACTGAATTGCATATTTGCTGCAGTTGTGGGAGGGTGAATTCCCGTCTTATAACTGATTAAAATGGTTAACAAGAAAAAAGTTACTGATGACACATGTCAGCAGTTTGAAAGTTTGAAATAACGTTTTGACTAGGTTGAACCAGAAAAAAATATTTCTATAAAAGATTGGAATATATGATAATTTCTAGCACAGTGCGCCTATAGAAGCAATGGAAAATTTCCGTGTTTTTATTCTTCAACAATTCACTGTGTCGGAGCGCGTGAGTCTAATTGCTGACGTCACTTACACTACTGACGTAATTTTGTGAAATTTTAGACGTTAGACGGTGTAACGCCTCTTTTTCTTTCTAAAATTGTTAAAGCGGACATTTACCTTAGATACAGTTAAGAATATTGGCGGGAGCATGAACGCGCTGGCAGGAAGGTTGGGAGAGTTTGAATGAAAAGAATACTTTTCAGCAATTTTTAGCGTTGGAATCGAATAAGTTTAGCTCTAGCTTTTAATTGTTGAGTAATAATTCACTGTTTATCGGTCAGTTGCAAGTAGATATAAGACTCGCTCTCCGCGCTCCTGATAAGATCTACTTTACAACTGACCTCCAAACGGTGATTTATTACTCAACAATTCACTGCTACAGAGCTGATCTATTTCTCAAATATAGTTCAATTAAGAGGAGGCGTTTTTATGACATCTAATTTAAATTTGTGTTAACTCCTTTCGCTGATCGAGGGTCGTTTTATGATGTCAGTCTAGGATAAGGATAGCCGTTGATCGGCGTGTTTTACCAAACATCCGACTTCCTCCATTTAAATACATTTATGACCTTATGCATGTTAAACGTATTTCTTTATAGCGTTTCCGGCGGAAAATAGCCTAGTTAAGCTGATTTGTCGTAAAACTAATATCACTCACACTCACTCACTCTCCCACTGTAGTCTTGTGTAATGGGAACTTGCACCAGGTGCATTAGTGTTAATACCTAAATCAGTCTGGGCATCCGCTTAGGCACTTAGGCAGATCAGCGTCTCATATGTTGCTGTTTACAGTGCTCCAGATATTGGGTGGGGGAAGGGGGGGGGGGACAGGGATAATTTTGGGATAAACTTTCTATATTTTTCCATAGAAACATATTTTGTGACACCTCACTAGAACCGTCTCGCCGAGACGGTTCTAATGAGGGGTCACAACATATGCTTTCGAGAAATAAGAAAAAAATAGCCCTGAATTATCACTTTTACTCTAATTTTTCTGGACTTCTTTAGATTCTTCGAAACTCACAGATGGCGTATGCAGCGAGGGAAGAGTCAGACTAATCTGATCAGGCCCCGAGGTTATAAAACTTGAGTACATTCTCAAACTCAAAATAAAGCACACTGATTGGCTGCTTTCGAGCAAATGCTCGGAAGCAGCCAATTAGTGTGCTTTATTTTGCGTTTGAGATTATTCTTAATTTTTATAACCTCAAACCCTGAGTATTTCCACTTCGCAAATTAGGTAAGACCCTCCCTCATGCGACACCAGTCAAATATAATTGGACTCTGGATGTTAAGACTGTTCTATTTTGACTGGGTAGCGATAATGCGTGAATTATTCCACATAGGGTTTTTAAATTTAGTAGAATATTGGCCGAAAATAGGGCAAGGGCTTCCTGATAAGCATGATTGGAATTCCATGTCGATTTTTCATTTTCGCTGTTTTACTTTCGCATTTCTTCGTTTCTCTCTTGCTTTCGCGATAAGGGCTGAAACACTGTCTGTAAAGCCCTTAAGGGCCATTTAATCAAAGTCAGTCAGTCAGGTAATCGATTAAACAATCAATCAAAATGTTTCAATTGCTGCTTAATGCTATTATGCCACTATCGCCACGACTGGTGAAAGTGCAATTTTATTCCCGCGTGGAAATTAAAAAATCAAGCTTTTCTCGAACAGAGAGTCAAATATAACAAATGTAGACGACTAATATTACTTTTATTTTTGTATCATTTTTATTTATTGATTATTTTTACATGTATTGTATATATATATATATTGTCATTATTATTATTATTGCTATTAATTAATTCATTATTTATTATTATTATTATATTATTATTATTGTGTGTGGGCCCGAGCAGGAAGGAGCACCACAGAACAGATCTTCAACCTTAGAATCCTGTGTGAAAAGTATCTCCAACATCAGCAGAATCTGTACCATGTCTCTATTGATTTCAAAAAAAGCCTTTGACAGGGTATGGCATGCAGCCTTAGGGGCCACCATGAGGAAGTACAATATCAGTACAAACCTAGTCCGCACCATTGAGCAGCTATACGACAAGGCTACAAGTGCAGTGCTGATAAATGGCAGCACAGGAGAACGGTTCAGAACAACAGTTGGAGTAAGACAAGGATATCTTCTGTCACCCACCCACTTCAACATTTTTCTCGAACGGATCATGTTTGATGCTCTGGAAGAACATGACGGAAAGGTTAGCATCGGCGGCAGAAATATTACCAATCTGCTGTTTGCCGATGACATAGACGCTCTAGCTGAGGAAGAGCAGCAACTAGAAGCTCTAGTTGAAAGTCTCGACCAAACCTGCACAAGGTATAAGATGGAGATCAGTGCCGAGAAAACCAAACTGATGACAAACAGCGCAGATGCCATCCAGAGGGAGATCAAGGTAAAGGGGCAGACCCTGGGTACTGTAAGCAGCTTCAAATACCTTGGAGCAGTTGTCTCAGATGATGGCTCAAAACAGGAGGTTCTCTCAAGAATTGCACAAGCCACTTCAGCTCTTGCCAAGCTGAAACCCATTTGGAGAGATAACAACATATCTCTTGGATCAAAGCTGAAACTTATGCGCTCCGTTGTCATTTCCATATTTCTGTATGCCTGTGAATCGTGGACCTTGACAGCAGAGTTAGAGAAAAGAACGCAGGCCTTTGAGATGAGATGCTACCGAAGGTTACTGAACATTTCGTACAAGGACCATATAACCAATGAGGAGGTTCGCAGGAAGATCCAAGCAGCCATTGGAGAATATGATGTACTCCTGACGCTGGTCAAGAAACGGAAACTAAGGTGGTTTGGCCACGTTTCAAGGTCTTCTGGTTTAGCAAAGACAATTCTTCAGGGCACAGTGAAAGGAAAAAGAAGAAGAGGTAGACAGAAGAAGAGGTGGGAAGACAATATCAAGGAGTGGACGGGAATGGATTTTGCCAGCTTTACTAGGGCAGCTGAAGACATGACAAGGTGGAAAAGGATTGTTTTGAAGTCATCTGTGGTGCCCCAACGACCTAGTAAGGTTATGGGATAGAATAGAATAGAATAGATTAGTGTAACTCCACCAGGTATTTTAATTTAATGAATATGCTTAACATAAATGTGAGGCAAATGTGTTCTTATATTGTGGTTAGCTTTTTGCAGAAGTTTGAATGTTTAATTTCGCGGTATAATGGAACTGCGCGTCTATCAGTCATGTAGACAGAGGCATAACCTTCTTTCTTTTTCTCATACCTATTTTCAAGGTTTTGTTGTCACCCAGGTTTGCCTGATTTTCTCCTATTTGTATGTTGTGGGGGATGGGGGAGGAGGTGAGGGGACAGGGTCAGCAGATGCAACAGAATTCACTGATTGCCAGGTGTCTGAGAATAAAATAAAGGTGCTTAAAATGAAGGTGCAGGAGTTTCAACACGTTCCCCCCCTTTTTTTTGGTAAGTATACAATTTGAATGAAGATAGTCAAAGTTGGTCGATTTCTCTAGCCTAGTTGTTACACAAAGGTTAACCACCTATGAAACTACGTCAGAGCATTTGAGCCATATGGAGGATTTGAGTCTATAGATCTTTGAAACCAGGTCATCCGTGCAAATCCAATATATCGCATATGCATTCGATGTGCGTCACTAGAACGATACAAAAGCGCCGCTAAAATGCAACGACAAAATAGCAACGACAAAATTTGCGTCTGCAACATTTCCAAAACTTACGTCCAAACCTTATCATATTGAGATTCAAATATTACAGGACAGGCAGTGTAGATCCAGTTGATGCTCAGCGTTTTTTGGATCTACACTATTTGCAGTTTCAGCTACTCACTACCACGGCGGTGAGGTATCTGGTGTTCGCTTTTGACCTTTGATAATTTGAGTTCAGGATGTCCTATATTTAATCCAAACAGAAGTGCCCCAGATCTGGAGCCGCGTTGTGCGATCTGGGACTACGCTATTTCACATCTAAAAATATTTTTCTTTAATTGTGAATTACAGGTGTTGCCGATTAACACATACTGTTGTAGAGCAGATCGCGAAATTTTAATTCTCGACGGGGAAACCGGGTTGAAATGATATTCGCATCTGTCAACGTGTGATAATCAACGATTTTTGTCGCACCTGCTTTAGCAAGGGTGCGATATAGGTGTCCGGTTTTCCATCCGTCCGTCCGTCATTCCGTCCGTCATTCCGTTCATATTTACGTTAACCCTGGCGTTAAAGCCTGTTCAATGAATTACTCCAAAATCACTGCACCCATTGTTCTCAAATTTCATATGGAGCTTGACCAACTGCACGACTTCAGACTAATAAAATTTAGCCAAGTCCAGAATCCAAGATGGCCGCCATTGCAAAAAAATTACGTTCACATTTACGTTAACCCTGGCGTTAAGGTCTACTTAATTAATTTCTCCCAAACCATTGCACCCATGGTTCTCAAATTTCATATGAAGCATAACCAGACTGCAACACTTAAGAATGATAAAATTCAGCTAGGATGGGTGCTATTGTTACAAATTTACTTTCACATTTACGTTAACCCTGGCGTTAAAAGTCTATTTAATGAATTTCTCCAACATCACTGCACCCATGCTTCTCAAATTTCATATGGAGCATAATCAGACTGCAACATTTCAGATTGGTAAAATTCAGCCAGGTTGAGGATCCAAGATGGCTGCCATTGCAACAAGAAACGTTCACATTTACGTTAATCCTGGCGTTAAAGTCTATTCAATTAAATAAATTCTCAAAACCCACTGCACCCGCACCCATAGTTCTCAGTTTTCACACGGAGTCTGTCCAGTCTGCAACACTTATGAAAGGTAAATTCAGCCAGGTCGAGAATCCAAGATGGCCGCTAGTATTAAAATGGCAAAAACAACAAAATCAGCTTATATTCCAGAACCGCTCGGTATATTTGGCCGAAATATTGCATGGAACATCAGTGGGCCATGACCTCTGCTACTGTGGAAGTGCAATGCAGGTGCGACATAGAATTCCGCGGAATTCTTGTTTGTTAATGACGGCATTTTTTGTTTTACAATTCATTATGTCTGACAGAAGCCCCGGTAGGTCAGTGGGTCAAACACTGGCTAACTGATCTAGCGTTCCCAGGTTCAATTCCCGCCAGAGGTAGAAGTCTTTTCAACCGTACGCGGGTTTTCGTTGCTCACAGCCTTTCATTAGAGGGCCTCATGGAAGATAAGTTTTGTAACTAAATGTGTTACCCTCTCAAAATAAAGTCGAGTATTATTCTTCTTCTTCTTCTTATTATTATCTTCTTGTCGTCCCGATGAGACCGAAATTTGGGTGGTCGGTTGTTTGGGGTTTAACGGTCCTTTTAGACAGTATTTCAGTCAACATCAAGGCGTCTCCGAGAGAGAGAGAGAGAGAGAGGGGGGGCGGAGGAGATATGATAATAGGTGAGTTAAAATATCAAACACAACCTCCACCCGCACTTACTGCAAGCACAGTAACACCTTGCCCTACTATTATCCAAAACACTGAAAGTTACAAGCACCATCACCCGACCTCAACCACACCCAATGAGACCGAACTACGCAAGTCATCCATCTATCCATCCACCACAAGGTCGGGAGAGATGTTTGTATTAAGTCCTCATATTATGGACAAAAACATGCCCTCTCTTGATTTAGGTTGGGGAGGTGGGGGATGTTCGAGAAGAAAGGAGAAGTCATTTGGAAGACCAGAATTGAGTGATTGCTAAGTCAATTATCTGAGAGAATAAAAACGGTTCTACAGAGCCCATGTCGTTCTATATATTTTGTAAGATACACGAGCCGCGACACGAGAAAAGCAAAAAGTGGCATGAGCGCCCAGCGAGGACTCAGATCAGCATGAACATCCGCCCAGTCTGATCAGAGTCTTCGCTGTCGGCTTTGAGGTAGCTTGGACCCTTAACTTCTCTCTTAGCGCACAGCATAGCTCTGATCAGACTGGGCGGATGCCCAGGCTGATCTGAGTCTTTGCTGGGCGCACATGCCACTTTGTTGGTTTTCTCTTGTCGCAGCTCAATTTTGTTTGCTGATATATTTTTGTCGGTCGCTCTGGTCTAGTTCCTGGCCCCAAGGTTAACCATATCTAAAACTAGGTCGGAGCAATTCTATAGAACAATATGAAACCAGATCATCCGTGCAAACCTGTATCTATTTATATATCAGGATTCAATTTTTGTAAGTTCTAATTAGCGTCACCAGAAAGGCTACCGTATCACGATATAAAATCTTTATGCCTAGTTGACATTTGCACCTCACAATTAGTACAGGTGCCGCGCCGCGTAGCGCAATCGGTGGGGCAACTGACTCATAAGTCAGGGGTCCTGGGTTCGAAAACCGGTCTGGCCAAATACTTTCGTTTCTCCTTCCGCTGATTCAAGAAGAGCAGTTGTCAGTTACTGACGAAAGTTTGTGCACTTAGTACTGGTTAACCGCTTAGGAGGTCTAAGCCTGTCCAGGAATAGTGTGGTTAGTTTAACTGACCGTCCCGACATGACCATAGCTGTTTACCGTGGACGTTAAGCATCAAATCAAATTAATAAAAAATTAGTACAGGTCCACTGTGTAAGAGTGCGTTAATCGCTTTTGGGCTGAAAGTCTCGAATTCAAAGCGAAAAATATAGTGGCCTGATTTGACGCCGCGTTCTCTGGCGTCTGATCTAGGTCTAGACTGTTTGACTTTTGCCAAATTGAATACCGCTTTAGTCACTAAATTTAAATCATGCTTTCAGACAACTCTGAAATGTTTTCTAAGCATCGTCGTAATTTCGGCATAAGACCTTGCTCAGCCGGAAGGTCAGAGAGAATTATATTTGTTAGCGGCCATTACGCCACACCAGCTGAAAATAGACCAGGTAAAATCGGACGTGACGTCCTGCCATTAGGCGTCAAAGAATATCCGACTCTCTGGAGACTGGAGGGAGACTACCACGGAGTCTACTACATGCAACCGGCAAGCTTTGGGGGACCACCTCCTTTCCATTAGCACACGGGTAAAGTTGGGTGAATTCGGACAGCGGGTAAATTCGGACAGTGACATTATCTCCTTTAGTCAATTGTTGGACATAACACAAAATTAACAGGACAAACAGTGAAAATCCTGATGAGACGGCTCATTATGGGCCGGCTCATCTGAATTTTGAGCCGTCTCATCTGGATTTTCACTGTTTGCAATGGTATTTCCGAATTTACCCGCTCACTGTCCGAAGTTGCCCGACTCGACCCACACACAACGCCAGTCAATCCACGCGACTACTTACTCTTGCGGAAATCAATGCAAATACGCGGCCAGAAAGTTACACATGGAATATGGATACACCTCCACGCCTTTTTACTATCTTGTAAGGGGAGACAACTTACGTGATACCCTGTTTACATACATGGGCGACGAAACCCCTCAAAATGGGGCTGCATAATTGAATGGAAAGACTGTGTTCTTACAGGGGCGATATTTCTCCCAAGTCCAGTCCGCCATAGACAAGGGAGGTCAGTGGTGAAGTGGATTTATTACGAGCTCGAAGCCGACTGACCGACAACCAGTGATATATTGGGCAACAAATCATTTGTTAGCAAGACTCTATTTTGATTCTACCACGCAAAAACGACGTAAACGCAAGTGTTTTCTTAATATTTTTCCAGTTTTCCGCCTCGATTGCCGGTATGAAGAAATCCCGCCATTAACTTTGATTGCAACAGAGGCGTTTACATGTTTACATATATTTTGAACGAATTTCTGCATTTTAATCCAAACGTTTCATTTTCATGTAAATTACTGTATTTTAGGTGTTCCAAGAGTGTTTTCGACAGTATATGATTATTTGCGTCACGGCTATCGTACATGTCTAGAAGATCTAGGGGCTCGTTTGTCATGCTTTGACTGATCTATGTACAGAATTCCAATTGCCCGTATTTCTCAAAATCGCAATTAACACGGAAGGAAAAACTTGTTGTCTTTTAACACTAATTGTGAAGCAGAGAACTCTAAGTATGGGTTAATAACAGAGTGTTTAAGTAACATGAAAAGTACAACGGAAATTTTAATTAAACGTTTCTATTCATGTATTTGAGCCGCGACACGAGAAAATCAACAAAGTGGTTGTGCGCCCAGTGCAGACTCAGATCAGCCTGGGCGTCTGCCCAGACTGATCAGAGTCTTCGCTGTCCGCATGTAGGTAGCTTAGACCCTAAGCTACCTGTTAAGCGCTTAGAGAAGACTCTGATCGGACAGGGCGGATGCCCAGGCTGATCTGAGTCTGCGCTGGCCGCACAACCACATTGTTGGTTTTGTCGTGTCGCGGCTCAGAAATGCAATCTCACCTAAAACAACCTTCAAAGCTAGAGTCACAAAACAAAGAAAAACTGGTCGATCCATTTTTTGAAAATTGTAGTGCGTTCACGATTTTAATTCTTGTAGTTCAGTGCTTCTCTTTAGCTAACAATTTTTGAATAAGAATCTTAAAGAGTACCTTCAAGAGCAGAGAATAAATTCAGAAGAAGGAAAATGGGTCAGGCAGTGTAGTTTCGGCTAATAAAGCCTCACTAGTGACCCTGACAATATCTGGTAACGAAACCAGAGAAAAGTATACTGAAATTTCTTAGTTTTAATTGGGTAGTCGATAGAAAGACTGTTTTGCTAGGTGGCTCTCTTAAATAATAATCTTTTTGGCACAGGTCGCTCAACTATACTGGTGCAGAAAAGAAATGATTTATAACATGGCCGCAGAGTGCATTAAATTGTCTTTGGGTTCTATTTGTGCTGTTTGATCAACTCTCTGAAATTCCCAATGAAAGTGAAATAATTTAGGCTGAAAAGAATGTTTGTTTACTGAAAGTTACCCAGCACCATCACCCGACCCGAAGGTAAAGATACTCGTAGGTGTTATAAAATATCTTAGACGCCCAGTGGGTAATGCAATGGGGATGGTCTACTGAATACCTCTTTCTTTTATGCATTACTCATTCGCAGTGAGCAGTTTTGGAATGGCTACCATTTTTCTCTTCTACTCTTTTTATTCATTCATTTTTTTTAATCTCATCAAGGTTTGTCTGATGTCTTTTGTTTATTTATTTATTTATTTTTTTTCGGGGGGGGGGGGGGAGTAGGGGGGGGGACGAAGCGGGGCGGGGCCGGGAGAAGAGTTCAAAATTTTGTGATTGCCAAATGTCTGTGCTCGCCGTAAATAATAACGGCTCTACATGGTAAACAACTGTCTCTAATTTGTAAGTATACATTTGTATGGCTGTATATTTTGGTCGAATGTTCTGGGCTAGTTGCTAACCTCAATGTTATCCTGTCTTAAACTAGGTCTGGACAATTCTATAGAAGAATATGAAACCTGATCAACCGGCGTGCAAACTTGAGTAATATTATTATATTTAATAGAATAAGCAACATAACTGAGCCGCGACACGACAAAACCAACAAAGTGACATGTGCGCCCAGCGAGGACTCAGATCAGCCTGGGCATTCGCCCAGTCTGATCATAGTCTTCGCTGTCCGCATGGAGCTAGCTTAGACCCCTATCGACCATTTAAGCGCACAGCGAAGGATCTGACCAGACTGGGCGGATGTCTAGGCTGATCAGAGTCTTGCTGGGCACACATGCTACTTTGTTGGTGTTGTCATGTCGCGGCACATATCATAATTAAATTTTAAGGTGTATTTGATTTGCGACGTTAGAAAGGATACCGTACCACTTTACTAACCATTTAGTGCCTAGCTGACTCTTGCATACCACATGTCCATTGTGTAAGGTATCTATTTGACTTCAGAATGCAACCAGTAGTGGCCCTGATCAGCGGCGTATGATCTGGGTCTACACAGTCCGCCATTAAGATTTTTTTCAGTTTGTCTTATACGTTACCTACCTCTGATTAGCACATAATGTCGGAGGGTACACCGTAAAATATTAATTTACGATGGTGAAAAGAAAATGGGCTGATCAGAGTGAAAAAAATGTGCAGGGTAATCTGAGCCTTTTCTTCTCGCACATACCCTTTAGTACACCACAAAATAGCTCGAGTATCTACTGCATGAGTTAGTATACCTGTATACAGAGCCTATTCAAGGGACGTAACTCGATATTCAAAACAAAATCTGTTCTCATGTCGATATTGGGTGGCGACGTGAGAAACTAAATTGTGACTGATTGGAGACTAATATGAGAATCGTCAAATATTCCCAATTTAGTCGTGTGACTATTGCGGGAGTGTCGTTTGACTTTCGACGTGCGATTATGTTGCGAGACATATACATTTGAACTAGATATATATGAACTCTGTGCGAATTATGGCTTGAATGTGTCCAGGCCCATTTCAGTGTGTTTCTAAGTGAAATGTGCGTATTTCTCGCGATTTTGAGTCTCCAACTAGTCCAACTAGTCCCCAGCTGTCGCAACTCATTGAGATACCAGCTTTACATATTAGACTTGTGATTAATTGGTTTACAAATCAATCAAAATCAAATCATTTATTTCTCTCAATCCATTATGCAAAAATGGCAATATGAGGTCAAATATAAATAATGATTCAAAGAGGCTCAAGAGCTAAGATGGAAACAGTGTAAGCATGTTACATACGACTAATATACTAGTAGTCATTTCAGGAGTACCTTACGGAAATACGCTACAGCTGCGCTTGGGCGCAAGACACGGGAACAACGGCCCTGCGTATTGCACCCAGAGCCCAGCCCCATACCCAAACATTTCTATAATTTTTATCTTCATATGAATACATGTATCTTATTTCATTTAAAATTCGAAGTTTATACTGCAACTAAGCTTGAGACGCACGGCAGAGGAAAAGCGATCTCGTGCCCTGCGTCCGAAGCACACGACCATGTGTTTCAAATTTTTGCCATCCTGAGTTTTCATTTTCATCTAAAATTCAATAATATGCTGGAGTCAAGCCCAGGACGCAAGGCACAGGAACAATGGTCCTGCGCATTGCGTTCGGGCCCCTTTCCACATATTTCAATAACTGTCTACCGCCAGCTTTATACAAAGACAAATATATATTTGTATTGCATCCAATACAAAATTCACATCGCCACCTGTTTCACTCATACTGAGTATTCTGGAGCAGCGCTCAGGATGCAAGGCACAGGAACAACGGTCCTATGCACTGCACCAGGAGCCCTACTCCACGTAATTCGAGAACCTTTTATCATTATCAGTGTCTTGGCTTATTTCGCATCGATATTATGCTGGAGTCATGCCCAGGAGGCGAAGCATAGGAACACTGTTCCTGCGCATCGCATCCGGAGCACTCGTCCACTTATTTCAGTAACTAGCGCAGTAAACTTACCCTTCTATTCCATGATATTCTGGAGTCATGCCGAGGACGCAAGACACAGGAACGGTGGTCCTGCGCATTGCATTCGGGGCATTTTCCACATATTGCAATAACTGTCACCTGCCAGCTTTATACTGGGACAATAATATACCTGTATTGCATCCAATAAAAGATGCACATCTCCACTTGTTTCAATCGTACTGAGTATGCTGGAGCAGGGCTCAGGATGCAAGGCACAGGAACAACGGCCCTATGCACTGCATCAGGAGTTCTACTCCCCGTAATTCGAGAACCTTTTATCATTATCAGTATCCTGGTTTATTCACATCGATATTATGCTGGAGTCATGCCCAGGAGGCGAAGCATAGGAACAATGTTCCTGTGCATCGCCCCCGGGGCACTCATCCACTTATTTCAGTAACTAGCGCAATAAACTTATCTTTATTTTCAATGATATTCTGGAGTCATGCCCAGGACGCAAGGTACAGGAACTGTGGTCCTGCGCATTCCGTGCGGGGCACTTTTCCACATATTTCAATAAGTGACACCTGCCAGCTATTATGCTATTATGCTGGAGTCATGCCCAGGAGGCGAAGCATAGCAACAATGCTCCTGTGCATCGCCCCCGGAGCACTCTTCCACACATCGCAGTAAATAGAGCAATAAACTTATCTTTATAGCACAAAACACATATCCACACATTTCGATGACATATTTCGTCATGAGTATCTCATTTCGTTCAAAGACAAATAATATGCTGAAGCCACGCCCCACCTGCAAGGCACAAGGGCAACTGCCCCGTGCACTGCACCTGGAGCCTGCCTCCACATATCCCAATTATTTTAATCATTATGGGCATTGTGGTTCATTTAAAATCGATATAGTAAGCTGGAGTCGTGCCCGGAGCGCAAGGCACAGGAACAACGTCCTGTGCACTGCGTCCTGCGTTTTCTCCGCATATTCCAATACCCATTATCCGCCGGTTTATACAAAGACACTGAACATACCTGTATAGCACATATTACAAAGTGCACTTCTCCACATACAACAATAACTTTTATCGTTGGTTGGTTGATTTAATGCTTAACGTCCACGGTAAACAACTAAGGTCATGTCGGGACGGTCAGTTAACCTAACCACACTATTCCTGGGCAGGCTTAGACCCCCTAAGCCAACTTTTATCGTTACAAGCATAATTATTCCATTACTCAAAGTCCACTAATATACTGCAGCCGCACACCAGATGCAAGGCACAGTAACAGAGGTCCTGTGCGCCGCACCCGGTGCCTGTCCGCCTCCATTTATTTCAATAGCTATCAGTTCCAATATTTTATGAGTATCTTTATTCCATTTAAACTCGATATGCCGGCGTCGTGCTCAGGACGCAATGCGCAGGATCACCGTTCCTTTGCATTGCATCCTGAGCATTTTTCCACATCATTTCAATATCCATCAGCTTTATGCTAGGACAATAAATATACTTGTAACGCATATTAAAGTGGATGCAACTACTGCAAGACACATGGTCAGATGTGAGTTTCTAACAATACTATAACTGATTTTTTACGACACTATAGCCAAGATTAGCCGGATAAAGCGACTTAAACTAAGCAATGCCTTCTTATTTTCGGTATTAAATAGCTGGTAGAATTTTAAAATGTTGGGTCTTTTATAATAATATGGTTTTAAGTATTGCTTTCTAACATCGTGAAATTCTTTGCATTCCAAAATAAGATGGAATTCGTCACCTATATTTTGCTTACATAAAAAACAGAGTCGTTCTTCCCTCGGAATTTGCTGCCACCGCCCTGTTTCAATCGGTAATCGATTATTCCTTGTTCTGATTTGCACCAAAGCTTTCCTCAGTTTGAATGGGAGAGTAACCAAATAATTTTCAAATCCAAATTTAGTTTTTATTAATCTATATATAGTCCCACTACTGCTGTTATCTATTTGTGAGTGCCAATTTGTAATAAATATATCTTTTAACTTTTGTTTTACGGCACAGACAAGCCATTTTTCGTTGGGGAACGTGTGTGTTTCCCATACACCACTCATACCACAGGTTATTAAGATTTCTTTAACTTTCTTTATCCAATTTAATCTCGTATTACTGATATCCGAGTAGGTGTATAAACTGTAAATTACGTTATATAGGGTCGGAGATAATTTAAGTGGATTTTCTGATGTAACTATCTTTGCCCAGAATGATATTATGCGACACTGTATATCAATGTATATTGGAAAAGCGCCCGTTTCTCCGTACACCATGAAATTCGGAGTACTTGATTTCATGTTTAAAATGAATTTCAAAAATTTTAGAACAGTTCTTTCAAGAATCACATTGTTACCAAACCCCCACACCTCACTGCCGTACAACAATATAGGTTTCACGAGTTTGTCAAACAATTCGATCTGTAGGTCTATAGGAAGTAATAATGATCGTGCTTTTTTAATAAGACAAAACATTGCCTTTTCTGCTTGACTTGCCAAATGCTTTTTTGCTGCTATAAAGGTCCCACTTTTACTAAACAAAATGCCTAGATATTTATATTCATTCACGCATTCTAAGATATCATTGTTTAATGTAAAATTGTAGTTTCCTGGTCTGCCCTTGGAAAAAACGATAACTTTCGATTTACTAACATTAACTTTCAATTTCCATCGTATGCAGTAAGTGTTGTATAGATTTAAGGCTGATTGTAATCCGTGTGAAGAGTCGCTAAGAATAGCCGTATCATCGGCATAGAGAAGTATAAAAAGTTTTAAATATATATATAGTGTGTCGTCAAACTCGGAAGAAAAACATTCTATGCCCCCGCCTGGGTAATTTTTGAAGAAGAATGCTTCTAAGTCGTTTAAGTAAATCGTGAATAGGAAGGGCGACAAATTTTCGCCTTGACGGAGCCCAATATTACAGGAGAAAAAATCGGTTTGTTCACCATTCACCGTTATGCAAGACTTGATGTCGCTGTACATGTTTTGGATTAAACGATAGCATTTTCCAGTTATATCGCAGTTCATAAGTTTGTGCCACATACCGTCTCTCCATACGGTATCAAACGCCTGTTTTAGGTCAATGAATGCGCAAAATAAATGTTTTCTTTTTAAGTTTAAAATTTCTATTAAGCAATGTAAAACAAAAATATGATCTATGGTGGAATGTTTTTTTCTAAATCCAGCCTGACTACTTGTGATCAGGTCATATTTTTCAGCATACGTGTATAATCTACTACTTATGATACCCGTAAATAGTTTACCCAGACAGCTCAGGAGTGTGATCGGCCTATAATTTTCTGGCTTGGACGCATCCCCTTTCTGTTTGTATATGGGTTTGATTAGCCCTATCGTCCACACTTCAGGAATTACTCCACAGTCTAGTATTAAATTAAATAATTTTTCATATAATGGTCCCATAATATGAATTGTCGACTTGATATGTTCATTAAGTAACGAGTCAATGCCACAAGCTTTGTTATTTTTTAGTTTTTTAACGTTTTCTTCTATCTCATGGAGGGTAATTCTGCCATTAATCTCGTCATTTTCAATATTTTGAGCATTTCTATTTGATAAGTCTTCATTAGTACTTTCGTCGTTATGATTCCCTGAGTTTGCATTTTTAAAAAATCAAATAAATGCTCGGTCGAAACTTTTATGGCTTCTTGTTTATTCCCATTTAGGATTTTCCAGTACGTTTTAGGATTTTTATATTTTAAATTTTTTAACTTTCGAACTTGAAATTTTTTAAATTTTACATAATTTTTTCTCATTGTCTTTTTATATGTTTTACTAGCCTGCTTTAAAGCTATTTTATTGTTATCACTTTTATTAAATTTATAAAGATACTTTGCGTTGTGCCATTTTCTTCTCATTAATTTACATTGCGGTCCATACCAAGACGGTTTTTTGACTGACGAAGCTGATTTTGTCTCATGACATATGTACCCAAAACTACATTCGGCAGATGCAATGAAAATATCATCTATGCTTTTTACTACTATGTCTAAATCATTTTGTGCAATATTTTCTTGTTCTTCGAGTTCTGTCAACAGTTTCATAGCATTTGATATGTTTTGGGAATTAATGTTGCTAACGAAACTCTCCGACTTGTCCGCGTCCCATAACTTGATCCGTTCAGTGCGATTTACTTCACTTTCAGCTACTCTTTTTTCAAATATACCCTCACAATTTAACTCTAATTGGACAGCATTGTGAACATCTGACAACATAGAACAATAATCGATGACATTTAGACAACGTACTGAGCGTATCATACTAGAACTACAAATAAAATAATCAACGCAACTAACATTTTTGGAGGTACATTTCCCACTCGGTAAATCACCCTTTGTTCTTCCATTTAAAATATATAAAGAAGAACACTTACAAAAGTCAATAAGCTTGTGCCCGTAATTGTTTATGACTGTGTCACAATTATTTCTATTTAACCTCACTGATGAGGATTCTGTATCAAAAACCTGACGTTCTTCACAGAGTTCTTCGTATACAATGTCAAGATCAGCTTCATGGAAAACCGACTGATCAATATCTATATAATCTTTTACATTTTTAGTTCTTGAATTAAAGTCACCAAAGAGCAAAATTTCGGAATATTTGTTCTCATAACGTCTCAACTCTTCTAAAATTTCAAAATACGGCTCATTAAGTGAGAAAGTAGAGTTTTCTGGAGGAATATAAACTATTCCGCATAATATATCGTTGTGCCTCGTTAGGCGCTTAGAAATACTGAACCACTGAACCAATTTCGAATCTGAATCGATTAAATTAATGTACTGGTCATATTTTTCTTTATAGATCAACCCAATACCACCTGATTTTATCTTTGATATAGTTTTTCTATGTTTCAGATGGATTTTATAGCCCGGTATGTCTATTTCGTCCAACGAGTCTGTTTTCGTCTCCTGCAACCCTATAATATCATATTCTGATAATAATTCAGAAAACTCGGGATATAACGACCTCGATTTTACCCGCAAACATTTAACGTCAGAAATTTCAGGGAATCACCTGTACAGTGACTACCGTTAACACGTGAAAATTGCTGTTCGCAATACACATCTTTAATCTTTCGATCGCCTCGTGGCGACTCCCCCGCAATATCCTATCCTTCGTGACCGTTTACTGAGTCATAGGAATGGCCTAGTTTCAGATACTTCTATAGAATTGAATAGCTTTCAAAATGACGAAATAACCTTTGGGTACAACAACAGTAAACAATCGACCAAAATATCACAATTCACTCTGTATACTTACCAAAAAGAAAAATGTGTTGACATTTTAAGAAGCAGCTTAATTATTATCTCAGCCATTTGACATTCACTAAATTCTGTTGCATCCAATGACCTTCCCCTCCCTTCCCCAATCCCTCCCCTCTACCACTAAAAATTAAATAAATAAATAAAAAGGAGAAAAAAAAAAAAAAAACGAAAAAAACAAACAAACAAAAAAAAAACAAAAAAAAACGATGAACCTGGATAAAAAACCAGACTTTTAAAATAGATCGGGAAATAAAGATATTTGGTGTTCCATTGAAAATGGTCAAACTTGCACGGAGAAACAGAAAGCATAAGGCATAAAAAAAGAAATATATTTTGATTCTGTAACAACGTTCACTTGTGGTTCCGCTCACTGTGACTGTTTGTTACACCTACATGTATCAGTAGGCGAACATCTTTGCATCCCCTGCCGGTTCAACTCGACCTTCTTCCTTTGTTACATCTATCTTTACCTCGTTCCCAGTGCACCGTTGAATCAGCCCCTGGGTCGATTTGACTTAATCTAGCTTGTCCCGAACAAGCTACGCTCACCTCTGTATCATTGCCATGTAGGTGAATTCAACCCATGTTATTTTGTTACACCTATCTAGCTCGTTACAAGTACGCAAACAACGTTAACGTTGCATCGATATTGTAACTATAGCTATCTTTCATGGGTGTGAGGAGGGGACAGAAAAAAAAAATAAAAATAATAATAATATGTCACGAGAGTCACTGTTTGGTGTCGCGAGGCTTGCCGAGTGACCCGCAATAGTGATCCTGAGCGACGGATATTTCTATCCGCACCTTACACCACGATAGATATCTTTTCTTGCACATCTTTTGGTTTTCAGACAGAACTATTTTAGCCGCCTCCGAGGTTTCTAGTTTAGCTTGGAATAAGCCGACGCTATTAACGACTGACTTACGCAAAAACGTGAGCTCCTTTCAAACCAATTTATAATATGACGTCGCTGTTATTCAGTGGATAACGTCGTGTCATAAAAATTGTATGACCACACGTGTAATAACACTTTGGCGCGTACAAGTAATGTCATTGACAACGCCCGTGTCAACAACGCGTTTTCTTATTGAAATAATGCTCAGTTTGAAGGTGTTAAAATCCCATTTTAAAGGGTCATATGATATACAGAATCTTACACTTGGGGTCATTTCATATGAAATTAATGAAACTCGCCGAGGGCTCGTTTCATAAATTTCATTTGAAATGAACACTTGTGTAAGATCCTATATGTCTTTACTACACGTGATTCATATGGTTGAGACAACATGGGCGAGATGAGAATTGTAGGACAGGTGAAACACGCGAATACCCTAATCTAGTTTGAATAAAAATGTTGATCTAACCGGGTGTGTCTACTAGGAACATTTGAAATACATGCACGTGGGTAGGTACATGTACTCAAAATTTATATTGAGCCGCGACACGAGAAAGCCAACAAAGTGGTTGTGCGTCCAGCACAGACTCAGATCAGCCTGGGCATCCGCCCAGTCTGATCAGAGTCTTCACTGTCCGCATGGAAGTAGCTTAGACCCTTAGTTACCCTTTAAGCCTTAGCAAAGAGTCTGATCAGACTGGGCGGATGCCCGGGCTTATCTGAGTATGCGCTGGACGCACAATCAGGTTGTTGGTTTTCTCGTGTCGCGGCTCACATGTACACAGCCACGCTTTTCCCGCCATTATCACAAACGGACACAAGTTCTGGAACTTCCCATGTCTTCTTCACTCGATAAACGAAAGAATTCGAGCCAAGAGGACGAAATTCTTATTTTCAGATTGGGCTCCGTTTATCAGGGAGGTAAAAATTTAAAATGGATGGGCTACTTCCCCTCATAATTAGCCCATTCAGTTTAAGATTGTTGGGACCCCCCACCCCCGGTAGCTCAGTAGATTCAGCGCTGGCCTGCTGATCTAGCGGTCCAGGGTTCGATCCCCGGTTTTAGCAAGAATCTTTTTTAAATGTAAACGAGGTTCCATTGCACACTGCGTTTATTATCACCCACCCATCGTCTTGATACATGTATGACTGAAACACTATTGAAAAGGACGTAAAATCACTGGTCATCCATCCATCTATTTTAAGACTGTTCTCAGAAGTTACATCTTTATGGGATAATATTTTCTGAAGCAAGAGCAACATGTAAAATGGGAACGACCTATAAATTATTATATATTCTAACGTTACCTTTGGAAGACTGGGCGGAGCCGTTACAGGCCAGCCATTCAATGTCAAAACCGGGCAGTCCACGTGAAAAATCGGCAAAGTAGCATGCGCGTGACTTGTTAGGCATAATTGTGAGGTAAACGCTATCGATCATTACAAATGATCAGACAGTTCATACAGGCACGCTACGTAGAAGAACGCCGATGCAATGTTATGACGCTTTATTATTGTATAAAAAGCAGTGCCAGTGCCGTAGGGTATTAAATTTGGGTAGATAACTCGTGCGCGACTTTATCGATATACAAGGAAAACAAGCTTTATAACTTATAGCATATGGGAATTTGACATAAAATTAAAAGATTTCCGACTAAAATTTCGGGCCAAAATTACCGTAATCAAGAGCATGTATCACCAGTACAGCTTCCAAGACATAAGGAAAAGAAAGAAAATCGCGGAAGATGTTCAGACCGTTATTACAAAAGATACAAAACGAACTATTAGCTGATTATAAAGCAGACACACGCTAAAAATGACAACAAAGTGTGCTGACATGGAATTCGTTTGTGTAATCACCGAATCGCGCGCATTGCCGCAATAAACAAACACCTATGATTGTGTATTACCTAGACACGTGTTCCGGAGGCAGCTTTAAGAACACCCTACCGTGAAATGGAAACGATCAAATTAATAATACCAAAGATAAGTGAGAGATGGAAAAAATAATATAAATTCAACCTCGGGTTCAAACTTACGGAAAACTGTCTGGATGCTGATGCATCGCACAAGAAACCATAAATATCAGCGCTATAATCTGCCCGGTAATAATGCGTAGTTACTACCTGAATGCTGACGTTTTACCTGTCGGAAAAATGGAAAGAACTTTTCAGATTTACGAAACTTATTTATACGAAATGTAGCTCTTTTATATTGAATAAACGTGAATGTATTGCCGGGGTGTTAAAACACGGCGCCGATGAAAGGGGTCATGAAAATCATGAGCGACTTGTCGGGATTCTCAATATGATATTAAAATAAAATATATATATATAGATAAAAAATGTCACATGACACCAGGGCAATAATACTTTAATTTGGTCTTTTAATGTATTTTTTGCAGTTCACATTTACAAAACGTCTGCTTTATGCATGCTGTGTGCTTGCAGTTGTGATGCTCCTTTAGATGACGTCACAGTCTATTTGGGTAGATAACTCGTGCGCAACTTTATCGATATATAGGAAAGGCGTATAGTGCCGTATTTTCCTTAGATTTTAACGAATACGTGTAATTCGTTGAATTTATGCAATAATAGCGACTACACATTTGTTTCCAACGCATTAACGTTTGCCAGGTCCCTCGGGAGATGTTAAAAACCTCGGCCTTCGGCCTCGGTTTCCAATATCTCCCTCGGGAACTGACAAAAGTTACTGCATGAAAACCAATGTTTCATCCCTGTATTGACGACTGCACAAGGTTGTTTAGACATCATAACGTTGCATCGACGTCGCCACAACGTTGTTTAGACCATGTATGCACGCTGGGTTGAAAGAAGAAAAAAAGAAGATTGTTGAGCGATATCCGATCATTTTATGCATGCCTTTTGTAAAGATGAGGTTTGTTCTACTCGAGTGAGCATAAATAGAGGATTTTACACTCGTGGTCATTTCATACTGTATGAAATGTCCACGAGTGTAAGATTCTGTTTATCATGTGACCCTTTATAATGGGATTTTAACGCATTCAAACTGACCATTACGCATTGTTGACATGGACGTTGTCAATGACGTAACGTGTACGCGCCAAAGTGTTATTACACGTGTGGTCATACGATTTTTATGACACGACGTTATCCACAGAGAGACGCCGTGGCCGAGTGGTTAGAGTGACTCGGTTATGGTGCAGAAAGTCGCCGGATGGTCGTGAGTTCGCGACTCACCAGTCGCCATCCGACGACTGGAAAAATGTCTCTGTCAACCCAGCAGTAAATGGGTACCTTTTCCGTATCAGGGAAGGATAAGGCAGCCGCCTTTCATTTGTTATGCCCAAGATAAGTGGGTCTCTTACCCCCACAGCCCCTACGGCTATTAGGCTATGGGAAGCCTTTACCTTTACCTTAAGTCCACTGAACAACAGCGACGTCATATGATAAAATCATTACCGCATTATACCTTTTTAGAAAATATACTCGTCGAAGGTACATGTAAGGCCAGAAACTGGAAAGGAAAGGAAATCGAGGAAAAGTTCAGGTTAAGAAAGTTCTGATTTGCGTACATGCCTGCTACAGAAAAGATACCCCACAAAGAGTTTATTCCCTTTGTGCACACGCAATATGAGCCGCGACACGAGAAAACCAACAATGTGGTCGTGCGCCCAGCGCAGACTCAGATCAGCCTGGGCATTTACCCAGTCTGGTCAAACTCTTTGCTAAGCACTTAAAGGGTAGCTAAAGGTCTAAGCTATCTCCAGGCGGACAGCGAAGACTCTGGTCAGACTGAGCGGATGCCCAGGCTGATCTGAGTCTACGCTGGGCGCACAACCACTTTGTCGGTTTTCTCGCGTCGCGGTTCATATATGAGCCCGAAGGTATCTGAAATGTAAAATGTGTAAACACTGGCCAGCCTATGCAATGCGCAAAAGGTGTAAGCTCGCTTTTGACACGGCGCCAATTATTTGTTTCCTGATTTATACTGCTACCCTGACCAGACTGTAATGCACTGTTTTTTATTACTCTGTTTATAATAAAGGCATTTTACAACAGTGCGATGAAAATCGCAATTAGCTATAAAATACAAGTGGTTACATGTTTAGGTGTAAACATGTTTAGGAATATGTCATTTAGCTAAACATGGATGCCTTTTCTATTATTTTCACAGACAAATTAAAATCTTAAAAAGTTCCTTCAAGAGCAGAGAATACATACAGAAGCAGGAACATGGGCCAGACTACGTAGTTTCGACTAATAAAGCCTCCCCTAAAGTCTGCTAAACACGTTTTATTCCGTTACGCGTTTCGGATGAATCCATTCTCTCTTTTCCCCGTTGAAGAACGAAAAAAGAGACGAAAATGTTGACAGAGGAAAATTTCAAAATAAAAGGTAAATATAACCAGTTTTGTACATGTTTAATTTCTAAACATAAACCTAAACATGTTGCAAATTGAACATGTTACGATTTAAACACATAAAAAATCTGACTGCATTTTTTGCATTGACTCTAAACAATTTTGTTTACAGTGTATGCAGATGCAATAAGAGGATAAAACGTTCTTTTCCTGGGCGGATGCCCAGGCTGATCTGAATTTGTGCTGGGCGCACAACCACTTTGTTGGTTTTCTCATGTCGCGGCTCAAACTGTTATTGTTATGAATTATTGCAGCTGCCTCTCAAGCTCAGGGAAAAGATGGTAGACGAAACGGCCCAAGGGAAGATATTAAGTGGCGACAACGTATCAAGAGGGATGAAGGCCTGAAAGCCGCATTAAGGAAGAACTTGGATTGAGCCAAGATGCTTATGAATAAAGCTTGAACTCTGATGCTGTATTGACAATGACTCTGTTGACTCTGTTTTAAGGGCATCACTGAATTAGCTCAGGGGAAGCAACACCGTCACCTTTTATCATTGGTTCCCTATTCAACTGGGATCAACTCTTAAAGGAAAGAATTTGTTCCTCTATATCGGTACACCTTCATTTTTCCGCCATTTTTACAAACGAGATTAACCTGTGTAACGTTAAATGGAAAGAATTTGCTCCTAGCAGAAATCTTCATTGGTCGCCCAATGTACGCATTCACAAGTTTTGGTCAAATTCTGAAGACTTCGATCGATAGGCCACAATATTAATGCAATCTGTCTGATTCTTAAATGAAACGGCACTTAAAAGGTAAGAGAAGTCACTACACTTAAAGTGCGCCCGTATTGAATGGCTTCCCTTTACAAAGTAGTTATGTCCCTTGTTTGCCTCCGTGTTGCTTGCCTCTGTTGATAAAAAGGTGTATAGGCACACCTCCATGTTTTTTTCCGTCATTTTAAGAAAAGCACTCTGTGTATAGCGTCTACAAGCCATCAAGCCATTCATTTTAATCCTCAGTGCATGCACCAGATCATCCCTCACAAATCTCTGTCCTGGTGACTTTTTTTTGTAAAAAATACACCATATCAAATCTTCCTGTTCATAGCTATACCTTAGCTTTAACAAGGCTGGGGTGTCTCAAATTTCATCAGGGGATGTAAAATGGCGCTTCAGGTCAGCTATCGTTGAGTGGTATCACAGTGGTTTATTTCCGACATTCAGGCGTGAAAGTAGTCAAACAAAATCACAGGTCGGTTGAGGCAAACCATAAATGAGCCGCGATACGACAAAACCAACAAAGTGGTATGTGCGTCCAGCCAAGACTCAGATCAGCCAGGGCATCCGCCCAGTCTGATCAGAGTCTTCACTGTCCGCATGGTGTTAGCTTACACCCTTGGCTACCATTTAAGCGCAAAGCGAAGGCTCTGAACAGACTATGCTTATACCCAGGCTGTTCTGAGTCTGTGCTCGGCGCACATGCCACTTTGTTGGTTTTTCGTGTCGCGGTTCAAATACAGAATGCATTTTTTCCAATGGAAGGGCTCAATGTATTTTGCCTTTTGTATTTACGTCAACGTATTAATAAAGTGCAACAGATGGGTTAGATTCCATTGAAGAGATTCTGACCCTACAAATTGATATTTCTTTGCAATAAATTGTATCACCTTGAATCTAAGAAAAATGGGACAACGTAATTGTCCTAATAATGGAACAATGCTGCAAAGCGTCCAAAGGATGCAGATGGAATGGCAAACAGTGTAGGCCCTGCTCAGATTGCAACTAGGAACAGTCTGATATGGATTTGCAGTGACTTTGAAGACCTATCTGCCTTACTGTAGTTTATGGTTTTACATAATAATTATATATTCATGTGAAGAAAATTTGTTCATATATCTCATATCCCGATACATTAATCACAAAAACAGAAATTTTGTTAGTGGCCTACCTGCTTTACTAAATATTAACACCAGGTAAAATCTCGAAGATCGGCCCTACGCCTCAGCTTCCACAACACTATATTTTAAACTTCCTAAATGCATGCATCAAACCGCTTCGGGTCAAATACCTTAAACGTATGTCACAGTGACCTCTTTTTGCGAACCTTGACACCATATCGAGTTTTCGAAGCCAGCTCCTGTATCTCAGGTTTGATAAGCTCCAGGCTTTTCAAACTTTATCAGTGTCTGCATTTTTATGTAGTTGCTTGCGGTCACCTCCCAAAACTAGGTCATAGTGACCTACTTTTGTGAGACTAGGCTCATGTCGATTTTCTACGTAGGCTTAACATCTTGGCTTCTATCAGACTGACGTCACTGAAATTTCATAAGTGCATGCACTTATTACTCCGAAACACATCTGACAAAACTAGGTCCAGTGACCAACTTTGGTAAAAATCAACGCCATGTGAATTTTCGTGGTCGGCCATATTCTCAGCTTCTACAAGAAACCTCAGCAGTGCTTGCACCACGCTTCTCCGAATCATGTCGTCGAAAACATGGCCACAGTGATCTACTTTTCCAAAAGGTGTTGCCAAGTAAATTGTTCACTGCCAGTCCCAAATATCAGTTTTCATAATCTCCAATCCTTTTAAACTGGGTTATTTAATATCAAGACCGGTCAGGAGTTATTTACAAGGGAGATTCAACATAAAATGCAAATAACTTAATAACTTGGTCAACATGCCCAATGGCATTATATGTCATATATGAAATGAAAGACCAAGATCAGACCTTTAAAATGTACAACTCTCTTGCATAATAAGTGATATCTATCAATAACAACCTCCAGAGCTATCCACTTATATGCAGATGTCCATATTTTACTTCCTAAGTAAAAGGTTCATTTAAAATCCTAAGGAGTTCAGCAGAAAACACATTCAAAGAAGGAATATGGGAAGACAGATTTTTATTAAGCGGTGAAATAGTGATGTCGATATGTTTCAAGTGATATACAGGTATTCTGTCATTTGAAATGCAAATAGACCGTATTTAGTGATACCAAAATTTGAAAACAAGATAGAATTAATGCATAGTCGAACAAACCTACTCTTGAAGGACCTTCAAAGACATTTCCTTGGCTGGTTTCCCAGTTTCGATTCCTTGCATTTCAAAAGTTTGTAACCATTCTAATTTCTTTGATGTCAGTAAGTACCAATTCGATCATCTGATATGAATTCATGTAAAAGTTAGGTTCATTCTATGTTTTATTTGAATGTAAATCACTTAGTGAATTTGATGCTTTTTTTAGTTTTGTTAACAGACAGTGAAGTCAAACCGATTGCTTAGCATAAACACTAGACCCTCTCTATTTCACTGAAAAGTTGCTGGTCAGTTGATGCCTCAATTAAAAAATAAAGCACAAGAAAAACAAAGACACTGCGGTGCTTCGGTCATATTACTATTCTATCGTTGAAAGCACCGTTATATTGTATAGCTATGACTGCACCCATCTTTTGACACACACAGTCGTAAAGATGCGCAAATACATGTAACTGGTAATATTCTGATACAATTGTTAAGCCAAATAATCTATGTTTTCATAGACTTTAGTGCAAATTTCGTACTCTTATAGTTGTTCGAGATATTAACACATTTGCATTATATGCTCGAAAAAAATAAGGGGTCAAACTTTCACCCTGCGATTTCTGGAACATTTCAAACATTTGGTAAAATAAATCATTTCTACCTTCCATTTTATTCGTTTTGCGAGTTTTTTACAGATGAAGTTTGACCCTATCACCTTTGTCTCGACCAAGTCCAGGCTTTAAGTTTTATCTTGGTTATTTGTAATCTTAGTTGTTTCCAACTATGGTTTGAGGGCTGGATTTGGATTTTGATTGTTTCAGTTCCTGGTCTTTGCATACTTTTTACTTTTAAGTAAAAGTACCCCTAAAATGAAAGTGGTTTGAATTCCCATAGAGAATTGATAGTGTGTCAGTTTGTTCGGGCATAACTTCTGAAATTGCTATGAGTTTTAAACTTGGTACAGCTTGGTGACCTTATAAATGATTAAATTTGATGACTATCAAGCAATGTTGCAAAAAATTCATGAATTGGCGAAATCGAAAATTTTGGTGAATTTGCTCCTTATGGACCACTTTGATTTTGAGGGTAGTGTGAAGTTAAGTCTGGACTTAAAAGTCTAAAGTTCCAGAAATCGCAGGGTAAAAGTCTGACCCCTTAACATTTTTTTCGAGAATATATTGGCTCTCCATCGTATGTTCTAGTCGTCGATATCCAAGAGTAGGCAATGAAGTCGACTTGGACCGCTTATTTTTAATTATTGTTCTTCTTTTTTTTTGCGTTTCACTATTTTTCCTTATTTTCTATGCTCGACATGCTCGATTGTACTTACTTGGTATCTGTATGGTGCCTAGGGAAAATTAGTGCATTGCACTCAGGCCAAATGTCCTTGGTGCTACAACGGTGCCTACTGCTTCGTAAACTCGGCTATCTCTGCTATATTAATAATATGAGCCGCGACTCGACAAAACCAACAATGTGGTTGTGCGCCGAGCGCAGTCTCAAATCAGCCTGGGCATCCGCCCAGTCTGATCAGGGTCTTCGCTGTCTGCCTGGAGGTAGCTTAGACCCTTAGCTACCATTTGAGCACTTAGCAAAGAGTCTGGTCAAACTGGGCGGATGCCCAGGCTGATCTGAGTCTGCGCTGGGCGCACAACCACATTGTTGATTTACTCGTGTCGCGGCTCAGATATGCATTTTGTATACTCCTTGTTGTTGAGGCGGTACGATTTTTAACCTCGGTGATTATATAGAGTGAATGAACTCGGGTTTAACGTCCCACCAACAACGAGGTCATATGGAGACGGGACCTCGGTTTAAAGTCTCATCCGAAAGACCGGAGAAGCGGGGGATCGATCTTGCGACCCCTGGATTGATTATATAGAACACTAACCGAATTTCGTAAAAAGTAAGAGAACATATTTGAGTCCCGTCGCAAAAAAGTGACGGTACTTTGCAAAGGTTTGTTTGAATGCAGACCTTGGAACGGATCTGTCAATTACTAGCCTATTCATAGTTATTGCTATTTTTATCTCTAAGATAATAATACGCGTCAACTATCTATGCACAATAGTGATAATTAACCAACATTTTTATTCTTATTGGAAAGCATTCAGGCAAGAGCTGGTATATAAATCATTTAACTAATTCATAGCATAATTGGTTTAATAGTTAATTGTTTGGAGTTTAACGACTCTTTGGGACAGTATCTCAGTCTATATCGAGCCGTCTCCCAGTGAGAGGGAGAAAGAAAAAAAAACTTGATAGGCGTAGGACAAAATAGCCAAACAATCCGCACCCACTGCAAGCACAGTAGGGCTTTGCTCTACCAGGTGCCAAATTAGTAGGACCGGGGCGGTATTGAAAGATACTTAGCACCATCGCCCGATCACCACCCACGATGATTTGTTCTTCAAAAGCACTCAAATTTTAAATCTATTTAGACATTTGTACATGCTTGGCGTCGCGATAAAAGGTGTACCTCAAGGCTTGTGCGAAGAGAGGACTCAGATCAGAGTCTTCCCATTTCGAAAAGACGACCTTTGAATACCTGGTTATTGAAAAGTTACGACTGACCAGGTTGCGCAGCTGCGCAGACTGATTTGAATATTTACAGAATGCAATTGCTTAAGGTCCTTTTTGAAAGCGACGCCATTCGAACAATTGAGCCTCGACACGACAAAACCAACAAAGTGGCATTTGCGCCAAGCATCCGCCCAGTCTGATCAGAGTCTTCGCAGTCCGCATGGAGGTAGCTTAGGCCCTTAGCTGCACTTTAAACGCAAATCGAAGACTCTGATCAGGCTGGGCACATGCCCAAGCTGTGATCTGAATCTGCGCTTTGCGCACTACCCCTTTGTTTGTTTTCTCGTGACGCGGCTCAATAATATTTATATAATGACTGTGGTAATACTAAATACTGACACCGAAACACCTGTGCAAAGAGTGTAGACACAAATCAGGCTGGTTCTGAACAGTCTGATCATGATGTGTCATAGTGTGTCATTTCCCTACAATTTTAACGCATTGCCGTATTATTACTATTTCTTTACCCAAATAAAAAAATACTGACGACATTTAAGTATCAAAGTATTGCATCTACTACCAACGTCTTTAAGAAAAGAATAAAGGAAATACTGAATCAATCGAGTATAAGGGTTTCAAAGATACTCGTGGTCACCGGAATGCACTATATTAGTTTCGACAAGCAAGAAAATCTGTTTTACTTGTACACCTCCATAATTTTAATGCACAGTCAACTCCCGATATCTCGAACACTGATATCTCAAAGTATCTTCCTATATCAAAGACTATATTTCCTGTTTTTATTTATATTTCAGCTCCTGGTATCTCAAACTACTGATATCTCAAAGTAAGTTTTCTTGTACTAGAAAATTTACTTTGAGATATCAGTAGTTTGTGCTGAAGTTCGACTTCGAGATATCGAGAGCTGACTGCATATCCTAAGTCCGTTTTATGTCAGAGGTACATTGCAAAGATAATTGTAAAATCCCTTTGAAAATTACTTCAGATAAAGCGAGGACACTTGAGAATCAGTATTTTTCCGGCCTAAACCGCACAAGACCAGAAATGAACCTGGTCAATCATTTTAGGAAAGAATTTCTACATTGGGTCGTGCGCAAAGTAAGTGAACTCTGAAGGGGTTCATGTAAACTTTGCGAGCGACCCAATGTAGTTTATACTTCGAAAAACACCAGAAAAATTGAGTTCATTGCTTATATTTACATTTTCTTTTCTATCTATTATTTGAGGGGCTACAGTTGAAGCAGAAACATATTTATACGCAGTTTTCCTATTAAAAGTGGAACACCGTCAACAACGACATCATAACGTCGCAACGTCCAACCAGCTTGGAGAACAATGGTTTTCGACGTCAATTAACGTCGTAACGTCGCGTGTGCCGATGTAGTTATTGAAGTAATATGAAACAAGAGGACCAATGGTCCTGTAGCTCACCTGACACTTGGTCCTGATATATGTTTTAATGCTTTTATACATGTATATAGCACCAGGGCAGGGGCAGATAACCCCCCTCCCTTGGGGATTAATGTTGAGTCCCAATTCTATGTACCAAGCCACAAGGTCACTGGGCCTTTGTCTCTGGACAAAGATTTCTGAAGGGTTTTGATCATAAATGGGTGTGGCGGCCACCGTGTTCATACGACCATGACCATCTGAACAAACTTTGATTCCTTTGACCCAGTATTAAAGCTCCATAATACATGAAACACAGTAATCATTTGTATAAACTATGATGGGCCTGAGTGCCCAATGCTACATACCGGTAACAAGTTTCAAGGTTATAGGCCTTTCGGTTCTCGAAAAAAAGACGTTTGAAGAGTTTTGACCATATATGGGCATGGTGGCCATCTTGGTCAAGTGACCAAGACCATCTGAACAAACTATGGTTCCTTTAAGCCAGTGAAGCTCCATATGAAATATGGCTTCAATTGACCCTAGTGGCCACTGAGAAGATGTTTGAAAATGTTGACGGGTGACAGAATCTCAATGACCTTGTACAAAAGTCAAAGAATGACCTTCACCTTTAACGACACAATATCTTCATCTGGTCATTTAGTCAACCATATATACCAAATATTGCACCTTAGACTTAAATAGTTTCTGAAAAATCCACTGTTAAAGCATTTTCCCATATAAAAGCCTACATAATGTACCAAAGTTGACAGTGTCATAAATTAGGTCAAGGTCAACGCACGATCATTTGTATAAACTATGATGGGCTTGAGTGCGCAAAGCTACATACCAAGTTTCAAGGTCATACACCTTTTGGTTCTGGAGAAGAAGATTTTGAAGGGTTTTTACCATATACGGGCATGGCGGCCATCTTGGTCAAGACCCTGAGAACAAACTTTTATTCCCTGATCACACTTAGACTCCATATGAAATTTCGCTTCAATCAGACCAGTGGTTTCAGAGGAGTAGATGTTTTGAAAATCTTGATGACGGACAGACCGACAAAATGACCTTGACCTTTCAGTGACATAATATCTTCATCTGGTCATTTAGTTGACCATATATACCATGTATTGTACCTAAGACTTAAATAGTTTCTGAGAAATCCACTGCCCATATAAAAGCCTAACATACCAAAGTTGACCATGTCGTCAATTAATTCAAGGTCAACACATGGTCATCATTTGTATAAACTATGATGGGCCAGCATGCCCGATGCTACATACCAAGTTTCAAGGTCATAGGCCTTTTGGTTCTAGAGAAGAAGATTTTCGAAGGGTTTTTACCATATATGGGCATGGTGGCCATCTTGGTCATGTGACCCAGGCCCCGGGTATAAACTTTCGTTCCCCCATCCCACTGAGACTCCATATGAAATTTGGCTTCAACCGGCCCAGTGGTTTCAGAGGAGAAGATGTTTGAAAATCTTGACGACGGATGGTCCGACGGAATGACCTTGACCTTTAAAGACATAATATCTTCATCTGGTCATTTAGTCGACCATGTATACCAAGTATTGTACCTAATACTTAAATAGTTTCTGAGAAATCCACTGTTTAAGCGTTTTCCCATATAAAAGCCTAACGTACCAAAGTTGACCATCCTGTAAATTAGGTCAAGGTCAACGCAAGATCATGATTTGTATAAAATATGATGGGCCCGCATGCCCGATGCTACATACCAAGTTTCAAGGTCATAGGCCTTTTGGTTCTGGAGAAGAAGATTTTTGAAGGGTTTTTACCATGTATGGGCGTGGCGGCCATCTTGGTCATGTTACCCAGACCCCGGGTATAAACTTTCGTTCTCCCATCCCACTGAGACTCCATATGAAATTTGGCTTCAATCGGCCCAGTGGTTTCAGAGGAGAAGATGTTTGAAAATCTTGACGACGGATGGTCCGACGGAATGACCTTGACCTTTAGTGACATAATATCTTCATCTGGTCATTTAGTCGACCATATATACCAAGTATTGTACCTTAGACTTAAATAGTTTCTGAGACATCCACTGTTTAAGCGTTTTCCAATATAAAAGCCTAACATACCAAACTTGACCATGTCATAAATTAGGTCAAGGTCAACGCAAGGTCATGATTTGTATAAACTTTGATGGGCCCGCATGCCCGATGCTACACACCACGTTTCAAGGTCATAGGCCTTTTGGTTCTGGAGAAGAAGATTTTTGAAAGGTTTTTAACAAATATGGGCATGGCGGCCATCTTGGTCATGTGACCTGGACCAAATATATAAACTTTCGTTCCCCCATCCCACTGAGACTCCATATGAAATTTGGCTTCAATCGGCCCTGTGGTTTCAGAGGAGAAGATGTTTGAAAATCTTGACGACGGATGGTCCAACGGAATGACCTTGACCTTTAGTGACATAATATCTTCATCTGGTCATTTAGTCAACCATGTATACCAAGTATTGTACCTTAGACTTAAATAGTTTCTGAGAAATCCACCGTTTAAGCGTTTTCCCATATAAAAGCCTAACATACCAAAGTTGACCATGTCATAAATTAGGTCAAGGTCATCACAAGGTCATGATTTATATAAACTATGATAGGCCCGCATGCTCGATGCTACATACCAAGTTTCAAGGTCATAGGCCTTTTGGTTCTGGAGAAGAAGATTTTGAAGGGTTTTTACCATATATGGGCGTGGCGGCCATCTTGGTCATGTGACCTGGACCAAATATATAAACTTTCGTTCCCCCATCCTGTTAAGGCTTCATATGAAATTTGGCTTCAATCCACCCGGTGGTTTCTGAGAAGAAAATGTTTAAAATTGTGAACGCCGACGACGCCGACGACGGACCAAGTCTATACTATAAGCTCACCTTGACAGGTGAGCTAAAAAGGCACTGCCTTTAGGCGAGCACATCGCTCTTTACAATGTTTGGGTGGTATGATAAAGCCTCTTTGGCTGCTACCATGTTAACTCTAAAGTTTCGGACAAAATTGCATAGTTTAAAGGTAAACCCTGATCTGACTACTCATTATTATACGACTCTGGATTCAATCTCACAAGTTATTGCAAATCAACAACTGCGAACTCCGTCTGACAAACGAATGAGCTTTCCCCACCTAATCATTCCACTCGGAAAACTGGCTATATTTTTCTTTTTTCAGTTTCTTCTCTTCGGCGCTTTCTATTTCCTTCAAACTTCACTCAACGCTAGGTCTCCTTGCATTTTGTGAATCACCATGTAGTGATCTGCGCACAAACGCGGTAAACGTTGACACTATCTTGATTTTTTGGAACGGAACGTTTGACGTCATTACGTAACGTAGCGACAGAAATACGTAACTACCGTTTGGTGTCTTACGACAGAAATTCCATTGAAACAAATGTATTTCAAAAGCAAAAACATGCTTTACCAATCCTCTACCATAGAGCTCCCGCCCTTACAAAGGATCTTCGGAGCTTTGAATTGCAGGCACCATGCGCCTGCATGCGAGTGCTCGCTATAAACTATACTCAGAGGCAAAAGAAAGTATACAGGTAACGCAGTCTCGATTTTTCTACTGATATCAACATATCTGCATAACACCTTGGCACTGTAGATAAATACAGGCATTTTCGCAGAATTTGCGACAATTTTCAGTACAATCGGTCAAAGGATAAGAAATTGACATGGTTTTAAACAAACCAGGGGTCTGAGTCAACATTGTCGCTGGAGTAGCTCCCCTTTAAACATACACTTTGGACAGTTGAGATTGATTTTATGCATTTTTAAGCATTACAGTTAAAAGGGGATGATAGGTTTGTAAGAATATGTAGCACTCTCATATAAAAAAAAACGGGGTAAAGTATCCAATTTTCCTACCAAGTAATAATGCTTTTGGCGTCTTCCGGTATCATGCATTGAATAAGCATTGAGTTCTAGTGAGAAGTTAAAATGCAATTTTCTTTCAAATAAACAAGTCTATGAAGTTTCTTTCAAGTGTGCAAAAAGGCAAGAAGCCAAACAACAATTTTCCGAAATTTTGGAGTGGAAACTTCTTACACCAGGTAAGATAGAGAAACATTTGATTCCCAATGATTTTAATTCAAAGGGAGATAATTTGAGACATGTAGCATTTCTAACTATGGTTAAAGACGTTTGGTGGGAGTTTCAGATTAAATGACGATGTGGTTTTACTCACAGACATTGGCGCTAGATATTCGCGAGGTGCAAAATGCCATCCGCCATGTGCGAAGCGAGTTTTGTTTGGAACTACTGATTTTGAATTAAGGGCCATAACTTCATCATTAATGATGCAAAACAATTTGTGTTTATGTTTTACAGAGGTAGACGTTTGCCAAAATGACACTATTAATATAGCCACGCTGTCATTTACATGAGGCCCAGTATTCTAAATCCAAAACTGTATACTTATTATTGCCTCTGAGTATATATTTTTTGAAATTTGATTTTTCAGCGTTCATCGTGTGATGAAGCCAGTGGGCGGAGCTAAAATTCCAAGAATTTTAGCGACGACCGCTGGCTTCTTCACACGATGAACGCTGAAAACTCAAATTTTTATTCTTATATTTACACTTTATTTTTAGACCCACACTGTGCTGTTTTCGTGGTAATTTAATGTAGAATATACAAAATATGCGTCGAAGAAAAGACAAAAACGACGTATTCGGCCATTACGTTAAACAGCCGTCGCCATAATGTGGCGTCAGTCGAACGTTACGAGGACCAATCAAGACGTTTGTTTACCTTAGACGTTGCTTGACGACAACGTCACATGATCCACTGTCGTTCATCGGTGTATGAAGCCAGTTGCTCTATACGGTGTACCTATGGGAAATCAGTGGCGATATTACGTTTTATGTTTTACCACAGGCCTTTTCAATAAATGCACGGATACTGTAAATATTCGGTTATAAGATGGTGTTTTTCTATCTCTAGAATGACACCATAAATCTAAATCAATGTTATGAATGTTAGCTATGAGATGTTTTTTTCCCCTTTTAAAACAATTCCAAAAATCTAGATCCGTCTTACAAGACCTCTAGCGGAATATCCTAGACCGACTTCCAGGAATGTCGCCAAGTTTACCCGCAGGTGAGCCGCAACACGACAAAACCAACAAAGTGCGCTTAAAGAGTAGCTAATTACAAGGGTCTAAGCTAGTTCCATGCGTACAGCGAAGACTCTGATCAGACTCGGCTGATGCCCAGATTGATCTGAGTCTTCGCTGGGCGCATATGCCACTTTTTTTCGTGACGCGGCTCAAATAATCTATAGAGTTTACCTTTGGAAATGGTGTAAAAAAGAACAAAGAATAATACTTACGAATACAAATTTATTTTAATGCTTTAAAAAAGTTTGAGTTTCGATTTGTTTGCTTTTTCATCTCCCGTCTTAATCATTTAGCAAGACTGAACATGTGATTTTATTCATCCTTTTTCGTTACTGCGAAAAGGGTGAACGAACGTATACTAGTAGGTACCCTGTCTGGACAAAACAGACATTTTATATATTTCTATGCAAGGTTCTTCATGTCTAAAAACTCATTTTTGTGCTTTGATAAAATATTAACAGGAAGAAAAATGATAAATTTAAGAACGAATAAAAGCCAGCTTCTCAGTTTCAAAGCCTGTAATACAACAAATAGGGATGTAGTAAGTCGTATGAAACACTGGCATAGGTATACTGTGTCCATCCCTCTCTTCTGTCCTGCCTTCTGGTTGTGAGTGTCAAAAACACCGTAAAAAGCATTCTTTCAATAGCTTACAAATTGAATAAAACAGGCATTCTATTTATTAAATGTCTCAAGCAAGTCAGCGGTTTAACATCAGGAGCTTTACTATTTGGCCCGAAGAAGGTCTCCTCTGGCTCTTTTTAAGAGTAAATATTTTCATGCAGCAAGGATTTTTTTTCCGGGGTCTCATTAAATATAACGTTTAAATATTTGTTATTGAAATGTAAATCCTAGTCTTTCATTATCATATTCATGTACACCGCAAACTCGACTTAAGCTACGTGGAAGAATTACAGCACTTGTCAGTATGGTTACAGAGAGCCTTATAAGCTTCGTATTTTCGTAAATTACGCACTGAAAATGCCAGAATACGAATGCCTTTCAAATTTCAGTCGTATCACTTACGGCTGTCATTTCTCAGCTTACGCACGTGGTTTTGTTTTGTTTCGTATTTATGAATCTCGCTCCGGGCGACTGGACCATGTATGTTGATAATTATCAGCTCAAATCTGCATAAACTCTTCAAAACAATTTCAAATCCAGTCAAACTATTTCAGTTCTTGAGAAGCTCACTTTCTAGCCCATTTTAAATGTTTGTCTAATATGCAAGCGTTCCGATGATCAGCGTAATCCTCAGACGCGCTTCTTTACTACAACACGGCTTTCAAATACAAGAACAACAACAGTAAATACCAAGCAGTCTAAGGTAGTCCTATTACTACAAAGTAGCAGCGAATTTAAAAATCACTTTAACTATATAAAATAACGATTCTTTTCAGCATTAACACATTTCCAAGTCACTTCAATTATTAATGATAAAAATGAGTTTGTTGGTGCTTTTAGCGGTTTGGGGTGATTCGCAGGACCCCTAAACCAGTGAAAGCCAGCGGTGATTCGCAGGACCCCTAAACCAGTGTTAGCCAGCGGCGTACTTCGCAGGCTAATTAAAACGAATCGAGTACACATGAAAAACGAAAGTAAACATGTTAGCCACAAATTTTTCACGCCGGAAAAGCTATTGTCGGCGGCGCAAATCTGCTTGCCCATCATAGAACAATTGATTGCTAGCAGTGTGGCCACTGTGGATAAACGCATTTGATGTTAAATAAACAGTTCAAAGTTCTGAAGTGTCTGTTTTGAGGAAACCTGAATATGCTGACACTACTGAGACTGCTCCTGGGAGGAATCTTATCAGTGTCTACATTGTTCATTTTTACCACAAGTTGATTGGTGATATGGTGACTGGTAGATGTGAATAAAATGCTAACCAGAATGCAAACAATTTCTGCCAACCCTACAAGACAATTGGTTGGCATTCTGTTTGGTCAAGTAGTGTTTGCAGAAAATGATTGGCATTTTGGTCGGCATTCTCTTTACATCTACCAGTCACCTTGTGGTTAGGAAAACAACAATAAAACTTTAGGATGACTGTCCTAAAGTGCTTTTTTTGCATGATTGTAGTTTAAATGGTTTTCTGTAAGGTGCACTTGATAATATTTACATGTTCACTGAGTAATTTTTTTGTCAGAATAAGATTAACAAACTGGTGTTTCAACTTCAGTTGTTTTGTTTTGTATTCTTGCATAAGTCAAAGAACTGAGTGATTTCTAATTAGAAAAAGAACTGTTTCTCTGGTTTTCTTGCTATCTGAACATGTGTACTTCCTGTTGTCCAGGGTTTTAAGCAAGAACCCTGGACAAGAACAAGTAGACTGACATTTTGGGAGACAGTTGTGCGTTAAAAAGATAATGAACAACCACTGGATCTCAGGAGTACCGATACTAAAAGGACTCATCAAGTTACTGAAAAGGTTAAAATTCTGTTTGGTAAATACTGAAACCACTGCAAAAATTATCTGGAGCTCTGGGTTAAGATAACTTTGATAGCTTGCAAAATCGCTTCTCCGCAATATATCTATACAGCGAACTATTCTGGAATCCTAAGTAGTGTCCTCTTATTTATTCCCACGGTAAGTGTAAGATTTTTTGACAACAAAGACTTTCAGCCGAATCTAAAATGCACTTTGGGGTATGCTAAGACTTATGAAAAAATTGCATAGGTATAAAATTAATGCAAAGCACCTGTATATGTACATGAACTGGTACATGTAATTGAATGTTTTCCATGCATGCATGTACGTGACATTTAGTAAAGCTACATGTATCATCCTTTTCATTATGATCATCAGCTGTAAACATGATTTCCAAATAATTCAGGATGATTAAAGAAATCTGTGCACCTACAAAGGAGATCACTGCTTTTAATTACCGGTTATCGTTTGAGGGTGTCACCCCCTTTAATCGTTGGTTGGTTGGTTGTGTTGGGTTTAACGACCCTTTGAGACAATATTTAAGTCTATATCGGGCCCTCTCCCAAAGAGAGGGAGAAAGAAGAGTGAGTGAGTGAGTGAACTCGGGTTTGTGAGTGAGTGAGTGAGTGTTCTCTGTATCTTGATTATTTGTAATCTTAGTTGTTTCCAACTATGGTTTGAGGGCTGGATTTGGATTTTGATTGTTTCAGTTCCTGGTCTTTGCATACTTTTTACTTTTAACGGCCCACCAACAACGAGGTCATATGGAGACGGGACCTCGGTTTAAAGTCTCATCCGAAAGACCGGAGAAGCGGGGGATCGATCTTGCGACCCCTGGATTGGTAGTCTGGAGTGTTATCCACTACGCTACAGCCGCTCCTAGGAGGAAGAAGAGAAAAATGATAGAAGAGAGAAACCAGAGGGCCAATGGCCCTATATCGCTCACCTGAGCACTGAGGCACTGAGGTTACAGCAACAAAACACCATGCACAACAGCAATAAAAAACATCATTTATGTAGAGGATAATATCACAAACATTTATGCAAAAAAAATAAGCTTTATCCCCCATTAATGGCTTCTCAGAAGATCTTTGGCAAAAAAAAAAAAGTGAAAATTTGGCCTTTCAGCTGCAATGGCAACCAATCAAAATCGGGTAATTGGGAAAAATTCATATGGCTCCAGGAACATTTCTGTGAATTTTTGTCAAAATATCTGCAGTAACACAGAAATAAATAGCAAATGTCCACTTTCCTCATTATAAGTCTATGGAAACTTTAAATTGCCATAGCAACAAATTCACATGGGCAATGATAATATAAAACATACTTTAGGTAGAGGTTAAAATTATTAATATGTATGCTAAGTATCAGCTTCATCCCCCTCATGGCTTCACTTTTCCCATTATGAGTCAATGGAAACTATAAGTCGCCATAGCAACCAAAGTTCTTATGGGATTGGAAGAAAAAGAATAAAATTTATGTAGAAACGACTGTCATCAACATGTTTGAACAATATCAGCTTCATCCCCTATATGGCTTCTGAGCAGAAGATTTTTTTTTCTTTTTTTTTTTCGAAATTTACACTATATTTTGCCATGGCAACCAATCAAATTCAACGATTTGGAGAAAATTCATATGAATCGTAGAGGACTACTCAAGAAACATTTCTGTAGAAATTTTTTTAAATAACTGCAGTTAGTTAGACAGCAAAAATTGCCAATTTCCATTTTCCTCATTATAAGTCAATGGAAACTCTTTGTTGCCATAGCAACCAAACTGCTGGAGGAATTGCCATGAAAAACAATCATTCTATAGAGGCTAGTACTAAGGTTCTTTCTGTAAAGTTTGAGCTTTATTGGGCCATACAGTTTCTGCAAAGATGATTTTTTAATATTTTTCTATTTTTAACCATTCGGTTGCAATGGCAACCAGCCAAATTGCGCAATTTGCATAAATTTAACATGGCTGGTTAAAGACTACTCAAGGTACACTTCTATGAAAGTTTTGTCAAAATATCCGCAGTGGCATAGCAATAAATGCAAATTTTCCATTTTGCCATTATAAGTCAATGGCAACTTTCAGTTCCCATAGCAACCAAACTGCTAGAGCAATTGCCAAGAAAAACAGTACTTTTATAGAAGCTAGTACTAAGATCCTTTCTGTGAAGTTTGAGCTTTATTGGTTGCATAGTTTCTGAGGAGATGATTTTTGAATATTTTTTCTATTTTTTAACCATTCGGTTGCCATGGCAACCAGCCAAATTGTGCAATTTACATAAAGTTCATGTGGTTGATAGAGGAATACTCAAGGAACATTTCTGTAAAAGTTTTGTCAAAATATCTGCAGTGACATAGCAATAAATGCAAATTTTCATTTTTTCCCATACAAGTCAATGGAAACTTTAAGTTGCCATAGCAACCAAAGTTCTGAAGCGACTTGGATAAAAAACAGTATTATTGGTTCCCCCTGCCTATAGATGCTATATATGAAATTTGGTAACAATGGGCCTTGTAGTTTCAGAGGAGATGTCGTTTGAAAATATTGACGGACGGACGGACGACTGACGGACGGACGACGGATGCCTGCCTATACTATAAGCTCACCTGTGAGCCTTCGGCTCAGGTGAGCTAAAAATGTCCAAACAACCCCCACCCGCACCTCCTGAAAGCACAGTAGGCCCTTGCCCTACTATTATCCAAATCAGTAGGACCGCCCGGCACTGGAAGTTATACCCTGCACCATAGCACCACCCCCCACCCCTTAAATCGTACACGGTATATGGATTTATTTCATGATTTTATGTATGTATATAGCCCTGTGTCAGGGGCAGATAACCACTGGGCACAACATTTTGATCATAAAGTTTTTATTGTTTCGATAAGCTGTAGCAAGTTCAGGAAAATCACTTTCAATCCTGATTTTATACAGAATTGTTCGTTATTTTATACATGTTTATAGCCCCGGGGCACGGGCAGATAACTCTGGTGGACAATGTTCTGCTAACAACAGAAACAAGAGGCCCACGGGCCACAAAGCTCACCAGATCTCTAGCTCAAAATTGCTATCAAAATTACTGTCACATTTGTACAGCTTAATACAAAATATTCAACTACAAAGTCTCAGTCTGAAAGTCTGTTGAGTTGATAACAAAATATAGAACTATTTTCCATATTTTGATTGCAGTAAATGCCATTTTTCAATTTTCCCCATTATAAGTCAATGCAACTCTAAGTTGCCTTAGCAACCAAACGAAAGAGCCGATTTTCATCAAAAACACAAACTTTCAACCCCCTCCCCCCCCCCAGCCTGAGGATACTAAAGATGAAATCTGGGCCTTATTGGCCCAGTGACATCTGAGGAGATAATTTTGTAAGTTGTTTTTTTTCCATTATTTTTGCATTTTGGTTTCCATGACAACCAGTAAATGGAGCAGTGGGTTCAAAAACAATAAAGCTAATAGAAGACTTCTTAAAGGAACATTTCTATAAAAGTTATGTCAACATATCTGCAATGGCTAGGCAGTAAATGCCATTATTCAATTTTCCCCATTATAAGTCTATGGGAACTCTAAGTTGCCATAGCAACCAAACTAACAAGCAGATTTTCATAAAAAACACAAACTTTCAATACCCCAGCCTAAGGATACTACAGATGAAATCTTGGCCTTGTCGGCACAGTAGTTACAGAGGAGATAATTTTTAAGTATTTTTTCCATTTTTTTTTTCATTTTGGTTTCCATGGCAACCAATAAAAGGGGCACTGGGCCAAAAACATACAGCTGATAGAAGACTTCTCAAGGAACATTTCTATAAAAGTTTTGTCAACATATCTGCAATGGCCTGGCAGAAAATGTCATTTTTCAATTTTCCCCATTATAAGTCTATGGGAACTCTAAGTTGCCATAGCAACCAAACTGAAGGGCAGATTTTCATAAAAAACACAAACTTTCAATCCCCCAGCCCAAGGATGCTACAGATGAAATTTGGGCCCAATCGGCCCAGTGGCTTCAGAGGAGATGTTGTTTAAAAGTGTTGACGGACAGACGACATACGACGACGGACACTGCCTATCCTATAAGCTCCCCCGGAGCCTTCGGCTCTGGTGAGCTAAAAATATATTATTTCCACCATTTCTGTGAAATTTCATCATGATATTTCAAAATGTAATGGAATAACGGACCAAAAACCACTTTTGCGACACTTACAAGGGCAATAAATCTGTCACAAGATATCGCAATTTGCCCATTAACAATCCAAACCGAGATATTCCCAAGGCAAATTCATATACCAAGTTTGAAGAAAATCCGGTAATAATACTCAAGTTTTCGAACAGAAACGAAGTGCTCGCGGACGGAGACAGACGACGGACGGACACAGACATACAACGGACGGACAGACATGTACAGACATGGACAGCCAGCGGACAAACATAATACCCCGCCACTAACGTGTGGCAGGATATAAGATTATTTTTACATGCATATAGCCCCGGGGCACGGGCAGAAAACCATGTTGGAGAAAGTTCTGCTGAAAAAATATATTATTTCAACCATTTCTGTGAAATTTCATCATGATATTTCAAGGTGTAATGGAATAACGGATCAAAAACCACTTTTGCGACACTTACAAGGGCAATAAATCTCTCACAAGATATCGAAATTTGCCCATTAACAATCCCAACCGAGATGTCCCCAAGGCCAATTCATATGCCAAATTTGAATCGAACGGAAACGAAGTGCTCACGGACGGACAGGCAGACAGACGTACGTACGACGGACGGACGGACAGCCAGCGGGAAAATATAATACCCCGCCACTAAATTGTGGCAGGGAATAAAAACTTCTTCTATATCCTCCGGGGATAGTTTTGGTCTCTAATGAGATATTACTTTCTAGTGTGGTCGGTGACCATGGCATAAACTTTGCAATGGGTTCTCTGTTTAGCTCTGTTTTGTGACATTGTGCAGTCAGACAAGACTCCATATTCCTCGGAATTATTTCAGAGTTTCTTGTTTTTGTTTCTGATTTCTTTTTTCTCATACATTTTCATTATATTTATGCAGGCCAAACCCAAGGTATGAATCAGACTCTTCCTAAGAGGAAAATGACTCAAGAATAAGGACCTCGCCCAGAAAAAAAGTACCGGTAGTGGACACAGCTTTCCAAGCCTACTACCGCCTACATCACCACCAACTCCTGCAAGGATTCCAATGCGGCATCCCTCTGCTGCAGAATTCTCTTCATCAAAGAAAAACAATAATGCTGCAAGGACACCTGGGGCCGTATTTATAAAACGACTTAAGTCGTTGCTATGCTGTTGCTAAGGCGAAATTTCTATGAAGGAGATTCTCTACAACTTTGAAATTTGCTCAGGAGGAACAGTCTTAAAAGACTGTTCCTCCAGAGCAAATTTCATAGTTGTAGGGAATCTCCTTCATAGAAAATTAGCCCTAGCAACCGCCTAGCAACGACTTAAGTCGTTTTATAAATACGGCCCCTGGAACATGCTCAACATCCCTCTTTGACAACATGTCAAAACCAAAAGTTTCAGGTACTTATATGTTATACATTTTGAGTTTTTATTGTATTTGCTTTGTTGAATGTAACAAATACTTGCTTCGTGGCTCGAAAGTTTGTAGCAAAAGTTACATACCTGGTTGGAAAACATTGCAGTCAGTAGCAGTCCTTCTTCCACTTGTAAAAGTAGCCAGCTTTACAGTTTTGATGACATGATTAATGTCTTAGTAGCATGTTCTGGCCATCATTATTCACTGGCCTGAGAATATCACCTTTACTTTGATGGAATTAATTTCACTTCAGAGTTCCTAGCTTTGCTACTAAATATATGAAAATGAGATATACATGTATTTTGGTGGTAAATTCGGCTGCTTGGTTAGTTGCTATTATTGTCTCAACAAGTCAAAATCAACATTCAATACTTGCGAGCGATCCTAAAAAAAACTCGAGACTAGGCAGGCCAGCATAGTGGACTCGACAGTCATAGAGCTGCCAGACAACCTGGTACTTCCTCTGAAGACGAAAGAGAACGTACTTGATTTGGATGAACAGATGCAAGATGACAATCTTAAAAAAAACTGGTAAGATGCTTTACTTTGATGATTTAGAGTCCACTAATATTGGCAGAAGAGACCAGACCTGTCTGCACACAGGATAGCTCAGCCGACAGTGCCTTGTCATCATATAAAAAAACTTAACCGAAATATCCAATTTGGATGCTGATGCTGACACCAGGATGACAACAATAGTCTGGCCATTAAGGGCAGTTGTCAGTTACTGGAGAAAGTAAGTGCATTTAGTACTGGTTAACCGCTTCGGAGGTCTAAACATGCCCTGGCATAGTGTGGCTAGGTTGACCGACCGTCCCGACATAACCATAACCGTTTACCGTGGACGGTAAACAATGACAGACCAACAACAAAATAAGCATATAAGGCAAGCTTAAAATTATGTTCAATACGCTCTCTCCATACAATGTTCCGCGTCACACCAAGGATGTCACTCAGTCACCTATAATAGATAGATAGATAGATCCGTTTGGGTTTAACGGCCATTTAAGACAGTATTTCAGTCTATATCGGGTCGTCTCCCAGAGGGGGAGAAAGAGAAGAAATGATAGACGAGAGAAAAAATGTCCAACAATCCCATCCGCACCTACTGCAAGCACAGCAAGTCCAAATCAGTAGGACGCCCCTGAAGTTACACGCAGCACCAGCGCACCATTGAGCACCCCCACCTGCCCAGGAAGTAGTGTGGTTAGGTTAACCGACCGTCCCGACATAACCATAGCTGTTTACCGTGGACGGTAAACAATAACAGAACAACAAGAAATTAAGCATATTAGGCAAGCTTAAAATTATGTTCAATAAGCTCTCTCCATACAAAGTTCCGCGCCACACCTAGGATGTCACTCAGTCACCTATAAGCGTATAACTGGCCAGTACAACAACTTAGCATGAATTCAATTTATCAACAAACTGGCTTTTGCATGTAGTATTAATAAAATACAGGGGTCTACTCAACACAGAGTACTTGTATCTTTCCGGAATCGCTGTGCCTAAGACTGGCAGCTTTATAGGTAAACAGCAGTATAGCGTTACTGTTGGCAATTTAAGTTGCCGTGACTGCTTGCACGGTTTTCTACATTTGTTTCAATTTACCAGGGAATGGCATAAGAATAGGCTTTTTTACTGCATATAGCGTAATGCATTTGAGAACACAGACGGACCAACGCAACACTCCTGGTAGGCTACAAAAGACTCTACACTGACTCCTAACGAAAGAAGCGACTGTAGTCTGTCTAAACTGTTTAAATGCTGATGTACAACCAGAAATCTGCCTTCTGACCAGATCATCAAATAGGCACGCCAACAAAACTTCGGAGGGCAATTAGTGGAAGCCCGTTACCTGTTCAACACATTTGGGGACTACAACGCCAAGCATTACAGGTTCCATAATGTCTGTCATGGGACAGCACGAAAATGCAAGAAATCATCAGTGTTGGACATGGCTGTACTTTTTTATGGTCGGTTGCATTAAGGGAAACATTAAAATTTTATTTTTGGCTCGACCTTTCCTTTTAGAGCCATTGACTCTGATAATGGTGTTTCTAACCAGTGAACAACCTCCTCCTACTTTCAGACAATGGACAGAGAACTATCTAAAGGAGATACCCCGCAAATGACAGACCCACAGCATCAGCAGGCTGATGTCAAACCACCAGATTCGCCTGATCAACTTACAATGTCAGCGGTTAAAGGGTCAGAGGAGAGTACTCCGGAGGATTGGCGCAAACAATATGCCAAATATCTTGACGATTCCCCAATCCAAAGTCCTCCCGTAGAACCGAAAGACTCTCCGAAGAAGCAGGATAAAATCGACAAACAGCTTTTCTCCATGAGGAAATCAGCAAAGCACGCAGTACAGAGGAGGGCTGAAGGATTCTTTAAGAAAATGCATCAGCCAGTCTAGTAATACAGTCTACCCTTTCGATGTGCAACCAGAAACTGCTTCTGACCAGATCATCCAATGGGCACGCCAACAAAACTTCGAAAGGCAATAAGTGGAAGCCCGTTACCTGTTCAATACCTTAGGGACTACAACGCCAAGCATTACAGCTTCCATCATGTCTGAATTTGTCGTGGGACAGCACGAAATTACCAGAAATCATCAGTGTCAGACATGGCTGTATGAAGCTAGACAGATGGCAAGGATCTTCTTCCCCATCAGCTGGGTAAATAGTCAGCTTGAAAGAGGGAACAGAATTAAGAATAAGGCCTACTGCTTCATCAGTATCCTGCTCCATGGCAAAGGATCGCCGTGTGACCACTGGAGGCCAGGACCTGCCGACTGTCAGATGCTGCCGATTCATTAGAAGAACATGAGAGGTTAAGATCGCAGGTCAAGCCAAAGACAGCATAGGTCACCTAGTGGCTGGGTTGTGCGATGGTGCTGGGTATAACTTCTAGTGCCGGGGCGTCCTACTCTTCCGAAACTGGTGGAACATCTTAACAGTCACTAGAGCAATGTTACATGGGCCCACACGAAGATCTGGGGACCGCCTCAGGGTGATATGCAAGCCCTTTGTCATTTTGATGGATGGCCTATCCCGGATAATTTAAGTTTACCCAAGGATCGATTCCCCTGCAGCACTATTCTACTAGAGAATTTTGCTTTACTTACAAGAGCAACATGGAAAAACTGGGCGGTTTGAAACGGTGGTAGCATGTCGGAGCACCATATGGTCACCACTGAGGAACAGCGCCAAGACAGTACCATGTCTATAGGTTTGATTCTCGCCGAAGAACAGTACCTTTTTGCATTTGATAGCCATTTCCACTTCAACCGAACGGCCAACAAGTTGTTGCATGATGAAGATATTTTTTGTGACCCGGAAACTACACTTTCCATAACTCTCACGGTTGACTGATTGTTTTCGGTTTAACGGGCCTTTGAGACAGTATTTCAGTCTATATCGGGGCGTTTCCCAAAGAGAGGAAGGAAGAGAAAAATGATAGACGAGAGAAAAATGTCCAAACAAGCCCCATCCGCACCTACTGCAAGCACAATAGGCCATTGCCCTACTATCCAAATCAGTAGGATGCCCCGGCACTGGAAGTTTTACACAGATTCATAACTCTCATGGACGGCAGATGGAAGTTGGCTATTAGAGTACACCCCAGGAAGGTGAGTCAGAGTTCGGATGCACACTGGCCATGATAAAGACCTGGCTTTATTCCAATGCCTTGGTAGTGGCGTTGTGAGAAATTGGCATTGATAGAACCGAACCAAAAACACATGGGCACAACAGGACCTTGTCTTCAAATAACGTTTGAAGTAGAGTCATCCCAGGAAAGTGCTTGTCTTGGACAATCGTGGACCACCCAACCATCATTCGTCAGACGTGCTTTTGGCTGCCTTACATCAAGTTCGAAACTTGTTTGGTTGTGTTGGATTTAACGGCCCTTAGAGACAGTATTTCAGTCTTAATTGGGCCGTCTCCCAAAGAGTGGGAGAAAGGAGAGAGTAATGACAGACGAGAGAAAAATGTTCAAACAACCCCACCCGCACCTACTGCAAGCACAGTAGGCCATTGCCCTACTTTCATCCAAATCGATAGGACGTCCCGGCACTGGAAGTTATACCCAGCACCATCGCGAAAGTACGAGTTCAAAAATCAAAAGATACATTTCCATTGTTTCACAGGCTATAGAAGACTGCTGAAGCATTTCCCAAATTGCCATTTCGTTTTCACTGTCAGTAGTTATTAATGACCGTCCCAAGGCGGTACTTTCGTTGCGGTTGCATGTTTTATGTTCGGTGTTGTTTGGTTTATTGTGTTTTCATTTTAACCCTTCTGTGATAAAAATTGAAAATAGGTAAAAATAGTTGTTAAATGTTTTTCTTATAAATTGCTTAGTGTGTTGTAACCCTTCTGTTGGTCTAAATTATTGGTAAAGATAGCTGACTTGCCACCTATTTGGGTAAGAGCTGCTGACTCGCCTTATCACTTGTAATTTATTCTTTGTTGGGATGTCTTTGACAATCTTTCCCTTTGATGTTGGGGATATGGTTTGGGATCTGATTCAGTCAGTTCCTGAAGTGTAGTTACTCTTTAAATTTTCTTCCTACAATGTACAAAAACTACAGCCAACTCCCGATATCTCGTACACTGATATCTCAAACTATCTTCGTAATTCAAAGAATATATTTCCTGTTTTTATATATATATTTCAACTCCTGGTACCAGAAAATTTGCTTTGAGATATCAGTAGCTTAGGCTTAAATTTGAGATCGAGCTATCGAGAGTTGACTGTAGAAGGTCCGAATGCTGTTCCTTCCAACAGGATCCTGGTGGAGACAGACTCACCTTATATGCCAGTGGATAAGAGAAATCGGGTCGATACTCCTTCTTACATTGGAGATTTATCTCAGGCCGTGGCAAAGCTGAGGGCGTTTCAATTTAAACAGTTGTTGGGGTTCACTGAGACCAACGGCAAACAACTATACCAGTAAGCCCATATAATAACCTCAAATTGTGATGGAGCAAAGCTCCGCGACATACTCTTGTATAGTTGGAAGTTTGGAGACAAGCTCCGCGTCACAATATTCATAATATTGTATAGTAGAAAAGTTTTCTCGCATCACCAAACAATAAGTTTGTTAAAATAAATATGTTAATAAGGAGAAGAAAATATGCAGTTAATTTTGAAGTGGTTCAAGCTGTCCCCACGCAACATCTGAAAATTCATCGTACTGTCGATAATGGATAAATTAAAAGTTAATGGCAGTCACCTAAAGACCAAGTGCTATGTTCTACGACCGAAGTTTTACCTACATTCAGCTAATGGTGAGAAAATAAACATGTATAATTGGAAGTTTTTCCTGCTTTACCAAACAAAACTGTGTTACATGCTCCGAATTTTAATGATTTCATCCTGTACCAGGTGCGGTGTCTGCAGACAGGAGTACGAAGAAAAAGGGGAAAACAAGACACTGGGGTAGGGTGCTGCCGTAGGGGGTGTGAGTACTCGGCTAACACTACCTGTTTTGGATTTTCTAGCCGGACAGATAGTGTCTTTGTTTAAGAAAAAAACAACCATATGCAACAATGGATTATTGGCTATCCGAATAACCGATAATTTATTTTGCATTAGCGTCAATGGGGAGTTAATATAAATCCAGCAATAACTCAACTATTTCTAGTTTCATCGTTAAGGCGCTGATAGTTTTTAAAGAAAAATCCCTCTTCTTTTCAAAAAACATTGTTTCATAATTTCATTCCTTTTATAAATTAGTCCTTTTTAATAATGAAGGACACTACCATCGCTCCTGTATAGTCCTATGGGAATGTTCATTTTGGAATTAGCTTTTTGTTTTTTAAACAATGATTTTATGATAACTGCAAAGAAATCTTTCAAGGCGCTGATGGGATTATGAGCATATTTTAGTTCTCCTTAATTTAGTATAACTTTCAAAAATGTGAAATAAAAACATTTTGGTCCTTTTTTCATTTTTGTTAACCAACCATTGGTAATTTAAAAAATATTTCACTTCTTCCGAGCGGCTACGGAAAGATCCGATTGCAATATCGGAGATTGTTTGTTACCTGAACCGCTGTAATAGATTATAATATGGAGATCTAGAATGATACAGGGGGACACTTTCCACTATTTATTTATTTATTATTCGTTTGTTTTGCTGGGACCATGAAATTCTGATAGAGATAATCTTCTTTCAAACTTTCCCACAAATACTTTTGCCTCTGCTATAACACTCTCAGAGGGCTCCCAAGGCAAGTCTGAGACCCTGATGATGAATCAGATCAAGCATTTTCAAATCAGTCATCTACATAAAAAGAACAGTCAGCACCTGGCTCCGAGGTTATAATACGTTTTTCATGCTAAACTCGGCTGAGCATGAAATTTTCTCTGCTGATAAATATGAAAATGCCAATTAATGTTGGCATTTTTCATATTCTTAAGCGGAGAAAATGTCATACTCAGCTCAAGTAGGCAAGAAAACAACTGTGCTTATCAATAATTTGCTATTTATTAGGCCGTAAAATTTCATTCTCAGCTGAGTTGAGCATGAAAACAGTTTTATAACCGTGGGACCAGGATTAAGACATTTTACAATATTAGTTATTTTAAGACTGGAAAGAGTAACAGATAAAATGGTATCTTGAACACCCTGAGACAAAGTTGAACCTTGGCGTACTTGGAATTCTCTATAGGATCAGACGTTTTGAACGAATAGTGGTAATCGGCCTTTAAGGCCTATTTCATGTCAATCATTCATAATACCATACTTCCATGTTGTATCGTAAGCCTTCTCTAAATCAAAGACAGCAACTAAATGCTCTCCTTCTTGATGAAGACATCGACTAACTGCTCACCTTCTTGATGAAGACATCGCGTATAACAGTTTCCAATCTAACCAAGTGATCAGTACTGCATTGATGTCTAAACCAATTAAAGTTTGAAATTCTGTAACAATATTTGTTTTAAGGTAGCAAACGAGTCTTTCATTGATCATTAATTGATTGGTTGTTTTGGGTGTAACGGCTCTTTGAGACAGTATTTCAGCCTATACCGGGTCGTCCCCCAGACAGGGAGAAAGAGGGGAAATGATAGACGTGAGACAAAATGTCCAAACAACCCCGACCCGCACCGACTGCAAGCACACTATAGTCCCCCAAGTGCAAACGGTGTTCTGCTTATTTTCTCGAAAATGATGAAAGTTTGATTAAAAGTTTTAATGTTCTTATGAATCTAATACTTTTGCATAACAGAAAACGAAAAATCCAAATCTTTGGATGTTTTAATAAAATATTTTCCATTGATAATAATGCAGAAACTGAGTAGTTTCACTGAAAGGCATCGAATGCAAGAATAGCCAAAATATTGTTAATAGGCAATAGCGTAAACTCGTTGTTTACAGTTTGTGGGCGTATATGAATGAAATAGTAAAATGTATTCGCCTGTCCGCACGCGTAACACATTGTGTCACTGGTCAGGTGATACTATGTTTTAAATATCCATTGAACTATTAAAATGTTTTGCGAGTAAAAAGTGTATGTTTCAAAATTTGATAATATATGGGTGAAACAACGAGTAGAAAAAAAAAGATTCAGAATAAAATTTCAATTAAGCAAATTTGTTATAAGGATAGCTATAGGATTAGTCACGTGCTACAATACGTAAGACTACACGGGAATTCCAACAGCCAAGTTTTACTCCCTTGTAATTAAGAGGCGAAAGTGACATATTTTAGGGGGTCCATCTTTTGTTAAAGAACTTTTATTATGCCAAGACTCATATTTCTGCAAAATGATGATTTAGTTATGTATAGAATAACAATTAAGAATGAGCATTTCGAAAAGCTTTTACCAATTTTGAGAAACTATTGGGAATGCCATTTGCATTTGGGAGCAAACGGACTGTACAATGTTCCAGATCAGTAGGACGCCCCGGCACTTGAAGTTGCACGCAGTACCATCGCACCACCCGACCACTCTCCCTTTCATTGCACATGTAGCTGGTTTAAGCGATAGGACGGTGCTTGTTCGGCTTCTTTTCATCTTGACCAGGTTTTGGTACAGAGACTATCGTAGCTTCTTTACAAGACTATCTCATTACCAGTTTCCAAAATATCATTAAATGTTTTCAAAAGAGCCGAAAGATGAGACTTTAAACCGAGGTCCCGTCTCCATATGACCTCGTTGTTGGAGGGACGATAAACCCGAGTTCACTCACTCACCCATTCATAATCTAGAAGAGTGGGATAGCAAATAGCGAGGTCTAAAGAAGTATATGAACAAGTGGCTGACTGTAGATGTGTAGGAGTTTTAGTGTTATAGAGGCAAAGGCCGTGGTTATCAATAAACAAGAGGCCCACGGGCCACAAAGCTCACCAGATCTCTAGCTCAAACTTGCTATCAAATTTATATAGGCTCAAAATTGCTGTCACATTTGTACAGGCTAATACAAAATAAATAACTACAAAGTCTCAATCTGACAGTCTGTTGAGTTGATAACAAAATATGTAACTATTTTCCATATTTTGATTGCAGTAAATGCATATCCAAAGTAAACAGTAAACACATATTTTCAATTCCCCAGCCAAAGGATACTAAAGAAAAAATCTGACCCAATCCTCCTAGTGGCTTCAGAAGAGAATTTCTTTGAGTTTTTTGTTTTTGTTTTTTTCCCTTTTTCTGCTTTATGGCTTCCATGACAACCAATAAAAAGTGCAGTGGACCAAAAAACATATAGCTGAAAGAAGACTTCTCAAGGAACATTTCTAATACAGTTTTGTCAACATATCTGCAATGTCTTGGCAGTAAATGCCATCGGCCCAATATCGGTCCAGTGTTTTCAGAGGAGATAATTCAAGTACATGTACTTTTTTTTCATTTTTGTTTTTGCATTTTGGTTTCCATGGCAACCAATAAAAGGAGCAGTTGGCCAAAAACATATAGCTGATAGAAGACTTCTCAAGGAACATTTCTACAAATGTTTTGTCACAACATGTGCAATGGCTTGGCAGTAAATGCCATTTTTCAATTTTCCCCATTATAAGTCAATGCAACTATAAGTTGCCATAGCAACCAAACTAAAGAGCCCATTTTCATAAAAACACAAACTTACAATCCCCAAGCCTAAGGATACTACAGATGAAATCTGGGCCTTATCGGCTCAGTGGCTTCAGAGGAGATAATTTTTAAGTATTTTTTCCCATTTTTTTCATTTTGGTTTCCATGGCAACCAATAAAAGGAGCAATGGGCCAAAAAACATACAGCTGATAGAAGACTTCTCAAGGACTATTTCTATAAAAGATTTGACAACATATCTGCAATGGCTTGCCAGTAAATGCCATTTTTCAATTTTCCCCATTATAAGTCTATGGGAGCTCTAAGTTGCCATAGCAACCAAACTAACAAGCAGATTTTCATAAAAAAAAACACAAACTTTCAATCCCCCAGCCCAAGAATGCTACAGATGAAATTTGGTCTCAATCGGCCTAGTGGCTTCAGAGGGGATGTCGTTTAAAAATGTTGACGGACAGACGACATACGACGACGACGGACAACTGCCTATACTATAAGCTCCCCCGGAGCCTTCGGCTCTGGTGAGCTAAAAATTCAATTATTCTGCCTTTGCCATCAATAATTTTGGAGCCCCTAGGATATTGTGACCATTTTAGTCTCACAATAACATGTAGAAAGAAGGTAGTTGTGCAGCAAGACTCATCTTTGAGAGATAATCTCGAATCGGGTTGGTTGATTGGTTGGTTGATTTGGGTTTAACGGCCCTTTGAGACAGTATTTCAGTCCCAAAGAGAGGGAGAAAGAAGAGAGAAATGATAGACCACGCCTGGCAAACTATCACAGGTACCTCCGGCGGAGGTACCGATAAAAAGTTGTGACAGGCATCTGGAGCTGCCTGTGACTGTCGAAAATGACAACAAACGGTAGGTATTCCTCTTTTTTGACAAAATATAAAATAACCAGGGAGTTTATTAAAAATAAAAAAGTGCTATTCGACCCTTATAAACATATAGTTTTGTCACACATCATATTCCCCAGAACTTTCCATATTAACCAAAGATACGACTTTTGAAGTGGCTTTGATGTCAGCCCACAGTACTCAAAACATAAAGAATTCGGCCTTTTTTAGTCTTAAATGCAGTGATCTTGCATACGGATCTGTTTTTCTCAGCACACTGGTGTTAAGGTAACCTCTTTGCCCAAATATAAATGTCGATTGACTACAAATAAGGCTTGATTTTTCAAAACAACAGCTGGAGGTGCCTGCAATGATGTGGAGGTGCCTGTGATGCAAGCAAATATAGTGGAAATCTGAATAGTTATTGCAGCTGGAAATATTGACATCTTCTCTAAAGGACCGCCTGGAAAGAATCATTAAGCTATCATAATGCGTATAAGTATATCATGAAATTCCATGTTAAAATTCCTAAAACACCGTCTCAAAGAGTTATTGCCCATTTTGTTTCCGCTTCTGTTAGTCAAACATTGACGAATTTTACATAGTTGCTAAAAATTAACTGCCTAATTCAGTGTTAGAATCGTTATGAAATGTGCACTTAAATAAGAGCCAACATTTTTGTGAATGGTGATGACTGTGATCGGGAGGTGCTGCCTGTGAGTCATTCCAACTCGTTAGAAATTATCGAGGTCACACGTCATGCCAGCTACACGTATGGTGTGTCAAATGGGTCAAATTGCCGATCTTGGTTTTGAGAGCAGGATGTAGAATCTGCTTGTATAAGTTCATGATCATTGTTTGTCGTTTTAACAAAAATATGCATGATATTCGCATTAGGAAAGATTATTGCGACGTTGAATGAAAGATTCTTTCAAGGCAGTGGTCTAGAGATGAAGGATATCAATATTTGCAACCGCAATAAATCTTCAGATTTTCATTATATTTTCTTACATCACAGGCACCTCCATTTCGTCACAGGCACCTCCAGCTGTTTTTTGGCTGATCCAGCCTTATGGGGAGTTCATCGGCATTTATATTTGGGCAAGGAGGTTTACTTTACGTCAGTGTGCCCAGATCAACAGATTCTTATGCAAGAAAAGTGCATTTAGGACCTAAAACAACCGATTTGTTCTTATTTTGAGTACTTTCGACTGACCGTAAAGCCACTTCAAAAGTCATATCTTCCGTATATATGTAAAGTTCCCGGGGATATATTATGTGACATAACTTAATGTATATAAGGGTCGAATAGCATTCTTTGATTTTCAATAGACTCCCTGGTTAAAATGTATTTTATCAAAAAAGACGAATACCTACCCTTTTTTTCTTATTTTTGGACCGTCACAGGATGTCTGTCACAACTTTTTATCGGTACCTCCGCGGAGGTACTTGTGATAGTTTACCAGGCGTGTACACGAGAGAAAAAAATGTCCAAACAACCCCCACCCGCACCTACCACTAGCACAGTAGGCCCTTGCCCTACAGTGTCCCAAATCGGTAGGATGCCCCGGCACTGGAAGTTACACACAGCACCATCGCACCACCCGACCATTCCCAGTTACACGAAGGAGAGTTATACCGACTGCAACTGCTTGTAAATTTGTATGTAAAGGTATCTGAATATGAGGAGTATTATTATTGGCAATGATAGACAACCAGCAGCTCTCTCACTATTTGTACAAAAGGTGTGAAAACAGTAATAATTTCTGGTGGAAATGTTATCTGTGTCTTTTGGATGTGTTTCTTGAAGACATAGAGCAGCAGGCTTATAATCCTGTAGGAAGAGCAATGGTTCTTCATAGGTGGCTTTTAGGCCTCGACAATTACACTGTATAATCCAAATTTTATCCAAATTAATAGGACGCCCCGAAGTTATAACCAGCACCATATCACCCGGGCACCACCCATTCACGTAGTAAAGCAGGTTTGGTAAGAACTCGGTCATTAAATGCTATTTTTAGATTTAAACCGTGCATCAAGTTCGACACTTTTAGCCTTAACGGGTATATAGATAGATTCCAAGTTTCTACAAAAAAAAAAATCTCCAAGTGTTGCAAATCTCAATCAAAATGACATTGACAGTTCGTGACTATGAAGAGGATCAATCAGGTAGTTTAAAGATGTCAAGGCCGGCTCTCACCCAATAAGAATCTATTGATCTAATCACCTTAGTAAACGAAGACGATTATAATTGTTAAGGTATGCCAATAACAATGAATCCAAATATGCAGTTGCAGCTATAACGGAACAAGAAGTTACGCACTCTTAGTTTTGGACCAAATAAACACAATCTGGAGATCCGAGAAATAAATAAATTATTTTATGAAATCGAGTCGTTGACTTGGATACCCAAGTCCATAACATGGTGTCAGAAGTGGGATATATCTTCTAAATTCGGGAGAATTAACCTTTCCCTGACTACAGCTTGGTTTAATTTCTGCAAATCTACACATATTCTTACAGACCCATTCTGTTAAATCACTGGAACCATGGGTGCACACCAGTCTGTTGCCTCAGTTACCTTTTCAACGTTCCGTCGGATTCCATCCGTTCTAACTCCGCTTTGACTTTATCCAAAAGTGGAAATGCTACGCGTCTTGGAGTTGTAATACTGTATGGTGTCGCGTCAGGTTTAAATTTGATTTTTACCGGCTCGCAGTCTAAAAGACCCGACAGACCCAAAATCTCGCTAATATCTTCGATGCGCTGCACTAGTCCCATCGCGTTCGCGACCGTGCGACCTAACAGGTTACTGTCCCTGTTACCAGATATCACGAAAATGCGGAACCTGTACTTTTTACCTTTGAAGTAAATTTCTTCGACAAAATTGCCGATGCAAGTGACCACCCAGACTGGTGAGAAGTGATGATGATTTTTGGAGTCGCGGCTTTCTGCACAATGAGTTATATGTAGCCTCAGACATCACAGTTGCGTCAGCACCTGTGTCAATTTTAAATGTAACATTGCTACCACAGATTTCAATATTTGTGTTCCATACAGGTTCTGAGTCCTTAACTTCAATGGAACCCAAGAAGAAACTGGGATCATAACCACATGCACCCCTGTCTACGCTTTCGAAGTTAGAAAATTCAACTTCTTGGACAGTTTTAAACTTAGACGGTTTTGTTCTGCAACAAACTTCAAAGTGATCAAGATGATTGCACTTCCGGCATCTTTGACCAATGGCTGGACATTTAGCTGAACCTTGCCTCCTGTTACAGCGAGTACACTGGGTTTTAGAATTTGAGCTTGCATTTGAGCCCGAATGTGGTCGTGAATGTCCCTGCTGTTTATTTGGTTTGAATCCCGGCCTCTTTTGTGGCATTTTATACCGTTTATTATAATGTTTATTACCACCACGTACTTCATCAAGGTCGTGAGATGTCTGTGACTTGATCTGACTTTTAACCATCTCGCTTTGTCTTCGTTCCCGACCTATCTACAATAATGAAACCCATGACTGATCTCTTAAAGGGAGATAATGCATGGTTCTGGGGTCCAGAACAAGAAAACGCGTTTAGCAGAGTGAAAGAGAAAATCACTTCGGCACCTGTTCTGGTGTACTATGATCAGTCAAAACCTATCGTTGTAAGCGCTGACTCAAGTAGCTATGGCCTAGGGGCAGCACTATACTTGAAAGATGGGGAGGTCTTAAAGCCAGTTACTTGAAAGATGGGGAGGTCTTAAAGCCAGTTATGCGTATGGTGGCCAACCATTTCCAAAGACATAAAAATTTGATGGAAAATTGTGAATTCTGCCAAGTTCACAATCCAAGTCAAAGAAAAGAGCCCTTGCGAAGTACCGAAATGCCAGACCGCCCATGGCAGAAAATCGCAGCCGACATGTGCGAATACCAAAATAAGCACTATCTTGTAGTCACAGACTACTACTCTCGTTACATAGAGATAGTTCACATGCCTAAACTCACAAGTAGCATGCTGATAGGCAAGTTAGAAAATATGTTTGCACGATGGGGTGACCCTGAAGAGATGGTCTCCGATAATGGTATGCCATTTAAATCAGCTGATGTGAGACAATTCGCAGAAAAGTGCAACATGAGGCAAACTTTCGTAAGTCCTCACTATCCGCAAGGAAACGGAGAAGCCGACGCCGGTGTTAAAATAGCTAAGCGTATAATTGTCCAGAAAAGCATATTCCAAGCCCTGAAAGCATATAGAAGTACTCCGGTTGCCGCCATGGGTAATTACAGCCCAGCTCAGTTGATGATGGGTCGTAACATTAGAACAGCAGTTCCTGTTCCTCCACAAACTTTAAACCCAAAATGGCCTAGTAATAAAGAAGTACAGCGCAGTGATGCGAATCTGAAAAGGAAGAGCAAATTCTATTTTGATCGTAGGCACAATGCTAGTGCCCTCTCTTTACTAAGTCCGGGCAATCAAGTTCGAATTAAAACGGACAAGCAGAGAACTTGGAACCAGCCGGGTACAGTAACCAGTTCTGATGCTGACCGCAGATCATATCTAGTATCCACTCCGGAAGGTGATTACATACGAAATCGTAGACATTTGCAGTTGCTACCAAGCACAAGTGCAGAACCTGATAGCGAGGTAGTTTCAGAAATTCCTAGCCAACCTCAGACACCTCAATTGCCTCAAACTCCTGTGAAAATTCCTGTAAAAACTCCTATGGAAACATTAAGTGCTAGTGGTAATGACAGTGGTGAAAGTCGTCGTTCCGGAAGAATCACCAAGAAGCCAGAATGGCTTAAAGACTATGTAACAAACTAGATGTAGCTGTTTGTGGTTCAGTGATGAGTTTTGACAGTTATTTTTTCCTAACAATCAAGAGCATTGACTTAAAATGATTTTTATTAAATTGAGATATAATTTCATTTTAGAATTTAATTCAGTTAAAATACATTTAATTGCAAACTTTATTGATTTGAATTGAGTCGATACATTCTAGATACTTCAGGATCCATAGTTTAATGAAAAGTTTTTCCTATTCTCCTAAAAGGGGAGATGTTAAGGTATGCCAATAGCAATGAATCCAAATATGCAGTTGCAGTTATAACGGTACAAGAAGTTACGCACTCTTAGTTTTGGACCAAATAAACACAATCTGGAGATCCGAGAAATAAATTAATTATTTTATGAAATCGAGTCGTTGACTTTGAAACCCAAGTCCATAACACTAATAGTTGGTCCAATTGTTTATCAACAATTAAACGCACTATGCAATGCAACTACAAAGACTAATTACAGCAACGCTACAGTGAGTTCAGTCCCGATGGAAACATTTTTTTCATTCATCACAACTTGATAAAGAGATACATAGAGTAATTTCCACTGTCAAGATAGCAACTTATAAGATGGAAAATTTTACGAGTGAAAGAGAAGGGTTTCCAATAATCGTATTCCCGGAAATGGACAACACTACCTTATACATAGTTCTGAAAATTTACTGCCGTACAGTCTCCAGGTACAGTGGAGACCCAGAGCCTCGGAGTAGGGTTCCGTACCTGGAGATTCAGGTTCTCAGGATACGGTACCGCACTTGGAGACAAGTCCTTTGAGGATTGGCACCGGATCATGTGGGTGGCCTTTTTTTCTATTTCGTTTGAATTACAAGCGGATGCTACGTCTCGCCTGTTTGGAATTGGCACCAAACAGACCTTAACAAGAACACTCGATGCAAAATTCATGCCGACGCTGGAAAGTTAATTCTACATATCGAGGGTTATTTGCCAAAAGGTCGTAAGTGCAGTTTTGGTGAAAACTGACTTTTTGTCAGAAATGTGAAGGACAAATGACCCTTACAATTCTCCCAAAGTTTGAAGCAGATATTTAAATTAACTAATTAGATATGCAATTTAGATCAAATATCGTAAGTGCAAATTAGTACATACTTCGGACACATAATGTCACAAGTGCGCCTAATTCATTTTTGTCATTGATAAAATACCCGATTTTTATTGTTGCACTAAGTCATAAGAGCACTTACGCCTAAATGTCAGAACAATGGTTGCATGTTCCTGAACAAAAAAAAAACTGAGCATTTAAGTAGTAAGAGCACTTCAGATCTTTTGTCTTTTCTATTTGCCCATTTAATATTGGTATGGTGAGAGAAATTAAATCTTAAGTGCATTTACTACGTTATGGCTTTACGATTTATTATAACATTTTAATGAAAAATTGGTAGTAAGTACACTTAAGATGTAAAACACATGTCAGTGTGACTTAATTCTCTAAGACTTAACCTTGTTAGCACCAATTTGTGGGGAAATTGTACAGAATTAGCATTCAGTTCCCTTTATCAGCAGATTTGTATTAGTTTACTAGATGTAGTTCAGTTTCTAGGTGGGTTAGAGCTTTGATGAAACATTTAATTTCTATGGAATGAAATATTAAATCAGGTAGGCCTTACGTTATATCTTTTGCATAATGTATGAAAGCAAATGTGTGATAAATGTGTGTGTGTGTATGTGTGTGTGCGTGAGAGAGAGAGAGAGAGAGAGTCACTATATAGTTCATTCGTCACAATTACAATATGTCTATTGAATATAATGGAATATTTATGACTGTGAAAATGACACTTTTAGATAAACATTTTCTTATGTGTGCTCTATGAGTCGTGTTCAAATGAATACTCAAGTCTCTGTTTTAATGCAGAAATAAAAGGGGAATTCGAGGGGTTCAAAATTATATAGCCTTATCATGATGTATTTCCAGAGAAAATAATGTCACAGGCGATATAACTATAGTACTAACACCCTTCATGCATATTAATGCGACATACGATATTTTAAGTCTGTAACATGGATGTGAACTCCTTAACTATTAAGGTGCTTCACGTTGTATGTTCAGTGTTCATGATTAATGTACATGTACATGCATGTAATTACTCAAGAACAAACTATATTTATAAAATGTGCTATGTAAATGCATACTTATTATGATCGCAGTCATTCTGTTCCAGATTACAAATGGCTGCATACGACGAACTTGTTGACTTGGAAGGTTTTTTCGATAATGACTTTGATCTGAATGAAAATGCAAACATGAATAACAAGGCTGTGGAACAAAAAAGTGACACTGAAAGCTCAGCTAAAGAACTAGATGGCTTGGAAGATTTATTTAATGATGATTTCGATCTGGATGACAGTACAAACACAAATTATAATATTGATCTACATAAACGTGGAACTGACAATAATAAGGCCAGAGAACAAACCACAAGTGAACTACCAGATAACACAAATGAAAACGGCGGAACATTGTTAAATGGGATCGTTGATAAAACTGTTGAGAGTGAATACTCACAAAATAAAACAACAAATGGCAAACAATCTACAAAGGGAGAAGATGATAAATCTGCGGAAGACACAATGTTCATAAATACAAATAAAAATGCAAATGACAAACAGCAAATTAGTGAAATTGATGACAAAATTATTGGAAGTGGACAGCCACATGATACAAATAAGTGTAAAAACAAACAATATTCAAGCAATGCTGGCGATATAGCAATTGAAACAAGGCAGCAGGAAAAAGTAAATAATAGTCAAGATTTAAGCACAGATGACGTGACTGACACAGCCATAGAAAGTGGCCAGTCAGAACATAAAAACAGAAATGAAACAAAATACACAGACTTGGGTGATAAGCAAACTGAGAATGCAAATCAATCGTTAAGAAATGAAAACCAATGCACAACTGAAAGCATTAACCAAACTTTGGAAAAAGGACCACCAGAACATTTAAATGAAATTTCACAAGGAAATGATGAAACAAGAGGTCCATGAGGCCCTGAATCGCTCACCTGGGCAATTGGCAAGGTGGCTTTTTCTTATCATGTCTGAAATTGTCAAAATATGAGTCTTGGGTCAAAAGTCAAAGAATGACCATGACCGCTTGTACTCATAAATCTTCATGTACTCATCAAGACAACCATATATACCATTTTTAGGCCAAAATCTTCAAAACTTTCCACGAAATCTTATGTTCTAGCATTTTCCCATATTTGACCATGCCGCAAAAAAAGTCAGGGTAAACCCAAGGTCACCATTCGAACACTCTTGGTGGTACTCTAGTACTCCATGCTACTTACCAAGTTTCAAGGCCATAGGTGTATTGTTCTGGAGAAGAAAAATATTAAAGATTTATACCATAAGTGGTAATGGCACCATGTTGGTCATATGACCTGGACCGTTTGAACAAATTTTTATTCAATCAACCCCTGGAGGCTCTATATGAAATGTGTTTACAATTGGCCCTTTGACTGTTGAGGAAATGGTTACGAGAGCCAAAATATGAGCGATCTGGATCAAAGGTCAAGAAATGACCTTGACCTCTTGTACTCATAATTCTTCATGACCTCATTAAGACAACTGTATATACCAATTTTTAGGCCAAAATCTTCAAAACTTTCCATGAAATCTTATGTTCTAGGATTTTCCCATATTTGACCTTGCCGTCAAAAAGGTCAAGGTCAACACAAGGTCATAATTTGAATAATCTTGATAGTACTCAAGTACCCAATGCTGCATACCAAGTCTCAAGGCCATCAGTTAATTGGTTCTGGAGAAGAAGGTTTTTAAAAGTTTTTACCATATATGGGCATAGTGGCCATGTTAGTCATGTGACCATGACCGTTAGAATAAATTTTTGTTCCCTCAACCCCTGGAGGCTCTATATTAAATTTGGTCACATTTGGCCCAGTGGTTTTTGAGGAGATTGTTTGAAATTGTTAAAATATGAGAGTTTTGGGTCAAAGGTCAAAGAATGACCTTGACCTCTTGTAATCACAAATCTTCATGTACTCATTAAGATGACTGTATATACCAATTTTTAGGCTAAAATCTTAAAAACTTAATCATGAAATCTCATGTTCTAGCATTTTCCCAAATTTGACCTTGCCGTTAAAAAGGTCAAGGTCAACACAAGGTCATAATTTGAACAATCTTCATAGTACTCAAGTACCCAATGCTACATATCAAAACTCAAGGCCATCGGCCAACTGGTTCTGGAGAAGAAGATTTTTAAAGGTTTTTACCATATACGGGCGTGGTGGCCATGTTGGTCATGTGACCTGGACGGTATGAATAAATTTTTGTTCCCTCAACCCCTGGAGGCTCTATATGAAATTTGGTTTCAATTGGTTAAGTGGCTTTTGAGTAGATTGTTAGAACTTGTCAAAATATAAGAGTTCAGGGTCAAAGGTCAAAGGATGACCTTGACCTCTTATACTTGTAAATCTTCATGTAGTCATTAAGATGACAGTAGATACCAATTTTTAGCCCAAAATCTTCAACAGTTTCCAAGATATCTTATGTTGTAGCATCTTGCCATATAAAAGTATAAGGAAGCAAATTTGACCTTACCGTAAAAAAGGTCAAGGTCAACCCAAGGTCATAATTTGAACAATCTTGGTAGTACTCGCGTACCCGATGCTACATACCAAGTTTCAAGTCCATCGGCCTATTGGTTCTGGAGAAGAAGATTTTTTCAGGTTTTTACCATATATGGGCATGGCGGCCATGTTGGTCATGTGACCAGGACCGTTTGAACAACTTTTCGTTCCTAAGGTCCCATGAGGCTCTATATGAAATTTGGTTACAATCGACCCAGCGGTTTCAGAGGAGAAGTCGTTTGAAATTGTGGACGGACGGACGGACGACGGACGGACGACGGACGGACGACGACGGACGACGGAGCCTTACCATCCTATAAGCTCCCCCGGAGCCGCTGGCTCAGGTGAGCTAAAAAACTGCAAGTGAGGTGTTGGACAAAAGGGTTGGTGGTGGCCTGTCAGAAAATGCAAAACGCATTGAGAATGATGGTTCAAATCAAATATTGAGACAAGGGGCTGAACTTTACTCTGAGCAGCAAACTACAAGCACACACGTTAATGTAGGACCTGAAAAGAAACAGTGCAGTCGAAAGGTCCCTGCTAAAACAACTGTAAGGAGAAGGAAGGTAAAAAATAAAGCATCAACAAATATTTCGGAGCAACAATCCTCTTCAGAAGATGATCAAACACTAGCAGAAATAGCAAGACAAAGCAGGAAAAAGCAACATCAGTTTGACCTAGCAGAGCACGAGGACCTTGATGACCCTGCAAAAGACCCAGACTTTAAAGTAAAGAAAAAGGACTTGCTAGTATCTGAATCTGATAGTGATTCAGATATAGAAAAGCCCAGGCGTAAGAAGAAAAATAAGAAGAAGAATCAACAAAATCGTCCAAAGAAACTTATTAAGATGACAAAGACCAGTAATCTTTCGCAGATATTAGAGATAAGGGCTGGAAAAAGAAGCCTTCTCAGCTTAGTAAGCACAAGCGTAAAACTCCTGGTAGACTCAATAATGCTAGAAAACAGACTGGAAGCAAAAACATCAAAAGGAAACTGTTTTCAAAGCCGACACAAAGAAAACCGAGCAAACCAGTAAGCTGTGGCGCGAAACAGAGTGGCATAAGAAAAACAGAAATGAACGATTGTACTTAATCATCCACAAACATTGATGAAATTAATGCAGATCTACAGAGGGCTAAGTCTGAGAGTTTAAATACTTGCCGGGTGAAACAAGTACTTTTGAAATTCCAAGAGCGAAGTGTAGATACGCTCTTAAATAGCAACGGACTGAAACGTAAAACTGTTGAGGGAGATAAAAACTGTTTTTTTAGTGCAGTAAAAGAAGCTACATCGAATTTTGAAAGCCCACATGAAGTGCGAAAAGCTGTAGTAAATCACCTTCAAATCAATAAGGAAGAATACATAAGCTTTCTCACAAATGTAAGTAAAGAATCTCACCGCGATCTGCAAGACATATACGACAATCAAGTTGACTTTCTTAAAGAAGATGGACATTGGTCTACAGAGCTTTGTGACTTGCTCTCCCTTGCAATAGCAAACATGATAGGAAGGGAAGTAATTATTTACTCAAGTAACAGGAATAATCAACTAATTGAACTTCACCCAACATTGACTGAAGTGAGATCTGAAGAAGTTTTAACATTGGCTTACATAGCCTTAAAAGGATCAGAGCATTATGATATTTGTATTTCCAATAACGAGAATTCTGAGGACATACAATGCACTGAGAAGTTTGATAAAGCACGTACGCCGGAAAAGGAAATGACTAGAACAACTCCACAAGCCACTCCAGATAAAACGGAGAATGTGGGATCATGTGAAGTAAATGCAGATGCTACAGTAAGCAAGAAAAAAAAGGACAGTGTCATCACCTATAGGGATAACACCAAGGAAAAGAGCAAAATATGTCTCTCCTGAAAAGAAGAAAAGGAGCAGGAAACGAAAAGCACATCCTGAAAACTGGAAAAAGAATGTTAGGAAACAGTTACGGCTATCCTGAAAGGAATATGTCAATGCGAAGGGTCATATGGTAGAAGCAAGGTCATTAAAACCCCACAATTGTTAAAAATGTCGGTATAAGTGTGGGAAAAAAGTCAGTGAAACAGAAAGGGAAAACATCTTCAAAACATGTTGGGGTCTAAGAAATAATGACAGACAAAGGGATTTTATATGTAAAAGCATAATGGAAAATGAACCTCAACGGATTAAACTACAAGCAAAAACACAACGAACAAAAACTAGGATTTTCCCTCTTGTGGTTGGACAGCAACGGATGCGAGTTTGTAAAGCATTTTTTATGAAAACATTAGATTTGGGAGAAAAAGCGATAGAATATGCCGTCAGACGCTCAAGCGTAGGGGTATTCACAACAAAGGATAAGAGAAGACAACATACGCCCCATGATAAAACGCCAGAGGTGAAAGTAGAGGATAAAAGACACATAGAATCATTTCCAGTGGTGGAAGGACACTATACAAGGAAAGATTCAAAAAGGCAGTATTTGGGAAGTGATCTCAATATACGGAAAATGTACAGTCTCTATCGGCAGGAATGTAAATCAAATAAAAAGAAAGCTTCGAGCGAACAGACATACCGAAATATTTTCTGTAACGATTACAATTACTCGTTTCATGTGCCCAAAAAGGACCAATGCAGTACTTGTAATATGTATAATCAGTCCAAGGATAAAAGTCCAGAACTGACAGAGAAATATCAAAAGCACATTGAAAGAAAAGTTCGAGCAAGGCAAGAAAAAGACAATGACAAAAAGTATTCAAAGGAAAACCGGTCATACCATACAGCTGCTTTCGATCTTGAAGCAGTTCTGCCAGTTCCATGTTCATTAGTTAATTGGCTTACTATAAAAGGAAGCTAAGCTGTTATAATCTTTCAGTTTATTCTTTGGGTGATGCAAAAGGCAAATGCTATCTTTGGAATGAAACAGAAGGCAAATGTGGAAGCTGTGAATGTAACTACAGTCTGGTCGATGAAGTGGGCGAAATACCGAATGGGACACGGGTTCTATGTCATTAGCGTGTGGTGATATTTGCGCGGATTATTCCCCCTTTGATTTCTCAGAGAAAGATTGCGCCAAATTTCTCCGGGGTAAAATGCGTGTTTTTATGCGGCCCAAAGAGGTAATTTTAAGCATCATCCACTTATATATATTAACTGACATGCCTGGTGTCCCATCATAATGCGTGCTCACATGGTATATCGATTTACTAGGTTAAAACTTGACTTGCAATGACGCACTTGCGGTGTCACATTATTTCGGACATCTGTAATTTCGTCGATTTCTGCATTTCTATTCATTTTGCTCCCCAGAGTCACTAATAGCCTGTTCCATTTTCTCTTTCTAGTTTGACGGAGTTATTAGGAGAATAAACTTCAGTACAGCTCGAGGGCATTCTTAAGTTGTATGGACCTTTACCCCATGTGCGAACTGCTAATGCAGTTACAGTCAAACTCTGTGGCTATAACGTCAAGCACAGTCGATTCTGCGACAAGTTATGAGCAATTCAAAGTTGGAGAAAAACATTTCCAAGTTCCAGAAGAGTAGAAATTCCAAAGATGAAGTGATTTCCCTTAAATCCACCCCAGTCCTTCTTAGTGACAGTAAGGGAAAGTATTTAAAGGCTGTTATAGATAAAGACTCTAATATTGAGAAGGGCATATTGTTTCTTCATAAGAGCGGTGCGAACTCAAGTCAACGTTTTGAATGGTTCCGCAAGAATTATAAGGACTTACTGAAAACTAATGGTGATATATCTCTTTACGTATGGGTCGGAACCTGTGACTTTACTGTCAAGGCTAAGAAAAAACACCATAAACAGCAGAGAAATGAATATAAGTTTATTTCTCTTAGTGACCCTGAAGAAGCCTTGCAAGGGTTTAAACAGAATTTAATAAATTTCAAGGACCTGTGTTCTCGAAAGAAAATACCAGTAACATTCTTACAGGTGCCATATTATTCGATAGAAATTTACAATGCACAGAAGGGTCATGAAAATCCATCATCATTTAAAATGGATGATAAAACACTTACTCAACTTATAGACAGTGCTCATACTTTCATTGACCAATTAAATTGTGAATTAAACACATATTCTCCAAAGCTTAATGAAGATCTACGGCGTAGTAGAAAGAAATCTGGGAAGCGTCAGCGGTACTCAATAAACTTTAACCTCTTGTCAGACGGCATTCATCCCACGGGTAAACTGGCTAGATCCTGGTTGACGTCAATCGTGCGACAAATTTCGAGAAACTGTTTGTAAACAGATCTTGAGACTTTGATGACATTTGAGCGTAGGTTGGGAATGCACAACCACGCTAAATAAGCTAGTAAACGCATGTCGGCGGTGAAAGCACAGCCACATGCACACACCTCACAACCAAATCTACACTTCAGAGACTTTAGAACCTGTCCAAATCATCTTGTCATTTATGTGTCATTTGAGTATTTCAGTTTTAAAGACATACATTAGTATATTTATTCTGCTTAGCAGTGGTGCACTTTAGAAACAGTGACTTGACTTAAGGGCTAGTATAAACTAAATTGAAGGAATATGTCAAAATAAGTGGTCTCACATGCCAATTTACTATTCAGTATTAAGCAATTCACACACCCTTCATTTTAGATTTAGTCATTTGAATGTATAATTTATAGTTTTCAATCCCTCTACACACCTCTGTTGAAAATATAAGTAAGAATGGCAGAAGGGCACGAAACAAGAACTTCAGATCGCCCTCGTAAGTATACAGAAAAGGGTTCAAAATGGCAGACGGAGCATCGCATCAAAAGTATTCGCACATTGATTTCCAGCTGGAATGCTAGCGCAGAAAAGGTAAATATTTTGATGTCAAGTGACAGTGTGAGTGACATTTCAGCTTTAACAAATGAAAGAGACAAATTGATAGTCATTATGGATCAACTCAGGATGGAAGGTAAGATATTCAATGAGTTATTAAGCACAGATGAATCTTGTTCCAACTTAGAAAGCCTGAAAATTTTGCAAAATTTAGACAATGCCGAGTCCGAACACCATGAACTTATAATCGCCATCGGTAGTTTTAGAAAAAGGGACAGAGAAACTGACCTTGCCACGGAATATTCATATTCTTCACGTCGGTCTTCTCGGTGAAGGCAGTCAACTGCATCGTCAAAGAAAACAGTGAAATCGCGCTCCATTGCTAGCTCTAATTTTTCCGATCTTGCCGCAAAGGCAGCTTCTTTAAAGATAAAATTAAAGTACCTTGACGCCGAGTCAAAGGCAAGGCTTGAATTTGATAGGATTAAAATGCAGAAGAACTTAGATCTTGCGCAGGTAAGTCTTGAACAGTTTGAAGAAGAAAACCGATTAAGCCGCAGCGACATGTTAGATCAAGAAAAGCGTGATAGTTACACTGCGGAATATGTATTGGCTCACTCAGTTGGGTACAGTCCCCATGTAAAAAACATAAAACAGGACACCCCTGTTAAACAAAGCCAAGAGTTACCTCCCCTTCCTAAGGAGATGCAGAACGTCTCACCTCCTACAGGTCTCACATTTCACAAAGATATAAAGCAAGATTCCGCTGTCTCGCAAAACCAAGAGTTATCCCCCCTGCCGAATGAGATTCACAATGTGTGTTCTCCTTCAGATCACACATCACATGTTGCTCCCACTTCTGACAGTGAGAAGGCTGAAACCCAATGCATCAGTTCAGGCAACTTGAACCCTGTAGCACAGGAATTTATCCCACGTACTACAGCCATTGCAGACACCAGCGCATCCCACAATGAAGTACATACCATATCTTCTAACCCCAAATCCTCTGCTTTACCCACTCTTGTCCCTACACAGAATGGTTCTCACTTTACTACCTCTACTCCCTGCCATACTAATTTCTTTACTCCAGCTCAGCAAGTTGTAGGGGAGTCAGCTCAGCACTCAAATAGCAATCAAGAAACAATTCTCATGAACCTTGTTAAATCATTGACAGACCAAGTAAATTTAGGCCGATTACCTGCCCCAGAACCTAGTGTGTTTTCAGGACACCCTTTAAAATATCCAGGGTGGAAAATGGATTTCTCAATGCTTATAGAACAAAGAAAAGTGCCTCCAGGTGAAAGAATTCATTATTTAAAGGGATACCTTGGCGGCGCAGCCAAGGAGGCCGTAGAAACTTATTTTCTCACTTCTTCTGATAACGCCTATGACGAAGCAAAAAAGTTGCTTGATGAACGTTTTGGCGATGCCTTTGTTGTAGGCAATGCATTTCGTGATAGGCTGGAAAGGTGGCCTGAGATAAATAACAGAGACTCTAAAGGTCTGCAGAGATTTGCAGATTTTATAAGGCAGTGCGAAACTGCCATGAATACCATTGGCACACTCAAATGTCTTGATGATGATCGTGAGAACCGGAAGTTTTTGTCCAAACTACCAGATTGGGTAATAACCCGATGGTCTAGAATTGCCCATCAGTGGAAAGAAGATAAAGGAGGATTTCCTGCCTTCAAGAGTTTCTCTGATTTTATTTCAAAGGAGGCCAAAATAGCATGCAATCCAGTTATTTCGCTGCAGTCAATCAAATCTGACACAGGTCAGTCAGACACAAATGTGCCTAAATCCAATAAGCCAATAAGATCAGGTGGTAGGTTCGACAGTCGCTCCTTCCTCACAGCATCAGGTGGAGAAAAGACCTCTGAACCTGCGAATGTTAAGGAAATACCCCTACAGTGCCATTTGTGCAAAGGTAAACATGATTTAGATGAGTGTAAAACATTTCTGTCTAAGCCCGTCAGTGAGAGAAAGGTCTTTGTACAAGAAAATAACCTGTGCTTTGGCTGTTTCAGGAAAGGGCACATCTCAAAAAGATGTAGGAAGAGGAAGCGTTGTAAAACTTGTTCCAAATACCATCCTACATCATTACATGGTGATGCAAGGTCACGTGATAACCGTAATAGTGATCCTGATAGTAGCTCACCTAAGGTACCCGCAGAAAGTAGTGGCTGTAAAGGTGACATTCCCCCTACTACACGGTCAGGTGTTACCTTCTTGAGTAGCTCTGGCGCATGTAGTAAGAGCTCTTCTATTGTTCCAGTTTATCTTTCCCATAAAAGCAGACCTACCCACGAGGTATTGGTAAACGCCATGCTCGACACTCAGTCTGACACGACATTCATCCTGAAGGACATTTGCGAACCGTTAGGTCTGTTAGGCTTGCCAGTCAGTTTAGCTCTATCTACAATGCACGCCGACAATGAAACAATCAGAAGTAGAAAGATTTCTGACTTACTAGTTCGTGGAATAAAAGGGAATGATAAGATACCCTTACCGGCAACATTTTCCGTGGATGCCATTCCAGCCAACAAGGCACATATACCCAACCCCGAAGTTGCAATGTCTTGGCCTCACCTTAAGGCCATAGCAGATCAGTTGATGCCAACCTTGGACTGCGAAATTGGCTTGCTGATCGGTTATGATTGTGCTCGGGCTATGATGCCTCGAGAAATCATTCCTCCTGATGGAGAAGGTCCCTATGGTCAAAGAACTGACCAAGGGTGGAGCATTGTTAGAGTTGTTGAGCCTGAATGCGTATTTGACAGCTCTAGTGATAAACATTGCATCAGTCATAGGGTATCTACTTGCGAAATACCGTCCGTGCTGTTACAAAACGAGAAGACTGATCTGAATAGGGTGTCATTTGTCTTCAAGAACAGCACTAAGATTCTGTGTCCGACTGAGGTCAACAGAATGCTGGAATTGGACTTTTCAGAGCAAAGGGGGAACAATGCTCCAATATCGATGGAAGACCGACGATTTTTGTCAGTAATGCAACAAAGCATACATTTTGATAAAGGACATTATGTTATGCCCTTGCTTTCAGAAATGAACCGCCCTGTCTACCAGACAATAAAGGCATGGCCCTGTGTCGGCTTAACGGCCTTAGGCGAAAACTGATGGGCAATGAGACATATCGTACACATTATGAGGCCTTTGTAAGCAATCTTATCCAAAATGGTCATGCTGAAAGGGTACCAGACGATGAAGTAGAGGTAAAAAATGGTCACATTTGGTACATACCGCATCATGGGGTGTACCACCCAAAGAAACCCGAGAAACTGAGAGTAGTCTTCGATTGCAGCGCGGTGCATAATGGCGAAAGCTTAAACAAACACCTTTTGCAAGGACCCGATTTGACGAATACGCTTGTTGGTGTTCTGTGCCGCTTTCGCATGGAAAAGATCGCATTCACTTGCGATATAGAACAAATGTTCCACCAATTTGTGGTCGAAAGGAACCATCGGAACTATTTCCGTTTCCTATGGTGGGCTGATGAACATATGTTAAGACCAGTCCCATATCGTATGCGAGTCCATTTGTTTGGTGCAGCATCTTCCCCTGGATGCGCCAACTTTGGTCTTAAGCAGGTGGCAAACGACAGTGAGACCGATTATGGTACTGACACAGCCAACTTCTTGCGCAATAATTTCTATGTAGACGACGGGCTAAAATCTGTCTCAACTGTTGCCAGTGCTGTACAGATGATACAGAAAAGCCAAGCTATGTGCAAAAACAAAGGGTTGCGTCTACACAAGTTTGCTAGCAACTCTAAAGAAGTGCTAGCCAGTATTCCGCAGGAAGATTTAGCCAAAGGCCTCACTGATATTGATATTTTTTGCGAGTCACTTCCCGTTGAAAGAACACTTGGCGTTCTTTGGAGCATCGAATCTGACTGCTTTCAGTTTCGGGTCGTTGTTAGTGATAAGCCACTGACTAGAAGAGGGGTACTATCTACAGTTAGCTCTGTATATGACCCCTTAGGATTTATAGCGCCTGTAATCTTGCTTGGAAAGCAAATCCTTCAGCAGTTGTGCATAGAGAATTTAGGCTGGGATGATCCCATACCTGAGTCTTTGAGAATGAAATGGGAATTTTGGAGGCTCACTCTCTTTGAGTTGGAAGCAGTTCAGATCAAGAGATGTCTTAAGCCTGAAAATTTTGGTCAAATTAAGGTGGCTGAGTTCCATCATTTTTCAGATGCGAGCATTACAGGCTATGGCCAATGCTCATATCTTCGACTTGTCGATACGGATGACAAGGTCCATTGCTCACTGTTAATGGCAAAGGCAAGAGTTGCGCCTCTTAAAACAGTAACAGTTCCTCGCCTTGAACTAACTGCAGCGTTAGTGTCTGTACGAGATAGTTCACTACTTCAAGCGGAGCTGGAATATCAGAATTCCACTCACATATTTTGGACGGATAGTCGTGTCGTCCTAGGCTATATTGCAAATGAATCAAAAAGATTCCACATATTTGTTGCCAATCGTGTGCAACAGATAAGAGAATCTACAAGTCCCCAGCAGTGGAATCATGTAGACACGAAAAGCAATCCTGCAGACATTGCGTCTCGAGGCGCCACACCAAAGGAGCTGTGCAAGTCTAATTGGTTTTCAGGCCCAAACTTCCTTTGGCAATCAGAAGTTTCAGTGAGCGCCTGCGACCCAAATACTTACCCTGTCCAATCTGATGACCCAGAAGTAAAGATAGCTCAGTGTCTTTCGACCTCTGCAAAGGCTGACCATCAAGTGTCCTTGCTAGAAAGACTTGAATATTTCTCAAGGTGGACAAATGCCAAAAGAGCAATAGCCCTTTCTATACGTTTCAAGGAACTACTAAGACAGCATCTTATTAAAAGGCCAGATGCAAGAGTCTTACAGAACAATAAGTACAAAGGGATTCGGAATCACCGCCCGCTTTCTGTTGAAGAATTGCAGACAGCGGAAATAGCAATCCTACAGCTTGTTCAAAGAGAGAGATTTCCGAAGGAGTTAGCACTACTCGAAAAAAGCTCTAATGTTGGGAAGGAATCGGCACTCTACCGCTTAGACCCTTTCTTAGATGGAGATGGTCTAATACGCATTGGTGGTAGAATGCGCAACTCTTTCGACCCTGCGTCAGTACATCCGATTGTTTTGCCCAGAAAGGGTCACATTACAAAGCTCATAATTCAACATTTTCACTATCAGGTTGAGCACCAGGGACGTGGCATGACGACGAACGAACTGCGAAGTAATGGTTTCTGGATTTTGGGCAATAGTTCAGCCGTGTCTGAAGTGATCTTCCAATGCGTGGTTTGTCGAAAACTAAGAGCTGGCACTCTAGATCAGAAAATGGCTGACTTGCCCCCTGACAGAGTCGATCCTGCTCCTCCATTTACCTACTGTGGCGTGGACTATTTTGGTCCATTCCTCATCAAGGAAGGCTGGGAGGAAAGAACTCAAACGATACGGCGTAATTTTCACTTGTTTTACAAGTCGGGCCATTCACTTAGAGGTAGCAAATAGTCTAGACACCGACTCGTTCATTAATGCGTTACGTCGTTTCATATCACTTAGAGGACCTATTCGTCAATTACGCTCAGACAGAGGTTCCAATTTTATGAGTGCAGAGCGTGAATTACGCGAGGCTGTCTCTGAGATGGATGATCAGCAAATTTCTAATTTTCTCTTGAAGGAAGGTTGCGACTTCTTCAAATTCAAACCAAACGTGCCGTCTGCAAGCCCCATGGGTGGCACTTGGGAAAGGCAAATACGCACCGTGCGTAATGTTCTGACGCGGCTCTTACAACAGTTAGGTAGTCATCTTGATGACGAATCGCTGCGCACTGTGTTTTGTGAGGTTACTGCTATTGTCAACAGCCGTCCGTTGTCAGTCGAAAATCTGAATGACCCTTTGTCTGATCCGCCTCTTACCCCAAATCACCTTCTTACTATGAAATCTAAGATACTACTTCCGCCACCTGGCAAATTCATTAAACCTGATTTGTATGTCAGAAAGCGTTGGCGACGAATTCAGTACATAGCCAATGAATTTTGGAACAGATGGAGAAAGGAGTATCTTAGCAACCTCCAGTCTAGAAGCAAATGGGTTGCCACAAGGAGAAACATGAAGGTAGGTGATATTGTGATGATAAGAGATGATAACTTACCTCGCAACAGATGGAAACTAGGTATGATAACCGTGGCAGAACCAGATGACGATGGGCTTGTGAGAAAGGTCAGTCTGAAAACTAGCTACAGTTCTCTTGACCAAAGGGGCAAGATAATCAATTCAGTCAGTCACCTTGAGAGACCAATTCACAAGCTCGTGTTGCTACAGGAGTCCAGCGAGTAACGTGAGTGTTACTATGGGGTTTTTTCCCCGACAGGAAGCCTCAGTATGTAAATTTGAAACTATCAATTGATTAAATTCCTGTGTTCATAGCTTTTGACTATGAAAAATTTATGTTGATCAGATTTAATCTTAATTGAAGTAAAATTGATACATTGTTTCATGATAAAGGCAATTGTGAGGCTAACTATTTTGATATATTCTGAATATCAAATCAGTATTTTCACATGTATTGTTCGTGTATAAAATGAGATATGCGCTTATTTTGAACCTCACATACATAGTATGGGTGGATGGACATCCCGGTCTTTGGTGCCATGACCAGGATCCACAACTGCGTTAAATATAATACTATATTTGGCATTTTTACTGCTCATCTTATGAATGTGAGTTGAATGGTGTATTTTAGATAAATGGTATATTTGAAGAAAAAATCAGGTAAATTACTGATTTTGGGGAGCCATGTAACTACAGTCTGGTCGATGTAGTGGGCGAAATACCGAATGGGACACGGGTTCTATGTCAATAGCGTGTGGTGATATTTGCGCGGATTATTCCCCCTTTGATTTCTCAGAGAAAGATTGCGCCAAATTTCTCCGGGATAAAATGCGTGTTTTTATGCGGCCCAAAGAGGTAATTTTAAGCATCATCCACTTATATATATTAACTGACATGCCTGGTGTCCCATCATAATGCGTGCTCACATGGTATATCGATTTACTAGGTTAAAACTTGACTTGCATTGACGCACTTGCGGTGTCACATTATTTCGGACATCTGTAATTTCGTCGATTTCTGCATTTCTATTCATTTTGCTCCCCAGAGTCACTAATAGCCTGTTCCATTTTCTCTTTCTAGTTTGACGGAGTTATTAGGAGTTATTAGAAGAATAAACTTCAGTACAGCTCGAGGGCATTCTTAAGTTGTATGGACCTTTACCCCATGTGCGAACTGCTAATGCAGTTACAGTGAAATAGCAACTTGTCTTCTCATGTATATCAAGTCTTTACCTCCGTCCATTACAGATGTTTGCTTGTATTTAGACACGTGTACGGGACAGAACCGAAATCGGTTTGTGTGTATGGCCATGCTTCATGCTGTATCTTGTATTCCAAATGTTCATACCATTAACCAAAAGTTCCTAGAATCTGGGCACTCCCAAAACGAGTGTGACTTCATCCATGCTGCCATAGAACATGCAAAAAAGCATACCTCGATATACTATCCTCACCAGTGGGAAACTATCATCCAAGTAGCAAGGCGAAATAAACCGTGTACAGTAGTGCCATTAAAACACATGGATTTTCTCAATTTTAAACCACAAACGAGTCAGGTATTTCCACCCAATCAGACTGACACTTGAGGCAAAAGGGTTGAATGGATGAAAGTAAAATGGTTTCACTACCGTAAACTTGAACCCGACTGCATTTATTTTAAATACAACTTTGATGATGAAGAATTCAACTGTTTGAAATTAAGATCAACCACAAGACGGGGAAAGAATGCTGGAACCAATATACCCCAATGTTACAAAGACAAGATTCCTATCTCAGATGCAAAGAAATCTGATTTGTTGTCCTTGTGTGAGACTGCAGTTATTCCGACTGAGTTTTTTTAGAATTATAAGGGCTTACCATGTAACAAGTCAGTGCGCGATGCCCTTGCAGAACCAGACAACATGGAGGACATGGTTGATTTTGAGGAAGAGTGAAACATTTCTTTAAGTTGTTAGAACCGAGCTTCTATGTTTAATTTTGCATTACACGATTAGTGTTTGGGATCGCTGTTTCCACATATTCGCCAAAGAAACTGAAGCAGTTATATATGACATGCGTTGGAATTGTTACATTTTGTCTGACTGTGCATCTCAGATCTGCGGCCCCAGACTGATTAAACAACGAAGCAGTTGTTTTCATAAAATAAACGATAAAACAAGGGAAATATCATCTCCAATACGTTTATACTATGACAAAGTGTTTTACTTTTGATGTGTCAAATAATCATTTCATATGCCAGTGACATATTACTGCAAAGGGTGTTTCTCATGCTAACTCGGTGTAAATTTATATAGTTTAACCAGACAATCTTTCATTTGGTACTTTGCTACATTAAGGGCATGTTTAATACAATGAGCCAGGACTCAGCAATTCCCACAAAATCACATATGCACAAATCAAACTAACAGGTTAATCTGCAGGTCCACTCTGCCAGAGCTGAGCCCTTATAACAGCATGGAGAACCCAATGATTTGGCGTCCTCAGCTATCCACAGAGTACACAGAAGACTTTCAGCAGACAGATGGACCGGCTGATAGGAGTCTTATGATGATAGCAAATGTGATTTTGTAGGATTGCTCAAATGATATGTCAAACTGTTGACTGGATTGAACACTAAATTCCATAAAATTGTCAGATTTGTGTTTTTCTGGATGTGTAATGGCCGTAAGTGCATTTCAAACATTATAGAACAATACTAGTCTTTTGAGCCTTGTAGAAGTAAGTGACCTTAAGATACTTCTACACCTTATTTCATGTCATAAAACACTATGAAATTGAAAGACATTTAATCGTAAGTTCACTTGAGCCCTTTTCACATCAACCATTGAGTCATAAAACAGAATGAAACTGAAAGACATTTCATCGTAAGTTCACGCTCCTTTTCGCACTAACCATTGTGTAATAAAACTGAACGAAATGAAAAGACATTTTATCGTAAGTGCACCTGAGTCTTTATTGCATCGACCGTTGTCCTATAAATCTCAAAGTCCATAAGGTCGAAAGTGATACAAGGGCAGATAAACCTCTAACAGAGGATTAATTCTAAATACAGACATGTACGTTGGATTCGCCTGACAAAATGCCTAAACATATGTTATGGCCATTTTGGTATAAAGATGTCAAAACTAGAAAGTAACAAAACATTAAAATCAAGTTTTCTCAGGTTTGTGAAAAATGCACTTACGACCTTTTGGCAAATAACCCTCGATATGTCTCGTTTCTGGTAGTCGCATGCTAGAAAGCCTCAGAACAAAATACACAAATTCCTGGTTCATCGGGCTGCATTCCTGCCCTGTTAATTTAAAACTTTTGTTAGCCATAAAACCCACATCAACCCTCGACCACAAACACCTAGTCAGTCGCATTCACCGACACAGAATCATATAACTGTTGATTTTCTGGACATGTGCACGGGTGTCGTGCCGATGTCTTAATCTGTATATCGTCCGGGCAAAGAGCCTCAGCAGCTTTATAAACACACCGCTACAAATATTTTACAAATATTTTTATCAAACTAGTAATGCCTCGCTTATTCGGTATGAGCCATACCCCAAGTGTTATCACTTTCTTCTGTACATGAGCCCGTCGACAGGTCGGACTTCCTGCATCGTGTTTCTTGCTGTCCGTCTGCCTGTCTGTCAACTTTTCGTGTCTGCTCTATATTTCTTAAACCAGTAGAATAGATTTCCCGATAAGTCTTAGAGTTAACAGCAAATTGTTGACAAATAAAAGGGCATATTTTGGGTACCTTTATTAATAAAGATCTGTGCATAAGGATGTGAAAGACAGTAAATACTGAACATCATCTGATTGTAGAAAAATGTCATCTTAAAAAATCTACCGGGGACAACTTTTAATTGCCTAGTTTGTTAAAAGTTTAGTTAACATTTGTTATTCGAGGGTTTGTTGGGTGGTGCGAAGGTGCTGTGTGTAACTTCCAGTGCCGGGGCGTGCTACTTCTTTGAATAGTAGTAGGACAAGGGCTTACTGTGCTTGCAATAAGTGCGGTTGGGGGTTGTTTGGACATTTTTACATTCGTCTATCATTTCTCTTCTTTCTCCCTCCCTTTGGTAGACGGCCCGGTATAGACTGAAATACTGTCTCAAAGGGCCGTTAAACCCAAACCAACCAACCAACCAATCGAGGATTGGTATTTTCGTTGATATTGCTTTACCTGCCAATACGTAATAGAGTTTCTCGATAAGAATCCAGAAATATCAAAAGTCTTCCTCAGAACCACTTGGCTCAGATGCTTGAAATTTGGTATGTAGCATTGCCTAGTGTTCTTTACCAAGTTTGTTTAAATGATGACCCCAGGGTCCAAATGGCCCCGCCCCTGGGGGTTCGGGTTTGAACCTTAGAAAAACAGAAAAAATATTTAAAAAATCTTGTTCTTCAGAACCAATTGACTTAGATGCTTGAAATCGGGTATGATGAATTACCTGGTGGACTCCTACAAAGTTTGTGTAAATGGTGGCCATGGGATCCAAAATGGCCCTGGGGCGGGGGGTCTTGTGTTTGAAATTAAAATGTACGTAAAAATCTTTTTCTCCAGAACCCCTTAGTGCAGATGCTTGAAATGTGGTATGATGCATTGCTTAGTGGCCCTTTACCAAGTTTGTTCAAATGATGGCGCCATGGTAACAAATGTCCCCACTCCAGGGGGTCCTGGGTTTGAATCATAGAAATACATAGAAAAATATTCAAAAGTCTTCTTCAGAACCACTTGGCTCAGATGCTTGAAATTAAGTATGTAGCATTGCCTAGTGTGTTTACCAAGATTATTCAAATGATTGTCCACTGGTTCAAAATGGCACCGCCCCAGGGGGTCCTGGGTTTGAACCATAGCAATACATAGAAAAATATTAAAACAAATCTTCTTCAGAACCATTGGGAATGGTTCCAAACTATCAGGTTTGTTCAAATGATCACTCTAGTTTGACCTTTGACCTATTTGCTCAGGTGAGCGAACCAGGGCCTCTTGTTATATATGGCATATTTAAATAACATAAGCATTGCGAAGCTATTGCTATACCTCCCACATGGAACATTTCAGATTGAATATGTATTCGCGCCGAGACAGGTTTCGGCTTTAGCTAGACCGCTACACACAGCCTTTTTATTATCATCCTCCCATCATCTCATTATGACTGAAAGTACTAGATGGCCTGAGTGGTTAATGCTAATAATGCTCTTGACTTCAGGTCATTGGTTCGAATCTCGCTAGAGGTTAGAGTTTTCCTAAAATGGTGTTTCATTGCACAGAGCCTTTCATGTTCACCTTTCCAATTGCCTGATATCACGAAAATACTTCTCAAATGGGCGTTATATGCATAAGTCATTCCAGTGACTAAAATACTGTTGTTTGCTTAATAAAACTCTATGCCATCTATCCATACTAGCTCACAAGGCCCAGAGAAATGGGTTGTCTGGCGCCAAACCAAGAGCTGCTAGTACCTCTATGCCAAGACTTGCACCATCGTCTCAGATCAGGTAAAATTCCACGAATTTCAAAGGCAATGAATGGCCTGAAGCAAGACTGAAATATTGTTGACTGGTGTAAATAAACCTTAACAAAACCAACTAAACCTGCATCTCTCTGATGTAACAAAATTACTGTTAAAAAGAATTGAAAATTCATTGTTTCTGGACATTATTTTGTTTTTCAGCCCTATGTATGAAAGAATATAGCTGTAATCCGAGTTCTTCTCTTACTGGCTCTAACCAGTTTCATTGTAACATTCAGGTACCCTTAACTAAAACTGAATTTGCTGATACAACAGAGGGCATAAATGCTATCTTGATCCCTACAGCAGCCAACAGCCGTACCTCAGCTGATACAGTAGCTCTATTAACAGCAACAGCAGCCGTCAGCCCTACCTCCACCACAGTTAAGATAGCTACAATAGCATCAGCTCAAGTCAGCCAGGATAATGAAATTCTAACAGGTGTGCTTACGACAGGAGTAATAATTTTAGCTTTGATATTATTATGCATTCTGTGTTTAGTATACTTTAAGAGAAAACATCATAGGAAACGAAACCAATATAGAATGAAACAAAACTTGTTATTGTGGCATGTGGAAAGTCCAATATATATAAAAAAAAAATTTCAAAGCAAAATACACAAGTTATTAACTTAATCAAGTAGAATTAAAGTGAAAGATTTATTTTTCTTTATATGCAGAGTATAATATTTACCACTGGTATGTGTAAAAGCCCTAATTAAACAAAAGAAAATATTGCAAAACAAATATTGTAAATACTTTCAAAATCTTAATGTAGTTCTATATATTTCAGAATTTGCTGATACAACAGAGAGCATAGATGCAACCTTGATCTCTATAGCAGCCAACAGCCCTACCTCAGCTGATACAGTACCTCTAGTGACAGCAACAGCAGCCATCAGCCCTACCTCCACCACAGTTAAGACAGCTACAAAAGCATCGGCTCAGGTCAGCCAGGATAAAGAAATTCTAACAGGTGTGCTTACGACAGGAGTAATAATTTTAACTTTGATATTATTATGCATTCTGTGTATAGTGTACTTTAAGAGAAAACATCATAGGAAACGAAACGAATATAGAATAAAACAAAACAAGTTATTGTGGCATGTGGAAAGTCCAATTTATAAAAACACGACAAAATAAATGCTTCCTTCAGTATCTGGAAAAAGCAAAATACACAACTTATCAACTTAATCAAGTGGAATTAAAGTGAAAGATTTTTTTCATTATATTCAGAGTATTATATTTACCACTGGTATATGTAAAAGCCCTAATTAAACAAAAGAAAATATTGCAAAACAAAATATTGTAAATGCTTTTAAAATCTATATGTATTTCTGTATATTTCAGAAACTGAAATTGTATCAATATCTGTAGAGGTACCATCCGGTGTCATAGTCTTCACCCTCATTCTCATCATACAATATATGAAAAGGAAGGCATCACAGTCAAATCATTCAAATGAAGGCTTAGAAATGAGTTTTAGCTTCTCCTGAACCTTTCATTTCAAATGTTCAGAGGTCAGCATCATCGCCAGCTTTATGAGGATAAAAATTATGACAAAGTTTCATGAAGATTGGATCAAAACCGTACCTTCTACAGCGTACACAATGTCGGCCTTACATTTGACCTAGTGACCTAGTTTTTGACCCGACATCACCTTCCAAAATTGGCGGTGGAGAAGATTTATAAGAGTTTAAACCATATATGGAAATGTAGATTTGACCTAGTGACCTAGTTTTTGACCGACATGAGCTGATGTTAAATTGACAAATTTTATAGAGATAATCATTCTGACAGTTTCATGAAAATTGGATCAAAACTGCTCCCTATAGTGTACGCAAGGTTTTTCTGAATTTGACCTAGTTTTTCAACCGACATGACCCAATTTCAAACTTGGCCTGAATATTGTGAGGATAAACATTGTGACGAAGTTTAATGAAGATTGGATAAAGACTGTGCCCTCTAGAGCGTACACAAGGTTGTTCTTATATTTGACCTTGTGACCTAGGTTTGTACCTGAGATGACCTCTTTCAAACTCGGCCTAGATATTGTGACGATAAACATTTTGACAAAGTTTCATGAAGATTGGATAAAAACTGTGCCCTCTGTGCGGCACATTGGATAAAAACTGTGCCTTCTGTGCGGTAGAGCATACAAAAGGTTTTTCTTAGATTTGACCTTGTGACCTGGTTTTTGATCCTACATGACTCAGTTTCAAACTTGGCCTAGACATGGTGAGGATAGACATTCTGACAAAGTTTCATGAAGTTTGGATCAAAACTGTGACCTCTAGAGCGTATACAAGGCTATTCTAATATTTGACCTAGTGATCTAGTTTTTGACCTGACATGACCCAGTTTCGAACTCGCCCTAGATTTATAAAGACTGACATTCTGACAAAGTTTCTTAAAGATTGGATCAAACCTGTGCCTGCTAGAGTGTACACAAGCAAAAGTTGACGGACGGACGTACGACGGACATCACGGTATCCCAAAAGCTTTCGTGCTCGGGTGAGCTAAAAACCAAGCTTATCTAGAGCTCTGAATTGTGATTAGCAAGGAGTTGGCTAGTTGATGTAGTCAGACGGATCAGAATTTGTGATATTCATAGATTTGACTAGCAGCACATTTGCTTCATATGTCCTTACTCATTGTGAATTGTTCATCTTGAATCATTGTCTACGTGTCTTTATAATCAGTCAACAGTATGAAACAACTGTTTGACACGGTTGAACCAGCTAAAATCTTCTCATTTTTGAAAGAGATTGGCATAGATAGTAAAATTTAGTTTAGTTAAGTCGAGGTATTTTTACAACAGTTGATTTGTGTTTACTCGTCTCGCTGGTCGAGAGTTCGTTTTATGTTATCTGTCTTAAGATAGCCGTTGATCGGCGTGTTTTACCACATACCCGACTTGATTCATTTTATACTGTGCATTCAATCCTGACCTTATGCATATAACACGTATTCTTTTATAGCGTTTTCGGCGCGAAATAGCCCTTTTGGTGCTGATGTGCCGTAAAACCCATATCACTCACTCACTCTTTATAATCATTGATAATGAATAATCATTGATAATTGCATTCATTAAAGGTTGACCACGTTAAAGTTGCAACAGTTTAATAGCTAGCCTGAACAGAATAACTGGATGTTTTAGTTAAAGTTTTTCATGTGATGGGCAAAGCAATTTCGCTATCCTGTAAACGGACAGGTCTTGTTTTAAGATGCACCTGTATCACCACCTAAATTTCCATCTCATCATAATCATCATTTTCGTCTTCACTTTCATTGTCATTAAAATCTCCAGTATTTTGTCAACTATTAGTTTCATTAGTATCGTGAATATCGTTTCGATCATCATTGTTTTCAACATTGTTTCTTTGATCAGTAGATTCATCAAGAGTGATGATTAGTAAATGATCACTTAAAGGTAGGTTCCTGTACTAGCGATAACAATTATGTCCACAAAATAATTTCGTCTTTTTCTGAGCAGTATTGAATTCTCTTATTTTTCTGAATTTGTTGCTACTGAGAAACTCGTCAGATGTTGAAGAAATTGTCGTTTTCCCTTTTGGTTTATTTTCTTTCGTTGGAATTCCAGTTCTAAAAATAACTATTTTTATTATGTCTATAAGTGCGCGATTTCTGATGCCATTCTCAAAAGGTCAATTTTCCCTTGTCATGAGCTCTCCTAGAGGTCCTGGCATGGTGGATGGATTGAAACTATCCCAAAATGCAGTGCAGCATGACCTCAGCTGCGTTATCTATTTTTGGCGCGAACTAAAAATAGCGCTAACTGGTGTGCGAAGCAGAGTTAGGAAATCCCTTGCAAAACAATTTTTCTAATATTTTTTTGATTTACACTTTTTAGTGAAACTTATTCATTTCCGTTTATAAGTGCTTTCCAACAACTTGGATGAAAGATCATCAAAATTTTGATGCATTCCAAAGTACAGGAACCTACCTCCTAGCTCCTCCATACTGATGGAGATTAGTGTAAATTTTATGGAGTATCCATTCAGCTGGCAACATCTATAATGTTCTTTTTTGCGATATTGTCTATTTCGTTTTCATCAAAGCCAGTTTTTAACATCTCATTTTTCAGTGATCTTACAAGAAGTCGCAGATAGCCGTCTAATTCAAGCATCTCTATCACAAGAGAAATAGGCTGATTAAAAAGAATGAACATCAGTGACCTCATAATGGATTTCTCCACTTCTTATCCGATAACAGTCATGGCTATGGCTAAACTGTTCAGTTTTATACCCTGAGCCTCTTGCAAGAGCAAATTGCTTGATCAATCTGTTTCACCAAGCATCCAGAGACATAGTACACTAATAAAACACTGCACAATCATACTGATACTATAAATTCTAATGTGAATATTTTGTAAAATTATTAGCAAAGAAAAACTTACAAAGCTAGAGATCACTTTTATATTTTCAGTAGAGTGTAGGTCATTAGTTAGGTAGTAAATACAGTCTTATGGTCACCTTGTAGAAGGTACTAAGAGGTACTCAGAGCTATAGATAAGAGGGGGTATTAAAGATAATACAGATATAATTGTTTTCTTATTTATCAACAATAATATGTATGTTGTGACCCCTCATATGACCCGACTTGACGAGACGGTTCTAATGATTGGTTACAACATGAGTTTTATGCTAAAAGACTAGAAAAACACAACTTTGTTTTGGTCAATTAAACATTCTACTGAGGTTCTTGATAAACAAAGGTCTAGAGGATATCGCGCGTTTAGTTTGTTTACATACGATTTTTCTACACTCTATACAACTTTTCCCCAAAATTTAATAAAAAAGAAACTAATAAATTTAATTGAGACTACTTTTCAGATATAGGGTGCTCTTCATCTTCCTTGTAATGATAAAGATGCTTTTTTAGCTCACCTGAGCACGAAGTGCTCAAGGTGAGCTATTGTGATCGATATTTGTCCGGCGTCCGTCCGTCCGTCGTCAACAATTTCTTCAAATGACATCTCCTCCTAGACCAGTAAGCCAATTTCAAAATAATTTCATACAACTGTTTCTGTTATAGCCCTGAACCAAATTGCTAAAATGGTTCCGCTCCGCTGAACGAAATGGCCGCCAGAGCTAAAAATAAAAAAAAAATTTTAAACGACATCTGTTATGAAGCCAATGGCTTGATTTCAAAAAAATTTCACAGAAATGTTTGACTCGTGGCCCTGAACTAAAATTGCTGAATAGTTTATAAAACTTTTGGCAAACAGTGCAGACCCAGATTGTTTGATCTGGGTCTGCACTGTTTGCTCAAGCAGTTCTGTCAGAATATTTAGGGTAAATACGATATATAGAGAAGATATATATATTTTTTATATTTTACATGATCTAGGTTCTCAGGTAAGAACAATTATATGTATATTTTTGATTCAAGTTTTAATTTGTTGAATTTATTAAGATATATTGAGATAGTTGCATTTATTTTTAAACTCATCTGTGCATGCAGATTTATCAGATATTAAACATTTAGGGCGGATTGCACAAAACTATTTTATCTTATCCCTTGACTAAGGCTTATCCTGGGATAGCTAGCACTGAGTACTAAAGTGGATTGCAGAAAAGAAGTTTAAGCAAGGAATAGCTATCCCTGGGATAGTTATCCTAGGATGAGAGCAAGGTTAGCCCAGATAAAATTGTTGATGCAATTTGTCTCATATCACCTGTGTTGCCATTAGTGACTGAGTTAAACAATGCTACTAGGTTGTATATGAGCTGTCCCTGCTAAAATAAGGCATTTTTCTTGCATATGTGTGAAAGAAAACAATAACCCATAATACTAGAGTGCTTTTGCATTCAGAATCTTGATTCACAGTTGCTCATAGCGATATATTATACTCAGCATCAATTAACTCACCACTTTTAAACAGTCATGCTTTTCTCCAAAATCATGGGGTATATCAACAGCATATATGTCTTATTTTGAACTGTTTCATTATGCCTATGATAACAAATGCTGTGAGTGTGTGACGTAAGCTATGGAATAAAGAAACAAAATACTCTGTATAAATTTCATTTCACAGAAAGTCGTTGCTCTTGGATTTTGCTACAGAAAGGCCCCATAGCTCTATCTGTGGTAAAATGCATGAAATAGTTTATCATGAGATTCTCGGTACAGTTTTGTCATGTCATTGTAAATGACAGTGATTAGCCAACTTTTAACAAATAAAACGTCCCTGAGTTTCACATCAAAAGGTTTATCAATTAAGTGGGCCATTTTAATTGGAAAAAATAAATGATAAAAATACAATGTACATGCCTGGGACCCATTCATCGTCCCACTTTTGTTTATATTCCATTGCTCAGCAGGGAACCAGAACAAGGACATCACGTTTTATGTAGCAATTTATCATATTTCCCCAAAAGTGTTCCCCTTTCTCTTTTGCCAGTCAAATGGCTCAACAGATGCACATCAATCCACACTTTATCACTTGAGATGCAGGTAGTACTGCTTAACATTATGATTTGTGTTTAGTACAAGAAATGTAACAGCATGTAACAAATGGCCCCAAAGGCCTCTTAAACTGACCTTTGAGCCCAGTTTTTTTTTAATTGTGGGCATGGAACCTGAGTCTTATACTGACATATGTTCTTCATTGCTTTTTATTTCTGCGGTGTTCAAGTGCACTTCAGATGTCGAAGAGTATTCACGGGGACATAATTCCATCACTTACCAAACTGTCAAATCCTTGGGTGTGAGAGCCTAAATAAATCTCGCACCTGATAGAGACATTACTTATCACTATGCTTTACCTTTCTGTTAATTTTGAGCATATTCACTTCAGTGGTTTTGCCTGGTCATGGAGACACCGCCTGGGCCTGACCTTTGATCCCTTACTGTGACCTTGACCTTTGGTGTTGGAGCTTACATCTTGAGCATGACATACCCTCTCATCATGTTTACCTTTCTGTGAAGTTTGATCAAATATTTGCCTTAGCTATTTTCGAGCAGGTATACAGAAATCTTAAGTCCTATCCCTGATTGTGCCATTGACCTTGGGCATTGGATCCTAAAATTTGCACACGCAAAAAATACTATTTAGCTTGTTTTACCTTTCTGTGGAGTTTGATGAAATTTACTTCAGCAGTTTCGAGTCAGTTCACAGACATGATCTGACCTCTGAGCCCTGACGGTGACCCTGACCTTGGGCAAGAGAACCTTTATTTTGTTTGTGACATACCATCTCATGTTTTTTTTTTCATCTTTTCATGAAGTTAAATCAAATTTGCTTCGGTAGTTCTTAAGTTAATGAGGAGAAACAACATGACCTCTGACTGTGACCTTGTCCTTGGGGTGGGAACCTATGTCTTGCACATGGCATACCTTCTCATTTGGTTTTATCTTTTTGTGAATTTTAAAGAAGTTTGCTTTGGTACTTTTCTGAGTAAATGCCAAGACTTGATCTGACCTCTGACCCCATATTGTAACCCTGACCTTGGGTTTGGGATTGAGGAAATACATATTACATGTGTGAATATATTCTCATTATGGTTTAAAGATTTACTCCCTTTATAATAATAACAAAAATGATTTGATGAAATATTTCATGCAATACCTCCGACATGGTCTAACTATACATTTGAAATAGAGTTTAGATAATAATATTTGATATAAGTGACATTAAACAAAAAATAAGATAAATTTTTATACAATCGCGGACCGCGGTTGAAATCGCATTATTGGACGAAAATAATTTATTCATACGTCACAATCACATGCACGAATAAGAAAAATACATCTTCATGATCACATGACACACGTGGTCAAAATCGATATTCTTACAGGCCGTGAGGAAAAAGGTAATTTGCATTTTAATTTGAAGATTATTTTTTATTCCAGATTTATCGAATAAATATGCCTTTTCTCAAAACTTTTAAGGTTAAATATGAGACTATTACATATTGTCTAACGAAATTTTGTTAAAATATTTGTTTCTGAAAACATGAAATAAACGAGGGAGACAATCTTTAACTTTTTTTTTATAAAATTTGCTCGAGCAGGTTTTAAGTTATTGCTGGGACACAATTTGACCTCTTACCCGTGATTGTGGCATTGACCTTGAAAGTGGGAACCCAAATCTTGTGCGTGACACATTTTGTTAGTATGCTTTATGTTCCTATGGGTTTCATTAATTGCTTCAGTAGTTTATAAGTTATTGCTTGGACACGATGTGAGACATAATTTGACCTCACCTGATTGTTTACCCTTGACCTCAGGCGTAGGGACTTAAATCTTGTATGTAACACACTGCCTCATTATGCTGCATCTTTCTGTGAAGTTTCATTAAATTTGCTTCAGTAGGTTTTAATAGTTCTCTTTTGAACAAAAGCATGACATGATGGTATACTTCACCTGTTCATTATACTTTTAGTATATATTAATGCTTATAATACCGAAAGTAGGTCAATTTCGATAAGCAGGTCAAGGCTGTTTTTTTTTTCTATTTTAGTTGAAAGCTGGTCAATCACGGTAATTACTGTGACAAGCTGTTTAGAACTCTTGTAATGATACTTTAAGATAAAATATTACCGTTTTAACTGATACCATTGGGAGGGCAATGAAACATTCAAATACCAGCAAAATCCACCTGTGTGCTGTGAAACTGTAAGCTCTTAGGAAACAAGAAACATCTTTAAAAAAGATAATTGTCGAAGAACGAAATTCGTTTTTAAGCAACAACTTTTTAGTCATGTTAGGACGGATCCACCGCTTCCTGGGTATTATGAGTACTTTTGTAAAGTAAATGTGTCTTGTTCAAGACAAAACATGAATTCCCAAGTGAAGATCTATGATGAATTTCTGTGGAAGAATTGGTTTGGACTAATATAAATAGGGAAACTGCCGGAGAAAAGTAAAGAAACACGAAAAGAGCTAAATGTTTTTATGGCATATTAATCATGATCTTAATAGCATTTTTGAATTAAAATCAGACAAGCCTCATTCTGAGAAAACCTGTATTTAGAAACTGCGACTAGGCAAGCTACAAACCAGTCTGTGCAGCTACACAAGCTAGCTAGAGACTTGAAAGTTCAGATTTCTAAACTGAAGATTGTATTATGCAGTTAGGGAAAATGAAAGATGCCGATCAGCATATGTAGTAACGTAGATGATGTGCATCTTTGTTTTTCGAATATGCAAAATACAGATTTTTTCACGAAGCTGCTCATATTTTCTTTAGTCATAATTATTGTACATTTTTTTAAAATCATCAAGGAAAAATTTCTGTAGTTATATAAACTTTTGAATGGGTCTGCAAACTGCTTGATATGAAATGCTAAAAGTAGCATTAAAAAGTCTGTTACAGTGGACCCTCTTTACAACGACGGCATTTGTTCCCCAAAATTTTGACGTTAAACTGAATTTGCTGTTTTAAATAATGCATGTTTAGAACAATTTAGCTGTTCTGTGCAAATCAAAATGACGTTATAAAGAATTTTGCTGTTGAAATGAGTGCCGTTGTAAAGAGGGTTGACTGTATCATGACAATGAAATCATGCTGAATCACAGTCATACTTGACATACATATATCATTCAAGATCTGACAAGAGGAATCTTAGGGGTATTCAGTGAAAACTCAGATGTTTACAGCAAATGAAAAACCTTGCTGTCTTGAACATTTTCTTAAAATTTAAAGAAAATATCTTTGCGAATAGTAGAATACTAGTGTTGAAACTTGAGAACATGTTGAGTTTTTAACATTACATTAATTATTTCAAATGTTCTGATGCCAAGGATATGTTAATATACCATTTTACTACAAACATGATAAGAGTAATATTCAAGGTTTTTTGTGTTGTAAGTTTGACATATAAGTGATTGCACAGACTGAAGAAACAACACAAATTCACATATGCCTTATTTGCACAAGCATTAAAAAAATGACATTATCCTGTGTTAAAGACAATAAGTGATACAGAGGCATAACTGTTGTGATTGCAACATAAATTAATGCATGTAATATTCATTACTTAGTTGTATCAGAAATGTTTGCCTCTTTGATAGTATTATACATGCATGTAATAGGCATTTGGATCTTCCTGTAAAAGCATAAAAACTATTGCGATTTTGAATGTTTATGAAATTTTGATCACATAAAAATTACTTGAATACCCGATAGACCCTATTGTCAGATTTACTCTGAAATGTTTGTATAAAAATCTGAACAGGCAAAGAAATTAAAATAAACATGATAAACTAGAAAATTGTGTCTGTAAGACACTAATGATGCCCCTGTGCAGCACCTGTCACAGGACATGTGTACAGTCACAGGACATGTGTACATCCCTAAAAGACCTTTAAAGCACAAATGCAATTTACAAAGAATCCACTGAAAACATTACACAAACTCTACCCTAGAGTGCAAAATGGAGCCTCAAATGACTAAGTTTAAAAGGGCATAATTCCTTCAGAATTATTTTTTCCTATCAAAACCAACATGCACACCTTCAATATGTCCACAAGAAGTCTCCAGTGTCTGAAAAACAGCCAATGAAAATTGTGAGAGGAGTTGATTACACAAAGTACTTACCCTACAATTCAAACATATGCCTAAAATGACTAAGTTCAAAAGGCTATAATTCTGTCAAAATTAATTCTAGCTCCAACAAAAAGCCACATGCACATCTCCAATATGTCCATAACATGTATGCAAAGTTTGAAAAAGATCGACTGAAAAACGAGGGAGAAGTTGATTACACAAACTCCGCACCCTACAAATGTAAAATTTGCCTAAAATGACTAAGTTCAAAAGGCCGAAATTCTGTCAAAATTTAATCTAGGTCAAAGAAAAACCCACATGCATATCTTCAATATGTCCACAACATGTATGCCAGGTTTGAGAAAGATCCATTGAAAACTGAGGGAGGAGTTGATTACACAAACTACATACCCTACAATGCAAAAATTTGCCTAAAATGGCTAAGTTCAAAAGGCCGTAATTCTGTCAAAATTGATTCTATCTCCAACAAAAACCAACATGCAAATCTTCAATATGTCCACAACATGTATGCAAAGTTTTAAAAAGATCCATTGAAAACTGTGGGAGGAGTTGATTGAGTTGATTACACAAACTACATATCCTACAAAGCAAAAATTTGCCTAAAATGACTAAGTTCAAAAGGCCATAATTCTGTCATAATTAATTCTAGCTCCAACAAAAACCCACATGCACATCTTCAATATGTCCACAACATGTGTGCAAAGTTTGAAAAAGATCCACTGAAAACTGTGGGAGAAGTTGATTACACAAACTCTGTACCGTAAAGTGTGACGGACAGAAGGACGGACAGACAGACGGTCAGACGGATAGACAGGAGCAACTCTTAATGCCCCCCTGACTATCGTCACGGGGGCATAATAAAAAGATCTCAACTAATTCCAACTAGTAAGGAAAATAAAGAAGATAATAAACAAAACATTTTTACACTTGAAGTGTAGCCTATTCCTGCAGTCAAGTCTATAAAAATACTTACAGGCATAAAAATTGACATGACGCTGTTTTCCTCAACAGTTGAATATCTTCATTTTACAGCAAAAAGATACATTGGCGACCACTGCATATCCTGATCAGAATATTTCTATAAGCAGTCTGATGTGTGTTGACAATGTTTGCTCATACTTGATTGTTCAAAATCTTAGGTTTATTACAGTTTAGGTAACCTAGCACTACTTGTGCAACAATTCTAGCACTGTGCAAATTCAGATTCATTTCTTGTCAACTTATACAATAAAATTTCAAACTACTTTCCCTACAGCATCTTTTACAAACAAGTTTTTAGCAAATTACCTTGTCTTGCAAATATAACTGGTATCATTCAGCAATTCAATGGTCTTAAAATGACTCAATTTTTTCTTTTTAAAGTTGTACAGCATTAGATGGTTAAAGGCTAGGTGATTTGCAAAAAGGTTTTCTTTTTGTTGTAAAAGATGATGTAAGGAGAGTATTCTAGGAAAGAACAAGAGGCCCACGGGCCACAAAGCTCACCAGATCTCTAGCTCAAAATTGCTATCAAATTTGTATAGGCTCAAAATTGCTGTCACATTCGTACAGGCTAATATAAAGTGTACAACTACAAAGTCTCAGATTGACAGTCTGTTGAGTTGATAACAAAATATGCAACTCTTTTCCATATTTTGATTGCAGTAAAAGCATATACAAAGTTAAGAGTAAAAACATATTATATCCCCAGCCAAAGGATACTAAAGATAAAATCCCAATCAGCCTAGTGGCTTCAGAAGAGAATTTCTTTGAGTTTCCCCCCCCACCCCCCCCCCTATTTTTGCTTTATGGCTTCCATGACAATCAATAAAAGGTGCAGTGGGCCCAAAACATATAGCTGAAAGAAGACTTCTCAAAAAACATTTCTAATATAGTTTTGTCAACATATCTGCCATGGCTTGGCAGTAAATGCCATCGGGCCAGTATCGGCTCAGTGTTTTCAGAGGAGATAATTTTTTAGTATTTTTTTCCATTTTCTTTTTGCCTTTTGGTTTCCATGACAACCAATAAAAAGAGCACTGGGCAAAAAAACATACAGCTGATAGAAGACTTCTCAAGGAACATTCTATAAAAGGTTTGTCAACATATCTGCAATGGCTTGGCAGAAAACGCCATTTTAATTTTCCCCATTGTCAATGCAACTCTAAGTTGCCATAGCAACCAAACTAAAGAGCCGATTTTCATAAAAAAAACACATAATATCAATCCCCCAGCCTAAGGATACTACAAATGAAATCTGGGCCTTTTCAGCCCAGTGGCTTCAGCGGAGATAATTTTTTGAGTATTTTGTTTCCATTTTTTTGTGTTTCGGTTTCCATGGCAACCTATAAAAGGAGAAGTTGGCCAAAAAAACATACAGCTGGTAGAAGACTTCTCAAGGGATATTTCTATAAAAGTTTTGTCAACATATCTGCAATGGCTTGGCAGTAAGTGCCATTTTTCATTTTTTTCCGTTATAAGTAAATGAACCCGAAGTTGCCATAGCAACCAAACTAAAGAGTCATAAAAAACACAAATTTTCAATCCCCAAGCCTAAGGATACTACAGATGAAATTTGGGCCTAATCTGCCTAGTTGCTTCAGAGGAGATAATTTTTAAGGATTTTTTTCCATTTTTTTTTGCATTTTGGTTTCCATGGCAACCAATAAAAGGAGCAGTGGGTCAAAAAATAGCTGATAGAAGACTTCTCAAGGAACATTTCTATAAAAGATTTGTCAACATATCTGCAATGGCTTGTGAGTAAATGTCATTTTTCAATTTTTCCCATTATATGTCTATGGGAACTCAAGTTGCCATAGCAACGAAAGTAACAGGCAGATTTTCATAAAAAACACAAACTTTCAATGCCCCAGCCCAAGGATGGTACAGGTAAAATATGGGCCCAATCGGCCTAGTGGCTTCAGAGGAGACGTCGTTTAAATGTGTTGACGGACAGACGACAACTGCCTATACTATAAGCTTCCCTGGAGCCTTCGGCTCTGGTGAGCTAAAAATATGATAAACAAAAATATTAATACAAATGAGTATCAGTTATTGTCTGTTCCTGCAAGACACTGCCTATACTATAAGCTCCCCTGGAGCCTTCGGCTCTGGTGAGCTAAAAATATGATAAACAAAAATATTAATATAAATGAGTATCAGTTATTGTCTGTTCCTGCAAGACACTGCCTATACTATAAGCTCCCCTGGAGCCTTCGGCTCTGGTGAGCTAAAAATATGATAAACAAAAATATTAATACAAATGAGTATCAGTTATTGTCTGTTCCTGCAAGACACCACAACAATTTTCAGGTTGCAAATCACTGTATTCTGAATCACACTGAATACAGTTTTTCAGAAGGTTCTTATTGCTACATGTAAGACAGTTGTATGCTGTAAAGGGTGGCTTAAAATATAAGATTTTTTTTATTTATAATATGAGCCGCGACACAAGAAAACCAACAATGTGGTTTTGCGCCTGGCGCAAACTCAGATCAGCCTGGGCATCCGCCCAGTCTGATCAGAGTTTTCGCTCTGCGCTTAAAGGGTAGTTAAGGGTCTAAGTTACCTCCATGCGAACAGCGAAGACTCTGATCAGACTGGGCGGATGCCCAGGCTGATCTGAGTCTGCGCTGGGCGCACAACCACATTGTTGGTTTTCTCGCTTCGCGGCTCATATGTAAATGCCAATTTGGATCCCTAAAGTGTTAAGACTTGCATTAGGGGCATTAATTGTAAGTACTTGTCATCATTCAATATCAGCCGCGACACAAGAAAACCAACAATGTGGTTTTGCGCCTGGCGCAGACTGAGATCAGCCTGGGCGGATCAGAGTTTTCGCTCTGCGCTTAAAGGGTAGCTAAGGGTCTAAGCTACCTCCATGCGAACAGTGAAGACTCTGATCAGACTGGGCGGATGCCCAGGCTGATCTGAGTCTGCGCTGGGCGCACAACCACAGTGTTGGTTTTCTCGCGTCGCGGCTCATATGTAAATGCCAATTTGGTTCCCTAAAGTGTTAAGACTTGCATTAGGGGCATTAATTGTAAGAACTTGTCATCATTCAAACAACAATTTAAGGATCAAGCTTTCTGAATGAAGATAAAGTTTTGTCCTTCTTTGGACTGGGTGTGTATGTGATTTTGACAGGTAGTATTTCCATCACGTCTGACAGGAATTTGTCTTCATCTGTTTCGATCTGCTTGTTGGTTCCACGCAGAAGTTCTTCAATCTGTGAATGGAATAGAGTAAGTTCTTCCGTGTTTTTGTCGGGTTTAGTAACTAGAACCTCACAAACAGCAGATTTATAGGCTCCTTCCAAATCTGAGTAAACTGTATTGCACTTAGGGCATGTTTTGTCCTTGAGACCCCTGTGAAAGCAGCCAGACTTTTCACACGCTGGGAAAATATGGACAGATGACATTCCCTCTATTTGACCTATTTCCTGGAGTGTTTCTGACTCAAATGGTTTAACTGTCTTAATGGTGTCAGGAGGTACAATCTGAAATAAAATTAGAATGTTTAAGAAGAGTAACTAACAAAGCAGATTTTTTTTATTTGATACTAGTTATACAGGCAAATTGTTGGTATTCTGTACTCCTCTTGTATACCATGAAGCAGGTATTATGTCAGAAACAATACTCTGTTTATTTACAATTTTACCTATATAGCACATTTATAGTTAAAATTGTAAATAAACAGATGATTGTTTGTGACATCAACGGACATAATACCTGCTTCAAGGTATAGCAGCTTTGTTTTTATTTTGCTATAAAGAGATTTCATGATTTCTCTTTCTGATAATAATCAAGCAAATATTATTCATTTGTTTGTTTGTTTGATTTAACGCTTAACGTCAACTGTAAACAGCTGAGGTCATGTTGGGACAGTCAGTTAGTTAACCAGACTGTTTCTTAGCAAACTTCCCGGAGATAGTTTACTAGTTTTAAGCTAGATGTCAGTTACTTGCAAAGGAATGTGCCGGACACTAGAATCAACTGCGAGACCACTGCTTGTGAAGCGGACAAGTTACATGTACCAACTGAGGTAACTGAGGGGCAATGTTGTGTCCTTCAGCAAGACATTTCATCCCAGTTGTTAGCACTGGTTAAACCCCGGAAGCTGTTCCAAAATAACTAAAAAATTGATGACCGGACGTAAAGCTTAAAAAAAACAAAAAAAATTTAAAAAGTAATAATTCTTGTGTTGCTTTACCTCTATAGTTGTTTTTTGTCTGCTTGTGACTTTGGGGAGCCCATAGCTTGTTGAAGACATTATACCATTGTTGACTTTTAGACACTGGCCAACTTCAAGAGGAAATGAGGCTAAGTGTCGCCAAAATGCGAAACATAAAGAGCCTGTGTCATCTCCCATTTCTCCATTTCTCACTTCCACTTCTGATCCATATGACGTGTTCACTTTCTGGATATCATCAACCTATATAAAATTACGAAAGAAGGATTAATGTTTTGCTTACAATTCTGCAATATTTACAGTTTCATTGTATTAGCTTTAGACGAAGGTGTCATGCTTGATATGCTTGATATTCTTAACTTCCAAATGAAAAACATTTACTAATCGTGGATCTAGTAGATCTCAATCTAGGCTTAGCCAATGAGCAGAGCAACGTCAAAGCAAGTGAATAACATTGCTTGTTTAGTAACGTCTGTGTGACGTTAATCATATATTCTTGATGTTTAGCACAGAAATTAGGCAATTTGGCTACTTCATATACCAGGGGTATAATTAAGAAGCATATGGAACAAAGCTTTATCTACAACATATAAGTTTAATGTTTACTCAAGGTCATCTATACTAACTACTTCTGGTTCTTAAATAGATTTTGAAATGCACCATTTGATCAGAAAAATGCTTTTTGCCTATGCAAAAAATAAGGGTACAGATTGGCTGCATTACAACACGGGTTAATCTGTCCTTTTTCTTGCTGGGTAGACAGTATCTCTAGTTTGTAAATCTGAAATTTTAAGATTGTAGCCATCTTCTGTGCTTGCACAGCCTGGTTTGTGTCTGACCTGGTCGGAAAACCCAAAGAAAGGTTTTCTCGGGACAAGGTTCAAATACCATATGAGTTGTGCCATGAGAAAACCTGTATTTGGGATTTCTAACCTGATCCAACACAAACCAGACTGTACAGCCATAGAAGATGATAAGTGGTTAATGAAAAAAGTATAAAGTAGATTTGTTTGTTTTACATTTCTTTGACTTTCGATGCTTATTAATCTGATCAATGTTAATCAAATTGTTATGCTTATTGAACTGGCGGTCAAGAATTTGATTGTTTGGTAGGTCTGCCAGATAAACTTATAAAATACCTTTGTGACCTTGCAGATGATATGAAACAGGGATCCTTGGGGAATTTCTAGAGCTTCTTCTACTGTAACAGTTCTGGCTAACGGTGGAGACTTAAGCTCGGAGGCTTCTTTTTCTGCTGCTAGCACAACCTCTGATGGTAATGATGACAGAACAGTTGGTATAAGAATAACTCTTGTCCCTGTACGGATAACCACTTCTTTGATTTTACTGAGGAAATGGAGAAGCATTACTGAGTTACCCGTTTTCATAAAGGGGAAGGCAGTTTTGTTATAGCAAGAGAATCTCTTGTGTCCACTTTCATCTGCTAGCACACCTTCAATCACTTGCATCGACTTCTTCTTCTCATTTATGTAAGTCCTTGGTGTCTCTGCATACACTATGTAGACACGGATCGGTTGGTCAATAAGAGTGCCATCTGCTGATTTCTGAATTTTGAGGAGTTGAGCCTTTGAGGATAAACAAAATTGTGATTAACTAAAAAGTGATTATGCTGTCAGAATATATCAAAATAAATATGAGGAATTAAAATGAGTTTATTGTCTAAATTAATACTGTAATGATCCTAAGTTTTTGGACAATTTGACATGAGCTTACATTGTGGACTCCGATCAAAATGCTGAATTTGATCAAAGTTCAAAATGTTTGCCATCTGAACTACATCTTTTGAAGGTATTATACAATGAAACTATTTTATTCAAATTTTAGGGTTATCACAACATGGTATCCAAGAATTTAGGACTTTTACAGTAGTCTAAAATGTAAAAGTTTCACCTGAATTTTTTGTAAGTTTAAACCCATTTTTGCTATGAGTAGCATAGATGCGATAAAAGCAAACAATGTACACATAGAACAGACGCTGATCTAGGTTTACACTGTGAGAAGACTCTAATTAGCTATTTGCTACCAGAATTGTTTGTCCAAAGTAGGTTAAGCCCCAGTCACACATTCATGATTTTGGCCGCGGTAGAGTTACGATTCAATTATTATAATTATGACACATAATCACAAATTATTAAGTGTGGCCTAATATATCCTAGTGTTTATGTTTTTTTTCATTAGATAGGGGTTCATAATAATTATTTACAAGTGGGTCAATTTTAATTTTTGTTGGGTCCAATGCAATTATTCCAAGACCTTTCAATGTTTTAACTCTTGATAAAGCAACATAAACTTGTCCTGGAGCAAAAATAGAACTGCCAAGATCAACAACAATTTTGTCACATGTTATACCTTGTACTTTATGAATTGTGCATGCCCAGGCAGGAATAAGTGGAAATTGTGTCCGGTAAATTGCAACATTTTCACTGTAAAACTCTTGGGTAATCTTTTCAATGCCAATTGCATCATGCTCATTATTGTAAAACATTCTCCCAACTGACTCATCATCGAATCTGACAAAAATGCGAACCTGTTCATTGTTTTCATATTCAACTAAATGTACAAAACCCATGGCACCATTAACCAGACCTTGATCTGTGGCAATATTTCTGATCAACATAACTCTAGTGCCTACAGACAAATTGAGTATGCCTGGTAAACCTCCAGCATCTCTATCATCTTGAGGAATATAATCAGATATATCTTCATCTTGTGGAAGTTCTCCATGTGCAACTTGATGGATTGCAGGTATGGAGATTGTATTGGCTGAAAGTTTTTGTTGTTGTTGTTCATTGAACAGGTTAACTTGATCAATAGTTGGATAAACTCGCAAAACTCCACTGAACTCTGGGTCATCATTATCTATTAGTCTAGAACACAACCTTTGGATGTCTTCATTTGTAGTGAGACCAAGTCTAATATTATTCAGTAGACTGCTATAGCCATCTGTTTCTATCTGGCGCATATTAGTTTGTAGAATGTAAGGATCAAATAAATTCCAGAGCAAACTATTTTCAAATGCAAATTTTCCTTTAACAGGCTTTAACTGGTAAAAATCTCCAATAACAATCATATTTACTCCACCAAAGTAATCAGGATTATTTTTTATTGTGCAGAGCCGTCTGTTAATAAAATTTAGAGTGTGACTGGCAACCATTGATATTTCATCAATGAGAACAGTATGTATATCAAAATAAAAGTTTCTCATTTCCTTCAGGATTTTGCTTTTCAGTTCTGTGTATTGCGGTATCTGACGGCCATGCTCAACTGGCAATCTGAAAGCAGTATGGATTGTGGTACCATGAATAGTCTTTGCACTAACACCAGTGGGTGCACAAACTGTAACAGGATTTGCCCCTGTAAAAGGTGCAGTATAAAGGCGTAACCAGTCTACCAGTAACCGAGTCAGATATGATTTTCCTGTCCCTGCCCCACCATAAATATAAATCCTTAAAGGTTTCTTACAGCCTGAAAAAAAATGTGTTCTAATGATAGAAAAAACTTCCCGTTGATCTGGAGTCAGATGTTTCAATTTATTATCCAACTCATTTGGAGAAAAAAGGTTTACTTGTAAAGAATGAAAGGTCTGCGAGAAAGCAGTATCTTCCGACTGATTGTTAGCCGTATCTGACTCTAAATTTGGTATAGATGCTCCTGACATGATGGAATGTTCTCTGGAAAGGATTTCTTCCACATCAGATTGTTCATCAGTATTTGGAGCAACTATTGTTCCCACTTCCTCACTGGTCACTTTAATTAAACGAGCTATGTTTTCAATATCGCGCAGATAAGCTTCATACTGCATGTCTTGTAAATCAAACAGGGAATTTTTGTGAAGAAAAGCTTGTTCAGCAGTTGTATATGGGGAAATCAGCTGTTTCTCATCTCTGTATGGTAAATGCAACATCAATAAAGAATAGAAGTAATTATCTGAGTCGGGAGAGAATTTAGGAGTTCGTATGACTGCTGGTTTCTGTCGCTGACGGAAAACTTTCTTGAGAGACTTTAACCGAATTCTTTCACGTGAACGTGGTGAACTTTGACTCACATCATTTCCAGAACAAAGAGTATACAATGACGCAAACTTAAACAAAGATATGCCTTCCAAGGAATCAGGACGATCTTTATAGTAATCAAGGATATTGGTTTGAAATATATCTTTGCTACCTGGATCTAGTTGGTCACGTTGAGTTTTTGGACGGAGCAACTTCAACCTTTGATGAGGAAATCTGGTATTTAAATAAACAGTACATCTAGATGACCAAACTAATTGTAAATGACCCAGACGTGCAGCTGCTTCCTGGGCACTCAGACGACGAGACTTAAGCACACAATTACCAACTAAATGCAATTGCTTACGTAATGAAAAAGGGTAGGTTTGACAGTTTATGTAATGAAATGTTTTGCTTAATGCCTGTTTCAGATCATCTGGTTCTGCTTTAGCTATGTAATTACAAACATAATAAGCTAATCCCGCACCTCCACTTACCATCTGTATGTCCATGTTGGCACGCCACCGTTTTAGTAAAGTTGGATTGTATGCATTTATATATTGATCAGAGGCTAAGCGTTTGGTTTCATAAAAATGACCTCTTCTTCGAGGTTGTGTATAATCATCATTTGATATTATTTTTGTGGCAGGTGTTACAGGGCGTGGAAAACCAAACCGACATGTTTTGTGTCTCTGACATGTTGATGTATGATGATGTGTTTGTAGATGACCCACTAAATAATTCAATACTTGATCATCCTTTTCATTTGGTATGGTTGTACTGATGACTTTGTCTATGTACTGAAGTATTTCTGAGGCAGTACTTCTTTCAAGAGAGGGTGCTTGCATCACCCATAAAAATAAGTGAATATGTGGGGAGCCCCTGTTTTGGTACTCTATTCGTGCGAAAAAGTCAACAATCTGTCCAACAGGACAGTCTTTGCCTTTTAGAATAAATTTTAAGAATGCTCTCCAACGTCTTTCAAAGAAAACTGAAGTTAATAGAGGATCCTTACGCATTGTGCTTGTGCATGAGGGCATTTGTAGGGCATCTGTGTAGGAAACACCATGTAAGAGCATTTTCAACTCTGGCCAGTTACAATCATCAGAAGACAAAGTAATAAAGAGGGTAGGAGGCCCTAAAGTTTTGACAGTACTTAACAAATTATGTAAAATATCTGCCCAGTATGCAACCGTTCCACGTATATTTTTCATGAACATAAATGTATTAGCTTTAATCTCAGGATCTGTCCCAGGATGAGACAGATCTCCTGCAGTAATTTGAGATGAAGCTTTTCCAGGACTTTTCAACCTCATCTGTATTTCAATCTCATTCGATAACCTACTTTGCTCCATATGATTCACAGCATACATAAGGTATGTGATGCTTTTTCTCCACCTACTGTCTTTATTATACAAACGACAATTAAAATAATCAAGAATAGATAGTCTGATTGGTCTGTCTTCAGTCAGACCACCACAACCCAAAGGAAAAAGCCAAGGGAAAGCAAGTTCTTCTCCACCTGGAACTTGGGAAATCCAAGTTGGTGAGTGAAATTGAATTGGAATAGAGATATGTTTAGATTTGGTAAGAACATCATTGATTTCTACATCTGGAATGGTATAATTAACTGGTATAACAGAGCTTTGTAAATCAGAAGCAAAAATATCTGTGACCTGTCCAACAATAGTTGCATTGTCTGACTTTACATTTCCTATATTATCGTATGTAGAATCAGCAACAAAATCAGGGAAATCTTTATATAATGGATTGTTTGTTTTCAACCATGAAATGGCTGCTTTAACCTTGTCAAAACTTGCAAAGTTTGCAACACTAAGTGCTTTTAAATTCTGATCAGCATTTTGTGTGATCACTAAAAAATGTTCATCTTTGTTGTTAAGCAACTGTTCAAAGTAAGCATTTAAGTCCAACGGAAAGTGAATTGCAAGCCCCTTTTCAGCATACTGACCACCCGGTAAAATTATGATCGTCATGTAACTTTGTATTTGGCTAATCATTCTGCACTCTGCATAGGTAAGCTGAGACAAACATGGTGGAACAATCCCAGCAGACAGCTTGTTTCCTACAGATGTGCTGCTAGTTTTCCCTTGTATGATAGAATTGGAACATTTGGAACAGAATGTACCAGTTTGCAGCTGAGCAGTTTGACATGGCATTTTGTGTGGCATATTCAGTCTTCTTACCTGCTCTGTGAAAAGAATCTTATCACAACTTTGACATATAACAGTGTGTAAGTTTCTTATCTGGTTTTCATACTTTTTGGCATTCGATGACAGAGTTTGAATTTTTTCTCCAATGAAATTGAAATTGCTATTGTCAGAAGAAATAGTATTCTGCGGAGATTGTAGAAGTTTATAAACAACATATAAAGAAAAATTGTCACCAAAGTCCTTTATCGATGGTATATTGCCATTACAGCAGTAATTATGCTCTGATAATATTATGTTTTGTGGGTATTGGCTTGAATCATTGCAGCTAATTGTTTCCTCTACTTGGTTATGTAACAGTAAATCAGCAGTATTTTGTTTACTGCTATATGGCAATGGAGATGAAACACATGTGCTGTTGTTAGAAACAGATGGTGACTGCACAAACATTTTATTTTCTGTGTTAATCAGTGCATCCCAAGATCTGGAAACGGATTCACCATTATCACATCCACTGTTAACATTGTTAATTGTACCTCTCTCCTCAAACACTATCGGTGTTAAATTGAAGACAGAGTTATTGTAATTGAAAAGTAAGTACTCCATAAGACTGTCAATATCGTGGAAGGACATCAAAGATGCATAACCATCAGCTGATATAAATCCATTGGCATCACGAGAATGTGAATCAAATACATACCAATGAGAATTTGAGTGAATGATAGCAATAGTACTTTCACCAAAGGTTACCAACATGTAGTTGGAAATCTCTGACGACATTCTCAATGATTCCGTTAGACATACTGACCCAGTATCTGCATTATATGGTAGACTGTCTCGATTGACTATTCCATAAAAAATGTCTGTATAGCTTGAAGTATGTATTATATTTGTATCACAAATCATTTGGGAAGGCATTTCCCAATGACCTAGATAACTGCCTTGGGCTTGGAATGCAACTGGTGAGTTTGACCTTAGTAAGATGATATCTTCATACAAATTATGCCCGTCGAGGACTATTTCATCCACTACTGATGGTGACCAGGTGTTAGTCTGGGGGGCTCTGCTAAAAGCAAAGAGAAGGGCTACAAATGCTATTGCTGTACACTGATACCCTGCCATGTTTGAAGCAATCTGCCCTTGGTGAAAGTGACCATTTATAACATTTAGCATGGTTTATGTCTGTTTGGTAATATCAATACCCAAATAAATTGAAACTTCTTAATGTATGTAAGAATTTGATCATGCTATCTTATCAGGTATAGAGGGTTTTACCATTATTTCACTCGATTATTTGGTTTTCTTCTTCTTCTTCTTTTTCACATTTCGAGCCGTTTTTTCTGGAAACCGCTTTACTCACTAGAAAAACAAAATAGTTCGATATCATTTCTTCCAATTAAGCGAATGATTGTAATCTATACGCCATGAATAACTGATAGAAAAAGACTGCAAGATTTCTGTGGAAATATGTACAAATATCGTAAAATTTATACCCGAAGTTACCAAAAATAAAAATAAAATAGTACGGCAAAGCGAAAGAATACATTATCGTGATCAGCCTTGGTCGAGTTCGATTAGAACTATTGTCTGGCGATAGTATGTCATGGCAGAAGCAGGTCAACTCGGCCTGCTTTCTGTAAGCCTGTGGTCTTCACTGCTCCTGGGTCAACTCGGCCTCTATTCAGCTCGTCCATCGCCGATGCAATGAATTGGTTTCAAAACTCAATGTCAGGTTAAAATCACTTTCACATGAAGGCCTATCGGAACCAGAATTTTATGGTGACTTAGTATACAAATTCAAAAAGATAAGGGGTATGTCTGATTTTTTGTTCAGCTTCGAAAAGTAGTTTTTTGTTCTCATTGTATTTTGTTCAGTGCTAGCACTAACCATCAAAATCAGGAAGTCATATGACTTCCAAAGTTTGTCATTTGGAAATCATGCTGAAGGATAGACTTGGTTTCTTCCAGAATGTCCATATTTATATAGCTTTCTCCTTCATTAATGGGTGAAATACCATTATTACAACAAATTAAACTCATTATTTAAGTCAATATTCACTTTATAAATGGTAGGTTATGATAGAAATTGGAAGTCACTGACTTCCTGGCATTCAGCTTTGGAAGTTACAAACCAATTTTTGGGAGTCTCTGACTCCCAGACTTCCACTAGTGGAAGCACTGTTTGTTTCCTTGTAATTTTAGTTAGAAATACATCAGTTGTTGATGAAATAAAACTGATTTCTGGATTATTAATACATCAACCTAAATAATAATATTAGATTACTAATACATCAACCTTTTTTTTTTTTTTTTTTGAGGATCTTATGCGTATGTCGAGCTGTAACTTCTTAGCTGTTGAGGGTTAGTGTAAATATGGTGATGGGTAACCCATTATGGCTGGGACTTTGTTGGTCGAGGTAGTGCATGTGGATCACAGTTGTCAAGGAGCACTATAGAGTGAGGGCCTACAGGATGCTGCGCGCATCATTGGATCTTCTCTTCTCTTTTTAATCCAGCACGACTCATCTCTTGTGGTGCAGATTTGTTCTTCTGTCTATGCTACTAATTACAGTATAACATCTAATACTACACATATTCAATTATTCTGGCGGATGGAGCGACTATATTCATGAAGGCTAAATCTTTGTGATGAAAATGCCGCGTGAACGCTGCCCGGTGTATTTCAACTGCCCTTCGATTACTAAAGACATTCAGTGGTAGATACAGACTGGTGCATGCTGCCTCGAACTGTAAAAGATTTTAGTCAGCTCTTCACTTCAGAAGAATACGTATAACTACGGTGACCCTAGCAAGGGTGGAACTTCCTTAGTACAAGTTACAAGTTTGGAAAATTCGAGTGCGCCTGATCTACGGCTGCTCAAACGGGTCATGAAATTTGCAAATACACTTTTCGTCATTCGTTATTATTGAATAAAACACGTCTATCCGCAAATAACGGAGATTAAATTAGAAAGGAAACGAAGCCAAAATAAAGTTTATATTCATAAAACGTCATTTTAAAACTGTTTCTCTTCACAAATGGTAGATTGTGTTTATTATCCCCCATACAATAAAAACCCGGATGCAGGTCATACATGCTATGATATGTCTACGACAAATAACTACTGTTTTTCTAAGTCAGTTTCATGGAGAAGAGTAGATAGATGGGTGACATACAATTTTATCTTCTTTCAACAGTATTTCAATATTATCAGGATGATTGGAGGGTAATAATGAAATGCTGTGCGTGACAGAACTCCTTCGACGGTTGAAATTATTAATATAACAAGGTAGAAATATGTTACATGTTGGACCAGTATTTGACATCTACTGTAGTATCAACAAATTCCATCAAATGGTCAAGGATAGATACATACACAGACAGACCTTAAAAATACATCCCAAATTTTCAAGACCGAGTAGCCTGATGCAGTGTTTCCACACCATGCCCATCTGGATGAGAGACCATAGTTATTGCAGAAGCTCTTCCTATACTATACTTTCATACAAATGAGCAGAATGACAAATTTTCATTGGCTATGCTGGTTGTTAGAATTTAAGAGAGAGATTTATTGAACCTCTGTTTTGTTAGACATGTCGGTCTTCGAATGATTTTTAAAAAAAATAAACAAATACATTGTACATCAGATCTTTGTATTTAGTGTTTGGGATGGGAAACATGAAAGGCAAATTATATAATCCTTGTTCAGAATATAGTCTTGTGCCTGAAAATGTGATTCCGAAGTTATATTTTTATCTCATTGTTTGTATTCATTATTTTATATATTTTCTTATGAATATTTTATAAATTGTCACGTGGAATTTGCGCAATGTATTCATTATTTTATATATTTTCTTATGAATATTTTATAAATTGTTACGTGGAATTTGCGCATATTTCTTCCAGTACATTCTGCAACTTTGACATAAAAATGCCTTAAACTACCCCCATGGAAGGTTTAAATATTCAATAGGTGACGGATAGATTAACACCAAGGTTAAGCTAAAATAGTTTTGTGCAATCCAAAAAATTAATCCTTTAGCCAGAGGATAGTTAAACTACTTTTGTGCAATCCGTCTGCGTTAAACCGTCACTTAACCCTGGGGCCAATTTAAACTGCAATGGAGCAATCCAAAACCCTTAACCCTGAGGATAAACCCAAGGTTAACTCTTAAACTAGCTTTGTGCAATCGGCCCTTAGAGTTTAAATATAAATAAAATATCTTTTTTGTCAAAAAAATGTGTTTTTAATTGCTTCAGAGAGTTTCAAAATACTGTATTCTCTCTATTGAATACCCTGAGAGATAATATGGTAACTTCATAGAGCAATACAGAGAAAACACTTTGTTACCTGTTAACAACTTGAACGATCCTACAATCATCTTCAGCATCTGATCTAACTGCAAGGTCATTATCTCCATCATCACTGTCTTCCTCATCATCCTGCGTGCGTTTGCGTTTGATCTGAGGATTTGAAGAGGTTTTACATTGTGCACCCAGGTACTGCTGACGAAACTTCTCCAGCTCCTGTTTCAGCTGATCATTTTCACAGCTGACTCGATTAGCTGTGATCTCAAAATCTAGCATTGTATTATTCATACGCTGCACCTCGCTATTCAACCTCTGAATGTTCAGATGAAGTTGCTGATTTTTTTAATCAAATTCTGCTTATCAACATGAAGTTGCTCACACATCCTTTGGTGCTGTGACAGTTCTACTTTACTGTTATTTAACCTTTGGCTTAAATCAGTTTTTGTCTGTTCCAATTTAGCGTTTCTTCTACTTAGTATGCTTTTCACATCTGTTGAATTGGACTTTTCAGATTCATACATGGACTTTGTAAGATCCATGAAATTCAACATTGTCTGTTTATAGCAAAGGTAAAGTTATCCCTGTTGAAGAATGAAGCTTCTAGTAGCAACAAAGTTCAGGATTTATATTCAAGTTCAGTCTTGTTCAGATGAGCTAAGAGTGGAATATAGGAGTTGTTCAGACAAGAACCATGTTTTATAATAGTCTTAAAGACAAAGGCTATGAATATGATTCACAGGCGGAGTTATAGTGGGTGTTTGGTGTGGCTCTTTTGATTGTGATATAATGGTATTTAACATAGTTGTGGCAGGAAGGCTATACAGTCTCTAATCCTAGGGACTGACGATCAGGCTGTGGGAGTGAGTACAGGAAAAGGCTAGGCGGATAGCAGCATTGTTAACATTCACTTTTTGAAAGTATCGTGTGGCTATTCAAATATCGGTTTTGTAGTGTAGTTCTGTTGAACAGCGAGAGTCATACAATTAATCTTTTTTATCAAAATCTTTTTGAATTCAAATAATACAGGTGTGCACTTTATCACCTAAAGTCAACAAAGGTCTAGGTATGTCAAACTACTGCAATCTTCACAGTGAATGATTTTGAAATAACGATATTGGTGAAGTTAAGTGAGTGCAGAGTTCACCTGAGTCCATTTAAGGTGAAGGGGGGGAAAAGGAGGGAACTCCTCATGAGGTTAAATGAGGACATTTACTCTTGAGGGTTATTGCTCTCAAAGGAGGGAAATTACTCTCAAAGGAGGGAGGAGTGGGAAATGAGGGTTTTTCTCGTCACCTTTTACACCTACTGCCCTGTGCTCATTTCAAGAACATATGCTATGGCGGTGACCCATTCCTTGTGTAATTGTGTAAGCTGACTGCTTAAACGAGTAAAACGAAGCGGAGTTAATCAAACCAGAAAAAGAAAAACGGAAATGTACAAAGTAACTGCTGTGTTTTGTCTTTACTGAATATAGAGTGTCTTAGTTGAAACTCGATCAATCTTGTAGAAGCATGTGTTGGAGACCAAGATGAAGAACTGACATGTACATATCAGAAAGCAGGAAAAAAGCACCAGCCAAACTGAGTTTCCGGAGTGATTCCAGAGTAGTGTTCTAAATGTGAACAATTTGCCTGCATTGAAGACTTTGAAATTTGGTGACTCCAGATGTGATACATAGACTCTATGTGAACATTTAAATCTAACGAATTTAAATTGCAACATTACAGTCATAATCGGGGAGGTTAGGTGGTGCAAAGGTGCTGCGTATAACTTCCAGTGCCGGGGCGTCCTACTTATTTGTATAGTAGTAGGCCAAGAGCTTACTGTGCTTGCAGTAGGTGCGGGTGGGGGTTGTTTGGACATTTCATTTCTCTCTTCTTTCTCCCGCTCTTTGGGAGACGGCCCGATATAGACCGAAATAGTGTCTCAAAGGGCCGTTAAACCTCAAACAACCAACCAACTAAATACAGTCATAATCACTAACAAGCCAACCCAGTTTGTTGATCATCCAGTCGAGACAAACTGCAGTTGGGTAAGTTTTTGCATTTAGTGATTTCAAATGAACCAGTTGTATTAATAGCAATACAATGAAAATGGGAATGAAACCTCAAGGGTACGAACGGACTGTAATCTTTGTCAGTATGGAGATGTTTGATTGTAATGATATTTTTTTGGTAGTATACATATTGCAGTGCTGCTGTGTTATATACCTCACAGCTTTGTAGTGTTTACAGGGGATGGTCGGGTGGTGCGATGGTGCTGTGTGTACTGATTTGGAACATTCTAGGGCAAGGGCTTGCTGTGCTTGCAGTAGGTGCGGATGGGGGTTGTTTGGACCTTTTTTCTCTCGTCTATCATTTATACTTAAATCATAAATACTTATTTCTGAATTTCCCAGTACAATTTTTCACATTAAAATATACAGCGCAGCAGTATTTGTATTGCTAAACTATTAAAATACGACCGAAACTCTGCAATCTCAAATGCTGAAACTATTATAACTAAAACACAACATGATGAAATATGAATCAAATATCTCAATCTTGAAATGATGAAAATACAATATTCTAACTAAAAGTATTTTCTATCAAAATACCCCAGAGCCCTAGATAAGGTGAGTATTGGAAGATAATTCTGAGATAATCTCCATAAAAACATATTCTGACACCTTATTAGAACCATCAGTGAGAATGCTCTAATGAGAGGTGGTAACATAGGTTTTTATGGAGATTATCTCAGAATTATTTTCAAATACTAACCATATTTGAGGCGCTGATAACCTACATACTAGGAACAGTGATGTCTTAACGAACAGTATTTATTTTAAACAGATGTGACGCTTATCTGCGGTGATGGTAAACCGTGTACAGCCTTTAGACTATGTAGACTCTTTCTGCTCTTAAGTTGGTTGTAAACAGATGTGACGCTTATCTGCGGTGATGGTAAACCGTGTACAGCCTTTAGACTATGTAGACTCTTTCTGCTCTTAAGTTGGTTGTACACGGTTTCCCATCACACTTGTTTACAACTTTCTAACTGCTGATGAACTTCTGAGATTGTATCGTCTCTGGCAAGGAGGCTACAGGATGTGACTGTGAAAGAATTGGACATTTCATTTCTCTCTTCTTTCTCCCGCTCTTTGGGAGACGGCCCGATATAGACCGAAATACTGTCTCAAAGGGCCGTTAAACCCCAAACAACCAACCAACCAACTACAGTCATAATCACTAACAAGCCAACCCAGTTTGTTGATCATCCAGTCGAGACAAACTGCAGTTGGGTAAGTTTTTGCATTTAGTGATTTCAAATGAACCAGTTGTATTAATAGCAATACAATGAAAATGGGAATGAAACCTCAAGGGTACGAACGGACTGTAATCTAGGAAAATAATTGTTTGTCAGTATGGAGATGTTTGATTGTAAAGATATTTTTTTGGTAGTATACATATTGCAGTGCTGCTGTGTTATATACCTCACAGCTTTGGAGTGTTTACAGGGGATGGTCGGGTGGTGCGATGGTGCTGTGTGTACTGATTTGGAACATTCTAGGGCCTGCTGTGCTTGCAGTAGGTGCGGATGGGGGTTGTTTTGACCTTTTTTCTCTCGTCTATCATTTCTCCTCTTTCTCCCTCTCTGGGAGACGGCCCGAAAGAGACTGAAATACTGTCTCAAAGGGCCGTTAAACCCAAAACAATCAATCAATCAATAGAGTGTTTACTTATGCAATTATATGGACAGTGTTCTCCACAAGCACCAGCGGCCGCCGACAAATCTAACGATAAAATTAAAAAAAATATACATCTATCAGCCTTATCAGTATTTCACATCCACATGTACACAGTCATAGATGTTGGTAAAAAGAGAGGCAATCTCAGAAGAGTAGCCTTAACAAAACGACGAAGAGTTGTCTTTCCCCTTATTTTTGGAAACAATAGTATATGACATTTTCAGAAACGAAGATAACTTAGTATTTCAAATACATCTGTGTGTTTTCAATATGTATGTAAATCATGCATACGTTTTCCAATGTCTAAGTATGTAAAAAAAGGTATCAAAATGGAAATATGTTCAGTCTGTTATAGGAAAAATATATCTAAGATATCAATGCCCGACATGTGTCTTCACAAAGGTCTCTACAAGATACTTATATTCTGAATTTCTCAGTACAGTTTTTCACATTAAAATATACAGCATATACAGCGCAGCAGTATTTGTATTGCTAAACTATTAAAATACGACCGAAACTCTGCAATCTCAAATGATGAAACTATTATAACTAAAACACAACATGATGAAATATGAATCAAATATCTCAATCTTGAAATGATGAAAACACAATATTCTTGCTAAAAGTATTTTCTATCAAAATACCCCGGAGCCCTAGATAAGGTGAGAATTGGAAGATAATTCTGAGATAATCTCCATAAAAACATATTCTGACACCTTATTAGAACCATCTGTGAGAATGCTCTAATGAGAGGTGGTAACATAGGTTTTTATGGCGATTATCTCAGAAATATTTGCAAATACTAACCATATTTGAGGCTCTGATAACCTACATACTAGGAACAGTGATGTCTTAACGAACAGTATTTATTTTAAACAGATGTGACGCTTATATGCGGTGATGGTAAACCGTGTAAAGCCTTTAGACTATGTAGACTATTTCTGCTCTTATGTTGGTTGTACACGGTTTCCCATCACACTTGTTTACAACTTTGTAACTGCTGATGAACTTCTGAGATTGTTTCGTCTCTGGCAAGGAGGCTACAGGATGTGACTGTGAAAGAATTATGACTTATGCTGGTGTTGGTGAGGCTAGGGTCGACTCATTCTTATTATACGACTGTGAAGGAGATATAATTCGTTTTGGTGTCGATGAAGCTAGTTCTGAGAAGCTGCGTTCTGAGAAGGAACGTGACATCGTGCTTGTCTGTGTCACTATGGGTGATAATGTACTAAGTTCAATATCGACGTCTCTGAATCGTATCGTTCTCAATTTTATTATTTTAATTCTATGAAATACGACCAGCACAATGATGATTATTACACTGATCTCCCCGTTACAGCTGTTCCTACCACTGCTTCCTTTAGGTTGGATCTCAGGTTGGTGGTCTCTTCAACCAGTCTAGTTAGTAGCGCTTCAGGCAATTCATCTCTCTCCGTCTTGCAGAACTTCGGGAAGTACACGAATGAGCAGAGGTAGCTCCTTAAGGTGCCTGGTAGCATCTCAAAGCGCTGTGCCTCAAGTACTCGTATATACTGAAACACTGGTAATGACTGACAGTTCAAGGGCCAGAGCGCGCCACATTTTCAAAGCTTCAGAGGCAGGTTGGCTGGCATTTTTAGTGACAGGTTCTTGCCTTCCATGGTCCGCAACCATTTTAAGAAGTCTTTGATGAGGCTATGGGCTGCCTCTCTGGGTGTCTTAAAAAATTTTACAGCATCGTTGGGTTCTAGCATAGCAAACTGGTCATCAAGTGAGAGGCCTTTTGCTTTCTCTCGCACGGTATGAGACTTGCTCTATTGAATCCATGGATGTTGGAGAGATGATCTGCAAGATAGGATACCACTTTCACCACACTCAGGGCATGTTGATGCATTTGTCCCTCCGCGGTTTACCGTCTTCTGTAATTTAGCCCTTGCTTTGGCGCTTGTCCACTCCATTTTGTGGAAGTCCCTGTAATGCTTGTCTAGGCGATTACGAAGTGCACCACACAAATCACAGGCGTAGGCCTTTGTTACATCCTGAGATCCTGTTCCCGACATGGTGTCACTGGAAACTGGTTTTCTGACGTTTGTGTGTAGTGGCTAGCCAGGTCGGCAGTCATCTTTAGTGAAGTAGAGGGGGTTGAATCTGGAACATGTGCCGCCTCTTTCCTTGCCCTCATCTTTCCAATCAGTATGTTTGTGGGTAATTTGCAGCATCAGTCTGTTGCCAGCTAGGCATTTGATAACTGTTTGTCATAGACTGTTGGTAGCCCGAAGTTTTTGGTTGCTGAGAACGTTGATAAATAGCTCCCGCAGGCTGTACATATGCTAAGTTAGCCTGAGATGACGGTATGCCCTGGTAAGCATTAAATTCCGCCAATAAAGTATCGTTCGCCAGCACATCATTCTCACTCGGTTCGAGTTTCCGTTTTTCCCCTTGTTGTTGAGGAGCAGAATTTACCATCTCCTGAACGTTGACATCCATAGTTGACAATAATGATCTCAATATTGTCACCTCATTCATGCTGAGTAAAACACTTTTCGCCAAGTTTTAATCAAAGTACCCATTTATTACAGCCTTCAAAATGCTTGAAATTTGGTATGTAGCATTGCCTAGTGGTCCTCTGCAAATGGTGGTGCCAGGGTCCAAAATGGCCCCGGGGCAGGGAGTCCCAGCTTTGAACCATAGAAATACTTAGAAAAATTTTCAAAATCTTCTCCTTCAGAACCACAGGGCTCTGATGCTTGAAATTTGGTATGTAGCATTGCCTAATAGTCCTTTACCAAGTTTGTTCAAATGATGGCCCCAGGGTGCAAAATGCAAAAAATCACCTTCAGAAGGCTTAGATGCTTGAAATTTGGTATGATGCATTGCCTAGTAGTCCTTTACCAAATATGTTCAAATGGTTGCCCACGGGTCCAAAATGGCCCATGGGCAAAATGGCCCATGGGCCATAGGACCCCATGGCAGGGAGTCGTAGGTTTGAACCATACAAATACATAGAAATATATTCAAAAGTCTTCTGCTGCAGAACCACTTGGCTCAGATGCTTGACATTTGGTATGTAGCATTGCCTAGTGTTCTTTACCAAGTTTGTTTAAATGATGACCCCAGGGTCCAAATGGCCCCGCCCCTGGGGGTTCGGTTTTGAACCTTAGAAAAACAGAAAAATATTTAATAATCTTGTTCTTCAGAACCACTTGGCTCAGATGCTTGAAATTGGGTATGATGCATTACCTGGTGGACTCCTACAAAGTTTGTGTAAATGGTGTAATAACACAGGAGTAATAATTTTAGGTTTGATATTATTATGCATTCTGTGTTTAGTATACTTTAAGAGAAAACATCATAGGAAACGAAACGAATATAGAATGAAACAAAACAAGTTATTGTGGCATGGGGAAAGGCCAATATATATTGACTTGATTCATTTTTATACTGTGCATTCATTTCTGACCTTATGCATGTAACACGTTTTCGTTTATAGCGTTTTCGGCGCGAAATAGCCCTTTTGGTGCTGATGTGCCGTAAAATCCATATCACTCACTCACTCGGAACTGGGTATTGTCGGGTCAAAAACTACCGATAGGTCACCAGGTCAGATCATAGAAAAACCTTGTGTACACAATAATGGCTGTATTTTGCATTGAATCTTCATGCAACTTTGTCAGAATGTGCATCTTCATGAAATGTAGGCCAAGTTCAGAACTGAATAATGTCTGATCAAAAATAGATTGCCATGCCAGATCTTAGAAAAACATTATGTACACTATAGAGAGCACAGTTTTGATCCAATCTAAATAAAACATTGTCAGAATATAGATTAGAAAGTGCAAAACTGCTCCAATTGAACCATCATCAAATAGATGATCTTCCATGCTATTACATCATAACCTCAGGTGAGCGATTTAGGTCCATAATGGACCTCTTGTTTTACTTCCGATGACCAAAAAAGTTTTAAAATGAGGTCTTGCCAAATTGTTTGTGGTGCTTTAGTATATCTTTTAGATAACATTTTCATCAGATTTGGTACTATTATATCACTATAAGGGGCTGATGCATGTGACGTTTTGTCAGACTGGCTTCAGTAGTGCATGGTTTATTGCCCTTTAATTGACATTGAATTGATAAAATCCGTCCGTTCGTATTGATAAAATGTAGAACCACAGAGGAGTAAGATGGCCGACATCTGCCGTTACTAAAAATAGCACAAACATAAAATGACAATTACTCAAGAACCCTTGAATGGAATTGGACCAATTTTGTGTCAGAATGTTCCTTACATGAAGCCATTTCGATTATTTGCAATTTGGCATTCCAAGATGGCCACCACCTGCCGTTACTAAAAATAGCACAAAACATGAAAATGACAATATCTCAGTAACCGCTGAATAGATTTTGACGAAATTTGTGTCAAAATGATTTTTGCATTGAGATGTTTCAAAAGTAACTAAATATAGACAAGTCATAATGGCCTTTGTTACTAAAAATAGAAAAATGTGAAAATAAGAAAATCTGAGTGGAATTGGACTAATTTTCTGTCAGAATGATCATTTTAATAAGCTTTTTCGATTTTCTGCATTTTGGCATTCCAAGATGGCCGCCATCTGTCGTTACTAAAAATAGCACTTAACATGAAAATGACAACATCTCATTAACCGCTGAAGCGATTGAGACGAAATTTGTGGCAAAATGATTCTTGCTTTGATGTGTTTCACAAATTAACAAATATTGACCCGTCAAGATGGCCTCTGTTACTTAAAATAGCAACATTTGAAAATTAGAAAATTACAATGGAACTGGACCAATTTTGTGTCAAAATGGTCCTTGCATGAAAGCTTTTCAATTTTTTGCATTTTGGCATTCTAAGATGGCCGCCATCTGCCGTTACTAAAAATAGCACAAAACATGAAACTGACAATATCTCAGTAACCCCTGAATGGATTTTGATGAAATTTGTGGCAAAATGATTCTTGCCTTGAGGTGTTTCAAAAGTAAATATATAAAGACCAGACAAGTTGGCCTCTGTTACTAAAAGTAGCAAAATGTGAAATTGAGAAAATCTCTGGAATTGGACCAATTTTGTATCAGAATGGGGACAATTCGGATACAAAAGCCAGGTGAGCGATATCAGGCCCATTTGGGCCTCTTGTTTTTTCAACATATTGGTGAGTGAGTGATATGGGTTTTACGGCACATCAGCACCAAAAGGACTATTTCGCGCCGAAAACGCCACAAAAGAACACGCGCCATATCCATAAGGTTGGAAACGAATGCACAGTATAAAAATTAATCAAGTCGGGTATGCGGTAAAACACGGCGATCAACGGCTATCTTAATACAGATAACACAAAACGAACTCTCGACCAGCGAGACGAGTAAACACAAATTTAATTCAACTGTTGTCAAAATACCTCGACTTAACTTAACTATATTTTATTATATATGCGAATCTCTTTCAAAATGATAAGATTTTAGCTGGTTCAACCGTGTCAAACAGTTGTTTCATACTGTTGACACGGTAAAACCTAGCACGAGTAATACGAAAATCCATGCAATCTAAAAGAAAGTGTTTAACACTAAAAGGTTCCTGGCAAGGAATGCACAAAGGCGGAACCTCACCTTTCAACAGAAACGAATGAGTAATAAAAGTATGGCCGATTCTAAGTCGAACCAAAGTTACGCGCCGATCAACGGCTATCTTAAGACTGATAACATAAAACGAACTCTCGACCAGCGAGATGAGTAAACACAAATTTAAATCAACTGTTGTAAAAATACCTCGACTTACTTAAACTATATTTTACTATATATGCCAATCTCTTTCAGAAAAGAGAAGATTTTCGCTGGTTCAACCGTGTCAAACAGTTGTTTCATACTGTTGACACGGAAGAACCTAGCACGCGTAATACGAAATTCCATACAATCTAAAAGAAAATGTTCCACACTAAAAGGTTCCTGGCAAGGAATGCACAAAGGCGGATCCTCACCTTTCAACAGAAACGAATGAGTAATAAAAGTATGGCCGGTTCTGAGTCGAGCCAGAGTTACTTCTTCCTTACGATCAATTCTATAAGATGGTTGCCATTCACCAAGTGAAGGCTTGCTAGAATGAAGTTTGTTAAAGACAGCAGCATTCCATGATATCTGCCACTTATCATGAAGATATGTATTTATGCAAGGTTTGATATCAGTGTAAGGAATTTTAAGATCAGAAATATGAAGAGCTAACGCCGATTTTGCAGCAAGGTCGGCCTTTTCGTTGCCTTTAATCCCAACATGACTGGGAAGCCAACAAAATACAATGTTGTTTAGCTCAGCTAAGTCATTATGTTTCAAGAGGATACCTCAAAGAAGAGGATTTTCAATATGGCGATTATTTAGAGATTGCAGAACAGAGAAGGAATCGGAAAAGATGATAAAATCTGTATTCCTAAACTGTTCAATATGATCCAAGGCTAAATCAACAGCTTTGATCTCCGCTGAAAAAATAAAGGCATTAGCAGGTAATCTACATTTGTATGTTTCGGATGGAGCAACAGAAGCAGAGCCAGCTGTGCCTCCATCCTTTGAACCATCAGTATATAAAGTCTCATATTAGTAAAGTCAGACAGCAGTTCATTAAATTTAGTTCGAGATACAAGAGGGTCAGTTTGAGATTTTTTATCAGTATGCAAAGAAAATAAAACACGCGGCTGAGTAAATGTCCATGGTGGCACATCTGGAACCCTAAACTGTTCAATTGTGTCTAAATCTAAGTTCATATTTTCAAATTCTGAAGATATTCTAATGCCAAAGGAATCGTATTTGGTTTATTCTCGAATAATGTTTTATATTGTGGCCGAAAAACAGTTTCATACGTTGGATTTGATGGATTTGACTTTAGTTTAAGGGCATACTGCAAAGAGAGTTTAAGACGTCTATTATAAAGATGGTTCATTTGCCTCTGCTAAAAGACTCTCCGAGGGAGATGTTCTGAAAACTCCCAAGGCGAGCCGGAGTCCCTGATGATGAATGGGATCAAGCATTTCCAAATAAGATTTTCTAGCGGATCCATATATTATTGAGCCATAATCTAGTTTGGAACGAATAATAGTTCTATAAAGATTAAGTAAAACTTTACGATCTGCTCCCCAGTCAGTATGGGCAACAACTCGCAATAGGTTCAACGCTTTTTGACATTTTGCTTTAAGATGTTAAATGTGTGGAATAAAAGAAAGTTTTTTATCAAAGATAACGCCTAGGAATCTATTTTCTTCTACCACAGGAATAGGTGTTCCGTCCAAGGTGAGCACTGGATCATCATGTGCTTTTCGAAGGTGACAGAAATGCATGCAAACTGTCTTAGATTTCGAAAATTTGAATCCATTTTCAGTTGCCCACGTTTGAATTTTATTTAGATTTTGTTGAAGTTGACGTTCAATAGTATGCATATTTTTTGACCGATAACATATCAAAAAGTCATCTACATATAAGGAACAGTCAACACCAGGATTAAGACATTTAACAATATTGTTTATTTTTAGACTGAAAAGAGTAACAGACAAAATGCTACCTTGAGGCACACCTTGTTCTTGATCATGTGCCTACGTACTTTGAATTCTCTATTGGATAAGAAGTTTTGAACGAATAGTGGCAATCGGCCTTTTAGGCCTATTTCATGTAAATCATTCATTATACCATACTTCCAAGTTGTATCGTAAGCCTTCTCTAAATCAAAGAAGACAGCAACTAAGTGCTCCTTCTTGATGAAGGCTTCACGTATAAAAGTGTCGAGTATAACCAAGTGATCATTAGTACTGCGTTGGTGCCTGAAACCACTCTGAAATTCTGTAATAATATTATTCCTTTCAAGGTACCAAACGAGTCTTTCATTGATCATTCGCTCCAATGTTTTACATATACAGCTCGTTAAAGCAAGAGGACGATAGTTGTTCGGGTTCGTATTATCTTTTCCAGGTTTTGGTATGGGGATTATCGTAGCTTCTTTCCAAGACTTTGGCACATTACCAGTAATTTAATCAATTACCAGTAATTTAATCAATAAGAAGACGCGTGATTTTTTATTTGATTTAATTATTTTTCAGTTGAAAACACTGGTGTGCACAAGAAAAGGGATTCAAACAGGATCTCGTGTACATAACTGTCGAACAAGAGATTAAGTGAGTGAGTGAGTGATATGGATTTTACGGCACATCAGCACCAAAAGGGCTATTTCGCGCCGAAAACGCTATAAACGAAAACGCGTTATATGCATAAGGTCAGAAATGAATGCACAGTATAAAAATGAATCAAGTCGGGTATGTGGTAAAACACGCCGAGCAACGGCTAGCTTAAGACTGATAACATAAAACGAACTCTCGACCAGCGAGATGAGTAAACACAAATTTAAATCTACTGTTGTAAAAATACCGCGACTTAACTAAACTATATTTTACTATATATGCCAATCTCTTTCAAAAATGAAAAAATTTTCGCTGGTTCAACCGTGTCAAACAGTTGTTTCATACTGTTGACACGGAAAAACCTGGCACGCGTAATACGAAAATCCATGCAATCTAAAAGGAAATGTTTAACACTAAAAGGTTCCTGGCAAGGAATGCACAAAGGCGGATCCTCACCTTTCAACAGAAACGAATGAGTAATAAAAGTATGGCCGATTCTGATTCGAGCCAAAGTTACTTCTTCCTTACGATCAATTCTATAAGATGGTTGCCATTCACCAAGTGAAGGCTTGATAGAGTGAAGTTTGTTAAAGACAGCAGCATTCCATGATATCTGCCACTTATCATGAAGATATGTATTTATGCAAGGTTTGATGTCAGTGTAAGGAATTTTAAGATCAGAAATATGAAGAGTTAAAGCTGATTTTGCGGCCATGTCGGCCTTTTCGTTGCCTTTAATCCCAACGTGACTGGGAAGCCAACAAAATACAATGTTGTTTAGCTCAGCTAAGTCATTATGTTTCAAGAGGATATCTAAAAGAAGAGGATTTTCAATATGGCGATTATTTAGAGATTGCAGAACAGAAAGGGAATCAGAAAAGATGATAAAATCTGTATTCCTAGACTGTTCAATATGATCCAAGGCTAAATCAATAGCTTTGATCTCCGCTGAAAAAATTGAGGCATTAGCAGGTAATCTACATTTGTATGTTTCAGATGGAGCAACACAAGCAGAGCCAGCTGTGTCTCCATCCTTTGAACCATCAGTATATAAAGTCTCATAGTTAGAAAAGTCAGACAGCAGTTCATTAAATTTAGTTCGAAATACAAGAGGGTCAGTTTTAGATTTTTTATCAGTATGCAAAGAAAATAAAACACGTGGCTGAGTAAATGTCCATGGTGGCACATCTGGAACCTTAAACTGTTCAATTGTGTCTAAATCTACATTCATATTTTCAAACTCTGAAGAGATTCTAATGCCAAAGGAAGGAATCATATTTGGTTTATTCTCAAATAATGTTTTATATTGTGGCCGAAAAACAGTTTCATACGTTGGATTTGATGGATTTGACTTTAGTTTAAGGGCATACTGCAGGGAGAGTTTATGACGTCTATTATAAAGTGATGGTTCATTTGCCTCTGCTAAAAGACTCTCCGAGGGAGAAGTTCTGAAAGCTCCCAAGGCGAGCCGGAGTCCCTGATGATGAATGGGATAAAGCATTTCCAAATAAGATTTTCTAGCGGATCCATATATTATCGAACCATAGTCTAGTTTGGACCGTATAATAGTTCTATAAAGATTAAGTAAAACTTTACGATCTGCTCCCCAGTCAGTATGGGCAACAACTCGTAGTAGGTTCAACGCTTTTTGACATTTTGCTTTAAGCTGTTTAATGTGTGGAATAAAGGAAAGCTTTTTATCAAAGACAACCCCTAGAAATTTATTTTCTTCTACTACAGGAATGGGTGTCCCGTCCAAGGTGAGCACTGGATCATCATGCGCTTTTCGAAGGTGACAGAAATGCATGCAAACTGTCTTAGATTTCGAAAATTTGAATCCATTTTCAGTTGCCCACGTTTGAATTTTATTTAGATTTTGTTGAAGCTGACGTTCAATAGTATGCATATTTTTTGACCGATAACAAATCAAAAAGTCATCTACATATAAGGAACAGTCAACACCAGGATTAAGACATTTAACAATATTGTTTATTTTTAGACTGAAAAGAGTAACAGACAAAATACTACCTTGAGGCACACCTTGTTCTTGATCATGTGCCTCAGACAAAGTTGATCCTACACGTACTTTGAATTCTCTATTGGATAAGAAGTTTTGAACGAATAGTGGCAATCGGCCTTTAAGACCTATTTCATGTAAATCATTCATTATACCATACTTCCAAGTTGTATCGTAAGCCTTCTCTAAATCAAAGAAGACAGCAACTAAGTGCTCCTTCTTGATGAAGGCTTCACGTATAAAGGTTTCTAATCTAACCAAGTGATCATTAGTACTGCGTTGGTGCCTGAAACCACTCTGAAATTCTGTAATAATATTATTTGTTTCAAGGTACCAAACGAGTCTTTCATTGATCATTCGCTCCAATGTTTTACATATGCAGCTCGTTAAAGCAATAGGACGGTAGTTGTTTGGGTTCGTATTATCTTTTCCAGGTTTTGGTATGGGGATTATCGTAGCTTCTTTCCAAGACTTTGGCACATTACCAGTTTCCCAAATGTCATTAAATGTTTTCAAAAGAACCGAAAGAGAAGAGTCTGGAAGATGTTTCAAAAACTGATAATGGATATCATCAGGCCCCGGAGATGAATCATGAGCCTTTGAAAGAGCATCTTTAAGTTCCGAAAGAGAAAAAGATTGATTATAAGTTTCTGTGTTGTTGGATGAAAATTTTAGGTTCTGTTTTTCCTTCTGCTTTTTAATATTCTTGAATTTTGGACTATAATTTTCAGAAGAGGAATTTTTCGAGAAAGCTTCAGCGAGAGTATTAGAAATATCTTTTTTGGAAGTAACTTTAGAATTATTTACATTTAAGTGTCCCAGTGAGCTAGATTTTCCTTTTCCCTGAATTTTACGAACCATGTCCCATACTTTCTTTATTGAAGTTCGAGAATTTAATTTGGAAACATACTGTTTCCAAGATTTTTTCTTTGATTCTTTTATTGTACGACGAGCTTTTGCACGGAAAACACGATAATTATTTAAATTATCATGTGTTGGGCGATTATTGAATTGTCGCAGTGCTCCTTTACGTTGTTTTATAGCATTTTTACAGTCATCTGTAAACCAAGGCTTTTTAATCTTTTTTGATTTCGTTGATGTTTTTGGAACTGTTTCTTCTGCTATATTAATAAGAATAGATGCAAATGACTCAATCGGATCATCAGCCTCCTGGACTGTGTCTTCAAGAAGTCGAGTTTCACAAAGAGTGTGAAACTCGGCCCAGTTGGCTTTATTTAGTTTCCATCTTGAAACCGGCTCATCAATATCTGGACCAATGTTATTTAGGAAAACAGGAAAGTGATCACTGCCGCAGAGATCATCATGAACTTTCCAGTCATAGTCCAAAAGAAGGGTGGGAGTGCAAATAGAGAGGTCTAAAGAAGTGTATGTACCAGTTGCTGGATGGAGATACGTAGGAGTTTTAGTGTTATACAGACAAAGTCCATTGTTGTCGATAAAATTTTCAATTACTCTGCCTTTGTCATTGATATCTTTGGAACCCCAAAGAACATTATGACCATTAAAATCTCCCAACAATATGAAGGGAGAAGGGAGTTGCGGAACAAGATCATCAAGCTCTTTTAAAGACAATCTCGAATTGGGGGGAATATATATAGAACAAAAAGTTACTACGCGATGGAGAGTTATACTAACTGCAACTGCTTGTAAATTCGTATGTAATTGCACCTGGCTATGAGGAGTGTTATTGTTGACAATTATAGAGACACCGCCAGCGGCTCTCTCATTATTTGTACTAAAGGTATGAAAAGAACTATAGTTTCTGATGGAAATGTTATCGGTGTCTTTTAGATGTGTTTCTTGAAGACACAGAGCAGCAGGCTCATAATCCTTCAAAAGGAGCAATGTTTCTTCATAGTTGGCTTTTAAGCCTCGACAATTCCATTGTATAATTCTATTTTTCATTATTATTCATTATGAATATATATTGGAGCAAAATGGTTAGATCTATTCTTAGGAAGTAGGTATTCTGTTAAGTGTTCCCCTTGGGAGACAGGATGGGGATTCCTCCGCATCCATGTCCTCCAAGGCGGCCCACCTATTATGCTGCCTAATCGGATCATTAGATCCTTTCGGCTGTCTATCTGATTCAGGTACAGGTTTCTCCTTTACCTTTGGTTTAGGGTCAGGAGTCCTGTCTGAAGAGTTCTTGTTTGTTCTAAGCGTGTCGTGAACAATCTTTTGTAATTTCTTGTCTGCTTTTTGTTGTTTTTCTTTTTCTTTTTGACTTAATCTTTCCGACGAGTCTCGTGTTGCTTCAGCAGATGCTTCAGTTGCTGTAACATTGTAAGACGAAGACTGGGGGGCTCCTGTGATAAGTACAGGGTCTGTTTGTGTCGTAGCATCGACTAATGATACCGTGACACCGGCAGTCTTCGTAATGCTAGCATAACTTTTACCTGGTGCTGCCGTGTAGATATCAACGATTTTCCGCGCTTCTGGAAACGATATATTCCTGGTGTACTTGACTTTGAGAATTTCTTTCTCAGTGTGCCAGGCCTGGCATTTCCGCGAATTGGCGGGGTGGTCTTCCTTACAGTTGAAACATTTCGCTTGACGTTTACAATCTGTTTCATCCGCACAATGCTGCGGCTGACCACAGTTAGCACATATCGTTTCCTTCCTGCATCTGTCTTCGTGATGCCCAAATACTTGGCACCGATAACATCGCAGTGGATTTGGAATGTAGGGATCAACGGAGACACGAAGAAATGCAACTTTTAATTGTTTGGGCAAAACTGATGTGTTAAAGGTGAATACGAAAGTGTTGGTGTCTTTGAGCGTCTCGTCTCGACGAACTTTGATACGACGGACTGCAACTACACCTTGCTCCCTCATATTTTCAAGGATCTCTTGATCGCTGACCCCTTTTAAATCGGGGCAGCGAACAACGCCCTTGCAAGTATTGAGGGAGCTGTGCAGTGCGACTTTCACTTCAAGGTCGAAAAATTTAGTGATACGCAACAGATTTTCGATAGATTTCTTGTTGACGTATTCGACCAGAAGGTCACCTGAGCGTAGCTTCTTTATGCTCTTTGGCACACCAGCGATGCCATGAAGCGCTTTTTCGATGACAAATGGAGACAAGCTCGACATTTGTCTTTCTTCCTTCGATGAGATGACTAAGAAGCGCGGAGTTGGAATAGACGTTGCGGATTGACTAAGTTCGTTCTCTGATGGATCATCAGAGTCGGTGTCACGTGGCCGTTTCGAATTATGTTGAGAAGCTTTGGGGTTTGAAGTTGGGGGGGCCATGAGAAGATAAAGAAAATAATTCATCTCCGGTGTTCTCCACCCGCCGTGGAGCCCAACAAGGGAGCACTTTTATAGAGTGGATATCCAAAACTCCAAGTGCTAGAGATACACTGAAGATATACTCGGATAGGACAGAATGCCTACACGATTGACCCCTCAGCCGCCGCCTTCTAGGAATGAAAACAGATGAGAAAAAGGGTTCATGGGCACATGGTCAGTATCAGAATGATACAAAGATTGGAAGAGAAAGGTAAAGTTGGTTCCCAGGGCATGGCACGACAAAGCCGATTGATCATATTCGGGCCCATATGACCTCCCGTCTAGTTGAAATCAGGGCCAAAGTGATGTGTTGCAGACTGGATACGTCGTAGGCAGTCTACTCAATCACCAGGATCCCTTCTTCCAACGACACGGGTCGCAGCTCACGGCAAACGAGCCGCCCCCTTTTAGACTGCCTTTTACGTCACGCAGAGGGATACGTCTGGCCTATTCTATCCCGGGACCAGCACGGGGTAACAAGAGATTAAAGATGCTAAAGCAAAGGTAAGTTTCATAGTTGAAAGTACTTTTATAGCATTTAAAATGAACATTCGCTATAAGTTAGTTACTGCGTAATTCATGTGATCCAATCATAGTCATCCATATTTACTCGGAAATTGAAAAACTTTTTTTCCAACATGTTGGTTTAAAACGTTTTTGTTGTATTTTAGGACAACCAAGAAGAAGAAGGAGAAGGAGGAGAAGAAGAAGATGAAGAAGAACTCTTGAAAAAAGAGTAACAAAAAATCTTTTCAACGTTAAAAAAACCGACATGGCAAAGAATGAAAAGAATATTCCAGACGGAAATTATTTAACAATCTGGTCCTCGTACATGTTATTACGTCCTTTTATTTTCAGCATTTAAAATACATTCTTGTGATTTGTACTGTGAAATTGCAGCGCCAGTTTCTTTCAATGAATAAACGTGAATATTAATATTAAAACATTTTTCGAGGTCCGGAATTCTTCTCAAAGTAACATCGTTCGACTTTATTTTTTTTTTTTGCCTTCACATACGCTACCCATTCGGAAAACAATTTCTTACATAAAGTTTCAACTTTCATGCTTTGCTTTATGTGATACGCTAAACACCTAAAAAAACAGAGCGAATCGTTATAGGGACGCATTGAATTGGGATCACTAACGAAACTAATAACGCTTTTTGAGTTTTTAGCTCACCAGAGCCGAAGGCTCCGGGGGAGCTTATAGGATAGGCAGTTGTCCGTCGTCGTCGGCGTCTGTCGTATGTCGTATGTCGTCGTCGTCGTCCGTCAACACTTTTAAACAACATCTCCTCTGAAGCCACTGGGCCGATTGGGCCAAAATTTCATCTGTAGCATCCTTGGGCTGGGGGATTGAAAGTTTGTGTTTTTTATGAAAATCTGCCCCTTAGTTTGGTTGCTATGGCAACTTAGAGTTCCCAGAGACTTATAATGGGGAAAATTGAAAAAATGGCATTTTCTGCCAAGCCATTGTAGAAATATTGACAAAACTTTTATAGAAATGTTCCTTGAGAAGTCTTCTATCAGCTATATGTTTTTTGGCCCACTGCCCCTTTTATTGGTTGCCATGGAAACCAAAATGCAATCAAAAAGTAAAAAAAATACTTTAAAATTATCTCCTCTGAAACCACTGGGCCGATAAGGCCCAGCTGTCATCTGTAGTATCCTCAGGCTGGGGGATTGAAAGTTTGTGTTTTTTATGAAAATCTGCCCTTTAGTTTGGTTGCTATGGCAACTTAGAGTTCCCATAGACTTATAATGGGGAAAATTGAAAAATAGCATTACTGCCAAGCCATTGCAGATATGCTTACAAGACTTTTATAGAAATGTTCCTTGTGAAGTCTTCTGTTAGCCTTGATGCTTTGGGGCCCACTGCTCCTTTTATTGGTTGCCATGGAAACCAAAATGCAAAAATAATGGAAAAAATAATTACCAAATTATCTCCTCAGAAGCCACTGGACCGATAAGGCCCAGATTTCATCTGTAGTATCCTTAGGCTGGGGGATTAAAAGTTTTTTTTTGTTTTTGAAAATCTGCCCTTTAGTTTGGTTGCTATGGCAACTTAGAGTTGCATTGACTTATAATGGGGAAAATTGAAAAATGGCATTTACTCCCAAGCCATTGCAGATATGTTGACAAAACTTTTATACAAACGTTTCTTGAGAAGTCTTCTATCAGCTATATGTGTTTTGGTCCACTTCCTTTTTTATTATTGGTTGTCATGGAAGCCATAAAGCAAAAGAAGGCAAAAAATTCCTTAAAAAATGATCCCTTCTGAAGCCACTAGGCCGATTGGGCTCAGATTTTATCTTTAGTATCCTTGGGCTGGGGAAGTGAAAATATGTGTTTTTCTTTTATGAGAATCAGCTCTTTTGTTTGGTTGCTATGGCAAATTAGGGTTGCATTGACTTACAATGGGGAAAATTAAAAAAAGAATGGCATTTACTGCAATCAGAATATGGAAAACAGTCATATATTTTGTTATCAACTCAACAGACTGTGAGACTGAGACTTTGTAGTAGTATATTTTGTATTAGCCTGTACAAATGTGACAGCAGTTTTGAAAGCAATTTTGAGCTAGAGATCTGGTGAGCTTTGTGGCCCGTGGGCCTCTTGTTTTAATAGGAGGGAAGAGATGATACATGTCCTAGAGCAAACGAAGTTCTATAGATTTCTACATTTACATTTGTGATACACCATGGCTTCCACGCAGTAGTCTCCCTTTGTCTAAGCATGTAAGTTCTAGTGTCCATCTGGCGCAATCTCTCTCGCAAAAAAAATCAAATCTTCTCTATTACTTATCAAAATAGGAACATTGAAAATGTTTTGGTTATAGTATGGAATGGAATATAGATATTCTAAGGTTCGGATGTGTCGTAAGAGGGAAGAGATGATACATGTCCTAGAGCAAACGAAGTTCTATAGATTTCTACATTTACATTTGTGATACACCATGGCTTCCACGCAGTATTCTCCCTTTGTCTAAGCATATAAATTCTAATGTCCATCTGGCTCAATCTCTCTCGCAACAAATTCAAATCTTCTCTTTTACTTATCAAAATAGGAACATTGAAAATGTTTTGGTTATAGTATGGAATTGAATATCGATATTGTAAGGTTCGGATGTGTCGTAAAATTATTCCGAAACTCAGGTTTATTTTAAAAGGCAAAATTTGTATCGTTGTATATTCTTTCAATGTGTCTCATTAATTCGTCCAAAGAAAAATATTCATTTAGCGGAAAATTGTATACACTTTTTACTTCCATTTGCTTGACATTTTTGTTCGATCGTAATATTAAATGCCTGTGTTGGTCGTAGGTCAGTTTCAGGGCATGGTCAATCGTTCTATTTTCGTCTTCCCACAATTGACTATCACTCCACGTTTCAGCCTGTAATGTTTGTAAATCCCGATGTACTATCTTGTGTTTGAACAAAGCACTTCTATTTGGTAAAACGATTTTGCAAATAGAGCATTTTACTTTCTTGTTCTCATCTGCGTTATTTTGTTTTATCTTTTGTGGTTGCTGTTGATGCTCTTGATCATGCTGATGTTGTTGATGAAAATTGTCTGGTACATATCTTGCAGGAATAAGTAGTTGTGTTCTTGTGAGAACTAGCAAAAAATAAAAAAAGAAAACACAATTGAGGTTGCATTTCAAGATTTTTCAATCATATTTAACAATAATAATAATTTTCATGAATCTTATTTAACAAGTCGAAGAAAAAACTTTACTAACCTATCTTCGGAAATCTGACAATTGTCTTCGTGGATTTTAGCCTCCCTGATATCCTTAAAAGGGATTGAACAGGATTTGCAAAGAAACATTTTTTTTCAACACGAAAAATTAATATAGTCTTGAAATTTCTCTCTTTTTATACCACTCTTTTCTCACAATTTAATTATGTATACTCTACAAATGTTAATATATTTAGACAACAATTAACAGGGAGAGAAGAATTTGTAATCTGCACTGACAAAACGAGTACATGTAAAAAGATTTTCTGCTGAGGGTAATCACGTATTAAAATCAATTTTAGTTAAACACTTATTGAGAATGCTATGACAAACACAATCCGCTGTTCTGGTTTACTTTGGAGATACTGTATTATTACACATGTTATCATTTGATATTAACGTTATGTCAAGAAAAATAAATGTTATTAAAAGTTTTCGACATGATTTAACTAAGATTTTGCGCGCGAAACTATTGCGCGCGAAATTATTCAGCATAAGATGAATATATGTATGTGCATCTGTTACCGTATTAACTATTAGTTTAAATGTTGTGCAACATAAAATTTATCTGTGCACAGCAAAGTTATTATCTAATGCACTTTCATTCATTTGCGCTACAAACTGTACATATTTGACGGAAAAGTATTTATAAGAGAGATTTCAATTTCAGAGAAATAGCTTTTGTATAAAAAGAATAACTTGGATGATCGAAGAATACTGTGCAATTTTTTTAAATTAATACGTTTGCACTTTGCCAAATTTTACATGCAAGAAACATGTTTGTGCGTGTATAATGCCATTCGTAAATATTCCCGTGCTGTGAATATAAATATGGACAGTTCGTCTATTCTTCCTCACTCGATATTTCTAAATCTCAGGGAATTTAAAATTCTAAAACTCAGCGAATTTTAAGTTAAACTTTAACCTTGCAGTAATCATGTCTGCGATAAAGAGATCTTCATCTGAAGTTTCATCAACAACTTCATCAAAAGTAATTAAGTTAGGGGACAGCCTAGAAATTCCGGACGATGTTCAACTAACGTCTTGGAAGTTGAATGATGAGGGTACCATTATGGTACAGTTAATTTATGATACTCTATACGATGGCTTTTTCATGGGAATGATGAATGACGGAGCAACGGAGAAAAAAATAATGCTGGACATGTCATGTGTCACCAAGCTGTCTGCACAAATGGAAAAGTGCTTTGTGAACGGTACGCCAAGAGTGGGGAGAAGGTGTCATTCAGTTTCGATCCAGGGCAAGCGATATGGGGAACTCTAGACAACAAGTTCTCATCTATGGCATTAGATGTTAGAAAGTTTTTCAATTACGGAAAGAATTTACATTCATTATATTTTAAGCTCTCTCTCTCTCTTAAACATAATTTATATTTTTTTATAATGATGACATGTTTCCCACGAATGGCTGTCATCAATACAGTCATCCTTTAAATACTCTTATTGATAAGTTTCACACATTTTTTGTTACTTTTTTACAATGTAAAAACTATATGTCTCATTGTACCCTTAAATCCCAAAACATAATTAACACTTATAAAACTTATCTTTTTACTGTTAATCCGGCGTGAGATTACCACAGAAAGTCATTAGAAAACGGAGGAGTACCCTGAGCCTAGTAAACTAAGAAATAGAAAACCTCCAGCAAGAATCATCGGACATAATGACCAAATGCTATTACGTCCTAATCATGGAAGAGATCACTGTTGCATAACTTACAGAAACCGTTTTGTGACGGATGCAACATCCTACACCCATCCCAGGAGCAACACATGGGAACAAACGGGTGTCTGGCTGAGGAACCACCCTGTGGGGAGCGACAGGTGGATTACTTCTTCACAGAGGCAAAAGAAGTAGTCAAACAAGAAGACTGCCTCGCGCTGGCAGAAAAGGTGACAAAAAAACTGAATAAGGTCTTGATTAGGCCTATACTCAAAGAAAGTAGTGATGACGAACTCAAGCAGATAATAATAGAATGTAAGACTTCGGAGGATTCCATCTTCCTTGCCGCGAAGGAATGTTAAATCATTAAATGCTGATAAGAAGATTGTGCTGTAAATATAAAACAACTCAGATTTTTGTTGTTTAACTCCATTTCTACAATCAATTTGTTCACAAAAGCAATAAATAAATGTGCGTGTTTCAGGTGTATTTTTTCTGTTAGACAAAATGTAATAAAATGTTGATAAATACCCGTTAAACATACCCCGTGTAATGTCTATCCTCTAAACCCACCCCTCTAACCTGAATCACGCTTATTTAGTTATTGCCCGCGAGGTAAAAATCTGCAGTCTTGAAATAAGTTTAGATAGATTTTCTTCGTTTTTTTTTCTTTTCTATTTTTGAACAATGAATGAACAAAGGTTGTGCAAAACCATTGATGTATCAATGGTAATATAGTAAAATTTGACAATTCTTTAAACATCAATAGATTCTATACTGAGAACATCCTTTTTTTATTTTTTCCCCTCTCTATAATTTGGTTATTCATTTGCTTACTACCGTTGTCCATTCTGATGTCAAAAAATGTACTAGATAATGGCAACGATCGCCATTTGTATAGTCCAGATGGTTCGCCACCTGTCTTGTGTGAAGGTTCATGTGATACGCAGGACGTATCTAGGTATGTACTACAAACTGATTTTGTCCTCCGAAGGATCCAAGATTGGTAGAGACTAGAAAGTAGCACGTGAAAGGTAAATCAGTTTGTAACAGTTAATACAATCTGTCCGTGATATCGTAGTACGATAGGGCACTATAGGTATTTCATCCTGATTTCCATTTAACGTGCTACAACATGGACTCATCTAAATTTTGATATTTCGGATGACAAAATGGGACTATAGTTGTTGGTAGGGTAACACTAAACTGTCAACGAGTAGACTTATTCGTCACAGTGAATGAACATTGCGAGGTGCACTTCAATTATTAGTTCGAGGTCAAACTTATATGCGTCTCTCAAGTTTCAACCTTGAAAAGATATACAGACAGACAACGTTGTGACAACATGGCTGAAAATCACACATATTTAATATTGCAGTTCAAAAGACTCGGACTAGAAATAGAGAATATCATGTTAGTGTCTTTTGATATCAAGTTTATCAGGCGAGACCAGAAAACGCGTAGGCCGAGCCATTCCGACGCGTTTTCTGGTCGAGCCTGATAAACTTGATATCAAAAGACATGCAACTGTTTCTTCCTCGTGTTTTTTTTAAGTTGATGATGCGCTGCCTTCATGAAATGTACCGATGACCTCATCGCCGCTCTGGTCAATGAGTATTCATTGCGCAAACAAAATAGTTCAGCAGGAAAATACATAACAGGGTGTTAAATGTAATTTTAATTCAGAAATACGTTAATTATAGGTAGAAAACATGACACTCATCCTTAAAAATAACTAGTTTGTTCAGTAAGTGGGCAATTCTTGTGTTCGTGCGTGTGAATCATGACCCACTTTGAAACAGCTGATTCACTTCGCGAGTGTTGTGCATCGGACAAAATGCCACAAGAAAACTTGGATTTTATTCATTTGCCAAGAATCAGAGAGGATTTACTGAATAGAATAAACATTAAAGTTAGTGATGTTAAGTGTTGCAACAAAAAAACATAGATTGGAGCTGCCCCATTTGATCGTTAACGGAACGCCTTGCAGAGCTGTTGTGGGTGGGATGCTGAGATGGCAGCTGAACGGCCATATTTGACTCTGGAACTGGTGGTGCTTCATGCAGAGTCGTATTTGCATTGACAGTTGGCTCATTTGGATTACCAGACACCGACCTGTGACAGTTTTCAGACAAAGTGTCTGTATGTGACTTAGTACTTGCAGCAGGAGGAAGTGGACTGAGGCTATGCTTGTTCTGCTATGGCCAGTACTGAGGATATTACTGCAGTGTTTTTGGGTGTCATCTGAAATAGAATTATGATTGATGATAAACTGAACATTCTTGTGGCCAGTTATCTGCATTATATCAGTTGGGGGAACATTATTGTCCCTTAATTTTTGCACAATGTGCTTCCTAGCTGAGTGATTTGTTAGCTTTTTATCAATTTCAAGTCCTGCTTTGCTAGCCATTGTTTTCAATAGAGCAGCAAGTTTTTTGGTACCGATTCGTTGCCTTATGCACCATTGGTCAGTGTCTTTGTCAATAAAAGGAATCGTACGGGGTGCAAGATAGAAAGTTGCGTCATCATGACAAAATGCTGACGGCCTTTTATCACTGTAAAGTTTGTAATATTTTACAGGGTCTCTGCCTCCCTCAACCGAGAACATCTTAGGTGTGACTTTTCGAAGATCTCTTATGTTGTCTCCCGTTCTTGTTTTAGTCTGTCGCTCATTTAGCTCTAGATATTCTGTCCCATCAGATGTGCATCTCAATTTAACATCACCCCATCTGAAAGAAATTTATCATATTAAAGCTGGGCCAACCCTAAAATGAGGTTTGTTTTCCCTACTCTTTTGAAAAAAAAGAGAGAACTTTCCGGCAGTCGGCAATTTTTTTCCTTTCTCGAAAACAAGGATTGAAACAAATTCAAAAATATGAGAAAATTATCACAGCAAACTAAATTATTTTAATTCATTAAGAAGTTTGCAACAAATTTTATATTAGAAAATAATTAAGAAAAGTCCTCTTATAGGAATGTATTTATTTTGGTGGAAAAAAATGAATAAAAAATCATGGAAAAGTTTTTCTTGGTTATGGCCATTAAATAAGGTTCAATCTTGTATCAAGAGGGAAACAAAAATTATATTTTGGGCCCTGTTATTCCTATGACTGGTACTATTACTATTAGTTGTACGTTCCTTCTGATTTTTGTTCCTGTTTGAATTAAATATTGACAGAAATAAAATGGCAGAAACAACAAAATCTAGATTTATTTAATAATTGTCGCATTAACACTTGCATTTAGATACGCTTGCTAGGAAAGCAGAAATGTTTCAAATTCCATGTAGTCTGCTTTTCTCTTTTTTCCTTTCATGAATTGCTAAATTCCAAATTGTGTGGAATTAAATGAAGAATAACTAGTAATTTTTTTCGGGCCAATCAATTCTTTAATTTTTTTGTTCCCGCATGTTAAAGGAAATATAGACACCTATGAACATTTTTTTCTTGTTGAAGGATATTCATGTAAATATATTTTGATTTTTTTCCAAGGCAATTCTAATCAGATCCCACTGCAAATTCTGTCAATTTTCAAATATAGTTTTCAAAAACTTGTGAATTGCAATGCCACTAGGGGATTTGTATAAGGCCAAAGAAACAAAAAACTGTCTTGTTTCTGGTTATGTTTCCAAAATTTTTAGAGTTAGCTCTAAGGTAGGCAGGGAGACCTGGTAGCTCAGTGGGTTATGCACTGGCCTACTGGTCTAGCAGACTGCCCAGAAATAAGGGTCTGTAGGGTTCTGAAAAGAAGAGATTTTTTCTCCTTTTTTGGCCTTAGACAAAATATTTGGAAACAGCATACCTAAGCTCGTGATGCTCGGTTACATCACGTAGGCCAAAGTGAATAGTGTTGTTCAGCCACAAAGTGTTGATAAGTGAATCTGGGGTTTCATCACCAAGTATGGCTTTCTCATACAGTAGATCAATTTCATTGTCAGTTATGGGCTTGGCTTCATAAGGCCGATTCCCTTTTCCCTGGCGTTTGAGTGATCTTTGTTTTGCTCTCAGAGCCTCTCTTGAAAGGGAAAATGCTGTGCTTGATGTGCTAAACAGAGGATGAGGATAGGAATGTCTACGCAGTTTTCTGTCGATACTAGAAATCATGTTCCTGATACTGCTAGGCTCGTACTCCTCTCCATCAAGCTTGCGAACAGACAAAATAAAGTTGGCAACAAGTTCATCAAGTTGCTCCACCGGAAGGTCTTGGATTTCTCGTTGTTCTCCTTTGGTTCTTAAGAACTTATGAAAACGTTCAATGTCTGACAAAGTTTTACGGAGGGTATTGGAGTTTTCTTCGCCCAAAGTAAAAGACCTTACATCATCTGTACTCATAGGAATGAACTGAGTGGGGCGTTTGTTATCATTGTTATTGCAGGTATTTGTAACAGATTCACTGCTGCTGGATTCTGCAGGCTCTGGCTGCAAAGAAATGACCTGGGGCTCAAGAAGCTCCTCATCAAAAATGCTAGAGTCAAAATTCAATTCAACCCTGTGATTTTCAGGCTTTATATCATCAAAACTTGAAATTCCTGATAGTTCATCCCACTGAAGCACAATATTTGAGTTGCTGCTGCAGCTTTCATCTATTGTCTGGTTTTAACAGCAGTTGAAATTTGGCAGAAAGGTTCAGGAAGCACCATGGAGCAGAAGACAAGATTTGTTTGTTTATGTTTCTATTTATAGCTCTTGTTTGTTTTTAGCTCACCAGAGCCGAAGGCTCCGGGGGAGCTTATAGGATAGGCAGTGGTCCGTCGTCGTCGTCGTCGTCGTCTGTCGTCGTCGTCTGTCGTCCGTCAACACTTTTAAACGACATCTCCTCTGAAGCCACTGGGCGGATAGGGCCCAAATTTCATCTGTGGCATATTTGGGCTGGGGGATTGAAAGTTTGTGTTTTTTATGAAAATTGGCCTTTTAGTTTGGTTGCTATGGCAACTTAGAGTTTCCATTGACTTATAATGGGGAAAATTGAAAAATGGCATTTTCAGCCAAACCATTGCAGATATGTTGATGAAACTTTTATAGAAATGTTCCTTGAGATGTCTTCTATCAGCTTTATGTTTTTTGGCCCACTGCTCCTTTTATTGGTTGCCATGGAAACCGAAATGCAAAAAAAATAAAAAAAAAACCTTAAAAAATTATCTCCTCTGAAGCTACTGGGCCGATTGGGCCCAGATTTCATCTGTGGCATCCTTGGGCTGGGAGATTGAAAGTTTGTGTTTTTTATGAAAATTGGCCTTTTTGTTTGGTTGCTATGGCAACTTAGAGTTCCCATTGACTTATAATGGGGAAAATTGAAAAAAGGCATTAACTGCCAAGCCATTGCAGATATGCTGACAAAACTTTTATAGAAATGTTCCTTGAGATGTCTTCTATCAGCTATATGTTTTTTGGCCCACTGGTCCTTTTATTGGTTGCCATGGAAACCGAAATGGGAAAGAAATATTTAAAAAATTATCTCCTCTGAAGCCACTGGGCCGATAAGGCCCAGATTTCATCTGTGGCATCCTTGGGCTGGGGGATTGAAAGTTTGTGTTTTTTATGAAAATCGGCCTCTTTGTTTGGTGCTTAGAGTTGCATTGACTTATAATGGGGAAAATTGAAAAAAGGCATTTACTGCCAAGCCATTGCAGATATGTTGACAAAACTTTTGTAGATAGTTTCTTGAGAAGTCTCTTATTAGCTATGTATTTTGTTTGGCCACTGCTCCTTTTATTGGTTGCCATGGAAACCAAAATGCAAAAATGCACACAAAAAATACTTAAAAAAAAAATTATCTCCTCAGAAGCCACTGGGCCGATAAGGCCTAGATTTCATCTGTAGTATCCTTAGGTTGGGGGATTGAAAATTTATATGTTTTTTTTTTAATAAAATTGGTTCTTTAGTGTGGTTGCTATGGCAACTTAAGAGTTGCATCGACTTGTAATGGGGAAAATTAAAAAATGGCATTTACTGCAATCAATATATGGAAAATAGTTATATATTTTGTTATCAACTCAACAGACTGTCAGACTGAGACTTTGTAGTTGTATACTTTGTATTAGCCCGTACAAATGTGACAGCAATTTGAGCCTATACAAATTTTATAGCAATTTTGAGCTAGAGATCTGGTGAGCTTTGTGGCCCGTGGGCCTCTTGTTATTTTATTATATTATGTTTTTCTGTAAATAATTATTTATTGTTTGTTTATTTCTTTAAAGGGTTGAAAATAAAACTCAAACAAAATTTAAATGATTTTATTTTTCTTTATTTATTCAAGCTGGGGTCTGTAGCTAATCTTGTTTACATCATTCGATACACTAGGTCAGTTGCGGTCAATAAAAGGTAGTTCCGACAGTGACCTGATATCATTCGGGGCTGCGCACTGCAACATTGACCAGATATCAGCTGATGTTATCATACCCCTGTTATTGGTCTTATGTTTTACTAGTTGCATGATAAAGGACGGAACTTGGTCCAACAGAACGAGATAATTAGAGCAAATGAGAATCTCTCTGTATGGGCAACAATAAAATAATAAATGAAACGCAATCATTTTTTTTTAGCTCACCTGAGCCGAAGGCTCACAGGTGAGCTTATGGTATAGCCAGGCATCCGTCGTCCGTCCGTCGTCCGTCAACATTTTCAAACGACATATCCTCTGAAACTACAAGGCCCATTGTTACCAAATTTCATATATAGCAACTATAGGCAGGGGGAACCAATAAAACTGTTTTTTATCTAAATCGCTTCAGAACTTGGGTTGCTATGGCAACTTAAAGTTTCCATTGACTTGTATGGGAAAAATTGAAAATTTGCATTTATTGCTATGTGATTGCAAATATTTTGACAAAACTTTTACAGAAATGTTCCTTGCGTAGTCCTCCGTCAACCACATAAAATTTATGTAAATTTCACAATTTGGCTGGTTGCCATGACAACCGAATAGTTAAAAATGGAAAAGATATTCAAAAATCATCTCCTCAGAAACTATGCAACCAATAAAGCTCAAACTTCACAGAAAGGATCTAGGTACTACCCTCTATTAAAATACTGTTTTTCTTGGCAATTGCTCCAGCAGTTTGGTAACTGGCAACTTAAAGTTGCCATTGACTTATAATGGGAAAATTGAACATTTGCATTAATTGCTATGTAATTTCAGATATTTTGACAACTTTTACAGAAATGTTCCTTGAGTAGTCCTCTATCAACCACATGACATTTATGTATATTGCACCATTTGGCTGGTTGCCATGGCAACCGAATAGTTAAAAATAGATATTCAAAACTCATCTCCTCAGAAACTATGCAACCAATAAAGCTCAAACTTCACAGAAAGGATCCAGGTACTACCCTCTGTAAAATACTGTTTTTCTTGGCAATTGCTCCAGCGGTTTGGTTGCTATGGCAACTTAAAGTTGCCATTGACATAATGGGAAAAGTGAAAATTTGCATTTATTGCTATGTGATTGCAGATATTTTGACAAAACTTTTACAGAAATGTTCCTTGAGTAGTCCTCTATCAACCACATGAAATTAATGTATATTGTACAATTTGGCTGGTAGCCATGGCAACTGAATAGTCAAAAATAGAAAAGATGTTGGTACTACCCTCTATAAAAATACTGTTTTTCTTTGCAATTGCTCCAGCAGTGTGGCTGCTATGGCAACTTAAAATTGCCATTGACTTATAATGGGAAAATGGAAAATTTGAATTTAATGCTTTGTGACTGCAGATATTTGGACAAAACTTTTTATTGAAATATTCCTTGAGTAGTCCCAACCAGCCGTATTAAATGTATGCAAATTGCACTATTTGGCTGATTGCCATTGCAACCAAAAATATTAAAATATGGTTTTTGCAGAAACTATGTGGCTGATAAAGCTCAAACTTTACAGAACGGATCTTTGCACAAGCCTCTACAGAATTACTGTTTTTTGTGGCAATTGCTTGAACAGCAGTAAAGTTGGTATGGCAACTTATAGTTTCCATTGAAATATAATGGGATAAATGGAAAGCTGCAATTGTTTTAGCTCACCTGAGCACGAAGTGCTCAAGGTGAGGTATTGTGATCGGTCTTTGTCCGTCGTGCGTCCGTCGTCAACTTTTGCTTTAAACGACTTCTACTCCAAAACTGCTGGACGGATTTTGAAATAATTTCACAGAAATGTTCCTTGGGGGACTATTTACCAAATTGCTCAAACGATTCCGCTCCACTGAACAATATGGCTGCCAGAGCTAAAAATAGAACAACCTTTAAACGACTTCTCCTCCAAAACTGCTGCGTAGATTTTGAAATAATTTCACAGAAATGTTCCTTAGGAGGCCCTTTACCAAAATTGCTCAAACGGTTCCGCTTCGCTGAACAATATGGCCGCCAGAGCTAAAAATAGAAAATCCTTTAAACGACTTCTCCTCCAAAACTGCTGGGCAGATTTTGAAATAATTTCACAGAAATGTTTCTTAGGAGACCCTCTACCAAAATTGCTTAAACGGTTCCGCTCCGCTGAACAAAATGGCCGCCAGAGCTAAAAATAGAAAAACCTTCAAACGACTTCGCCTCCAAAAGTGCTGGGCAGATTTTGAAATAATTTCACAGAAATGTTCCTTAAAAGGCCCTTTACCAAAATTGCTAAAACGGTTCAGCTCCGCTGAACAATATGGCCGCCAGAGCTAAAAATAGAAAAACCTTTAAACGACTTCTCCTCCTAAACTGCTGGGCAGATTTTGAAATAATTTCACAGAAATATTTCTTAGGAGACCCTCTACCAAAATTGCAAAAACGGTTCCACTCCGCTGAACAAAATGGCCACCAGAGCTAAAAATAGAAAAACCTTTAAACGACTTTGCCTCCAAAAGTGCTGGGCAGATTTTGAAATAATTTCACAGAAAATGTTTCTTAGGAGGCCCTCAAACGGTTCCTCTCCGCTGAACAAAATGGCCACTAGAGCTAAAATTAGAAAAACCTTTAAACGACTTCTCCTCCAAAACTGCTGGGCAGATTTTGAAATAATTTCACAGAAATGTTTCTTAGGAGACCCTCTACCAAAATTGCTAAAACGGTTCCGCTCCGCTGAACAAAATGGCCGCCAGAGCTAAACATAGAAAAACCTTTAAATGAGTTCGCCTCCAAAACTGCTGGGCAGATTTTGAAATAATTTCACAGAAATGTTTCTTAGGAGACCCTCTACCAAAATTGCTAAAACGGTTCCCTGAACAAAATGGCCGCCAGAGCAATGAATAGAAAAACCTTGAAACAACTTCGCCTCCAAAACTTCTGGGCAGATTTTGAAATAATTTCACAGAAATGTTCCCTAGGAGTCCCGCTACCAAAATTGCTCTGCCGGTTCCGCTCCGCTGAACAATATGGCCACCAGACCTAAAAATAGAAAACCCTTGAAACGACTTGGCCTCCAAAACTGCTGGGAAGATTTTGAAATAATTTCACAGAAATGTTCCTTAGGAGACCCTCTACCAAAATTGCTGAAATGGTTCAGCTCTGCTGTACAAAATGGCCGCCAGAGATAAATATAGAAAAACCTTTAAACGACATCTCCTCTGAAGCTAATGGCTCGATTTCAAAATAATTTCACAGAAGTGTTTGACTCATGGGTCTGAACAAAAATTGCTCTACCGGTTCCACTCCGCATTACAAAATGGCCGTCAGAGCTAAAAATAGAAATAAATCTTAGAATGACTCAGAGGGCACAGTTACGATCCAATCATCATGAAACTGTGTCAGAAGGTTTATCTTAATGAAATCTAGACCAACTTTGATACTGGGTCATGTGGGGTCAAAAACTAGGTCACTAGGTCATATCTTAGAAAAACGTTGTGTACAATCTTTAGGGCACAGTTATGATATAATGTACATGAAACTTTTTCAGAATGTGTCTTTTTATGATATCTAGACCTGATTTGAAACTGGGCCATGTCAGGTCAAAAACTAGGTCACTAGGTCAGTTCTTAGAAAAACCATGTGAACGCTTTAGAGGACACAGTTTTGTAACAATCTTCATGAAACTTTGTCAAAATGTTAATCTCCAACAAATCTGGACCAAGGGTGCAACTTGGTCATGTAGGGTCGAACACTAGGTCAAACCTTAGAAAAAACATTGTTTACGCTCTAGAGGGCACAGTTTTGATCCGATATTCATGAAACTTTGTCAGAATGTTTATATCTAAGAAATCTAAACCAGGTTTGAAACTGGGTCATGTGGGGTCAAACACAAGGTCATTAGGTTAAATCTTATAAAAACCTAAGGTACACAATAAAGGGTTCATTTTCATTTTCCATTGAATCTTTGTGAAACTCTGTCTGTAGGATGTATGGATGTTTCTGAGGTTACGTTCACAGGATACTCAGGTGAGCGATCCAGGGCCATCATGGCCCTCTTGTTTTGAAATAAGGCCAAATTGTACAATTTACTTTAGTGTTTCTTACTCTTGAGTGCTAAGGATGAATTGACTCAGGTGAGCTACAGGACCAATGGTCTTCTGGTTTTCTAAAACCTCTGACAAAAAAAGTAAACTGAGAATTTGGTAAGATACTAAACAAGAAACTATTTTCAATGATCAACTAGTGTATATATACAAAATGGAATGAGCAAACCTATCAAAATGCGAACTTTACCTGATATGACATGTTAATGACTGATTTTATAAGAAAAAATCTCATGTCTGCAAAAAATAAGGTCTAGCACTATACTAAGCATTAACAAAACTCTACTCTAAGACATGTTATTGAATAAGCAGTACTTCACTTTCCACAGAGTAAACATAACCTAAGTGTGAGAAAATCGAAAAATCAAATGGAGATTTACAGCCACACACTGATGTTTACTTCCAACTGGTGGAAGCTGCCCTGGGGAAAGTGTAGTACTGTAAGTTGATAAGACAAAATCGCGTATCTGCATAGATAAGTTCTAGCTCTATACTTATCGTAAATTAAAACACTACACTAAATGTGCAGTATACTTAGCATTAACAAAACTCTACACTAAATGTATGTCCCTGAGATTCACAATGATCACGGAATGTACAAACAACAATATCAATAAAAACTTTGAATAAGCAACAAGATTATATACAAAATGGAATGAGAAATCCTATCAAAATGCTAACTTTCCCTGATGAAAGACGTGTTACTGAATAAGCAGTACTTCACTTTCAACAGAGTAAACATAACCTAAGTGTGAGAAAATCAAATGGAGATTTACAGGCACACACTGATATCAACTTCCAACTGGTAGAAGCTGCCCTAGGGAAAGTGTAGTACTGTAAGTTGATAAGACAAAATCTCATATCTGTACAGATAAGTTCTAGCTCTATACTTATCGTAAATTAAAACACTGCACTAAATGAATGTGGCTGAGATTAGCAATGTCCTCAGAGTGCATAAAGATAGTTCAATTCTACTTTATAATGAGTGATATGTAAATCATCTTCTAAAACAACTTATGACTTTATATACTTCTTTACTCAAATGACATTTATGCAATGTTTTAAGGTAATGTCATGAAATATTGCAATGGTATTGTGTGCAAGAAAGGTTTACAAGCAACACCTGCATAATGTTTTTTTTATTCATTGAACAAAGTGATAAATTCTAAACACTTTACCTCAGAAACAGTATTGACCTCTGAAGTTTCAAGCATTAGTCAAGACTTTTAAATTTCATATCATATACTAGAGAGGATCAAGATATTCCAACTAGTTCCTTGTGAATGACATACTTCCTGTGTACTTAACTGATGAAGAAAAAAACAGAGTATTTTATTTTCTTTTTGAAGTGTCAGTATTAGTCTTGTCTAATTTTTGCCACTTCTCAGATCACTGAAAGACTATATGCTAGATTACGCCATTTGTAATGGAAACAAGAGAGCCATGAAAGCCCTGGAATGCTCACCTGATCCATCAGGGTTCGAATTTAGACTCGCATACTCGCAAAATGCGACCAAAATTTACAGACTGCGAGTCCAAGAAACCACCACTTGCTTTTCTTTGCGAGTGAAGTTTGAACTAATCCGGAAGTGTAAAGTTTTTGTTTATGTGCAGAGCAAGATGCGTAGTCGCAAACACGTTTCGATCAACCAGGTGCTTGCCTTATATTGATTCCCCAATACGGTGCCCCTCGTCAAGCGTCTGTGACAACCCGCATCTGCAAGCGTCTGTTTTCAGTTTGATCAAAAAGCACATGTTCTCCAATCAATAAACATGGACAGATATTTTAATTAAAATTGTGAACTGGAAAAGGGGCAAAACGGGGATCAGGAGGAAAACCCTGATGAAAATAAACCCATCAAGACTGACTCTATGGGCCCAAAACCCCAAACTGTCCCTATAAAAACTGCACAGAAGTGGGAGAAAGAGCTCAGAGTTTACTTTGGAATATGAAACTAGTAGCTGTGAAGAGAACCTGGTAGGGTGTGTAGGCATGGCCCTTGTGAGGTAAAGCCTCATTGGTAAGATACTTTATATTGTCTGTCAGATAGGGAAAAAAGGAGTATAATGAATGAGAACCACTAGGTCAATATGAGTCACTGTGTTCATCCCAGCCTTTTTCCTTTTTTTTTCCTGTCTTTCCCCAACTTTAACTGCCCATAGATTTGAACTGAGAAAATAGCCTGGGCAAGGGGGCCATATGCCCGATTTTTTTAAAGCTAAAAAGACAGCTCATCCAGCTGGGATCCATTACTAATTGCATAAACTAACAATACAGGGTATTTAATGGTATAAGTACATAAAATTATGGCATTCAGAGAAAAAGCAAGTGGACTTCCTGTTTTAGCAAGTAGAAAAATTGAGCACTTGCTAAATTTAGCAAGTGAGAAAAAAAGTTAATTTCAAACCCTGTCCATATTGTATGAATGAAATGGTAGGTAATATAATGTTTATCTACCTACCAAGAGAAGATATACAGACTTGGTCATGTGGCATAGATAATCACCCAGAGGATTTTCATGTGAAATTATTTCAAAATCTGTTCAGCAGTTTTGGAGAAGAAGTAGTTTAAATCAAAAGCTGATGACGGACAACGGACAAAGACAGATCTCAATACCTCTCCTTGTGCACTTCACGCACAGGTGAGCTAAAAACAATAAAACAACATATTTACAAACACTAACATTCAGTAATGCCAGCCAGGTAGCATTGATGAGACTTTCTGAAAATAAAGCATTTAACTTGAGCATTGTTTGTATATGAAACAAATACTTGGTCCATTTTAGTTCAATATGAACAGTTTAAATTTCATGCTCATATGAGGTGAGCAAAGACATGCTTTATAAAAAAAAATGGTATAAGGAGAAAACTTATTGAAGAACGCAAAATTTCATACGACCAAATAATCTCAAATGTTTGACACAATAAAATGAAAGACACATCCAATATCTGTTGAGTAAATAATCCATATGGCACTGAATAAATGAACAGTAGTAAAATAGGACCATTTAAATGAATGTGAAATAAAAGTTAATGGAAACTTGTTGACTACAGTGCTCCAGATAAAAAAAACGGGTAACAGGGATATTAGGGATAAATTCCCATATTTCTCTATAAAAGCATATCTTGTGTCCCCTCATTAGAACCGACTCAACGAGCTGGTTCTAATGAGGGATCACAATATATGTTTTATTGGAGTATAAGAAAAATTATCCTTGAATTATTAAATACTCCTTTATCATTAAATACTCCTCTTATCTAGAGCACTGTGTCTATTTGACTAGAGAAGTTTTTGAATTGATGCATAACTTTATAATGTAATGACTGATATCTATCAGGTAGATTTCTGTTACGATCACCACTCCTGAGTATGGGAATGGCGACATGATGGTTCCAAAGGGGGAGTCTTCTTCTTGGACGGATAAAGCGAGGATGACGAATAGGATGATGATGTTTGATTTGTATATGATGAAAATCACAGTCACAGGACCTGAAATGAAGGTTTCTGAATTTAAGACTTCTGGGGAGTTTTTTTTATCTGTTTTTAAAGGCGTCAAATTCAATCACATCTTCTATTGAAGTGGCGCGTGCTACCTTGCAACAAACTCGGGGGCAAAGACAGTGTTGCACACTTCATTACTAGTCATCAACAGACTCAATTAAACCGAGTTCTCTATTTTCATTTCTCTGATATATTTCTTGCTTCCCAAAGGATTCTTCTGTACAAAATCTATTGTTCAACGTTTTTACTATTCTCAACATACATCGACAACTTACCAGCTAGTATGGAGACTGATATGATGTACACAAGCTCAGATCCCTCAGATTACAAAAGAAACAAGAGGCCCACGGGCCACAAAGCTCACCAGATCTCTAGCTCAAAATTGCTTTCAAAACTGCTGTCACATTAGTACAGGCTAATACAAAATATACTACTACAAAGTCTCAGTCTGACAGTCTGTTGAGTTGATAACAAAATATATAATTGTTTTCCATATCTTGATTGCAGTAAATGCCATTTTTTTAATTTTCCCCATTGTAAGTCAATGCAACTCTAATTTGCCATAGCAACCAAACAAAAGAGCTGATTCTCATAAAAGAAAAACACATATGTTCACTTCCCTAGCCCAAGGACACTAAAGATAAAATCTGAGCCAAATCGGCCCAGTGGCTTCAGAAGGGATAATTTTTTAAGGTTTTTTTTTCCTTCTTTTGCTTTATGGCTTCCATGACAACCAATAATAAAAAGGGTTGGTTGGTTGATTTGATGCTTAACGTCCACGGTAAACAACTAAGGTCATGTCGGGACGGTCAGTTAACCTAACCACACTATTCCTGGGCAGGCTTAGACCTCCTAAGCGGTTAACCAGTACAAAGTGCACACACTTTCGCCAGTAACCGACAACTGCCCTTTTTGAATTGATCAGCGGAAGGAGAAACGAAAGTATGTGGCCAGACCGGGATTCGAACCAAGGACCTCTGACTTACGAGTCAGGTGCCCTAATGATTGCGCTACCGGCCCGGCTAATAAAAAGGGAAGTGGACCAAAAACATATAGCTGATAGAAGACTTCTCAAGAAACATTTGTATAAAAGTTTTGTCAACATATCTGCAATGGCTTGGTAGTGAATGCGATTTTTCAATTTTCCCCATTATAAGTCAATGCAACTCTAAGTTGCCATAGCAACCAAACTAAAAGGCAGATTTTCATAAAAAACACAAACTTTCAATCCCCCAGCCTAAGGATACTACAGATGAAATCTGGGCCTTATCGGTCCAGTGGCTTCTGAGGAGATAATTTTGTAAAAAAAATTTTCATTACTTTTGCATTTTGGTTTCCATGGTAACCAATAAAAGGAGCAGTGGGCCCAAAAGCATCAACGCTAACAGAAGACTTCTTAAGGAACATTTCTATAAAAGTCTTGTAAGCATATCTGCAATAGCTTGGCAGTAAATGCTATTTTTCAATTTTCCCCATTATAAGTCTATGGGAACTCTAAGTTGCCATAGCAACCAAACTAAAGGGCCGATTTTCATAAAAAACACAAAGTTTCAACCCCCCAGCCTGAGGATACTACAGATGACAGCTGGGCCTTATCGGCCCAGTGGCTTCAGAGGAGATAATTTTTAAGTATTGTCTTTCACTTTTTGACTGCATTTTGGTTTCCATGGCAACCAATAAAAGGGGCAGTGGGCCAAAAAACATATAGCTGATAGAAGACTTCTCACGGAACATTTCTATAAAAATTCTGTCAACATTTCTGCAATGGCTTGGCAGAAAATGCGATTTTTCAATTTTCCCCATTATAAGTCTATGGGAACTCTAAGTAGCCATAGCAACCAAACTAAAAGGCAGATTTTCATAAAAAACACAAACTTTCAATCCCCCAGCCCAAGGATGCTACAGATGAAATTTGGGCCCAATCGGCCCAGTGGCTTCAGAGGAGATGTTGTTTAAAAGTGTTGACGGACGACGACGACGACAGACGACATACGACAGACGCCGACGACGACGGACAACTGCCTATCCTATAAGCTCCCCCGGAGCCTTCGGCTCTGGTGAGCTAAAAAGAAAGAAAAACGAGCATTAAATAACATTAAATACCGAATAAATCTAACGCCAACATTGTACCCAATGCCTTTTCGCTACAGCATCATTTCCTGCTTATTTAACACCTCTCAACACATTTTTTTTACATAATGATATTTGATGAAAATATACAGCTATCTCATAGAGCATAAAAAGCTTAAAATCCAAACAATAAAAAAAATACTAACCGACTCTCGAGCAGATCGAGTTGGTGTGTGCGCCTGGTGTGTTGTTCTCATGTTGCCTGAGAGTAATGTGTTCTCATGTTGCCTGAGAGTAATGTGTACGCCTGAGGTGTTGTTGTCTCGTTGTCTGTAAACCCCTGGCTGGGTGTATGTCTGGAAGGTGCCAGACTGGATGGCAAAGAAGTTTTCTTCTTGAATGGAGTCGTTCTTCGATGTGAAACCGTGCTGGATGACTGAAAATAAATGCTTGAAAATTAGTGAAAAAAAAACAACAACATTAATACTGTTAATACTGTGTCGACGCCAGATGTGATAACATGATTCTAAACCTCATCATTTATCGTCACCTTTGATTTGACTGCATCTCCCTCATATTGAAATGAAATTTCTCCAAAATCACGTAAGGATCACCTGACAAACCATTTTAAATTCACCCATGTTAAACCTTCAGCTGCCACTCAAAGTGTGTTTGTGTGTGTCAGAGTTCTCATTAACTCCAAATTTGGAGTATTTTACACTAACTTCTCTATTCTGACTCCGACTTTTTTGCAAATTCACAATAGACTAGTAAAACTCCAACTTTTTCTGGAATACTAGGGATTTTATTAACCATTAGTCCACTGGTCCGAGACCAGTGAATTTTGGGCCGGACCAGCTGATTTCTGTATAAGCTGGTCCTCCAGACCACAGGCGCTTGAAGTTCTATGATTAAAAAACCTCAAAACCATTTAAACTTGAAAAGTCTATAGACCATTTGCAAGCAAACATGGCCCGATCTTTTGGACTGCTAAAACTGCCAGTTAGAAACATCCCAACAAAAGCAAACTTCTTACCTGTATAAAACGTTTCTCTTTATAAAACGTTTCTCTTACGAGTGAAAACTTGGAAGCAAACATGCTGAAAATGACGTTATGATTTTCGTGTAAACAACGTCAAAACTGCTCAGTTACGTTGGCGTAAAATTTTGCATTTGTTGACTGAGGCCTACATGTACCGACTGTCCGACCGACACATGTACCGACTGTCCGACCAACAAAGATGCAGATTAGCTTGCGCATCCGCACAGTCTGATCGGCGATTTTGTTTGAAGATCGGACAGAGTGGGAAGCTGTACATTTAAGGGCTTACATTTATGAGGATCGTTATCAGCAAATTCACGTCATTTTCCCCGTAACAGAACCTGATGACGTTGCTGTGCGACGTTGATACACCGGAAACTGGAGACCGTAATGGAGTCTGAACACATGCTTGCACACCTGGCCACTTCTCCAAAATAGCTTGTAGCGTGGATGTTTAGCGGCATCATTAGCTTAAATCTTCAAGCGCCTGTGTCCAGATTTATATTTATTGCCAAAAGGTTATAAAGAAAACCAGCAGAAACACTGACAGGACCAGTTAAATCATGTCCATTCTTGGTCCTGCGGACCAGTTTGGTCTTAAAACATAGCATAAACCCTGGAATACAGCATTTTTACACCTATTTGCAAAATCCTAGTGAGCCCTCTGTGTGTGTGTGGGGGGGGGGGGGGGAGGGGGGAGCTCATAACATTTAACAGTTTACTTCTTAACATTTAACTTTTTACTGTTTACTGTGGTTCTTCAGAGCAATTTAAGCCTTCATTGGCTTGTTGGCTCCACCAAATATTTTTAACTTTATTCTTCCGAACGATATTCTTCTTCCATAAACATGAAAAAAAATGTTTGCTCACCTTTACACATGACACCGCTACGCCTACAAAATCCTTGATTTTGGTGTTTCTGCACTGATCCTCTAATATTTTCACATCTTCTAGATCGGCCCACGTATTCTCATTTAGGATTACAGAAGCTTGGATACTTTTAGACTTCACGGATACAAGTAATGTCTTTATCCCTTCTAAGGATCTGTCAGCTTCGTATACCCCGGACACATTTAACACACACTCTAGAGATCTATAAGGCAGGGATAGTTTGCACACATGCATGTTAATTGGATTCATATTAATCGTTCCTGCAATCAAGGCACAAACTACTAGCACCAAAAACTTTTCCACCTTGTTGCTGGTAACTGGTAACTACACAAACTTCAGCCAGTGACACACAGGCTCAGTCCATATATTTTCCGAAAAAAATCGCGCGGCTATACAAATTTTATAATATTCCCTCTCCGAGACAAAAAATGGTTAAATCCCTTTAATTAAAATAAAAATGATCTTTCATGTATTGATAACCGAAATAAATTCATAACATTCATTTATTCACGACTTCGATTCCGCACTAATCCAGCTGCTTCCCCCGCGATAAACAATGGCAGTAGTGATATAGTAGTCATTATACTCCTAGAGCTAGGAGCCAGGAGCCAGGAGCCAAGTAAAAAAAATATATAAGTACACTGATCAGGCTGCGGAATGTGTAAAGAATGGTCTGTGTCTTTTGAAATGAAAGTATAATCCCAAGATTGGTTTTCCACGTGCAGCGAATCATTCTGATCTGGGTGTGTCTTTAATCCTTTTTCCTAACTTTTTGTCGTAGCTTTTGTTTGAATATTTAATGTTTTCATTTTAGATAAGCAAAAAACCTGACGGCAGGGGATTGCTGGTCACTTATTTATTTTTTCAATTTGTTTGGCCGTATTGTCATATTTTACACTGTTCAACCTAGTCAATATGTATCATAAATATTTGGCCACTGTAAATTTCATTTTGACATTTATACTTTTCAAAAACAAGCAAAAATATCATTTAAAGGACCTAGTTAGAATCGTTTCTTTCAAACAGGAATTATATGGTACCAAGTTTAGTTGTGAGAAACTATTACTCCCCTTGTCATATTTTACACTGTTCAACCTAGTCAATATGTATCATAAATATTTGGCCACTGTAAATTTCATTTTGACATTTATACTTTTCAAAAACAAGCAAAAATATCATTTAAAGGACCTAGTTAGAATCGTTTCTTTCAAACAGGAATTATATGGTACCAAGTTTAGTTGTGAGAAATTATTACTCCCCTTGGGATATTTATACATATTAAAAAGAGGGGTTTGGGGAAATGACATAATATTAAGACAAAATTTAAACGAATTAATAGATTTTTGAACAAGAGCTGTCGCCTGACAGCATAGCTCGCCTGAATTGGTGCTTGCCCATCACACAGTCGCTATGGTGGTGTGGACTGCTATGCATAAAACTTCATGCAAGCATGTCAATAATGAAAACACATTTATAAACAAAAGCTATCTCAGAAATAAGTCTTAAAATAAAATTAGAATAAAAAAAATGAAATGAAATTTCAAAGTCCATGAGCTTGAGGTAAAAAAAAAACTGATGGGTGGGGGCTATGTGGACTGCTATGCATAAAACTTCATGCAAGCATGTCCATAATGAAAACACAAAAGCTATCTCAGAAATAAGTCTTAAAATAAAATTAAAATAAAAAAAAATGGGGGGGGGGGGGGGGCGCTAGTATGTATCAAAACCCTGAACTATTATCTAACATCAGCCCAAGTATTAGTATCAACTGAGTCCATCATCGTGGCACTGTGAAATTATGTCTTCATAAATATAAAACTTTAACCAAAATCTTTAAAACAAAATTCTAAGTCGATGACCTTGACTTCAAGGTCACCCAGTGGGGTAAGTATAAGGTGTTTTGTAAAAACTCAAAAAAGTGTCTAACATCAGTTCAAGTATAAACTAAATCTCTGCAAACCATTGTGAATCAGTATGCAATTACAAAACTTTAAAAACGACAAAAATTTCCTAAGTCCCTGACCTTGACATCAAGATCACTGAGCGGGGTTGGGGTAGTACTCTGTAGATCTAACTACAGTGCAAATATAAAAAGAATTCATCTCTGGGATCAGGAGATATGTGTCTTTAAAAAACTTTAACCCAATCAATAAAAAGACAATATTCTAATTCCATGACCTTGACATCAAGGTCACAGAGGGGGGTGGGGGTAGTACCTTCGAAAACTTTAGACCAATATCTAACTATAGTGCAAGTATCAAAGGAATCCATCCATGGGTTCAGGAGATATTGGGCTTTATAAAACTTTAACCAAAACATCCAGTCCAAAAAAAAACACCAATTTTCTCAGTCCATGACCTTGACATCAAGGTCACAGAGTGGGGTGGGGGTGGTACCCTGTTAAACCTTAGACCAATATCTAGCTACAGTGCAAGTATCAAAAGAATCCATCCATGGGTTAAGGAGATATAGGTCTTTAAAAAACTTTAACCAAAACATCCAATTCGAACGCCGACGCTGACTTTCGTTCAGGCGAGCTAAAAAGTAAATCATGCGATTGCTAGTAGCATTTGATGACATGTACAAAATAAGACACTTATTGGGATTAAGTTTAAATGCTTTGAATGAACATTTAGAGCTTTATATGACATACATTTGGCATCAAAAACTTACCAGAAAAACGATAGTGGTGAACAATGGTTTTGAAGAGAGACTTTTAGTGTAAATTCCGAGGAGAAAGTTTTTATTGACATGGAAAGTTTTATAAAATCGTTTGATCAAGGCCATTTTTGGGAAATATCTAAAGATGAATTATTGAAGGAGATGCGCAGTGAAATTATTAAATTTTCTCAAATATAAATGGCGTTTATGGTAGGTAGACTTCAACTCTTCTTTTAGGTCATAAAAATTAGGAGAATAAACAAAAAAGGTGACCTGACATTATTTCGTTTTAGGTCAAGAGAAAAAGTACATCGATGCTTTGGTTTTTAGAACATTCCGCTATTTGAGGGTTATACAAAAATAAATAAGAAACCTAACTTATAAGCAATTAATTGTCGGACAAAAAAAAAACAAAAAACAAAAAACACAACATTGACTGATTAATAAGATCATATAATCAATAAACAATTCCTCAAAAAGTAGCATTTTGTTTGTTTTGGACCTGTTGATGGAACCAACAACATGGAATGACGTTGACGATACTCCACATTAACATTTGATGTTGTTTCGGTTATATGTTGAAGGACCATGGATGGACTAGCTTGAAACTCGGTGAGGATGGCGTAGATTCAAAAACAAGCCTATAAAAACCCTCTGCGTGGTAATCTTAGCGGGCAGACTTTCGATCCCGTGTTTTCGTACTAGTAGAAAAGAGGGTTCAAAGTTTTAAAACTTTAATAATAATAAAAAAAATGTCATTACATAGCGCAAGATGCACATTTTCGGAGGCTCAAGTATTACATTTGGGCGATGATATGGAGCTGCCTGATGATATTGTTATAGCAGAAGTGGTCTTGGATGACGAAAAGGATATACACTTTTTGCATTCATACGATGTTGTGATGGACATGTTCACATTTAGATTTTTGAAGAGAAATGAAGCATCTGAAGAAGTTAGTGGTATTACACTGACTACCGAAATGGTGAACAGAATCTTGTTTATATTTCCAAGACTGAACAAAAAAAAAATTGCTAGAGATGTATTTGTGACAATAGGTAAGTGATATTTATTTTACTATATCTGTTTACAGGTTGTCGAATGTGCTTTTGCAATTATATATCTCTAAAATGCTCAGTGTAAGGTCATTAGGGCATGAGCGTTATTAAGGTTAAATACGGTATGTAAAACGAAAATACATTCCACAGCAAAAAGAAAAAAATATATATAAAGCCTCATACCCTGTGATGACCTTGCAATAAAAAAGCCAGTGAGAAATAACTACAGTGTCGTCAATTTTAACCCGGCAGTTGAATCAAAGACTTATAAATTGAAAAATGGGTTGAAATAAATAAATAAAAATATGTATATAAACTGATGTTTAACATTCACCTAATATTGTATTGTGAAAGGTGTGATTTAAAGGGGAAAAAACTGTTTGATGGAACATATTTTTTTTTGTTTGTAATAGGTATTATAATGTTCACAAAAAAGTAGGGATATTATGACACAGAAGCGAGTACAAATATAATAATAATGGCAGGGGTAGTTTATTGATGTAGGTTGACAAAATAACGCTCAACTGAGTATTTATATCGAGGGTCTATATAAATATTTGATTTATGAACAGTTTAATATTCATCTACTTATTTTTCTGACTTGTGTTTGTATTAAGTTTTTTTTTCTGTGTGTTATTGTAGGTCAGAATGCGTCAAAATTCGGGGGAAAACAATTCATCGACATTAGAAAGCAATTTAGAGATATCAACCAGAAAATTGTACCTACCAAAATGGGTATCAGATTTTCCGTATCTCTATTACCAGAAATAAAGGGGTATTAGATGCTAGTATCCAGATGTCAACCAGGCTCAGCGACTACTCAGGTAGAATCCTTCGGTTGGCAAAAATCGCCCTTGTAGAGAGAGAAATCAAGGCTTTGAAGAAGCTAGATCTAAACTGTTACGGTTGTTTTATGGAACACCCTAGCCAAAAGCAACATATGGGTAAAGGGGGTTGCCTGGAAGGAGATAGTCGAAGAAAAATTTACAGAGGCTCTTGCTGCTGTCAGTGAGAATAGACGAACAAATTTGGCGAGGAAAATCGCCGAAAAAATGGATGAAAAGGAACTTTACTGGGAAAATTTCGTCGACATGAAACCTGATGAGGTATGACTTATTTCAACAAGTACCGTATAAACCTGTTTGTTGGGGTTTTTTTTTTGTTGTTGTTGGTTTGCTTTTTAAGATTAAAAGTTAGCCAAAAAAAGGAGTTGATTTAACGTTGTTTCAGAAATGTAATATTATATGTAACCCTCTTTTCCCTAACAGCTTGAAAACAAGTTCGTCGCTGTATGTAACAGTCACTTTTCTGAACAAGTTGTACACAAAGAATAGAGAGATATGATTGAAAATATGTATTTCTAAAAACGACAACGGTTATATCTATTTTTGCTTGATGTTTCAGTTGAGATATCAACCAGAAACTTGTACCTACCAAAATGGGTATCAGATTTTCCGTATCTCTATTACCAGAAATAAAGGGGTATTAGATGCTAGTATCCAGATGTCAACCAGGCTCAGCGACTACTCAGGTAGAATCCTTCGGTTGGCAAAAATCGCCCATGTAGAGAGAGAAATCAAGGCTTTGAAGAAGCTAGATCTAAACTGTTACGGTTGTTTTATGGAACACCCTAGCCAAAAGCAACATATGGGTAAAGGGGGTTGCCTGGAAGGAGATAGTCGAAGAAAAATTTACAGAGGCTCTTGCTGCTGTCAGTGGGAATAGACGAACAAATTTGGCGAGGAAAATCGCCGAAAAAATGGATGAAAAGGAACTTTACTGGGAAAATTTCGTCGACATGAAACCTGATGAGGTATGACTTATTTCAACAAGTACCGTATAAACCTGTTTGTTGGGTTTTTTTTGTTGTTGTTGGTTTGCTTTTTAAGATTAAAAGTTAGCCAAAAAAAGGAGTTGATTTAACGTTGTTTCAGAAATGTAATATTATATGTAACCCTCTTTTCCCTAACAGCTTGAAAACAAGTTCGTCGCTGTATGTAACAGTCACTTTTCTGAACAAGTTGTACACAAAGAATAGAGAGATATGATTGAAAATATGTATTTCTAAAAACGACAACGGTTATATCTATTTTTGCTTGATGTTTCAGTTGAAAGAAACCTTGGCAAACAATCTAGACGAGATGAAGACTGAGCTGATCTACACAGTAGCGGAGCAATATCTGAGAGCAGAAGATAATGTAAGTCCATTTCTTAATATATTTTTTTTTCTTAATTTTCAAACGAAGTTGTTATTTTGTATGGATTTTTTCAAAGTGATAAATTTGCTGTAATTAAACAAAAAAAAAATCGTTTTGAGATGTAAAGAAAGCAAAATGATTTATGTGTGTACTGTAAATGGGAATCTAATTTGCTAATATTGAAACAATGTGATTGAATGGCAAGTCACCCCCCACCCCCACCCCCATTGATGTATGCTTTGTTTCATTGTAGGAAGCTGTCGTAGTTGAAATAGAAACAGATGAAGAGAAGGAGTAGTCATCAGACTGACAACTTTTTCAGGAGTTGAAAACAGGGCCAATTACTAAATATTATTATTATTATCTCTTTCAAAGCAGTTACTGTAAAATATTTAACAAGACTTGAAAATGGAAGAAAAGAATAAAGAATTTACTTGTGAGAAATGCGGAAAAAAGTATAAGAAAGTTTTTTTTTCGTGACGCCCATCAGTTGAAATGCGGGGTTGAAACTAAGTGTCCCAAATGTGGCAAAGAGCTCGGTAAAAGATATAAACGCGACAGGCATTTACAAAATTGCAATAATCGAGTAGAAATGGCACCTTTATCATCTTAAAATGAACTCGCAAATCAACAAGTTGATAATTCTGAAAGTGTATGTGGTAATGGCGCGGAACAGAGTGCAGAATGTGAACAATTCGTCTGTCAAATATGTGGGGCAAATTTTAAGAAAATTTTTTTCCGTAACAGGCAGTATTAGTACTTTTTTATTTTGTGAAAATGAACAGGCTGTTAGTGGCTTTTGATGATATGTATGAAATAAGACATTTATTGAATATTACTTTGGAAGCATTTAATGAAGAATTAGAACGATACATACAATTTGTGAGGAGACAACATCTTGGTAGGAAATTAGTGTTAATAAACGGGAATTTTGAAGAAAGACTATTTGTTCCAGATCCGAATGAGACAATTTTTATTGACGTTCAAGCATTTTTGAAAAGGTTTGACCAAGGGCATTTTGGAAATATATCGGTGGAGGAGATGATGAGTGTGATTAGGCGGGAAATATCATGAGCGAGTTTAGACGTGCCTTGGAAAGGTAAGAGCATTAAAGACAGATTCGCTCACATGACTGGTTTTTGAAAAGTTAGGATTAAAACACGTTATACGCGCTGATCTTTAAATGAGGGATCTTTTCTGTTATCTCATTAAACTGTTTGTTGCGTCGTTTTTTTTTTGTTTTTTTTTGTTGAGGTTTTTTTTCAATGTTGTTGTCTTTTGTTGTTTGATATTTGTTTTGTCTACTGCTACTAGTTAATATGGAGGGACAGGTGCCTTTGTACAGAATCAGTGAATGGGCTTATGCCATTAAGACATTTACAATTATGAAATGTTTACGCGGAGATTTATTAACATTGCAACAGTGGTTAGGAGGTTTTGAGGACATAATGAAACAGGAATTTTATAGAGGACTTTCGCCCTAGGAAAGGGCTTATATAGATATAAGAGTGACGGGGCATTGTACCGGGTTTTCAGGTACACCATACGATCTAGAGAGTGCGGCGGCGATTTGTAAAGGGGCGATACTCCAAGTTAGACGGGACGCCAAAGTTTTACGTCGCTTGAGCTCTTTTAAAAGCTGCTTGAACCGCCTCGCAGCTATAGTATGTTGCTTTATATGCATGCGGGCGATATTGCAGGTGCAGCACAAACCAATAGGAGAGGGATTGTTGCACGAAAGAGTGGAGATAGGGATGAATTTGAGGCTTAGGAGCAGGTCTGACAACCGACTCGGCGGGGACGCGATGATGGAAGTTCAGGACTGCGAATGGTGCCAGCATTACATGGAGGGCTCTCTGTTTTAATTTCTTTTTTCTTTTTTCAATTAATTTGTTTGACAAGAGGCGAGGAATTGAAAGAAATTATGTACTTTTGACGTACTTTGTTTTTGTCTCATTGATGTGTTGTAAGTGCTATATGTTTTATATTTTGACTGCCGTTTGTTTGATGATTGCTATGAGACGGTTGAAGCTAAACAGATGTGTATATAAATATAGTTTTTACCATATAAGGAAAACAAACAAACTTGAGCGCCATTACGTGGATGGAAAAAAAAAACACAACAACATCAACAAGGTATCTAAGATATCGAGGTTATAAAGCCTCGATGAATACGCATCGTATCGGCAGAAGGGGGACTGATAAACCGTGATCAAGATATTATTATTTCGTTTTCGAAAAAATTGGGGATTCAAAAATTGAACATTTATTTTGTTCATAATGGCGTCTGGTCAAGCAGAGAGGGTTGAAACAATTCGATGGGCTGAAGTATTAGAATTGGGAGAAAATTTAGAATTACCAGAAGATATATCTTTGCAAAGTAGTGTTATAAGTGAAAACTTAGACATTCATTTTGGATTATACTATGATTTAGTGATTGCTGGTTTTATGTATAGGTTCTACAAAATTGTCGAAGAAAGAGAAACTGGGATTACTTTGACAGACGAGATGGCTCGACGAATTTTATTTATTTATCAACGCCTCGAAGCTCTGGCCAAGAGATACCACGGACGGGAAATGATGACTGCGCATAAATATGAAATAGCCAAAGACGTTTTCGTGACAATTGGTATGTACAATTAACAAAGTAGTATTTTTTATTGAAAAAAAAAATAATAATAATAATTTGAAAAGAAACGCATTTTAGTGTTTCCAGCACGTGAGCTTTACAGGACCTGAGTTTTTTTTTTGTTTTTTTTTCTTCTATGCGACTCTTATAAATAATATACTGCCTTGTTTTTGTTGTTTATGTTTTTTTTTTGTTTTTTTCGCTTTGGTAGTATTTAATTTAACCTTATTTCAGGACAAAACTCTGCAAAGTACGGGGGGAAAACAGTATATGGACATTCGCCGTCACTTTACCAACGAAAGGAAGGAGACAGTGCCGACTAAAATCGGGGTTAGGTTTCCGATTTATTAGCTGGAAGAGGTGAAGACAGCGCTTAGTGAAAGTACACAGATGGCGTCAGAGCTTACGGATTCTTCCCATAAGACTATGAAGATGGCGAAATTGGCCCTAATCGAAGCTGAAATTAAGTCCATGCGACGTCTTGAAAGCAGCTGCTACGGGTGTTTTGTGAATCACCCGTCCCAGGTTCAACATATGGCCAAAGGAGGGTGCCTAGAAGAGATAGACTGGAGTAGCGTGGTCGAGGAAAAGTTTGCGAACGCTCTAATCAGCGTTCACGACAGCTTGAGGGTGCGGGTGGCGAGTATTGTCGCTAAAAGACTAGGGAAAAAGAGTCTGTTTGCGGAAAATTTCAAAGATTTGACAGTGGACGAGGTAAGTTGATTTATTTGAAAAGTATAATATAAGTATAAACATCCACCTTGTAGGTACTATCTCAGTGAGGCTTTCTATTTAAATATTCAAAGAAAAATTAAAAAGGAATATGTATAAGGAAAAATAATATTATGTTTTACCTGGAGCCCTGTATTATTTTCTTTTGTTGTTTTTTTCAGTTAGTGTCACAGTCCCCTCCTCTTTTATAAGCTTCATCATTATCGCCATTTGTACATGTAAAAGACGAGCCTGACAACGCAGAGAAGCAGAAACCGTCCAAATGTCACCGTCACCCACAGAAACAACATCTTTCACCTTATCACCACCAGCATTTTCCCCAGCACCACTGCTAACCACTGCACAGTCATCCCCAGCCATTTTAGAATTGTTTGACGATCCACCTATCTTCGTTAGATCAGCTCGTAGACTGGAATTTTAAACTCCATATAAGAAAGGATAACTGGGATAATTCAGGGATAATTTTCCATATTTCTCAAAAATATATCTTCTGACCCCTCATTAGTCACAACATATGTTTTCATTGAGAAATAAGAAAAATTATCTGAGCATTATCCTGAAAACTCCATCTTATCTGAAGCTCTCGTAAACTGGAATTTCTAAATGTTGAAGGCTAGTGTCTTGGTCTCTGAAAAGAAACATTTTAAGTTGTTTAAAGTTTATGACATAAACAGTGCTCCATATAACAAGGGATAACTGGGATAATTCAGGGATAATTTTCCATATTTCTCAAAAATATATGTTCTGACCCATCAGGGGTTACAACATATGTTTTCATTGAAAAATAAGAAAACTTATCTGAGCATTACCCTCAAAACTCCATCTTATCTGAAGCTCTGCATTAAGATAAAAGTGCCTGCACAATAACATTTCATTTTTGCTCATGATTATTGGTGCCGATTATTTTGTATGCTGCAATTTGCCAAATGCAACAATGGTGCTTGTCATATATGATTGATATTGTTTCAATGGTTCATTTAGAAGCAGTTATAATTAATGCTTGCATCCTGTGTTTAAGAGCAGAAATAAGAAGAAAAGGATAACATGCCTTTGAAAAATAATGTACCTCGAAAATGCTATACATTGAGACAGATAGGTCTAAGGAAACAATGCAGAGCCAGAACAGACTATTCCTAAAAGAGCAGTCAGATCAGGGTCTACATTGCTTGGCATTTCATCTGGAAGGTATTACTGCATTGAAAAACTGATTTGTTCAATGTTTAGGACAGTTACAGTAATTATTACATTAGGTGTCCAAATTTTTAGAGATTTCTTCCATCGATCTAAGAATGCCATTTTTCATGTGATATTTTTCTTATTTCTAGTCAAAACAGGGATAATGGATACTCATTAGAACTGTCTTTGTTTAGTCATAATCATGAAGGTATGTCAAAGTATTGATTGATATTTACCTATAATTATCTAAAATAGATAATAGATTCAGGATCATCTGGTGTAACGGCGCCCATTTGCTCATCAGATCTTGCTGTATCTTCTTCCTCAAGAAATTCTTTGATCGGCTGTGGGTTCTGATTCCACAAAAAATCGAACACAGCATTGACACAAAGGTCACTGGTGATATATTCTTTGATGTGTTGGGTGGTGTTGATTTTGTCTATTTCTGCTGGATCGTAGCCCTGCGCTTGCAAGGCTATGAAGATAAAGCCCTCCAAATTATTCGCCACCGAATCAATTTCTGTTGAATCCCAAACGACATGGGAAGCTTCCCTGAAGTACAGCAGCAGATGATACCGATTGAAGGGCGGTATTCCTGCACACTCGTGAGCTGAACTCATAGGCTGTCCATCCAAACAGTCACTGCAATCTCCTTTCATTAGACACGGTATCCAAAATAATAGCTGGTTAAACAACCATCTCTCCACTTCAGTGTGAAGCGACTTGCGCAACATATTGTTAGCTGTTAGAAGTTTGGAGAAAATTGGTCTCAAGAATGGGCTGCGGTGTGGTTTTATAAGCTCAGTTTTGTTATCAATCAACCCAAATATAACTGATGGTTGACATCATCTCCTTGTATGGTAGAATGCAAAGAGTAGAAGCATTCCACAGATTACAGTATAATGGGTTATTTGCGCAGCTGCTTAAATTTGGGGGGGGGGGGGGGGGTAACGAACGCAGACAACAAATTTGCAGTATATTCCAACTAACAGTCATATGTTTACCTATACGTCCACTTCAATATATATTTATCCTCAATAGACTACATTGCTTGATATGACGAGGTTTTATGAAAACAAGTTAATCGAAAAGCTTACAGCTGCTGCACCAACAAAAATAACCTGTTATATGGTAAATTGTATGCTAACTTGCTGTCCTGAATTCAGGAAGCTGAAACATTCCATTCATAATTTTTCCATAAAAGGTCAAAATAAAAAAAACATTCCATTGAAAATGCTGCCATAAAAGGCAAAATCAAGAAGTTTAAACATTCCACAGATTCTGACCTGCTTTTGGAACAGTTCATATTTTAAATGATCTGTTTCATTGACCTTTTTGAAACATTCCATTTGAGATCAAGGACATGACATCATATTTTGCTAACCCTTTTTTAAAGCAAATATTTCAAAAATTGAAATAGTTTGCTAGTCCTTACTATGATAATGTGCTATGTTGATTTCTTAAACAACTGATCCTGATATATCCATCTGGATCCATAATTCTTCATTTTGACAAAAAATGACATTTTGTAACACTGTGTTGTGATAGTTTTACTATAAAGTTATGCTTTTTACATGTTTAACTTGATTTTTCATACTGATTTGTTTATGCTGATATCATGTATATAGTGATTTAGACATTGATATTTTAATAGCATAATTACCATAACTATTGGAAGACGTGTACAGCAGTGTTATATTGCTCCAAAGCTTCAGACTAACCTGGTTCTGAATAGATTGTCTGACATTAATCAGGAGAATGACATTAAGGATAATATTTGGTTGAGACGTCCAAATATTTAGGGTAATTATGGTATTTGCATAGTCTTCCTGCAGTGGCACTGCATTGTTCTGACATAGTGATTCACTAAAATACTTGTTGAATGAATAGCAAATGCCTGTCAGTCATTGAGATTTTGTTTAAAACATGTTATTAGATTTAAACTATAGTTCTGCAGCATTTTAGAGCAGTTCATTGGGATAAAGATTGGTTGACAACCAGAGTAGTTATAAACTGGGGGTACAGAAGTGGATTATTTTGTTTTCTTTTGTTTTATTCCATATCCCGCTGGGTCAACAGCGGATTAAAGTGGATCCATATCCCGCTGGGGCAACAGCAGATTAAAGTGGATCCAAATCCCGGCTGGGGCAACAGGGGTTAAAGTGTCTCTAGTGTCTCATTAGTAATACACTGGGGATACTGAAGTGTCTTTTTGTTTTATACGATGTCACGCTGTGACGAAAAAGGATTAAAGTGTCTCTCATATTTCAAAATTGTCTACATAATTTTATAAATCTCACGCTGTGACCAAATCCATACAATTTCTATAAATCTTATTACATTATTATTCAATAACTCTTATAAATCTCACGCTGTGACCAAATCCACACAATTTTTATAAATCTTATTACATTATTATTCAATAACTCAGCAGTTATCTAAGTCTTCAGCATTCCGATTCACAATATCAGTGGGAAGGGTACAATTGAATAAGTATTAGATTCTTTTAGTTCATGTCGAGCAGACAGTTAACCCATTTAGGCCTTATAGGCAATTTACACAGCACTCATTACTTGGGCCTCACATATTTCATTTTAATAATCCAAGGATGACAATAGACTTTAGTAACAAACATTGTGTTTTAATTTTATTTAACTATGAAACAAATAATAATCATGTATCAAAATCATCAACTTTCACTAAAATATTTATTGTAAACATTAGCAAAATTATATAGAAATCACCAACAGGGAGCATTTTAGAGGGACTTTGGGAGAAAAAATCTCGCTATGTTTCCCTGAGGTAGTAATGAATAGCAAAATACCCTCTCCGAATTCATTCCTTAAACTGTCATACCAAAGCCTCTATGTCAACCTCTAAAATGACCCTTGAACAACTTCACAGCACTAATAAGATAATCATAATACTGGAATGAATAGACCGGAGTCATAAGTCAAAGACTCATTAAAAAAGTCAATAATCTCAAGGACGTAATCTCAAAACAATTCTAGGGAATGGAGACTTTGTAGCCATTTTTTTTTCAACTTCCCTGTTGTTTTTTGACAAAGCTGCAGAGATTGAAATTTTAGAACAACGCTTTCTGGCTTTCATCTCATAAATTTAAGCTTGCTAATTTAATTTTCTCAAATACATGCAGAGAAAAAGTAATGACAGCAGTAGTTAATATATTTTTGGAATTTTAGATATCAAAAAGATGGATTTTTTTCTCTGTGTGCTCTTAAATTCTTATGAATATTCTAGAATCCCATGCTGTCATCATTAAATGTCAAAAAGATCTGGGGCTATTACCATATTATCATTCAAAATCAGTAAAATTTCACAATAATATTTATCAAAAATGCAATAAGATTTCAAAACTATCAGAATCAACTAATTCTCAAAATTTACATGTTGCATTGATTAACATAGGTCAATTAATGTACATACATCACATTAATTAAACAAACAAAACATGTGAAGAGCCATTATAAACATGTCCTTAAATGTTCAGTCCCAAAAGCAAACAGTACAGATCCTTATAAGACTTTTAATAGTCTGATCGGGGTCTACACCATTTGTCATTTTATCTCCATTTGAATATCATGCTGGTATCAAACTGTTCAAGTTTGAGTATAACTACCACAGGACCTTACAATCTTATACATTAGTGCTCAAAGGGAAGTAACTCTAAAAATAAAAATAACATGGAGACAAACTCGTTAATGACTAGTTCCATTTCTCATGACTAGAAAATTATCATTTTTGTCTTGTTCACAAGCAGTTCGCTTGATGAATACTTAAGCATAGCTTAGAAAGCAACAATAAAATATACTTATCTTTGGAATGTTTACAGTCTCAAAAAGATCCTTAAATGAAGTCGAAATATCTCATGTTGAGCCATAATCTTTTTATTATGCAAATGTATGTTGGAAAATAATATGAAAAGAATCTCACACCTGGCTTATTTGTTGCTTACGTTTTTAATTTACAGACTGTTACCATGACAGTGAAAATATTTGTGAATTTAACAAGCATTTAAGGCCAATCAAATTGAAATAAATGTGTTTCCGTTATATTAATTCTTAACATTGTTCATCTTCTTGATAGAAATGTATTTGCTTCGTTTAATTATCATTGGCACACAGTGATTAAATAAATTTACAATATAACATTTAAATTCTTAACATGTATACCAGCTTCAACTCAAGAAAATAGCCCTTATAGCATATGCAAAAGCAATGGTTCAGGTGAGCCTGCGTATACTAGAACTCTTGCTTTTTTCGCTCAAGTAATCTATGGACCAAGTGAAAGCTTCAGCCTAAATAACAAAGCTTTAGCCTTACTAGGGGGTTGATCCTACACATTTTAAGATTGTCATCATCGAGGGTCCAAAGGGACATTTTCCTATGTTAAAGCTCATATCTTGTTTAAAACAGTGTAAAACAACTAGCAAAAATACCTGTATCATTGGCACACAGTGATTAACTACATATACAATGTAACATTTAAATTCTTAACATGTATACCAGCCTCAACTCAAGAAAACAGCCCTTATAGCATATGCAAAAAGCAATGTTTCAGGAGAGCCTGCTTATACTAGAACTCTTGCTTTTCGCTCAACTAATCTATGGCCCAAGTGAAAGCTTCAGCCTAAATAACAAAGCTTTAGCCTTACTAGGGGGTTGGTCCTACACATTTTAAGACTGTCATCATCGAGGGTCCAAAGGGACATTTTCCTATGTTAAAGCTCATATCGTGTTTAAAACAGTGTAAAACAACTAGCAAAAACATCCTTTAACTATCTTAATTTGAATAATAAATTCTCGACCATAGACTTATAACTTTTAAAATTTGTAGCCTAATGGCAAATATTGAGGGCCCTGATCAGATTGTTTTCGACCCTTGTTTGATCAGCTTGCACTATGTCTGTTTATGCCTGACTGTTTGAAACCTTAGGATGCAAATACTATGTATCTTCTCATGTATGGGTAAGCTGGTATTTTTTATGTCAACCTCATATTGTAAATTTCAATTTTTGGACAAGAATCAAACAAAAATTAACAAATGCCTAAAATCATACTGACATATATAAAGTGAGAGGACACTTTACAATTCTTTTATAACCCTCAAAGACACACTTAAATATCTAAATCATTATTCAAAAATTGTGGCACTAATTTAAAACTTACAAGTTCAAAATATCTTTGACTGATCTTACCAGCTTGGACTAAAAACTTTGACTGATCTTACCAGCTTGGACTACTAACATTAATAGACTTTTAGTGATCTTGGACTAATAGTGGGACTTAACAGGACTAATCATGCCTATTCAAAGGTGTTTTAAAGTTATAGTTTACTCTTGGCTGAAACTTCAACTCGAATGTCTGTTGCAGTTCCTAGCCGTGTCAAATTGTACACAGTGCTTTAGAGGCACACCCCTTGATGATAGCCACTCCTGCTACAGAATAAGATGCCGAATTGTGAAGTACGAAAGGCAGCATATCTTATTTGATTTTCATACTCTAAGAATTTCCTACTGCATTTAGTAACCTACGAGCCTTTTCTGCATCAGCTACAAAAAATCGTCCACTCCCAGCTCAAAGCCCACGAACACCACTCAGATTCCCAGATATCTACCGTCAATACAACCCATTATCTGATTGAAGTAGCCCACTCCGACGAGTTTATGAATTGGGTTTTCAACAGGTTGTGGATACACCACCCGGATCCGATTAACATTAGCGTTGGTAACCAGATCGCTGCGACTACTACTACCGACCAAGCACAGCCTGTTGACAACCAAGCTGCAGAGCCCTCGGTGGATACACAACCTGCTGGCAACCAGATGAGCGCCAGTAGGAGCAATCAAGCTTCCGGTTTGATATCATCCAGTGATGACATATCCAGTGATGACATAAAACCTATCTCAATAGAAGTTAATGCGGATGAATAAGCTCTTCAGAAAATGAAATGTTAGGTAAGTTTTATGACAGTCATCTTTTAAACAGTTGAAATAACTTAAGGTGACTTGAATAATCATGATTAAATTACTCAGTTGACAATGATAACAATAATTATTAACATTACAACCATCTTTATGATATGTAAGAGTGATTTTACTATCTAGAGACAACAAAAGTATATGAGAACAACTAATGCAGTTGAATCCTTTAAGCAATAATAGACACTAAATACATGTCCTCAAAATAAAACCTGTGTTTTTACCCAGACAGCTACTAAAAACAAAAAAGCAAATTCTTAAAATGTTGTCATCTTTTTTTCCAGGTAAACAGCTCAACAACTGCAGTTACTACGACGTTGATGACAGTTATAACTAGCTTATCTGCTGCTCCTTGACTAACACCAAAACGATTAAATTTTAGACATTATCAACACTGTTAATTAATTTCGACAAAAAAAAAAACATAATAACTCAACACTGTTAATCTTTTATCAGCTTCTTAGCTTAATTTCAACAAAAAAGTTCAATGAACACAATAACCTTGTCCTACTCATCTATTGACATTTTTCAGAAATAAGTTTTTAGTCACCAATAAACTGATCAATACTCATAGGAAGCAGGATTTTATAGTTTGCTAATGGGGATAAAAAACTTGTTTCTGGAAGACGTCATTAGGACAGTGATAGTAGCCATTTCAAGCTCTTTCACAGCTCCCAAACATCCCTCCATTTTCTAGCAAGCTATAAATTTAAAGCTCTTCTGGCGGATGATCTTGTCCTGCTAGAAACTGGAGATTCTGACAGCTGCAAAAGAGCTGGTGATGACTGGGATGATGTGAGGCCTGGTGATGAGATGAATGAAGATTCTACAGAGGAGAGAACATGCATATCTTCCATGTGGTCCTGAAGACTATGTCTCAGTTTTCTCTTCATAATGCCAACAATGACAATCAGCACAACAATGATGGATGATAATGGCAATGAAATACTCAGTTCTGTAAAACAAATAATAGCAAGATGGATAATTGTCATACATTTTGTTCATTTGATACAAGCAGAAAATCAACATATTTATCAAACAGCCAAATTTAAGAAGTATTAACTGTAAGTGGTTTGAGATTTGTTTGAAATTGTGGTTGGCCTGTAGACTTCATTTAATTCAAACATACTCATTTGTTCTCTGTGTGTGATTAACTTCTTTTTCCTCTTATATAAAAATCTCACTATTAAACAAAATATTACTAGTATAACTGAAAAACTTGTAACTACACCTGTAACAATTTCAGCATCGTCATCATCTTCATCTTGTGTGATAGGAGCCTAAAATATATATATATAAAGATTAAATCATGATAAAGCATGAAATTTATCCTGCTCATAAATGTTAAAATGCCAACAATTACTGACATTTTATCATTTATCGCTAGGGCATATGACTGACTTTGATGACTGAAATTTGAAAATGCCATAGACTATGGCCTTTTTTTATACTTATGAGCAGTTAAAATTTCATAACGTAGCGGCCTGAAGATTTGACCCTTGACTCTGCTAAGTTCAAATGTTGTAATGTTAAAATACAGTAACACAGTGAAAATTGTTGTAATCATGCATAAAATTATATTATAAATTAATAATCAATTATATTAATTAATGTATTGACTTTTGTTTTGTTTCAATTTTAGCTAAGTTGACTCCGGCTATTTTCTTTACACCATCTATTTGAGATTGACAAATCCCCATACTATGAAAGATGGTCACAAAGACAATAGATACTTACAGTGTAAGTGTTGTCATGAGGCGCAATTGAGGTGGAGCTAGAACTGGTCACGGCTTCTTCGGCTGTTGACTCCATAAATCCCCCTGGGCCAGACGTTTGTGTTGGTCGGCTGGTCACCGCTTCTTTGGCTGTTGACTCCATAAATCCCCCTGGGCCAGAGGTTTGTGTTGCTCGCCTATGCAGCGGCTGAAGAACAAAGGGAAAACATAATAATTAAATCGAAGTCTGAACATAAAATCTGATGTCGCGCCCTTTAATTCTGGAAATAAAACCGAATATCAATGCATATTACGCATGGCAGCCTTATGCAGTCTAGTGCAAAATTCAAACGATTCTCTCCAGTATGTATAGTATGCATGTAAAGGTGATTCTCTCCAGTCCAGTACGAATGCAAGCCACAATTTTATCTCTTATCTGATTAATACAAGGTCTCTGCAAAACCAATACCGATACAATGAATCATCTCCATCATGAATAATACAAGTCAACGGTTTGTCTCCGGTATTAATTATTCAAACAGGAAAAAGATTGATCAGAAAAGACAAAAAAGAATTCTAGTTGTGTGCTTACCTTAGATGTTGTGGTCACCGCTTCTTTGGCTGATGACTCCATAAATCCCCCTGGGCCAGACGTTTGTGTTCGCCGGCTGGTCACCGCTTCTTTGGCTGTTGACTCCATAAATCCCCCTTGGGCAGAGGTTTGTGTTGGTCGGCTATGCAACGGCTGAAGAACAAAGGGAAAACATAATAATTAAATCGAAGTCTGAACATAAAATCTTATGTCGCGCCCTTTAATTCTGGAAATAAAACCGAATAACAATGCATATAAGCATGGCAGCCTTATGCAGTCTAGTGCAAAATTCAAACGATTCTCTCCAGTATGTATAGTATGCATGTAAAGGGCGATTCTCTCCAGTAAGGCCAAATAAAAAATAAATAGGTGTGGTTCTAGTTACCCCACCGTCCCTAATTTTTTACCCCCTACCCTAGACTTTCTTCTCCAAATTGAGAAGTTTGAAGAAAATATCAGAAAAGAATATATCAAAATGTCAAATCTAAAATAAAAAACTAAATTTCTACTATGCATTCATTCTTTAGTATTAGAAATAAAGGAACTTTTTTAATGGGAGCTTTATAATATTTAACACATTTCTAAGCACATCTATTATACAATTTAAGAAAAAAGTTTGAAAAAAAGAAAGATTCCAACCTACCTACCCTAATTTTTTCAGGACGTTACCTGAACCACACATATTTTTTCATTTGGCCTAAGTATAGTAAGGAATGAAAAGTGCATCTCCAGTATGAATGCATGCCACAATTTTATCTCTGATCTGATTAATACAAGGTCTTTGCTAAACCAATACTGATTCTCCTATGACCGACCCATACTGAAGAAACAGTCGGCTAAGGGGAAACAAAATTATTTTAAAGGTCGGCCTGGGGGTTCGATGGGGAACACAACGTATTGAAAACACTAACTTTTAATGCATGGTCAACTACTCTCCTTACAGCATCGATTGGAAACTGGTTTTATGTCTACTATAATACTAAGAAATAGCAGAGAAGATCAGCATATCATCATATCTACTGCAAACCATTTGCCGTTAAAAGTGCAGCAAAAATGTTGAAAATCGGTCAACAAATAAAAAATTTATGAATGAAAATGTGTTTGAATAGGGGATTTTACAAAGAAAAATAAGAGGCAAAAATTTACAACAAAAGCATTAAATTCAGTTGCAAATAACTTGATTAATTACTCTGAAGTATATAAATCTAAATCAGCCTCATAGCATAGGTAGAATTCAAATTTAAGAGGTTTGGATTATCTCCCTTGGCCATGCAAAGTCCCTAGTCATGTATATTTCTGACATATATACTTTTGTCTGTAAACTGAACAGGGTTTTCCCTTGGAATTTTAGTTTAGGGGACACAAGTCCCCACTGACACTTATTCAAGGGGACATTTCGGGTGATTTTAGGGGACAATCATATGACACTTAACAGAAAAAAGCAAATTTTAGGGGACATTATGTCTCTCATGAAAGGAAATTTAGGGGACATTTGAAGAAATCATGGGCAAAACCTCCCTTTTTGAGGGACAGGGAAAACCCTGACTGATTTTCAACATTTTTACTTCACATTTAACGACAAATGGATTTGAGAGTATCTGATAGCATTTCAGCTTTCCCATCTCTTTCATAGTGTTACAAAAGAGGAATAAGCAGTTTCCAGGAGATGGTGTAACGAGAGTAGATGACACAAACACGCCACATATAAAATTAACTGCACGAGAATAAGCTTTTAGCACATTCAACTGCTGAATAGCAAGGCGGTATTTTAGCTGAGCTATTTCTAGGAAGAATATTGTCTTGTAAGAAACTTACACAGATCATATCATTTATGTGTGGCCTACTTAGATGTCAGAAATACAGTAAGTAAGATTTATGATCATCATCTGGGAGGCCTCAAGGAGGTATGAACAAACATCATTTCTAGGAACAAGTGCATTTTGCTCATTGAACTGCTGAATAGCAAGGGAGTATTTTAGCTGAGCTATTTCTTAATTCTAGGAAGAATTTTGTCTTTTGTAAGAAAACTTACACAGATCATATCATTTACGATCACCATCTGCGAGGCCTCAAGAAGGTATGAGCAAACATCATTTCTAGGAACTAGTAAATGGTCAACGCTTATTCTCTGTACCGATGGAAGATTCCGCAGATTTAGCCCGCCTTTCAGTACCCTGAATTGCAAATGGGTCACTTTGGTGTGAATATTCTGGGCGTAGAAGATCTTGCAATATTTCTCGTTTCCATTGCATTCATGCCACACTTGGCCCGACTTATGACACTGTAATCGACACTGTTGTTTGCACCATACCTGGCACAGAAGCAGCAAAAGAACGACAGAAGCACCCTTCATTTTTTTGCCACACCCTAGTTTTTTTTACCGCATTCTCTCGAGATCAAACGCCACCTGTCGGCGACAATGTTTTTACCGTGTTCACCGTTTAGAACCATATGGAGTGTCGGATATGAGTCATACATGTAGATATCTGAGCTTACCTGCGGTAATACACTACCAAATTACCGCGCAAATTAATCAGTTAAATTGAAAAAATATGGTATAAAACAACCAGAAGAACTTACCTGATTTTTATTTATTATTTTGCTGTTTTCACGAATATCGGATTTGATGTATATTTCTCTTCCGAACCGGACATTGCAGCCGAGTACCAGTCTATAATAAGCCCTTTACATTGGTTTTCTGCCCTAATAAAGGTATCACTAAACAGCGAAATGAAACGAAGCGACTTGTAGACGTTTCGCCACCCGGATTTGAGAACACCTTCGCCATCATTATTGCTGAGTGCGAATGCATGAATATTAAGTCTAACTCAGTAAATCAGACCGAAAACTATAGATGCAACTGCAATTGTAATGGGACGTTTCGCTTTTTATGAAAACAAAGCCTAAGCCTTAGCGGGACTTCTCATTAAAATTCACAAACTCTATTCGTTCATTACTGTCGCTTATCAAATGACTATCTCAAAGGTATCACACAACATATGTCACGGTGGAATGCCTCAGGAAGCAGGTCTTTGAGGTATTCCTTAATTTGAAAACTTGAAATGTTGCTATAGCAAACCGGAATGCTTTTTTGCAACAGGTCAGTGCGTAGGCATTTATTACCGAGGGAGACAGTTTGAAACTGATTAGTCACGTGTTCATCTATAATATTTAAGAGTAAACCATCAAACTGCCAAGGATATGACAGACTTCCCAACACGTTATGCAAGTCTCGTTGATTATTAAGTAAAAGTAGATAGCCTAACAAATAGTCGTCATGGGTAACATATCCACGTAGATAGTTTTCACCAATGTGCATATTTAAATATTGCAATACCGTATCGTCATATCCGAATATATGAAACATCCAACAATCTGGACTTTTGGACATTGTGAGTCCGAATAAAAACGATTCCAAAATGGTTTTCATATAGATAGCAAATTTAAAAGAGTAACTACACTTCAGGAACTGACTGAATCAGATCCCAAACCCTATCCCCATCATCAAGCCACTCTCAGACTCTTTGATGTCTTCATATCCCACAGTTAGTATTTTTTTTTAGTTTTAATTTGCTCAAATTCCATTGACAGTTGGGTGCCTAACTATGATGCTAGGGTATTTCTAGTTCACTGAACAGGGGAATTTTACATACCAATACCAGCGGTATGTCTAACTGCCCTGCTGTTATGATTTCTACGTCAGTGAGCATGGTATTTTTCACAATAGCAATGCCGGTAGTATGTCTTACTACACTGTTGTGACTACTTCTATGTCAGTGAACTTGATAATAATGAATTTCTAGGTCAGTGAGCATGGCTTTTTTTTACATACCGATGCCAGTGGTATGTCTAACTACACTACTGTGAATATTTCCACGTCAATGAACTTCATAGTAATGCACAGCAGGAAAGAAATGGCTATCACGCTGGTCACTTGAAAGCATTTCATTTAAGTCTACATTCCATTGCAACTTCTGGTCTATATAAGATCGAGAGAGTGTGCACAGTCTTCATAGTAGTTATATGTTAGAAATCGTTCGAATCACTCTGCCTTTTGAAAATGGAAAACTTTGAAGAAATCAGAAATAGCAACAATGTGTTGTATAAACTTAAAGGAAAATTATCGGAACATAAAGAGGCTAACATAACGATAGTGCCTAAAACCAAACTACTGTACATGCATATCAGTGATAACAGTAAAGCTTTCAAAAATGGTGGATTCGACAAAGCTGCCAGTAAATTCGTCTCCTTAAGCTTAGCAGAGGCACTGAAACTGAGAAGCCTTATGTCTACTATGGATCCAAAAGTTACTGAGCTCGTAAATTCTGTTCAACCACCACAGACTGGAAAAAAACGTGCGCTAGAGACGGCTGATATGCTCGATGACTTCAACACTTATCAACCTCCTCCAGCTAAACAACGAGCTTATAACCAGCAGCAGCCAAATGCTTATGGGCAACAGCAACAGTTGATTCCTACGGTCAACAACAGTCAGCAGCAACCTTGGGTGCAAAATGGTCAATATGGACAACAGCAGCCAACTACAGCATATAATAACCAACAGCAAGCTTGGACACAAAATGACCAGCAGCAATCTTGGGCGCAATATGGTGGTCAACAGAATGTTTCAGCAGTGCCACAATATTACTCATCCGCACCGATGCAAGAAAACGCGTGGCAACAAAACTACAGTGCATATTCTGGCGTTGGTGGAAACTATTATGCATAAGGAAACATCTGATGGGGACTATATATTGTATATACTTGATATTCGCTGACGAGACTATATATTCTGACTTATCTTAGGTGATGGAGACTACTTAGGTGATGGAGACTATTTTATAGATAAAGTTCTAGACTATATTCTGGCGTATTGTGGGCAAAATGCTGGTACCTGACATTGATGTTTTTGTTTTGTTTTCTATATTTAGCATATTTTATCATTAATGGATATGTATGAAATAAATCTATAGACGTTTATTTGTGTTTACTCATTTTTCCGGGCTGGTAAGTACAAGTTTTAATTGCTTCAATGTACAAGTAAGCAAATGACCCAGAACCAAAGTCTTGCCCTTAACTTAACCGCAGCTCTCTGTTAGCATAATACTTGTGCGCTTACTTAGCTAAGCCCCTATAAGCCCCTTGGAACTGTCAGTAAGAATGCACTAAGTAGTATAACTAAGCAGAATGAAGGGTCACTTGGGTGCCATTTGTAAGCGCGCTTAGCGCAACAGAGGAAAAACAACAATTTCTTATAATAGTAGTATAAGGACCACTTGGGCATCGCTTTGTAAGTGCGCTTAGCCCAATAGAGGAAAAATAACAATTTTTATAAATAATTTATTTCTTTAATATAGTTAACAATATACATTTTAAATGTAATAATGACCATAAGCTAAAGATGATATCCCATCTGAAAAGAGCCAACGTTTGTCGTCAAAACAACTCAGTGTCTTTTTTCGCACTCTCTCGCAATATAAATTATGTGACCGAGATCGAATCAGATCCATGGACGATAGCATTTCAGTCTTGTCAAAAAGTGTTGACTCGTATAGTTTAAAGCACAATTCTTTTTCTATGGTCGCTCTAGCTACTCCTTTGGCTTTCTTTGTCTCCAACTCATCTTCCCTGTCATCTGTGTAGGTAATGGCGTACATTTTAGATCTCAACCCACAAAACTTGCTGATCACTTGTCCTTGTAGCTCATCTTTAAATGCTCCTGGTACTTTTCTATTATCAGAGCACTGAAACTTATTTGATTCAGAAAGATCAAAGAGATGTCTGTCATTCTTCATGTCCTCATAAATATTATCCGTTTCCACGTAGAGCAAAAATGAATCAGTATCAGTACATAACAGTTGACACTGTGTAGCATACTTCTGTTTAAAGTAGCAGTACCACATTTTATACATTAACATTTTACTGAGGTCTAACACCGTTTGTCCAGCATACACTGGTTTAGAAATCAATACTTTAGAACGTTTGCAGTGCACTCCCACTAAATTTTCATTAAAGACTCTACACTCTTTAAATGTCGGTTTTGCCGTTAATTTATTAACGATTTTTTCTTGACTCGTCAAGGTCACGTCTAGGTGAGACCGCTGTCGTTCCATCAATTTACCAAACACACTACAGTTTAAAATTTTGTAGAACGATTTTTCGAATTCTGTTTTAGCCTGCATGCGTTTCATTGTATTGAAATCAATATAAGGTTTGAGCCAAGGTTCTTGGTCGAATTCTAAGACACTATGAATCTCCTTAATCTGTAATCCTAGTTGTAAATAACATCTTGAATTTCGAAAGTGTAATACATATCGATCTTTATCTTCTAAGGTGCAAAGTAACTTTTCACATTTAGGTCTTTTTGTAGAGCCTCGTAATTGTTTCCAGGTAGTTTTGGCGTACGGAGAAAGCTCCTCCTCTCCAACGCTACGTTTGATCGGAGCTAGTGGAAAGCAATTATGTTCGTCGTGTAAATATTGAGGATAACTCAAGCTAGTTTCAATCAGATAACCCTTTTTGCCATCTTCGGGTATTTGAAGTACGTCAAAGGTTGATATTTCTTCTTGAGTCAACCGTCGGAAGCCTCCAATTGGAAGCGGTTGCATGGAACTCCAACCGTATAAATTGTTGGCGTCGAGTAGAATAATGTAAGAATTTGGCTGACTGGGGTCGTAATCTTCTAAGTAAGGGTTATTCGCCTTTGCATAACGGTGAGAAATTTGACTGACACCACCTCTGCAACCCCTCTCCCACAGGAGAAGGTCATCTATGTCAGTCACTAGTTCTAGATTGACTTTTGTCATGAGCAGCATAGCTGACCAAGACAATCCAGGGGCTGAATAAAAATGGCAGGGATCTAAACGATAATCTCGCATTGAAATATCCCTAAAATTCTCAAAAATATCAGTTAAAAGAAGCACATCCGTTTTCAAGTATAAGTCACTATATTCACCTAGATTTGACAAACCTAGGCGTTGAAACACATTGCAAGCGTGGCGATAGTCTTCGTCGGAAATTTGAGACTTTTTAATTTGAGAATAGAAAGCATTTTTCGGTGGAATTCGAGTCTCTTGAAAGCGCCGTTCGTCATTCATATAATCATATGGATAAACGTTTTTTCTCAGTAATAAATTGGCTATGTCTTCGTCATTGAACTCGCTAGAAAAATGCTTGAAATTCGTAAGCCCTCCCGTGCATTTTAAATTATCGGTTAAAGATTCTAAAGAAGAACTTAAAAATTGGAAACTGTCAAGAAAGCGCAAATCTCCTAGGCTAAAACTGATATATCGCTCCATGTTTTGCGGAATACATTTAATGTTCTGCTTTTTCCTTTCGTATTCACCAATTGTTTGACATATGATGTGACTATCAAAATTACGAAGACCGTGAAATATAACAGGGATGAAATTGCAGATACGAAATCCTAAGTTACATACGCTACAAGCAGCACCTCTATACAATCCCGTCACGTGATCGTGGTCAATAACTTTGTTACACTCTTCCCCATCTTCAAAAGGATTTTCACAAATCGAACAATGTGTTGCATTCGCAAAATTAATTTCGTCTTGCTCTGTCATTTGTAAAGGTTCAATATGACTCAAGATCCGTTTGATTTCGTCTTCTTCTTCGAGCAGACATTCAATAAAGCGCCTTGACGCCTCAGGTCCTCTGTAAATCACGCTTTCCTTAGTATATCGAGGATCTGTGCACACCCGTTTATATCCAAAACTACAAACTTCCATTTGCTTAGTAATGGTGCTGCTAGACCTATTTGGATTTTGCATACAGGTTTGGACGTCTTTGTTAGTCGTCTCAAAATCGCAATAAAGCACAAATGGGCATCTCATTTTCTTCCTAAAGTCATTGAATTTCAATGTGTCATTGATACCTTTTTGTGGAAGTTCGATTTTTTGCTCACCGTTAATACCACAAAAATCGATGTGTTTAATCATTAGTTCTTCTCTCTGGAACGCGTGAAGACAATAAGGACAGAAATGAGATTTACTACGATGAGATTTTGTCCTGTATAGAAACCCATTTAAGTCACGTATTAAACAATAGTGAGATAAATCTCCTCTTTGTAGATAGAGTAAATTGATATGATGGTTTCTTCCTTTTTGTTTTGTTATTCTTAATGGATAAATCTCATCCTTTTCAAATCCGAACACATTTATCGAGACTGTCTCATTTTGTCTCTCAAATTGATTTAATTTGCACAATGCTACAGGATAATCAATGCCTTTCATATTTAATTGACATTCATATGGCACATAGTTATCTGTATGGTCAGCATTCTCGTTCACTTTGTGAATGTGAGCTAAAATTGACCAGATGAAGCATTTGTCATCTTCATTTTTAATGTTAAGCACAGTTCTCGACTTTTGTAATGTTTTTGGTAGCTCTATATATGAAGAAGCATTCAAAGGTTTGTAATGAATCGTGTGAATATCAAGCTTTTTCAGTCCTCAAAATCCAACCGGACGACTCATGGATGTATTTTTCCAAGCCTATAACCAGTTTTTGCAGTGCTTGATTTAGATCGTGATTTTCAAATGTTTCTGGCGAGAGAAGTGTGTAAGTAACACATCTAAAATAAGGTTCCACTGTACGAATTTCTCCATCTGCATCCTCTCTGCTGAGTTTCACTTGAGCCACTATATACCATTTGATTGCTTGTTTTCGAACTTTTGACAAAAGATATCGTTCAATAGCTGGTCTCACATTTGCCAAAAACTTAACCAGATCAAATTTGTCTATTCCCGTTGGGTGTATGGTACGAATTTGAACACGGCCATTCATGACAGATACTCCTTGTCCTCCGGTCTGTACAGTGTGGGTTTCTTGATGGCCCTGAAGTTCTCTCCATGTTTCAAAATTAAACCCACATTTGGCACATGTAAATTGTCTCTGAGCGACGCAATGTTTGCTATGTTTTATAAGTGTAGCTTTCCTCCTATAATGATGTCCGCATGACTGACATCTGAACTTTGTTGTATGAGCAAGCTCATGTTTTACATAGCCACATTTAGTCTTGATTTGCTTACCACAAACACTACACTGATACATCGTGCTGAAACTGAATGTCTCGAGGTTTGGAGCTCATATTTTATAAGGAATCCACCGTGGGTGTCTTTTGTTTCCCAAAAATTCTGCAAATGTTTGGTTCACATATTTTCGATGTGTCTGTTTTCCTCCCGACTGATCACGCACAACATGTTCACTGTTGGACTTGACTTTTTTAGACTTCTTGGGGCTTACCACCTTTTGTGAATGCAGTTTCTCTTTAGTGCTCTTTGGTTTAACAGCCGCATTATTTCCCGGGGTTTCTTTAGAAATATATTCATATTCAGTTGCATTCTGTTCACCGTTATGGTCCGCATTAGTCTGTTCATCGGTGCGAATCAGTGGTTTTGAAAGCGAAGGAGAAGGTTTGTTATCACCTCCCACTGATTCATTTGCATTCGTATGAACATGGGTTGAACTTGAATTTGAATTTAACATTTCATTATTTTGGCTACCTGAAATGAGTTTTTCATATTGTGCTTTAGGTATTAAAACTAACTCTTTAGCCATTATAGTTTTTTAAATTTTAAAAACGTGAATTGATAACGGTTTTATTTTTCTAGCCACTGTACAACTAAAAACTTCTTAACGACCTTCATTAGTTGATAAAAAATATTTTGATATTTCAAAAGCAACTGCTTTCGTCGAGTATATGACATACGTCGATGTACAAATTTCCGAATGAGGGACTGATATCTCCGTAAATGCTTTATATCTTTCTCAGATAACGATCCATATCCCTGCAGTATATTATACACAATTTCTACCAATGCATCGAGTTGACTTTTAGAGATAGTTTGTAACAAAACACGTCTTTGTCGCTTGTCGGCTGTGAAGAGTAGGCCAATGAAATAGGCTTCTTTCAATATTTTGTGTCGCATGGTAAATACACTATGCAGGTTTCTCCTGGCAAAATGTTGGTTCTTAGACGGTATAATATCTCTTCACCTGATAGGTGTGGCGATAAGTCTATGAAAAGATAGCCAAATTTCTTGGACGATGTGGCTTTTATAAAGGCGTCCATAAAGTATTTAGTCTGCTCAGGATAGCATTGTTTAGCGAATGCTTTTATTTGAAGCATATCTCTCTGGTTTTGAAACAATGCAAATTGGTGAGCATTCAAGGAAATTGTGCGAAATAGTTTGCCATGTGCGAAAAGATTCTGGACCAAGAAGAAAACCGTAAAATTCATGTGATGACTAAATATTGTGAATAAATCACAAATGTCTTGTGATATAGCGCACTGTGACATTAAGTCGTCGATAACCAGAACCGAGTTTTGACCAACGGAGCTCCAAATCTCTAAATCCTCTTTCTTTGGTATTCCTTGAAAGAACTGTAAATTGTCAACATCTTTCTTCATCCGATCAAAAAGTTCATTTTGGTAAATATTATAGCAATATATTATTTGATCAGGTATCTTTTCAAACATCCCTCGGGCGTGCTTTAAGATTTCATACACTAATGTACTTTTCCCCGATCCAGAAGGCCCTGAAAAAATTGACGAACTTGGGCATGGGATTTTCAACACTGCTTCCTCGTTGAGAGACATGACTATTTTGCGAGTAGGATAAGAAATATGAAAAAAATATATAAATCTGCTCAGAGGGACAAAGTGTCATTTAAGTGACCTATATACTACTATTCACAAAAAAACTGTTTTCAAATTTGGGCACAAAAAGTAGGTACTAGACATATTGTCTCTTCCTGGGCATTCTTTTGGTTGGACTATTTTTAGAGAAAATAACAAATACGTACATTTTCACAATACTTTATTTAGACAAACACATGACTGATTATAACTTGAATTAACGTTGACTATACAATAAGGAAAACTTCTAGAAATGAAATCATATACATATTGATCTCTTTGTTGTATGTTTTGCAACTGTTCTACAATGTCTTTAAAATCGTGTCCTCTTACACGTTGTGAGAGAAAATATACACAGTACTGTCCACATACATTTGAAAAATTGCTCTGCAATTGTTTGGCATTATAGACCTGAACAACTGAATTGTTGCGTAAACAAGATTCAAACATATTATTGTAATAGTCGGGAGCTTTTCCATAGCTGTCAAAAAACTCAGACTGCCCACTGCCATCGAAGTAAAATGCACACCAGTGTCGCCCCGGCTTGGAACTGACATCAGTATTGGCTATGAATCCTCCACGACGAATGTATTTAGGCAATTTGTCTGCCGAGTAAACGCCTAGCACAGATGTGCAGAGGTGTGGATCAGCACGCACTACGCAAAGTAACTGCGAGGTATTCATTAGTCGGCTATAATGTCTCGTTCTTTGTTAATTTCAAATATTGCTGAATTCTCTGAATACACTATACATGTCATAGTCTTAAGAAGTGCCTGATTGAAATCAACTTCTAGTCTGACATTGGCTGTTTTCACGAGAAACAGATAATCATCAGTGTTGCCAAAATACGGCTGCAATTGAAAAGTAAACAAGCAACATCCGTTTTCAAAGTCTTCTCTGCTTATATTATTTCCACTGTCATTTCTCCACTTTCCATAATTCTGAAACATGTCGGCATAAGCTCTGACGAATGTAGATCCTTTTGTAGAGTTAAACGTCAGTTTACTAGGGGCACCATTTATTGGCATTCCATCAGCAAATAAGGTTATGTTTTTGATACCACAATTTTCGAAGTTGAACGGATTTTTTCCAAATTGACCCGACACTGCGGCAGAATCAACAAAGCAGACAACTACTCTGTCTGGCTTTTGACCTTGGAACAAATTATCCCAGTGAAATGAAGAACTTCCCCGGGGGATACTCTGCTGACGAACGTCTGTGCGTGTGAATGGGTATTTAGCATTTGTAGTATTCAACATCTCTGAATGGGCTAAAATGACCGCTTGATTGACACGAACCTTTCGTGCAAGAAGGCAGATGTCAGTGATATCAACCTTAAAATCTGCCCCCCCTGTTTCGCTCAACAGGCAGAATGCTGGAGTGGTCCTATATAGTTTTACTTTCACATCTACTTGATTAAGCAAATAGCGCTTCATCTGGAATAAATCATGATACAATCCTCCTTGGAGATCCAAGAACTTTGACATGGCTATATAGCCCGCTCTTTCTACGAGTCCGTCGTTGCTGCCAGCAGTGTTACAATCATCCATAGCTTCATAAGAATCTTTAATAAAGAGCATTGTGGTAAGCTGACTATTTTCGGCATCTTCACCGAAGTTGAGTAACGTTTTTATCATGGAACGGTAAGGATAACCTGTGCAAGTCAAAGTGACTTTATTTTGGAGTGTGACTTCAACGGTGGAAAACAGTGACTGTAAAAACAAATTGACGGGTCCCACTTTGGACTGAGCATCAAGATTACTGCCATCCGGTTTAGTCACTTTTAATTTCACATAGAACTGAGACCCGTGCATATCAAGATAATCGAGACTATTTGAAGCCGCTATGCGGAACTCAAGTGGTACATCGTTGGATATTTGTGACAGAGGTCGAATTTCGGCGAAGTAGGCATCTTGTACTGCAGTTTGCGTGGGAACCAGATCGAATAAGGAAAGCTCTGATGGGATACCTTCGTGAAAACTTTCGCTATTTAACACAGACATTTTCTATTTACTAAATATGTCACGAACAAATTTAACAGACTTCTTATGATTTCGTGTCTTTCGTTTGACTTTCTTAGGTTCTTTCCTGTTGGCCTTTGGTTTAACTGCCTTACGTCGTTTACTTTTAACGATTTTTCGTCTTCTGGACGACTTTGAGTTTGCTTTTCTTTTTATATGTGTCTGTCGTCCTAGATGACCTGACGTGGTTTTCTTTCTGAGACGTTTAATGGCACTTTGAGTACGTTCATCGGCTGCTTCTACGGGAGAAATCAGCTCAACATTCATCGGTTCATTTGACTGCTTCGCAGAAAGTACTTTATTACCACCTTTTTGATTGATTACCCTTTTCTGAGAAGATTTTCTAAAGAAATTTATCCACAGGTTAGGATCGGGAACATAAAGCTTAGAATGATTCATTGTCAATATAAAATGGATAGTTTTTAAAACGAAGCGTGAACATCAAAGGCTCATTCAAAAGTGAGGCCAATTGCCCATTTGTAGTCTCTATATAAAACTCCATTTCATAAATTTCTTGTTTTACCACGGGAAGATGAAATAAATTGGGGAATGAATGAAACCATTGACTTTTTTTACTTGTTGGTATTCGGCGTAATATTGGTTTCATTTCTCCATCTATAATGCTTTCTTTGCAAAAATTACAAAACAGGTGCAATACTTCATCACTTTTTGCTTTGGCTGGCACTGAAGAATAAAACTCCACCAGAGCTACTGTCCAAAATCCTTTCAGAATCAAAGGAGTTTTGAGGTGAACTTTAAATTTATAGGGCTGATTTTGGCTAAAATAATCGTCACATTCATCGCTTCTAATATACACTATATAATCCATGCTTGGACTTTAGGCAAAATCTCAAAGCGTTTCTACACTATCAGCTGGAATCCAAGAGTTCATACTATTTGGATAATCAAGCCACTTTACAAATAGTTCTTTCTTTCCTTTTCTTGTCCTGCGCTTGACCACCCTCTCAATAAGAAATAACGTTTTAGAGTCCATGGAAACCTTATTCAATTCTGCGCCATAAAATTGTCCGATAATAGGCTGGTCATTCCAGTCATTCAGTTTATACAAGGGTATACCTTGAACTCGATAACGTTTAGCAATTTTGAATACTTCTCCAGTATACTGCTGCTGATATGTTCTCCTGAAAGGCTGTTTGAGGTATGATATTCGCACGAGATCACCGACCTTGTATTTAAAAGAGGGAATAATTTGTCTTCTGTTTTTCCCGCCCTTGGGTGTTTTCAAATACATGAAAGCCCACAAGTCCGCTTCGTTGTCCTTGGTCACATCCTTGGGAGCAACATAATTCAAACTTCTGTGCGGTGTGGCATTATAATTGTCGACAAGACGTTGTAAATCGTCAATGTATCGATAATTTCTTTTATGTCTTAGATATCTCCATAAAAGTAATTTAAATGTACGCTGAACACGTTCCACATAATTTGCTTTTGGAGGATTTTGGGTTGTAAATAGACGAATATTCTGGTCTTTTAGATATTGTTTTACCCACTTGTTGACAAATTCAGAACCTTTATCGACTCGTAATCGCACTGGTTTCCTCTTGGAAATGACTTTTTTTAAGCCATCTAAAACGGATTTAGCTGTTTTATCCTTTAACCCTTCAATCCATAAATGTCGAGAAAAAATGTCGATCACAAACAATAGATATTTGATGTTATCATTTTCCTTGGCTAAATTACCCACATAGGAAAGATCAGCCTCAAACTGAGCATCGATAGAGTTCACTCTGACCTGGAGAGTCTTGAACTTGTGTCTTGCTTGTTTTTGTACAGAATAAGAATCTATTCCATCTAGCCATTTTTGAATAAAATACCTCGAAAACTTTCCCGGATATTTCTTGCTCAAAACTTTATAAAGTCGCTCTGGACTGCTAAAAGCTGCAGGATTAGAAACTTTATAATAATATTTTTCCAATATGGCTGTCTTTTCATTTTCCACCATATTTTAACTATATTATCTATACAGGAGTATCTAAATATATGTCTGACGCGGTTAAATAGCCAACCATGTTAATATAGTGGCAACCAGGAGACCATCGTTGATGCTCTTTCCAAACGTTGTCGTCTTGTAACCAGTTGCCGAGACAAAGACCACAAGAAAAACACTGTACTAAATCAGCATTATTGGTATAATAAAATCCGGCTGAAGCCAATGTATGTTTGTTTTGTTGTAATTGCACTGGCCATCTGTCGAAGGATAACACTCTGTCACGATAGTAAACCATTTGAGGAGCATTATACGTTGAGATATAATGAGTACTATTGGTCATCCAAACTCTGTCCATGATGACCGCTGAATGAGTTTGCTTCTAAAAATGACATCAAGTACTGGATACTTTCCTTAAATTGATAAAGCTTTATAAATGTATCCTTGTGTATTCGAACTCGTCCGTTCACATCTTGAACGACGAGGAATACTTCACCATTTTTCTTTTCGATCTTTATAGTACCAAATGCACTGATATCACATTTGATTAGATTGTTAGAGGTATCCCAGCTTAACGATTCCATTTCGTTACTAGCGACTTGTTTTTGAGCCATGGTATGAAGAACACTGTCAACGAAATGCCTAGCAGCTTCTAAGGCTTCTGCTTTGATTTTATATCGCGGAAGAAATAATTTGAAAATATACTCGTGAAGCAAAAAAGCTGTAAGCAATACAGGCATAGCTAAGAGATTGAGAAAACTTAAGAAAATTTAAAATATTTATACTGTCACTTGCTATTAAAAATATGTCAAAAAATAAACCTTAGCGGTGGTCACTGCAAGGTATTGGTAAAGAATCAATTACTTAAAAATTTCACAGCAGCATATTTAGACCTCCTACTATGATTGGTATGTAGCACGAAAATTGGAAGACTGGGCGTAACTGAATGAAAAGTTGTCCTGCTGTTAAATTTTTTGCCTCGATGACTATTTTGAACATACAAAATGTAATCACTGGTTGCAGAAGAGCAGCTAGATTAATTTATGCATGTGGTCAAAAAGGCACTTTAATCCGCTGCAGACACAGCGGGATATGAGATAACAAAAATTATGCATGAGAGTGAAGAGACACTTTAATCCGCTGTTGCCACAGGGGGATATGGGATAAAACAAAAGAAAACAAAAGAATCCACTTCTGTACCCCCAGTTTATAACTACTAACCAGAGCTCTAGATAAGAGGGGTATTTGATGATAATTGAAGGATAATGAAGTACAGCAGCCGTCACTATGACAAGACGTATATCAAATGTTAAGTCGGCCAATCATCTATTTGAATTATCCGTGGCGTTGCTTACGCGTAAGATTGCATGAATGTGTGTTGTTCCTGGGTGTATGAACATCGTCAGCCCAGTATAGGTTCATCTAAGGAAATCGTCGATGAGTGTAAATATTTCTCTGTACATTTGTATAGCTGAACTAAGAAGGCAACATTAGAGAGTGTTATAAAAGCAAGTAAATGTCCACACACCCCAACCCGCACCTACTGCAAGCACAGTAGGGCCTTGTTCTACTATAATCCAAATAAGTAGGACGCCCCGGCACTGAAAGTTATACCCAGCATCATCGCTCCAACCAACTAACCCCTCCGTTGTCATAAAACCGTCAATGAATCCCTAAAAGTTTCAAATTTTAACAATTCTGAGTTTGAAATGTTAACAATTCTGAATTGTCCCCTTTTTCTGTATCATTGTTCAGGCTATTCGTGAACATGTTGATGGCCAAAAGGAAATTTATCAGATGCTAAAAATGTGTACATTATACATGTATATCGCTTTGTGCCATAGAAAGGCCTGTTGCAGTGCGTAAGCGTTAAGTACTCATTAACATTACCGACTTTTACACACATAACACGTCAAAAATTTTGGTAGAACTTTTCCCATTATCGGACATAGGCATTTTGAATACAAAGAAGCTATATGAATAATTTTGTGAAAAAAAAATATCTGAAGAATTCTTTATATTTGGCATATAGTTGCACGCTAAGATGTAGATGAACTTTCTGACTTACAACATTATGGAATAAACATTCTTTAGAGGCAAGCATACGGTTGGGGGCAAAGTGTTTCATAAACACATTTTCTCTATTTTTAATTTATTGTTAATTTCCACCAAAGATATTTGGGAAGGACTGATTTAATGATATTTAATAAATTTAAATTAGGGTACCCTTTAGACTCGGATGTCAACAGACCGCGAGAGAAATGTGTCAGAATCAGTGCGATAAAATAAATATTGTTAATGAAATACATATCAGATATGAAATGCTGAATTATCTGCCTTCTTATACATTAAATAAAAAAAATATTTTATGAGCTTGTTTCTTATAAAATGCCATTTATTAAAGCATTGTTGGTATGGTGCTGTAGACAAAATGGCAGACACCTCCGCTGTAGTTGCTATGGGTTACGCTCGAAGTTCCCGGATGAGCCGTCTCACTCTGTATAGCATGAGGATAATTTTAAAATACAGCGCTACAAATATATTTCCTGAACAACTTAACTGGGCAAGTTTAGCTTTTGAAAAAGCTTGAGAGGTTATCCCTTAGCATTGAATCTATAGGATGCAAGTGGTAAAGTACAAAATTGGCAGCAAAACATGTTAATTTTATTGTATTCTTGGACTTTGTTGAAGCTGTAGGTAAGTTGCGGGCTTTCTAGGAGTGGGCTCCAGTGTTTTTAAACTTTGTTAGATGACATGTACTGTTTAGTGACAGATCTTCCTAAGTGGGCTGTACTCTCTGGTAATTACTTGTATTAGGTGAGATGTTTGTATTAGGTGAGATGAAGTGTCCATGGTAAGTTTTACAGCTCATGCCTTAGCGATGCTGCGGGAGGGGGGACCCTGCAGCTGGGTGGGCCAAAATACGGGAGCAAATACCAGGAAATCGTGGGACCCGCATTTAGCAAAACGAAACGGCGCAAAAATCGGGTACAACTTGTTATTGATCCCACCTCGTACAGAGTGAGGTCGGGTGGTGCGATGGTGCTGCGTGTAACTTCCAGTGCCGGGGGGTCCTACTGATTTGGATAGTAGTAGGGCAAGGGCTTACTGTGCTTGCAGTAGGTGCGAGTGGGTGATGTTTGAACATTTTTTCTCTCGTCTCTCATTTCTCACTTCTTTCTCCCTCGCTTTGGGAGGCGGCCCGATATAGACTGAAATCTGTCTCAAAGGGCCGTTAAACCCAAAACAATCAATACAGAGTGAGATAAAGTGTTCTGATAAGCTATAAAGATCATGCATTACCGATGCTGGCGAGAACCCTGCAGCCGGGTGTGCCAAATGTAGAAGTACTGGGAAATAGTGGGACCCATATTTTAGCAATAGGAAACAGGGTACACTCGAGTATGAATTCCCAACTTAATATGATTATCCCCGAGGGGATTACCAAGGGATAACCAAAAACAGTCCTCCACCCAACAGTAACGTTCCGATTGATTGTTTTGGGTTTAACGGCCCTTTGAGACAGTTTTTCAGTCTATATCCGGCCGTCTCCCAAAGAATAGGAGAAAGATTGATTTGATGCTTAACGTCCACGGTAAACAACTATGATCATGCCGGGACGGTCAGTTAACCTAACCACACTATTCCTGGGCAGGTTTAGACCTCCTAAGCGGTTAACCAGTACTAAGTGCACATACTTTCGCCAGTAACTGACAACTGCCCTTCTTGAATCAGCGGAAGGAGAAACGAAAGTATGTGGCCAGACCGGGTTTCGAATCCAGGACCTCTGACTTATGAGTCAGGTGCCCTACCGATTGCGCTACGCGGCCCGGCATAGGAGAAAGAAGAGAAATGATTTGGTACATTGGTCTACTGTGCTTGCGCCGGACCGCGTAGCGCAATCGGTAAGTCAAGAGGTCCTGGGTTCGACACCCGGTCTGGCCATATACTTTCGTTTCTCCTTCCGCTGATTCAAGAAGGGCAGTTGTCAGTTACTTGCGAAAGTATGTACACTTAGTACTGGTTAACCGCTTAGGAGGTCTAAGCCTGCCCAGGAATAGTGTGGTTAGGTTAACTGACCGTCCCGACATGACCCAAGTTGTTTACCGTGGACGTAAAGCAAGAAATCAATCTTCTGTGCTTGCAGTAGGTGCGGGTAGGCGTTATTTGGACATTGTTTCTCCCTCTCTCTGAGAGACAATCCGTCGGGGGTGGTTGTGTGGTGCGATGGTGCTCGATTTAACTTCCGGTGCCGGGGCGTCCTACTAATTTGGATAATAGTAGGACAAGGGCCTAATGTGCTTGCAGTAGGTGCGGGTGGGGATGTTGGGACTTTTTCTTTCTCTCTCTCTTTGGGAGACGGCCCGATATAGACTGAAATACTGTCTCAAAGGGTCGTTAAACCCAAAACAACCAACCCAAGTCACGTTGTGATTAAAGGCATCGAAAAGGCTGACATTGCAGTAAAATCGGCATCTTCAAATTTTTGGTCTAAACATTTCGTACACTTACACTTAACCTTGCTTCAATACCGATCTTCATGACAAACGGCAGATATCTATGATCGTAAGGAAGAAGTAACTTTGGCTCAACTTAGAAATGTCCATAGAATCGGACTGGATGACGTTACAGTCCTTAGCAACGAGCGTCCGCTATCTTTGGACGTGAAAACAAACATGCCCTCCCACAACAGCAACAGCTACTTGCACTTAGTTTTCCAATATTTTTCTGCTTTTGTAGTTCGGTATAATCTCCGATGTCCCAATTTTTTGTTGTTGGACGAAAAAAAATGTTTGCCAGATGCAATAGTGTTACGAATCAAATGAAACCATTGGATTTCCCGTCGGGGAATACACAAGGTCAAGTTGTTACATGTAAAAAGTTGACACTTTGTATATTGTCGCTGAGATTGCATTTATTATGCATCTGGGTGGTTGGTGGATGGTGCTGGGTGTAACTTCCAGGGCCGGGGCGTCCTACGGATTTGGACTATAGTAGGGCAAGAACCTTCTGTGCTTGCAGTAGGTGCGGGTGGGGTTGGACATTTTTAGCTAACCTGAGACGAAGGCTCACAGGTGAGCTTATAGTATAGGCAGGCATCCGTCGTCCGTCCGTCAACATTTTCAAACGACATCTCCTTTGAAAATACAAGACCCATTGTCACCAAATTTCATAAATAGCATCTATAGGCAGGGGGAACCTATAATACTGTTTTTTTTTTCCATAAAAATCGCTTCAGAACTTTGGTTGCTATGGCAACTTAAAGTTCCATTGACTTGTATGGGAAAATTTGCATTTATTGCTATGTCGGTGCAGATATTTTGACAAAACTTTTACAGAAATGTTCTTAAGGATGTCCTCTACCAACCACATGTAATTTATGTCAGTTGCTCAATTTGGCTGGTTGCCATGGCAACCGAATGATTAAAAATAGAAAAAAATATTCAAAAATATCTCCTGAGAAACTATGCAACCAATAAAGCCGAAACTTAACAAAAAGGATCTTCGTACTGGCTTCTATAAAAGTACTGTTTTTCTTGGCATTTGCTCTAGCAGTTTGGTTGCTATGGGAACTTAAAGTTGCCATTGACTTATAATGGCAAAATAGAAAATTTTGCATTCATTGCTATGTCGGTGCAGATATTTTGATAAAACTTTTACAGAAATGTTCCTTGACTATTCCTCTATCAACCACATGAAATTTATGTCAGTTGCACAATTTGGCTGGTTGCCATGGCAACCGAATGATTGAAAATAGAAAAAAAGATTAAAAAATCATCTCAGAAACTATGCAACCAATAAAGCCCAAACTTCACAGAAAGGATCTTAGTACTGGCTTCTATAAAAGTACTGTTTTTCTTGGCAATTGCTCTAGCAGTTTGGTTGCTATGGGAACTTAAAGTTGCCATTGACTTATAATGGCAAAATAGAAAATTTTGCATTCATTGCTATGTCGGTGCAAATATTTTGACAAAACTTTTACAGAAATGTTCCTTGACTATTCCTCTATCAACCACATGAAATTTATGTCAATTGCACAATTTGGCTGGTTGCCATGGCAACCGAATGATTGAAAATAGAAAAAAGATTCAAAAATCATCACAGAAACTATGCAACCAATAAAGCCCAAACTTCACAGAAAGGATCTTAGTACTGGCTTCTATAAAAGTACTGTTTTTCTTGGCAATTGCTGAAGCAGTTTGGTTGCTATGGGAACTTAAAGTTGCCATTGACTTATAATGGCAAAATAGAAAATTTTGCATTCATTCCTATGTCGGTGCAGATATTTTGACAAAACATATAGAAATGTTCCTTGAGTGGTCCTCTAACAGCCACTTGAAATTTATGTTAATTGCACAATTTGGCTGGTTGCCATGGCAACCGAATGATTAGAAATAGAAAAAATATTCAAAAATCATCTCCTCAGAAACTATGCAACCAAAAAAGCCTAAACTTCACAGAAAGGACCTTAGTACTGGCTTCTATAAAAGTACTGGTTTTCTTGGCAGTTGCTCTAGCAATTAGGTTGTTATAGGAACTTAAAGTTGCCATTGACTTACAATGGCAAAATAGAAAATTTGCATTTATCGCTATGTCGGTGCAGATATTTTGACAAAACTTTTATAGAAATTTTCCTTGAGTAGTCCTTAAGCAGCCTTATTAAATGTATGCAAATTGCAGAATTTGGCTGGTTTCCATGGCAACGAAAAAAAAAACTGTTAGAAAATCATCTAAATAACTATGCGACCGATACAGCCCAAACTTTACAGAAGGAATCTTAATACTAGCCTCTATAAAATACTGTTTCTCATGGCCGTTGCTCCAGTAGTTTTGTTTCTGTTGGAACTCTAAGTTGCCATTGACTTATAATAGGAAAGTTGAAAATTTTCATTCATAGCTATATCACTGCAGATATTTGGATAAAAATTTTACAGAATTGTTCCTGGAGTAGTCCTCTAGCAACCGCATGAAATTAATGCAAATGGCACAATTTGGCTGGTTGCCATGGTAACCAAATGGTTAAAAACAGAAAACATACTAAAAAATCTTCTACTCAGAAACTAATTGGACGATAAACCTGAATTTTTGCTGAAAGGACCTTAGTAATAGCCTCTATTGAATTACTATTTTTTTATTATTGTTGCCCATGTGGTTTGTTGCGATGGCAACTTATAGTTTCCATAGACTTATAATGGAAAAAATGTAAATTAGCATTTATTTCTGCGTTAAAGTAGATATTTTGACAAAAGTTTTACAGAAATGTTTTCAAGAAGCAGACTTCAAAATTCTGTCATATTGTACAATTTGCCTTAGAGTTACTTACCCCTGAGTGCTGAGGATGAATGGATTCAGGTGAGCTACAGGACCAATGGTCCTCTGGTTCCTCTCGTCTATCAGTTCTTTCTTTCTCCCTCTCTTTGGGAGACGGTCCGATATAGACTGAAATACTGTCTCAAAGGGCCGTCAAACACAAAACAATCAATCAATCAATATCATGCATCTGCTGCAAAATTCACCTGATAACAGGGGTATGATAACATGATGTGATGTCACTGTAGAACTGCGCTTGCGCGAATGTTGTCCGGTCATGCCTTAAGAAGCGATCTCTGAAGACGATTGGCTTCACACTGATGTTAGCGTTCGATTGGCTAACTGACGTCAAAGACTTGCGTCATAACGCATTCGCGACGTAAGCAAGTTCGAACAAAACTGCGTTTGCTTATCACTTATTTGCCGCTCTTAAATAAAAACCACGTGTCTTTTGATGTCAAGTTTATCAGGTTCGACAAGAAACACGTCGGACTGGCCCATTCCTACGCTGTTTTTGGTGTCGCCTGGTAAACTTGATATCAAAGGACACTAACATGGTATTCTCTATATACAGGGTAGGTAGTTCCAGTTCCTTTCTACCTTTTCTGACAGACAGTTTGGGGGTGGTCGGGTGGTGCGATGGTGCTGTGTGTAACTTCCAATACCAGGGCGTCCTACTGATTTGGAACATTGTAGGGCAAGGGCCTACTGTACTTGCAGTAGGTGCGGGTGGGGTTGTTTGGACATTTTTTCTCTCGTCTATCGTTTCTCCTCTTTCTCCCTCTCTGGGAGACCGCCCGATATAGACTGAAATACTGCCTCAAAGGACCGTTAAACGCAAACCAATCAAAAGTCAGACAGTTCGTGTTTTGGATTTAAGTTCAATTTTCAGCTAGTTTGTACTAATTTTGCACTGGGAATATATTATATGAAGTTTATTATTACATTATGTGAATAGTTATATTGCAGTGTCCATCAATTTGATCAATGGATTAATAACCCTACTAATTGGCTTGAAAGGGGTGGCTGGGTGGTGCGATGGAGCTGGGTGTAACTTCCAGTGCCGGGGCGTCCTACTGATTTGGACCATAGTAGGGCAAAGGGCCTTCTGTACGTGAGGTAGGTGCGGGTGGGGGTTGTTTGGACATTTTCTCTCTCGGCTATCATTTCTCCTTTCTTTCTCCCTCTCTTTGGGAAACGGCCCGATAGAGACTGAAATACTGTCTCAAAGGGCCGTTAAACCCAAAACAATCAATCGATTGGCATGAAGTTGAATGGTCTGATGCTTACAGCTGCCTTGTTGAAACCGTCACAGAAAATGGGTGATATTAACTTCTACAGCCTGACAAAGCTCCAGATAAGAGGGAGTACTGAGGATAATTCAAAATATTTTTTTTTCATTTCTCAACTAAATCATATTGTTATAACCCCTCATTTAAACCGTCTCTGCGAAAACATGTTGTGACCCTCATTTGAATCATCTCACAGAGACTGTTTTAATGAGGAGTTACAACTTACGTTTTTACCGAGATATCTGTAAAATTATCCCTCGATTATCCCTGTTACCCCTTCTTAACTTGAACACTGACAATCGGTTATTACATGTGTGGTCCTATGATTTACCCGAGGTATATTATTAAAACAAGCCTTTGTGGAGTTTAAAAATTCTCATGTAATGAAAGGCAAGCTTCTGTTTTTGGCACTGATGGCTTGCATACTAGGACTTAAGCTGCCTCACAGAGACAGAGCGATCATGCGATAAATGATGATATCCCACTGCCATTTACACGTGTTCATGTTATATAGTTTTGCAACCTAATCTTGCATTTTACTGCACATGAAAAAAAAACTGGAAGTATCTTACAGCACAGAAAAAAGACGCTCAATGTCAAAACATGTATGTAGAATTCCTCCACCCCCCCCCCCCCTTTATCACTCGTGCCAACCCCTCCCCCCCCCCGCCCCCCCCCCCCCCTCTTTATCACTCGTGCACGAATTAATGTCCGGTACGAACTCAACTCACATGCTGCACATTTACCCACTTTTCTTTCCCAATTAAAGCGTCTCGGTGCATTTAAACAAAGCAAGTAAAATAAAAAATTACATATTTAGCCGAAACAAAGTGTTCACTGCAAATGTAGATTTATTTTGCGGCCGGATTCCAGCGAGAACCACCAGTGTTCTGTCGCCCACAAACCCATAGCCAACGCGATCTTTTATCTGTCTCATTTTCCAAACCGGAAAATCTAAAGGAAAGTTTTTTTTCTCATGTTGATAAGTGCAACAACCTGCACTACAAAATTTGGGCATTTTTAGCCTTTAATTGTCCTTATTTATTGCATTATCTTGTACCACTATCACATATAAACTGAATACAACATGGCGGACTATCGCTTGTTTTCATCTCCCGCTGTGGTTGGTATGGGTTAGGCTCGAAGTTCAAGGATGATGCGTCCGACCCTATACTTGTATTCCTGACCCGTTTTTGTTGAAAGGTGGGGGTGGTCGGGTGGTGCGATGGTGCTGTGTGTAACTTCCAGTGCTAGGGCGTCCTACTGATTTGGAACATTGTAGGGCAAGGGCCTACTGTGCTTGCAGTAGGTGCGGGTGGGGTTGTTTGGACATTTCTCCCTCTCTTGGTTGGTTGATTTGATGCTTAACGTCCACGGTAAACAACTAAGGTCATGTCGGGACGGTCAGTTAACCTAACCACACTATTCCTGGGCAGGCTAAGACCTCCTAAGCGGTTAACCAGTACTAAGTGCACATACTTTCGCCAGTAACTGACAACTGCCCTTCCTTGGAGACAGCCTGATATAGACTGAAATACTGTCTCAAAGGGCCGTTAAACCCTAATCAATCAATCAAAATTGTTGAAAGGTGAGGATTGATCGGCCTTAGTGTATTCCTTGCCAAGAACCTTTTAATGTTAAACACTTTATATTAGATTGCACGGATTTTCAGGGGTTTTTGGGTGGTGCGATGGTGCTGGGTATAGCTTCCAGTGCCAAGGCGTCCTATTGATTTGGAAATAGGGCAAGGGCCTACTGTGCTTGCAGTAGGTGCGGATGGGGTTGTTTGGACATTTTTTCTCATCTATCATTTTTACTCTCTCTCCCTCTCGTTGACCTTCATACAAGCAAAAAGTCTGATTCCAATTCACATATTATAAAACAAAATTTCCATGTCCTTCAATCACGTAATACAGAGTACCAGCGAATTTGTACTGATGGTTCCAAAGGTGGAGAGAGAGCGTTGGGTGTGCTTTAATATCTGGAAAGCACTATAGTTCCTCACGTATTCCTGATTGCTCTTCTATTTTTACTGCAGAAGCCAAAGCGACTGATTTAGCTTTAGATTTTATTGATAACTCTTTACTTTCAGACAAACTTTTATTTTTTCTGATTCTCTTTCAGTCTTAAAAGTTCTAAATCATACTTCAAGAAATACACAAATTCAGAAACTATTAGAAAAACATCATGAAATTGAAAAAACTAACGAAATAGTATTTTGTTGGCTCCCAAGTCATGTTGACATAACTGGAAATGAAACCGCTGATAAAAAAGCAAACGAATCTTTTAGACAAACATGTCTTTTTTTAAATTTCCTTTAATAACTTAAAAACCTGCATTTTAAGGAGAGAGGAAGTTATAATTACTCTACTGCGCATAGGTCATACAAGGTTTACTCATTCATATTTACTTAATCGTGAAGAGCAACATTTCTGCATAATTTGTAACCAGCCTATTACATGAAAAAAAATATACTTATTGACTGCATTGATTTTTCACAAGACAGAAATACATATTTTCAAGTTAAAGACATGACTGTTTCAAGATGTACCTGTTGATTATATCCAATATTTTATAAACGACATCAACCTTTGCAGGGAAGGGGCCTACTGTGCTCACAGTAGCTGAGCAACTTTTCTGCATAATTTGTAATCAGCCTATTACAGTAAAACATATACTTGTTGACTGCATTGATTTTTCACAAGACAGAAATAGATATTTCCAAGTTAATGACATGACTGTTTCAAGATGTACCTGTTGATAATATCCAATCTTTTATAAAAGACATCAACCTGTGTAATGCAAGGGCCTACTGTGCTTACAGGAGGTACGGATGGGGTTGTCTCTCGTCTATCATTTCTCCTGTTTTCCCCCTCTTTGGGAGACGGCCCGATATAGACTGAAATACTGTCTTAAAGGGCTGTTAAATCCAAATCAATCAATCCCAGAATAGGGACATTGCGTTGAATTAGTTATATCGAATTTCCTTCAGTATTAAAGCACTTGGAGTTATCCAGAACATGCAGATAGATTCCACTATCAGAGGCAATCACTGAATGCTTCCTTGCATCGACCAAAGCGCCCACGAACTTTTTAGTTCCCAGCGTTAATAAAGACTTTATGAAACCCAGAGGAAAATGTTTACGTAGCCGCACAAAAGATTTACAGAGAAATAAAACCTTATTCCGTAATGCGATTTAAATAAGAACGGTCAATAGAAATACCGAAACACACCAAGACACCAGAAAATACCTATTTGTTTACCCAATTTCGAGTTGAAACGTTATTAATAAAACGGGCCTTTTTTCATATTAAACACCAGAAAGCCAATTTGACCATGCCGTTACAAAAGGTAAAGGAATAAAACTCGTGTATTTGATACTACATACAAAGTTTAAGGCCATAAGTTTGTTGGTTCTTGATGGTGTTTTAAGGATTTTACCATATATGGGCATGGCGGTCGAGTTTGTGACCTGGACCATGTGAACGAATTTCCATCCCGCGGGCCCTGCAGGCTACATATGAAATTTGATAACACTCCCCCCAGTCTTTTCAGAGGAGAAGTTTGAAACTGTGAACAGACGACAACGGAGCCAGCCTATACAAAACGGGGTGGTCAGGTGACGCGATGATGCTTGGGATAACTTCCAGTGCCGGGGCGTCCTACTTGTGTGGGTAAAATTAGGGCAAAGGCCTACTGTGTTTGCAGTAGGTGCGGGTGGGGTTGTTTGGACATAATTTACCCCTTCCCCGGTTGGTCATTTTTTCTCTCGCCTGTCATTCACTTCTATTGCTCTCGCTCTTGGAGACAGCCCAATATAGACTGAATACTGTCTTAACGAAGGGCCGTTAAACCAAAAACAGCCAACTAGCCGATCAACACATTTCTTCTGCAAATCCCCGTGCTGGTCCCGGGTCAGAATAGGCCAGACGTAGCCCTCTGCGTGACGTAAAAGGCAGTCTAAAAGGGGGCGGCTCGTTTGCCGTGAGCTGCGACCCGTGTCGTTTGAAGAAGGGATCCTGGTGATTGAGTAGACTGCCTGCGACGTAGTCAGTCTGCAACACGTCACTTTGGCCCTGATTTCAACTAGACGGGAGGTCATATGGGCCCGAATATGATCAATCGGCTTTGTCGTGCCTTGCCCTGGGAATCAACTTTACTTTCTCTTCCTATCTTTGTATCATTCGGATACTGACCATGTGCCCAAGAACCCTTTATCACATCTTTTTCCATTCCTAGAAGGCGGCGGCTGATGGGTCAATCGTGTAGGCATTCTGTCCTATCCGAGTATATCTTCAGTGTATCTCTAGCACTTGGAGTTTAGGATATCCACTCCATATAAGTGCTCCCTTGTTGGGCTCCACGGCGGGTGGAGATGGAACTATTTTCATTATCTTCTCATGCCCCCCCCCACCCAACTTCAAACCCCAAAGCTTCTCAACATAATTCGAAACGGCCACGTGATACCGACTCTGATGACCCATCAGAGAATGAGCTTAGTCAACCCGCGACGTCTATAGCAACTCTGCGCTTCTTAGTCATCTCGTCAAAAGAAGACAGACAAATGTCGAGCTTGTCTCCATTTGTCATTGTAAAGGCGCTTCATGGCATAGCTGGTGTGCCAAAGAGCAAAAAAAAACTTCGCTCGGGTGATTTACTCGTAGAATACGTAAACAAAAAATCTATTGAAAATCTTTTACGTCTAAACAAATTCTACGACCTCGAAGTGAAAGTCACACTACACAGCTCTCTCAACACCTGCAAGGGCGTTGTTCGCTGCCCCGACTTAAAAGGGGTCAGCGAGCAAGAGATCCTTGAGAATTTGAGAGAGCAAGGTGTAGTTGGAGTCCGTCGTATAAAAGTTCGTAGAGACGACGACCTTAAAGACACCAACACTTTCGTTTTCACCTTTAACACATCAGTTTTGCCAAAACAATTAAAAGTTGCCTTCCTTCGTGTCTCTGTTGATGCCTATATTCCAAATCCACTGCGGTGTTACCGGTGCCAAGTATTTGGGCATCATGAAGACAGATGCAGAAAGGAAACGATATGTGCTAACTGTGGTCAGCCACAACATTGTGCTGATGAAACAGACTGTAAACGCTCAGCCAAATGTTTCAACTGCAAGGAAGACCACCCCGCCAATTCGCGGAAATGCCAGGCCTGGCACACTGAGAAAGAATTCTCAAAGTCAAATATACCAGGAACATCTCGTTTCCAGAAGCGCGGAAGATCGTTGACAGCTACACGGCAGCACCAGGTAGAAGTTATGCTAGTATTACGAAGACTGCTGGTGTCACAGTATCACTTGTTGATGCTGCGACACAGACAGACCCTGTACTTATCACAGGCGCTCCACAGTCTTCGTCTTACAATGTCACAGCATCTGAAGCATCTGCCGAAGCAAAACAAGATTCGTCGGAAAAACTAAGTAAAAAAGAACAGGAAAGATCACAAAAAGCAGACAAGAAATTAGTAAAAATTGTTCAGGACACTCTTTCGAAAGAGAAAAACAAGAACTCTTCAGGCAGGACTCCTGACCCTAAATCTAGGGGAAGGGAGAAACCTGTACCCGAATCTGATAGACAGCCCGAAGGATCTAACGATCCGATTAGGCAGCATAACAGGTGGTCTACCTTGGAGGATATGGATGCAGAGGAATCTCCATCCTGTCTCCCAAGGGGAACACTTAACAGAATACCTACTTCCTAAGAATAGATCTAACCATATTGCTCCAATTATTTTCATAATCAATAATAATGAAAAATAGAATTATACAATGGAATTGTCGAGGCTTAAAAGCCAACTATGAAGAAACGTTGCTCCTCCTTAATGATTATGAGCCTGCTGCTCTATGCCTTCAAGAAACGCACCTCAAAGACACAGGTAACATTACTATCACGAATTCTAGCTCTTTCCATACCTTTTTCACAAATAATGAGAGAGCCGCTGGCGGTGTCTCTATATTTGTCAATAATAACGCTCCTCATAGTCATGTACCATTACATACGAATTTACAAGCAGTTGCAGTTAGTATAACTCTCCATCGCATAGTAACTATTTGTTCTATATATGTTCCTCCCAGTTCGAAATTGTCTTTAAAAGAGCTTGATGATCTTGTTCCGCAACTCCCTTCTCCCTTCATATTGTTGGGAGATTTTAATGGTCATAATGTTCTTTGGGGTTCCAAAGATATTAATGACAAAGGCAGAGTAATTGAAAATTTTATCGACAATCGTGGACTTTGTCTGTATAACACTAAAACTCCTACGTATCTCCATCCAGCAACTGGTACATACACTTCTTTAGACCTCTCTATTTGCACTTCCACCCTTCTTTTGGACTATGACTGGAAAGTTCACGATGAATTCTGTGGCAGTGATCACTTTCCTGTTTTTCTAAATAACATTGGTCCAGATATTGATGAACCGGTTTCAAGGTGGAAACTAAATAAAGCTAACTGGGCCCAGTTTCAAACTCTTTGTGAAACTCGACTTCTTGAAGACACAGTCCAGGAGGCTGATGATCCGATTGAGTCATTTGCATCTATTCTTATTAATATAGCAGAAGAAACAGTTCCAAAAACATCAACGAAATCAAAAAAGATTAAAAAGCCTTGGTTTACAGATGACTGTAAAACTGCTATAAAACAACGTAAAGGAGCACTGCGACAATTCAATAATCGTCCAACACACGATAATTTAAATAATTATCGTGTTTTCCGTGCAAAAGCTCGTCGAACAATTAAAGAATCAAAGAAAAAATCTTGGAAACAATATGTTTCCAAATTAAATTCTCGAACTTCAATAAAGAAAGTATGGGACATGGTTCGTAAAATTCAGGGAAAAGGAAAATCTTGCTCACTGGAACACTTAAATGTAAATAATTCTAAAGTTACTTCCAAAAAAGATATTTCTAATACCCTCGCTGACGCTTTCTCGAAAAATTCTTCTTCTGAAAATTATAGTCCAAAATTCAAGAATATTAAAAAGCAGAAGGAAAAACAGAACCTTAAATTTTCATCCAACAACACAGAAACTTATAATCAATCTTTTTCTCTTTCGGAACTTAAGGTGGTGATTTATGGTATATGTAAAAATCTGCATAAAACCATAAAAAAGTAACGTATCTCCCTGAAAGTTATCAGACTTCTTATTTTTGTTGTTCTTTACAGTTAAGAATACAAAATAGATGTACATGCTGCTTAAAAAAGTGTTTTATAAGGAAAGATCAAAGGGTAATTTTCTGCGAATAAATCTGAAAAATTGTATCGTTATTGAAAATTTACGTAGTGCTGAAGATGCATTATTGCATAATAAAGAGCGTCCTAGCAATTATTTATTCCAACTCTTTCTCAAATTGTAACGTAGACCAGATGAAAACGGTGGCTGTTTCTCAAATGTTCAACCATGTACAAAGTAAATGTACACTGGACGCATTTATTAAATATAGGGTAGGCAAGCATACCTATGTTAACACCTACAATATAAATAATACATTACAGACATGATCAGTGGTGTGTAGATGAAATTGTTCAACCTTGTTAAAATGGTATCACCTGTCTCACCTGTGTGTTTTGACAAAAAAAATTGGACACAGACTGCATCTTTTTTCATCTGCTCAGCCTGATAATGTGTGAAAAAGTTTGAAAAAATAATTGCTAGGACGCTCTCCATTATGCAACAAGGTACTCTAAGCACTAAGTATATTTTCAATAATGATATTATTTTTTCAGATTTATTCGCAGAAAATTACCCTTTGATCTTCTCTTATAAAAACACTTTTTAACATTAACAAATGGAGCATTTTGGGATTCTAAATTATGAGAAACAACATAAAGAAGGCATCTGCTAAGTATTGGAAAGATCAGTGTTATTTTGAGGATTTTATGCAGATTTTTATCTTTGTCCCAAATCAGTGATTATCACCACCTTAAAGATGCTCTTTCAAAGGCTCGTGATTCATCTCCGGGGCCTGATGATATCCATTACCAGTTTTTGAAACATCTTCCAGACTCTTCTCTTTCGGTTCTTTTGAAAACATTTAATGAAATTTGGGAAACTGGTAATGTGCTAAAGTCTTGGAAAGAAGCTACGATAATCCCCATACCAAAACCTGGAAAAGATAATACGAACCCGAACAACTACCGTACTATTTCTTTAACGAGCTGCATATGTAAAACATTGAAGCGAATGATCAATGAAAGACTCGTTTGGTACCTTGAAACAAATAATATTATTACAGAATTTCAGAGTGGTTTCAGGCACCAACGCAGTACTAATGATCACTTGGTTAGATTAGAAACCTTTATACGTGAAGCCTTCATCAAGAAGGAGCACTTAGTTGCTGTCTTCTTTGATTTAGAGAAGGCTTACGATACAACTTGGAAGTATGGTATAATGAATGATTTACATGAAATAGGCCTTAAAGGCCGATTGCCACTATTCGTTCAAAACTTCTTATCCAATAGAGAATTCAAAGTACGTGTAGGTTCAACTTCGTCTGAGGCACATGATCAAGAACAAGGTGTGCCTCAAGGTAGTATTTTGATTGTTACTCTTTTCAGTCTAAAAATAAACAATACTGTTAAATGTCTTAATCCTGGTGTTGACTGTTCCTTATATGTAGATGACTTTTTGATTTGTTATCGGTCAAAAAAATATGCATACTATTGAACGTCAGCTTCAACAAAATCTAAATAAAATTCAGACGTGGGCAACTGAAAATGGATTCAAATTTTCGAAATCTAAGACAGTTTGCATGCATTTCTGTCACCTTCGAAAAGCGCATGATGATCCAGTGCTCACCTTGGACGGGACACCCATTCCTGTAGTAGAAGAAAATAAATTTCTAGGGGTTATCTTTGATAAAAAGCTTTCCTTTATTCCACATATTAAACAGCTTAAAGCAAAATGTCAAAAAGCGTTGAACCTACTACGAGTTGTTGCTCATACTGACTGGGGAGCAGATCGTAAAGTTTTACTTAATCTGTATAGAACTATTATACGGTCCAAACTAGACTATGGCTCAATAATATATGGATCCGCTAGAAAATCGTATTTGGAAATGCTTGATCCCATTCATCATCAGGGACTCCGGCTCGCCTTGGGAGCTCTCAGTACTTCTCCCTCGGAGAGTCTTTTAGCAGAGGCAAATGAACCATCACTTTATAATAGACGTCTAAAACTCTCCCTGCAGTATGCCCTTAAACTAAAGTCAAACCCATCAAATCCAACGTATGAAACTGTTTTTCGGCCACAATATAAAACATTATTTGACAATAAACCAAATATGATTCCTTCCTTTGGCATTAGAATCTCTTCAGAATTTGAAAATATGAATTTAGATTTAGACACAATTGAACAGTTTAAGGTTCCAGATGTGCCACCATGGACATTTACTCAGCCATGTGTTTTATTTTCTTTGCATACTGACAAAAAAATCTCAAACTGACCCTCTTGTATTTCGAACTAAATTTAATGAACTACTGTCTGACTTTTCTAACTATGAGACTTTATATACTGATGGTTCAAAGGATGGAGACACAGCTGGCTCTGCTTGTGTTGCTCCATCCGAAACATACAAACGTGAATTACCTGCTAATGCCTCAGTTTTTTCAGCGGAGATCAAAGCTATTGATTTAGCCATGGATCATATTGAACAGTCTAGGAATACAGATTTTATCATCTTTTCTGATTCCCTTTCTGTTCTGCAATCCCTAAATAATCGCCATATTGAAACATAATGACTTAGCTGAGCTAAACAACATTGTATTTTGTTGGCTTCCCAGTCACGTTGGGATTAAAGGCAACGAAAAGGCCGACATGGCCGCAAAATCGGCTTTAACACTTCATATTTCTGATCTTAAAATTCCTTACACTGATATCAAACCTTGCATAAATACATATCTTCATGAAAAGTGGCAGATATCATGGAATGCTGCTGTCTTTAACAAACTTCACTCTATCAAGCCTTCACTTGGTGAATGACAACCGTCTTATAACGAGCACTGCGAGATGGCTGCGAAGCAGCCCTCGAGCAGAGCTCGTATCTGGGTATCGCAAATACCATAAAGTATAAATCTATGGAATCGAATTTGCGACGACCACCTAACTGGGTTCTGAGTTTTGCAGTCGTGCAATTAAAATTAGTGCAAAAATGGGGAACCAGTGTCTTCTCCACAGGATTTAACGACTGGTTTACATTTAAACATTTGGGATATGCTTTTAGCTCGCAATAACTCGCGATGCAGTCTGTCATTTGCGAACGCTGATTGTCACGTGAGTGATACAGCCAATCAGAGCCCTCTCAAGAAGTCGCTGGCGTGAATTGTAAACAAGGCGGCAGAAAGTTTTATTTTGAAACCAACCAACAAACCGCCTCGGAATCAAGGTATAAACCTGTATATTATATGCCCACGTTCAAGACTTGAAACGGCCACCAAATCGACCAATATCATGACACAACTAGGCCAGTTCAGTGGTTTATTGAGCGTCTGGAAACCTCAATCTTCACAACATCATGAGATTTCGCGCACAAGCGGTCCGTGTCATGGCTCATGCCATATTGCAGCTCTCCGTTCCACAATGGTCACAACCTGGCTATAGTTCAAGGTACAGCAAAATAGACGGTGAAAAAAGAAACGCAATGCATTGGTCTCTCGAAAAGAGAGAAAAAGAATCAAAGTTCTGTTAAAATTAACAGTGGCAACCCACTGGCGCTTGAGTCTCTAAGTGTGCATCACTGTCATTACATTCATAACATGGTACTAGACTACCCCTGCTCTTTCCTGGTAAAATTAAAATCACTAATCCGATAAACCTGGTATTTTCTGATATGCGGTGAACCTTGAAAAGAGGGTGCAACTAGTCCTGTAACGATGACAGTGCAAATAGAAACAGAAAAATGTTGACCTGAACACATGTTGCTGCAGAATAGTTTCTATCCGTATCAGCCTTCGATGTTGGGCCTTCCAGTGCCCAGAGCCACAAAGAAAGGTAAAATCCAGCTATTCTACATACGCGCTGTAACAAAACAACGCCAATCGTTAAAAATTAGGGAAATTTGCCATTGTCACTAGTTTTCACGACCTGCAAAGTTTGGGTTCCCCAGTCCCTTAAAATCAGTGTCGAGGTATTATTATTATGGCTGCCACATCGCCGTCTCTTCGCTGAATGGAGCGGCTGTAGTGCAGACAGACCCGACCAGTACGCGGACACTACCAGTACGCGGACACTTTTGTGTTTGGTGTCAAATAAACTCTAAGATACTTTTTAGATTCAACTGACTTTGTGATATTTTTTCAAGGCACCATTTCTTTATCGTTTTGTCATTCACGTTTACATTTACACAACACATCCACGAATTTGCAGGGCTGATGCAGACCGGTATCACGATCGATGCTTCAGTTTGACTGCGGCAAACGCTGAAACAGGCAAAGTAAACAGCCATGTGTCAATATGAATTAAGAACAGCCTTTTACGATGTTAATCAGTTTTTGGTAACTACATGTATCAATAATTTAATTTAGTATTGCAGCGTATAAATGTCATCACAGTTTACTCTGATTCTAAGGTGTCCGCGTACTGGTATGATAAGCCAGTTTGATACAGCAAATAGCATGGCCTCAATAGCGTTACTTTGCGCATGCGCAGATAATTTTTTTCAAGTGTTCCTTTTGTCTATATTTAGCACAAGGATTTTCCTAAATTGTGTGCCCATCTGGTAATCTGGAACACGTTGGAGTCTTAAACATTAGGTAAAACACCCTTAAAAGTGTCCGCGTACTGGTCGGGCCTGTCTAGTGGATAACACGCCAGACTACCAATATAGGGGCCGACAAATCGATCCCATGCTTCTCTGGTCTTTCGGATGAGACTTTAAACCAAGGTCCAGTCTCCATATGACCTTGTTGGTGGGACGTTAAATCCGAGTTCACTCGCTCACTTTCCGCTAAAAATGGACGTGGTATACCAAATGCCGACCGTGAATCCAAGCGGCTTAAACTTGGTTTTCCTGTGATGACCAAGGAAATTACTAAACACTGACAGCATTTAAAAAGTCATACAAAAATGTGTTAACCACCATCATTTGACTGACAAAAAGTTCAAAAAACCTTTCTAAATCTCACTTTTTTTATATTCGTTGGCAACAGCCCGTTGCAGGTACTTAACAAGTGCTAAAGTGATCCAAATGGAATATTGGGAAACCAATTTGATGACGACACATACCAGGTGAATGTAAAATACAGATTTATTTTTGCAACTAGGCCGTATGTATTCTGGGCTAGCCGTCATACTGTTACAATGGAAAAAAAGTTTGTGTACATGTGCGTCTGTGTCATTTTCTTTTCTCATCTATTCTCGCCTCCTCTATCTATGCACACGACATCAAATTCTAAACAATGTCATATCGACATTGATGCACCGCCTACTGTTGCATCAAAATCAGTCTGACAGAAGACTTGTTTCTTCATTTTTTTTTCTGGTCCCACCATACCCCCTCCACCCCAGCTCAATCATATAATCATTAGGCTGCGTCACATGAAAACGTGCATATTGACCAATGCAACCAGTAAAGCTTCAGTCTTGCTGCACCTGCATGCAGTCTCTTTGCCCAGGCTCCATAGATCCATATTCACGGAAAACATGCCGATTAGACTTGATGGATGTGCAGGCTGATCTGAGTCTTCAGTAAATTTTATGCAATTGTCTGACAGGGCATTTTTTTATGACTCGGTAGTTTTGAAAAATGAAAGTAAATAATTTTCTCAAGAAATTCTCTTTTTCATTTCATGAACTAAAGAAATATGTATCGTTCAGATACAGCGAAAGTCCAAAAATATCACATTTTCATTGAAAGTATCATTGAGCTGTCAAAAAAGATAGAAAAAAGAAAAAAGGCAATAATAACTAAATATGTTTGACTAATCACCGGTTACAATGGGGATTGACTAATCAACGGTTATGATGGGGATTGCGTATACCTTACTCTACAATTCAACGCTCATGTGCTTTCGAGGTCAACAGGATGGCAGTATTTTTTCACTATTTTGGGAATGGTGCTGGTGCCCACGGAATTGGGAAAAAGCGCATCGTATTTTCCTATAATTTGGAATTTTGGAAACCTTTTATTAAGTCTCAAGTGGTGGGATAGGGGACATGATACTGAATATATAGTATTAAGTTACTATTTACGTTCAATTATTGCTATATATCTGCTATTTCTCTAAGCAAGCAAGTTAATGTATGTTGTAAGATGGTCCCTAGAACAATTTTTTCTGCAATTGGGAATTTTTCAACTTGCAGTTGGGAAAAAAAAGATACATTTTGAATTGGGACTGGTACTTTTTATGGGCACCACTTATGTAGAGAAAAAAATCAGTGTGGTACATATATATTTTCAACTTTTACAGCCTAGCTGTAGAAGCTGGCAGCATCTTTATGGAGATTCAGGTAGGGTGGTTGGCTCTTTCAAGAAATTAAGCAAAGGAGATAGCGGTTAGTACCAGAATGGGTGACCTTCTTGACTTCGAGGACAGCTGAGCAAATGCTACAATCTAAAAAATTAATTTGTCTGTATTTTCACAATTTGTAAGATGTCATTTCTGGGTCATGAAGAAGAGACATACAGAAGGGTGACGACAGGTTAGAAGCAAGGGCGTTTAATAGAGCAGGGCATTTATAAGGATTCACACGGTACAAAAAATGTCCGGAATGTCCAGAGGGTACTCAAAATTGTTTGTCAGCTGGAATGTCACATACTCAAAATTAGTTGTCAGATACCCCCCCCCCCCCCCCACCCACCCAACCCCTCAAACTAGCTAGGAAACTTAAGGATAGTGTTTTGTAACAGAGAGACCTACTGTAGTTTAATTTGAAGTTTTATGTATTATTTATCCGGACCCAGTAATCTAATATCTTATATTTGCTCGGATTTTAATATGTTCTGCAGATGAAAAAGTGAATCACCGGCAGGAGACGGCCATGTAGTACAAGAGTTATGTAGTACAAGAGTTCTAAGGAATTACACAAAGCCATTTCAAACAGTTCTACGTACCAATATACCATATTTATCCTAGTAAATGCCCTTGCTATAATAAACTTCAAAACTGTTACAAGCATTTCTTGAATATGCATTAGATTCGGTAAAACTTTGATTCCTATTTAAAACATTGAAGGTAGGATTGTCCATGAGAGTCACTTCTGAAACAAATTTCTCTGATGTCTGGAACAAGTTCATTCTTTATGACACTCAATGACAGTCTTTATTATTATATTAGTTCTATTGTGATGCAACATGAAAGTGCCATAGATAAACCTGGAGTGGAATGGTTTAGATAATCTACATTCTATTGGCTACAATTTCATCCCAGTGCCTGAAATGGTTGTCTTACAGGAAAGAATTTGCTCCCTCAGAGGAAGCAAATTCTTTCCTGTAAGAGGTCATCACAAAGCCATGGAATGGAGTGGAGATCACGCCTGCATGTTCATTCATTAAAATGTTTTCAACTGTGCCCATGAAACTAAGTTTTCATTATTGCAAATAAGTCAGTAATATATTCATAATTCTGCAATACTTCTTTTGCAGACAAGACAACACAGCTCATGTCGATTTTCTTTGGTTTCAAATTTAAACACCGGTGCCCCTCCAGTGTTTCTTGTTCCCTGGAGTATAGCAGATAAGTGAGATTAAGGGACTGTTGCTTGACGTATGAGATTCTTTGGCTTACTACTTTGGCTGATGGGGGGTTGTGGTTGTGGAGATTCTGGATATAGATATTGCAATTTGTTTTGTCGTTGATAAGACCTGTTGCTTGTCTTAAGCACTTGCAAGTTCTCAAATCTACAGGGGTGAGATGACAACTATCAAATCAGACTTTACATTATATAATTATATTAGCAAGGCCGTAATTATACCCCCAGCAAACAAAGTATGAGGAGGGGTAAAAATCTTTTGTCCGATGTCCGTTTGTCTGTCCGTCTCTTCGTAAGTTAACATTTGCTTGAAAGTTTTTGAGATCTTATATTTGCAGGTGATCATGTTATTTTCTAGGGGATCACACATTTTGGCAACAAATTTGTACAACTGATTTAGTTGAAAATGACTGAAATAATCTTGACTGGCTGTACAATCCATATGAAAAACAAGCCTATCAGTTGATTGTCGAATTTCTGACAAAAGAAAGCTAAACATACAATTTCCATCTTTAAATGATATCAAGTACATTTACAACAGTACATTCATATACTTCGAGGATTTGGTGTCACTTAGAAGGCAATGCCTTAATTTCATATCAAGTCAGAAAAACATACATACTAATACTTTTTGCCCAGTTCATGCTCAGTAAAGTTGCAACATGATGGTTCACGATCAGTCTCAATGAAAAATGCAGTTAAAGTCTGATTAAGTGGCCCAGTGTTCATACAACATGTAGTCAAATCTGTCTTGAGGGGTCATGAAGGGGCCTCACAAAAACTGGCTGCAGAGTCATGGCAGACAGGTGTACACTTAATAGAGGTTCATTGTCCTCTGGGGCACAAAAAAGTAGCTACATGTGATAGGTGACCCTTAACAGAGTTACCCTTGAGACAGGTTAGACAGCATTATTTTTTTTATACAATTTCATTACAACAGCAGATATTAACAGTTATTTAAAAATTTGGAGAGGTAGGCACTGATTAAATTTGATATTCACATTTGATAATCAGGCAATCAGTCACTATCTGGGGTTTGTGTCAGTCTTATGTAACAGTCCTGCAGTTGGTGCTGTCTGTTTTTAAGATACTAGGTTCAAGTCCTAGAGGACTGCATGTTAGTACTGGCACATATAACACTAAACAGCAACATCCATTTACAGAATGCATTCTAAGATAAGAATGAAATAGGTTTAGAATATTCCAATCTTTAGCCATATGGTAAGAGTCTCATAGGAAAGAACATGAGAAGTAAATACTTAAGGGCTGTAAGGGAAATTACTTTTGATTTTTGATTTTGTACTAACAGTGTATCCCACTTGAAGATATTACATAAATATTTTTTTCTTCAGTTTGGTGGTTTCAAAACGTCGAAAATTGCAAGACCGCTAACATTTCTGCACTATCTGAATGGACATACCTGTAATTGCCTACATGTTAGTTATGAGAAAAAGTTGCCAGCAGTGCTCGTTTTATAGGTAGCGCCTTTTATTTCATATTAGAATTGATCGTAAGGAAGAAGTAACTTTGGCTCGAATCAAACATTTCTGCACTATCTGAATGGACATACCTGTAATTGCCTACATGTTAGTTATGAGAAAAAGTTGCCAGCAGTGCTCGTTTTATAGGTAGCGCCTTTTATTTCATATTAGAATTGATCGTAAGGAAGAAGTAACTTTGGCTCGAATCAGAATTGGCCATACTTTTATTACTCATTCGTTTCTGTTGAAAGGTGAGGATCCGCCTTTGTGCATTCCTTGCCATGAACCTTTTAGTGTTAAACATTTCCTTTTAGATTGCATGGATTTTCGTATTACGCGTGCTAGGTTTTTCCGTGTCAACAGTATGAAACAACAGTTTGACACGGTTGAACCAGCGAAAATCTTTTCATTTTTGAAAGAGATTGGCATATATAATAAAATGTAGTTTAGTTAAGTCGCGGTATTTTTAAAACAGTAGATTTAAATTTGTGTTTACTCATCTCGCTGGCCGAGAGTTCGTTTTATGTTATCAGTCTTAAGCTAGCCGTTGATCGGCGTGTTTTACCACATACCCGACTTGATTCATTTTTATACTGTGCATTCATTTCTGACCTTATGCATATAACACGTTTTCGTTTATAGCGTTTTTGGCCCGAAATAGCCCTTTTGGTGCTGATGTGCCGTAAAATCCATCTCACTCACTGTTCTGCAAATCTCTCTGCTCCAGATAATGTCGAAATAATGCGTTTATTACTATTTAGAAGTTCACGGGGTCTTAGAAATACTTGAAAAGTCAGACAGGCTGTCCATTTTTTGCAATCTGGATTTCTAACACAGTATATATAGTCCTTAGCACATCATCTTCTCCACTTCAAAATTGAATAATCCACACTGGAAATTAACAGATAAAAAGACGAATACCATGTATTTTGCTGCAACACTTGAACAAGAGGTTTAAGTCAGTGATCCAAAATAAGTGGGCGGGGATGGTCAGGTCGGGTGATGGTGCTGGGTACCTTTTAGTGCCGCGTCTTGGTGGTATGGCAAGGTCCTCTCTCCCGAGTAAATCCGGAAAATGCTCCTAGGAATTCTTCCAAAGAAGATTTCACTATATCCTTTGTGCCTTCACGAGTGAAACAGTGAACGTGGATGGCTTGATCCCTCCGGACTTGGCCCTTGAGATGCATCAACACCGTGCCCTCGGACGGATCTTCCCTTTCCACGCCTCGGCAGTGAAAACTAAAACATGGCGATCCTAGGGAAATCCTCTAGCTTTGTTTATGACTTGAAGCTGTGAATTCCACTTAGAGATAGGGCAGTACGTTCCAATCCGACCTCCCCAGGGCCCGAGATCTCTGGAAGTGATGTTGCGTCTGCATCCAGACAGATGATCTTCGGTGATAGATCTCACCTTTCTTGGGTTCGGATGCATCCCAATGCAAAACCTTTATTCCCTGTTTGTGTAGGGCGGCTACGTCCTCCTGGGTTGGTTTCGGGTGGTGCGATGTTGCTGTGTGTAACTTCCAGTGCCGGAGCGCCCTCCTGATTTGTAACGTTGTAGGGCAAGGGCTTACTGTGCTTGCAGTAGGTGCGCGTGGGGGTCGTTTGTACGTTTTTTTCTCTCGTCTAAACATTCTTTCTCCCTCTATCTGGGAGAAGGCCCGATATAGACTGAAATGTTGTCTCAAAGTGCCGTTAAACCCAAAACAACCAATCAATCAATCCTCCTGGGCAGGTTATTCGTCTGGATCACAGTAATAAATAAGCGCTCTAACAAGTGTTACTTGTGAGTTGTCCGTAGGACTAACTTTGGCACGAAGTTATTGCAGAGAAGCCATTTTGTTAGGTTTCAATGAAGAAAAGCCTGGCGAATTATTTTTCTGTATTTAATCATCCCCGCTGGTTCACTCATGTGAACTTTGTCCTTATGGTAACTGAGAAAGTCTACCGTCGGAGCGGACATCACGTAGAATGTCTTGCAGTTGCGTTGGAAAGACTCTCAACAATCCGGATACGTCCCGTCGAAAGGCTTTCCATTCTGCAAGGCTTAACCCCGACTGTCGTCTGACGTAACCCCTGGGCAGAAACTCGCCGACGTAGACTGTTTCAGCTTCTAACTCAAATACCATTTTCTCTACGTTTTTTTGACGGCGTTGTTCTTGAGGAAAAACTATTTCCGCCGCAGTGGAAGAATACGTGAGTTGGCCGGTATTCCTCCATCGCTGTCCAGATTGGATGCTTATCAGCTTCATGTAGTGTCAACCCTCCTTTCCCAAAATACTGTTCAGTTGGAGATCCGGGCAGTCGCAGATCGCTGTAGCTGCTTCCTCCCAGTCGCTCAACGTACGAGTCGCCAAAAATTGCAAATCTTGCCGTGTTGTTCAATAATGCTATGTTGTGGTTGTTTCAATTTTAGTAAAGATGGTCTCGAAGAAAGCTGTTTTCATATATTAACCCCGAAGAAATTCTACTCCTATTGACATGTATGAGAAGAGTTTTTATCATATGACGTCGCATCTGAGTGTGTAATAAAGCCATACATTAAAAACGATAATCCACTTGTGGATTAAATATGCAAATTACGTCGTAACGTTATACCTTGACGTCCATAGAACGTCGCGTTTTCTAATGGCAAATTCGTGACGTTTTAGTGCAAAATTTGCTTATAAAATGTGGTTTAAGTGTCATATGATAAATAGAATCTTGCATTCGTGCTCCTGTATTATTGAATTTATTAAACGCGTTGGTGAAAACGATAAGATGCTCGGCAGAGCCTCGCATCTTATCTTTTTCCCCAACTCGTCAGGCATCAGGGAGAACTTGACACTTATTTCACATCTTTCTTTCCCATGAGTAGCAAGGTGCGAATTCCTCACAGATGTCATTTTTCGCCAATTACTTATTCCTTACACTAAAAAATATGAAGCCTCAGTATTACACTGGTTAAAGCGCCGGCCTGCTGATCAAGCGGTCTTGAGCTCGAAATCTTTTCGACCGTAAACAAGTTTCCGTTGCATTCACCCTGTCATTATCACCCTGCCATTATCACCCTGCTATCGTCCTGATATGACTGAAATACTGTTGAAAAGGATACAAAATCACAAGTCATCCATACATACTGACAATAACTATCTTATGAGGCTAGTGAGCTATGTCCCTTAATTGGCTGTACTCGCCGAACATGTATACATAGAGGATATTAAATAATAATAATAATGATAATAATAATTTACCTTGTTAAGGTGAATACCAAGTATATTTCGCCCAATGTGTTGGAAATATCAACAATTTCACGAGTGCGTAGCGCGAGTGAAATTGCTGATATTTTCAACTATTTCGAGTGGGTGGTGAGATGGTGCTGCTGATATTTTCAACTATTTCGAGTGGGTGGCTGGGTGGTGAGATGGTGCTGCGTGTAACTTCCAAAATTGAGGGAGGAGGCAAACATTCCCATACGCAACCCAATCTCAAGCTAATGCTCATGCATGAATGATTCATGATCAGGATTATGCATAAGGTATGAAGTGTCATCAAGATATTCCGCACAAGTACCTAGTAATGGCGGGCACAAAATCAGACTAAAAAATAATCAGAGATGTAACTCTGAAAGTACGCAAGAGAGCAACTATTCTTATACTATTTCAAAGTTTATGAAAGGGAAGTAACTCCAAAAATAAGGGAAGCCATCATTCTTATATGTAACACACGGTCTCGCCCAAATATACGGTATGTTCTATCACGACATTCCAAAGGGTTACCTAGTTATGGGGTGTACAAAATTGTCTGAAAAATAAAAGGATGTAACTCGAAAGGTAAATTAGTGGAGCAACCTTTCTTGTATGACACAATGCCATCGAGGTGGTTGGGTGGTGCGATGGTGCTGAGTTTAACTTCCAGTGCCGGGGCGTCCTACTGATTTGGATAATAGTAGGGCAAGGGCCTATTGTGCTTGCAGTAGGTGCGGGTGGGGGTTGTTTGGACATTTTCTCTCTCGTCTATCATTTCTCTCTTCTTTCTCCCTCTCTTTGGGAGACGGCCCGATATAGACGGAAATACTGTCTCAAAGGGCCGTTAAACCCAAAACAACCAACCATCCAACCAACCACAATGCCATCTTAACCTCATACACACTGCTGTCAATTTTCATCATGATATTCCAAAGAGTGATCTAGCTATGGTGTTCATACAAAATGCCTTACATACTGCCATAGTCAATTTTATCAAAAGGCTTTGACTCTACTAAAACCTCGAAACAAAACGTCCTATTCCACACCGTACTCCACACCCTTGTCTTATTATTTACAAAGTTTCAGCTCAGTGTGATGAAAACCATAGAAGAAGTAATCTTGAAACAAACACAGTGAAAATCAAAGCAAAGGGCGGTGTCTCTGTTAAGAATCATTAGAGCCTAACCACGAAATGAGATGCGCTGGTCAACCACAGTCTAACTACCTAACAAATTTCAGTTCGATAAGATGTAAACTGTAAGAGGAGTTATCCAACATTGAAAAAGTTAATGCCTGACAGACTGGGGCTGGAGGTGGTTGTGGTTGGGTAATGGTGCTGGCAACTCTCAGTGCTAGGGCATCCTACTAATTTGGATAATAGTAGAGCAAATGCCTACTGTGCTGGCAGTAGGTCCGGAGGGGGTTGTTAAGACTTTCTCTTCTCTATCATATCGTTTTCTCTCCCTGTCTCTGGGATTCAGTTCATTGTAGACTGAAATACTGTCTACTCTATGAGCTGTTAAATCCAAAACAACCAACCAAGGGACTGACTGACGGATGCCAGCGTCATAACATACAATATATCCCGTTTCACAAACGGGCGTATAAAATTAATCAGTGTGGTTTAACAATGCAGCAAAAAGAAGCTAATGGAATGGCAAACAGTGTAGGCTCTGATCAGACTGCTGCTGGATGAGGAGTCAGACCTGGGTCTGCCATGTTTGCTTCCACCTATCCGTCCCATTATCTAGGTACTTCTGAATGACAAGACTGACTGAAGGCTAAAAGTACAGCTACCTGTTAAACTCAAGGACAGATTATGCTGGGAACTTAAAATTATAAATGGCATGTAGATATAGTGAAAAGAATAAGTACCGCTACGCTTATTGTTCACTTCATCTACTTTCCATTTACATAATTTCAAGTTCCCAACATAATCTTTTAGTGAGTTTAACAGGTGCCAACATGAGAGACACAGGACAATCTCAAACTAATTTTCCCTTCCATTTCTCCAAAACAGGAGGAATACATGTAATTAACGTATATTTCCAGGTTAAAATACGTTTCTGGAATGGGAGCCAGGTAACAAGAGCACAGTAGTTCACAATGATCTACAGAATGTTGATGTTTGAACATATACAGCTAAACCAAGTTCACAACCGCCTGGCTGAGTCTAACTGCTCCCGGATGAGCGGGCATGGCACTGCAGATAACTGCTCTGGGTTTTCTTCTAGCTCTGGTACTGACTCATCTAAGTCAACACCATAAATCACTGGTCTTCTATCATGGGTTCTAGAGGGGCCTCATACACTAGGCCGTCTATCCCTTGCTGTCCTTGACCCATCTGCTCCAGAATTCCTCTGGCGAATAACTGACGTAGTGATCTACCAGCCTCAGTGCGCAACCAATGTTTTTTTTCCACGCATGTTTATTGGTTCAGTGCTGGCTGTATCCGAGGCAGGTAAACATACTGCAAAGACCATAACTGGGCGTTGTCACTTATGTCGAGCTGACCTGTCTCTTCAAGATGATGAAACAGTCTACGTAATACTACTGAAACTTATTTCGCCAGTCTTCCAGTCCGCTGATTATGGACGCTGTTCCACGTCGAAGACCTCTGTATGATAGCATAAACACGAATTATTTTTCTGTATTTAATCATGCCCGATGGTTCCCTCATGTGAACTTTGTTCTTATGGTAGAACTGAGAAAGTCCACCGTCGGACCGGGAGGCCGACATCACGTAGAATGTCTTGCATTTAGGTTGGAAAGAATTTCAACAATCCGTACACGTCCCGTCGAAAGGCTTCCCCATTTGCAAGGCTTACCCCCGATTAGCGTTTGACTTCACCCCTGGGAGGGTGGTTGGATGGTGCGGTTGTGCTGGATATAACTTCCAGTGCCGGGGCGTCCTATTTGGATAAAAGTAGGACAAGGGCTTACTGTGCTTGCGGTAGGTGCGAGTGGGGGTTGTTTGGACATTTTTCCTTTCGTCTATCATTTCTCTCTTCTTTCTCTCTCTCTTTGGGAGACGGCCCGATATAGACTGAAATACTATCTCAAAGGGCGGTTAAACTCAAAACAACCAACCAACCAAATTCACCCCTGGGCAAAATCTCGCCGACGCAGACTGTCTCAGCTTCTATTTCAGATACCATTTTCTCGACTTCTGTACGTTTTTTGACGGCGTTGTGTTCTTGAGGAAAAGCTATTTCTGCCGCAGTGGAAGAATACGTGAGTTGACCGGTATTCCTCCATGACTGTCCATATTGGGTGTTTGTCAGCTTCATGTAGTGTCAACCCGCCTTTCCCAAAGTACTGTTCAGTTGGCCCCGTGCTGGTCCCGGGATAGAATAGGCCAGACGTATCCCTCTGCGTGACGTAAAAGGCAGTCTAAAAGGGGACGGCTCGTTTGCCGTGAGCTGCGACCCGTGTCGTTGGAAGAAGGGATCCTGGTGATTGAGCAGACTGCCTGCGACGTAGTCAGTTTATAACACGTCACTTTGGCCCTGATTTCAACTAGACGGGAGGTCATATGGGCCCGAATATGATCAATCGGCTTTGTCGTGCCTTGCCCTGGGAATCAACTTTACTTTCTTTTCCTATCTTTGTATCATTCTGATACTGACCATGTGCCCATGAACCCTTTTTCATATCTTTTTCCATTCCTAGAAGGCGGCGGCTGATGGGTCAATCGTGTAGGCATTCTGTCCTATCCGAGTATATCTTCAATGTATCTCTAGCACTTGGAAGTTAGGATATCCACTCCATATAAGTGCTCCCTTGTTGGGCTCGCTCCACGGCGGGTGGAGAGCACGGGAGATGAATTATTTTCATTATCTTCTCATGCCCCCCCCCCAACTGCAAAGGAGCGGCTGTAGTGTAGTGGATAACACTCCGGACTACCGATCCAGGGATCGCAAGTTCGAACCCCCGCTTCTCCGGTCTTTCGGATGAGACTTTAAACCGAGGTCCCGTCTCCATATGACCTCGTTGTTGGTGGGACGTTAAACCCGAGTTCACTCACTCACTCACCCCAACTGCAAACCCCAAAGCTTCTCAACATAATTCGAAACGGCCACGTGATACCGACTCTGATGACCCATCAGAGAATGAGCTTAGTCAACCCGCTACGTCTATAGCAACTCCGCGCTTCTTAGTCATCTCATCAACAGAAGAATGACAAATGTCGAGTTTGTCTCCATTTGTCATTGAAAAGGCACTTCATGGCATAGCTGGTGTGCCAAAGAGCATCAAAAAACTTCGCTCGGGTGATTTACTCGTAGAGTACGTTAACAAGAAATCGATTGAAAATTTGTTACGTCTGAAAACATTCTACGACCTCGAAGTGAAAGTCACACTACACAGCTCTCTCAACACCTGCAAGGGCGTTGTTCGCTGCCCCGACTTAAAAGGGGTCAGCGAGCAAGAGATCCTTGAGAACTTGAGAGAGCAAGGTGTAGTTGGAGTCCGTCGTATAAAAGTACGTAGAGACGACGACCTTAAAGACACCAACACTTTCGTTTTCACCTTTAACACATCAGTTTTGCCAAAACAATTAAAAGTTGCCTTCCTTCGTGTCTCCGTTGATGCCTACATTCCAAATCCACTGCGGTGTTACCGGTGCCAAGTATTTGGGCATCACGAAGACAGATGCAGAAAGGAAACGATATGTGCTAATTGTGGTCAGCCCCAGCATTGTGCTGATGAAACCGACTGTAAACGTCATGCCAAATGCTTTGACTGTAAGGAAGACCACCCCGCTAATTCGCGGAAATGTCAGGCCTGGCACACTGAGAAAGAAATTCTCAAAGTCAAGTATACCAGGAACATATCGTTTCCAGAAGCGCGGAAAATTGTTGACAGCTACACGGCAGCACCAGGTAAAAGTTATGCAAGCATTACGAAGACTGCTGGTGTCACAGTATCACTTGTTGATTCTTCGACGCAGACAGACCCTGTACTTATCACAGGAGCTCCACAGTCTTCGTCTTACAATGTCGCAGCAACCGAACCATCTGCCGCAGCAAAACGAGATTCGTCAGAAAAACTAAGCCAAAAAGAAAAGGAAAAATCACAAAAAGCCGACAAGAAATTAATAAAAATTGTTCATGACTCTCTTGCGAAAGAGACAACTAACAAGAACTCTTCAGGCAGGACTCCTGACCCTAAATCACGGGGAAGGGAGAAACCTGTACCTGAATCGGATAGACAGCCGAAAGGATCTAACGATCCGATTAAGCAGCATAACAGGTGGTCAACCTTGGAGGACATGGATGCAGAGGAATCTCCATCCTGTCTCCCATGGGGAACACTTAACAGAATAGCTACCTTCTATTAACGTAGATTACCTGCTAATGCCTCAGTTTTTCAGCGGAGATCAAGGCTATTGATTTAGCCTTGGATCATATTGAACAGTCTAGGAATACAGATTTTATCATCTTTTCTGATTCTCTTTCTGTTCAGCAATCCCTAAATAATCGCCATATTGAAAATCCTCTTCTTTTAGATATCCTCTTGAAACATAATGGCTTAGCTGAACTAAACAACATTGTATTTTGTTAGCTTCCCAGTCACGTTGGGATTAAAGGCTACGAAAAGGCCGACATGGCCGCAAAATCGGCTTTAACTCTTCACTTTTCTGATCTTAAAATTCCTTACAATGATATCAAACCTTGCATAAATACATATCTTCATGATAAGTGGCAGATATCATGGAATGCTGCTGTCTTAAACAAACTTCATTCTATCAAGCCTTCGCTTGGTGAATGACAACCATCTTATAGAATTGATCGTAAGGAAGAAGTAACTTTGGCTCGAATCAGAATCGTCCATACTTTTATTACTCATTCGTTTCTGTTGAAAGGTGAGGATCCGCCTTTGTGCATTCCTTGCCAGGAACCTTTTAGTGTTAAACTTTCCTTTTAGATTGCATGGATTTTCGTATTACACGTGCTAGGTTTTTCCGTGTCAACAGTATGAAACAACTGTTTGACACGTTTGAACCAGCGAAAATCTTTTCATTTTTGAAAGAGATTGGCATATATAGTAAAATATAGTTTAGGTAAGTCGCGGTATTTTTAAAACAGTAGATTTAAATTTGTGTTCACTCATCTCGCTGGCCGAGAGTTCATTTTATGTTATCAGTCTTAAGCTAGCCGTTGGTCGGCGTTTTTTTACCACATACCCGACTTTATTCATTTTTATACTGTGCATTCATTTCTGACCTTATGCATATAACACGTTTTCGTTTATAGCGTTTTCGGCGCGAAATAGCCCTTTTGGTGCTGATGTGCCGTAAAATCCATATCACTCACTCACTAGATGTTAAACTACCGTTAGCCAATTTACACCAACTTTTATCCAGTATGCATCCAAATTTCACAAATGTTTAATCATACCTTAACAAAACAAAACAATACCCTTATATCTTTATTAAAGATTACGATTTGACTATAGGAAATTTGAGATGGTACCCCTTAAACAACAACATCTACTCAGTTTGCATCCAAAATTCAAAAATGTTTACCATTAACTTTGCCTCAACACTTACCAAATTTTTACAGTTCTACTAGAGTTAACCAGTTGATTTTAGGCGAACCCAGATTTTAACCAACTTTATGCATTTACTAGGTTTTACCATTTGACAGTTAGTAATAAATAAGAATAAAAAGTTTAGATCCTATAAGAGCAAAGACAATATTCATTAAAAAGGCAGAAGATAGGCCGTATCTAGGTTTCAGCTATACAAAGCCTCATCAGTGAGGCCTCATAAGTTCTTGCCTAATCCTTAAACTCAGATGTCTATCAGCCATAACTTATGAAACACCAACATCCATCAAGTTAACATCCAGCCTTAACAAAGGGTTATCATTACCTTTACTGCCAGCCTTAGCCTAACATCTTTACTAAAGTTTGTCTTTTAACTGGAAGTACACCCAGATATTGACACACCTTAGCCGACTTAACACTAACCTTCAACCAGTGAGCATCAAACATTCTACTATGTTATTGTTATTTCTAACATCAACCTCATACATTTAATAGAGAATACCATTTGATTCGGAGGAGAACCAAGAAGTTTACCCACCTTTACCCACTTAACCTCTACCATTACCCTTAAATCTTAAACAGAGTTTTCCAGATGACTGGAAGCAATACAAGATGCTACTGCACCCTAACCCACTAAACACCAGCCTATTCCCAGTGCACGTTTAAATTTCTCCAACATTTCCATATACTTAATAGGAATGATGGTAAGATGTTGATAGATAGATAGATAGATAGATAGATAGATAAATAGATAGATAGATAGACGGACGGACGGACGGATAGATAGATAGATTGATTTGGTTGGTTGGTTGGTTGATTTGATGCTTAACGTCCACGGTAAACAACTAAGGTCATGTCGGGACGGTCAGTTAACCTAACCACACTATTCCTGGGCAGGCTTAGACCTCCTAAGCGGTTAACCAGTACTAAGTGCACATACTTTCGCCAGTAACTGACAACTGCCCTTCTTGAATCAGCGGAAGGAGAAACGAAAGTATGTGGCCAGACCGGGATTCGAACCCAGGACCTCTGACTTACGAGTCAGGTGCCCTACCGATTGCGCTACCCGGCCCGGCTCTGAGATAGATAGATAGATAGATAGATAGATAGATAGATTATTCAACACACAGAAAAGCCTAAATGGAAGTTAAATCTCATTGGACAAATGCTAACCTAAGATCAGATAAAGTAACTAATACTTACTTCCTCGAATTTCAATATCCGTTGGAATGAACACTATGATATATTCAATCATAGAACTGCCTAAATGGAAGTTAAATCTCATGCGACCTTCTTGTTCGACGTCAAGTGATGAAAACAATGATTTTAACGTTATCGAAGACTTTATAATCTTAATTTTCACACCTTTTTTGCAGAAAAAGACAAAAACGTGACATTTACTAGGTAGTGTTTGTACGCAAATATCTCGACAACGACAAGTTCTACTATATCAAAACTATATATCCGTGGAAAGGTATTGAAATCATCTACAAGCTGGTGTAAAAATAATTGACAAGAAATAAACATGTGAAACGTTATGCGCGAAAGAAAAACAAAAACAAAAGAAAATTGCAAAAATGCATTTTCGAATCAAAGCTGTGCCGTTAAAAATTACCACAGATCATAAAACCTATATATCAAATTAAAGCTTATTAAGTAAGCTTTTTTTCATTCGCTGTATGTACAAACTTTAAATCAACGTGTGAAATGATTTTCACCAAAAAAAAAACATGTCCAAAAAAAGACATTTTCTAACTTTAAAAAGTCATAACTCAAACATAAATGAAAATTAAGAAACTGCAATATAAGCAGCAGAAAGCCATTCAATTTCCTTTAATTTGATATAAAAATGATTCCAGAGAGTTGATGCTAAGCATACTTTTGAGCAGGATGTGCACAAGCACCCTGAAAAAAAAACTAATACAAGCAAAAAAAAAACGAGAAAACTTTACTTTACTTGAAGATTAATATCTCCTAGATGCAGTAACCAACCTTGTTCGTAATACAAACAGTGGAACGCAGATTGAATTCCCTTTGATTTGAGGTAAGAATCACGCAAGAGAACTATTGCTAAGTATATTTTTTACAGATTAGGCACACCAACCCAGAATGCAAATTTTCCAAAAAAAAAGAGAAGAATTTGCTTTTACATGTTTCAAAAATCAATTTCTCAAAAACGGAGTAACATACATTATAGATATTGTTCTCTGCAAAAAGCCAGTTCAATTCCCTTTAATATGAGGTATAAACGAGAAAGGAGAGATGGTCCAAAGTATGTTTTTCCGACTGTTCCCCACAGGCACCCTAATGCGTTTTCGCAATGCTAATTTTGCAAAAAAAAGACAATTTATGGACTAAAACTGCAAACAAACGGGAATTTATTTTCGATCTTCGTTTATTTAAAAATGGGCATTGCAACCGTTTCATATCCTGCATCAGAATAAAGCCCCTGCACATCGGAAATAACATTCAGTTTTCATTTTGTCAAAAAATGAAACCTTAACCAAAGTATGGGGCTGGGTTGGCCTGAGCTCGACTGGGTCTGGGTTAGGATTGTTCCCAAGATTGACTTACCCAGTCTGACGCCCATTTACCACTTACTAGCCTCTTAGACCAGTTACAGACTGGTATAGGCTTCTTAAAGCCAGTATTGACCTTTAACAGACTGTTACTCGGTTAGAACCGCCGAATTGTCAATACATTTGTTACAACATCTCAATTTTGCTTACTTAGAACATATTCCCATACCTTAACAGCGCGTGAAGCAATTAGAGAATTCAGACAATGTTCATTTAGCAAAGGCCTATAGCTTTGTAAAGAATCAAAGTTGATGCAACTACCTTTAAAATTAAGCGAGATACGGGGGCTTGAAATAGGGCACTATATTGCTGGTTTGTTCAAAATGTATTCAGAGCCTAACACTCAATACTGGTTTCCAACAAACAGTTTACCAGCCTATAAGACCCAGTCTGACGCCCATTTACCACTAACTAGCATCTTAGACCAGTTACAGACTGGTATAGGCCTCTTAGAGCCAGTACTGACCTTTAACAGACTGTTACTAAGGTTAGAACCGCCGAATTTTCAATAAATTTGTTACAAAATCTCGATTTCGCGTACTTAGATTATTTTCCCATACCTTAAAAGCAATTAGAGATTTGAGACAATGTACATTTAGCACAGGCCTATAGCTTTGTATAGAATTAAATTTGATGCAACTACCTTTAAAATTCAGCGAGATACAGGGGTTTGAAAAAGGGCACTATACGGCTGGTTTGTTTAAAATGTATTCAGAGCCTAACACTCAATACAGGTTTCCAACAAACAGTTTACCAGCCTCTAAGTCCTAGTCTGACTCCCATTTACCACTAACTAGCCTCTTAGACCAGTTAAAGACTGGTATAGGCCTCTTAGAGCCAGCACTGACCTCTAACAGACCGTCACTTGGGTTAGAACCGCCGAATTTTGAGTTAATAAGTCATATAACACAAATCTTTTGAATAAATATGTCTTATTTAGCAAGTTTTTATTTATTAGGTATTGTATGTCTGACCGTTGGCCATTAATACTGGCATTGCATCAATGCCACTATTAATGTTCACCTCCACGGGACGATGACCCCCGCCAGACAGGTGGAGGAAAAATGATTTAAAATGATTATCACAACTTATCAATTAGAATGTTAAATTATTTTGAATCACGAGCTTGAATATTTTTTATCACAGATTAGCTTGTATTTACATGCCACAGTCTTTTTTCTGTCTTTTTGACTATCACAGATAACCTTAATATTTACATGCCACAGTCTTTTTTCTGTCTTTTTGGCTATCACAGATAAGCTTAATATTCACATGCCACAGTCTTTTTTTCTGTATATAAATGGCTATCACAGATATGCTTAGTTTAACAGATTTGAAACGATTGTCACAAACTATTAATAAGAATTTTAAATCATTTGTAATCATGAGTTTGAATTTATATCACAGAAAAGCTTTATATATTTACACGCCACAATCCTTTTTCTGCATTTAAGGCTATCACAGATATGCTTATAATTCCTGATTGAAAATGATTGTTACAATTTATCACAATGTAAAAATCAAAGAGAATCATTGTTCCAATTAACTGCATAAATCCATGGTCCGAATCCTTAGTACATTTGTCCAGTTTTTTAAGATTGTTAATCACAATCTTTTAGCGACTCATCCAGGAAGTGGTGAACCTGGTTTTGCTGATTACACAGTTCGTCAACACGCCTAAGTACTTTTCTTTCACTTTTAATCCTGTCAGCCAGGTAATCTTCAAATGTTCCGGAATTTCCTCTGGGATGAAAGTCAGCTGACCACATACGCTCTTCTGTGCCCTCATGAATGATGGACTGAATGAAAGCAGCAGTTGTATTCTCCCCGCTTTTATGGACTTGTTCAGTTTTAAACTTTATGAAAGCTCTTTGCACGTCATTCATGAGGTCCTGGGTAGCCATGGGGTTTGGTTTATAGAATGGCCATATTTTATCTTTGAGATTTTGTGAGACAAGTTCAATATCTGTTATGTATTGGGATGTGGCTTCTATGCGTCGACGCTTTTTTGAAGCACCCGAAGTTACCGGTGTCGATCGTACAGTAGCAGTAACTGTTACAGGAGTTGACTGTAAGGGAGTGTCATACACTTGGGATACCTGATATGAAGGAATGGATTCAGCCGCCGGATACTGATTCATACGTTGTACAAAGTCTGTTCCAACAGTAGTTCCATAACCCTGAACACCTATCTCCATGGGCGTTACAGCAACACAAGCGGCACTAAATGCCTTAAAGAGATCATTCTTGCAGGTACACCCAGCCTGTTGGACTTGTAGTGCTTGTACCTCGCTTTGAAGCGTGGCCCTGTCACCTCTGGCTGTTGCTAACTCCGTTTCCATCTCCTTCACTCTTGCCTCCAGTTTCTCTCTCTCTTTCCTTTCTACGGTGATCTTTTTTGTCACCTTCGCAGTTTCGTTTGCAATTATCTTTTAAGACTGTTCCACCAGCTTCTTGCAGAAATCTTCATCATCTTCCCCACTCATATCTGTAAAAGATGAAAACAGAACTATAACAGTAATGGGTAAGGTGGGTTAACATCTGGGTGTTCCTACAGTCTAAAAGAAAACCTAGTAAAAGTGTAATGGTAATGGTAAAGGTTGGTTTACATCTGTGTATACCTACAGTCAAAAAGTAAACTCTAGTAAAGGTGTAAGGGTAATGATTATGATGTTAATATCTGGGTGTACCTACAGTCAAAAAGTAAACTCTACTAAAGGTGTAATGGTTATGGTAAATATTGTTTTACATCTGGGTATGCCTACAGTCAAAAAATAAACTCAAGTTATGGTGTAAGGGTAATGGTTATTGTGGGTTAACATTTAGGTTTACCTACAGTCAAAAAGTAAACTCTAGTAAAGGTGTAAGGGTAATGGTTATGGTGGGTTAACACTTAGGTTTACCTACAGTCAAAAAGTAAACTCAAGTAAAGGTGTAAGTGTAATGATTATGGTGGGTTAATATCTGGGTGTACCTACATTTAAAAAGGAAACTCTAGTAAAGGTGTTATGGTAATGGTTAATCTTGGTTTACATCTGGGTATACCTACAGTCAAAAAGTAAACTCTAATAAAGGTGTAGTGGTAATGGGTGAGGTGGGTTTACATCTAGGTTTAATGACAATCAAATGGTTAATTATAGTAAGGGTGTAAAGGTAATGGTTAAGGTGGTAAGCATCTTGCTGTACCTAAAGTCAAAAAGTAAACTCTAGTAAAGTTTTAAGGGTAATGGTTATGGGCGGTAAACATATGGGTGTACCTGTAATGGTTAATGTTGGTTTACATCTGGGTATACCTACAGTCAGAAAGTAAACTCAAGGAAAGGTGTAAGGGTAATGGTTATGATGGGTTAACATTTAGGTTTACCTACAGTCAAATAGTAAACTCAAGTAAAGTTGTATGGGTAATGGTTATGGTTGGTTAATATCTGGGTGTACATACAGTGAAAAAGCAAACTCTAGTAAACGTGTAAGGGAAATGATTATGGTTAGTTAACATCTAGGTTTACCTTCAGTCTAAAAGTAAACCCTAGTAAAGGTGTAATGGTTATGGTGGGTTAACACTTAGGTTTACCTACAGTCAAAAAGTAAACTCAAGTAAAAGTGTAAGGGTAATGATTATGGTGGGTTAATATCTGGATGTACCTACAGTCAAAACGTAAAGTCTAGTACAGGTGTAATGGTAATGGTTAATGTTGGTTTACATCTTGGTATACCTACTGTCAAAAAGTGAACTCAAGTAAAGGTGAAAATATTGACTGTCTCCTCCCCGTTTATAGAGGCTAAGATAAAGTGATGGACTGCAAGATGTGTACTCACGATGCTGCCTAGAAACTTTGCACTTTTGCATTGATTTACCAGGGCGTTTCATTGTTTATAAAATATGCTCAAGTCTTACTGGGCCTTCAGTGTTGTAAAAAAAATTCTGAGAGCAATACTTTCTGCCACTGAAAAACGGCAAGTATATCACAATGGTTAAGCAAGTACACATTTAAATATTTTTCATAATGTTTCGTTTTCGTTGCAATAAGACTAAGGTGAAGGGTTTAAGTTAACCACTACCATTACCCTAACCCTGAGGTAGTGTTAATATAAAAGTAAGTCCAAGAAGAGAGAAGGAAATTGACTTACTGTAATAATGAAAATGTATTCCTTTAAAATATACTTTCACATCTAACCACAGTGAATGCTGAACGTCAACTGGCAATATGGTAAACCCAAGTAATGGTTGATACTAAAAATAAATTCCTTTGTTCTTTTATGGATGAACCTATATAATAACCATCTAAACCCCAACAATAAGCCATCCTACCTTAACCCTTTAAACATTAACCTTGACCCGGTTGACATTCAACATTATCCAATGTTTACCCTCACCTTTTCCATAACCATTACCCTTACAACTTTACTACAGTACCATACTGCTGTAGGTAAACCCAGATATTAGCTCATCTTAACCCGTTAAACTCAACTTAACCCATTACACATAAACCTTTACCCAGTTATAATCTGACGTTTTCTAATATTCACGCTATACCATTACAACAGCCATTACCCTTACACCTTTACTAGATTAAACAATTTGGCTGCTTGTACACCCAGATGTTAACCCAACCTAACCATTACCCTTCCTCATTGATAAGAGTGTACTATTTGATTGTAGGTTACCTTTACACCTTTACTATAGCTTACCATTTAAATGCAGGTACACCCATTCATTTCTGACCTTATGCATATAACACGTTTTCGTTTATAGCGTTTTCGGCGCGAAATAGCCCTTTTGGTGCTGATGTGCCGTAAAATCCATATCACTCACTCACTCACACCCAGATGTTAACCCAGCATAACCATTACCCTTAAACGTTTAATACGTGCGTTCCCGACGACGCGAAGCGTCGTCGTGCGGAACGCACGACTATAGACTGAGGTTGTTAGTTCGTTTGTCGTGCTCCCCATAGGCGGACGATCGAGAAAACGCTTGCATTGTAATGCTTTTGCGATGATCAAGCAAGGAGCACGCTTCAGATTTTGCCCATTCAGTCCACCTCGGCTACCTTTCGCGATAAACTGGTCCCATGTTGGCCAATAATCAATAGATATGACTACTTATAAGGTAAGGAACCAATCTACCCTGACGACGGCAGGAAAGAATTTCATTGGTCAACTTGATCACATGATACCGTTCGGCAACGCGGCTATTTTCAATCGGCCATTGGTAACATTGCGTCGCTCCAAAGAGGATTTATTGATTTAAACAGGTTGTTTATCAGCTGGTAAGAACAGAAATCATTTGAACTAAGCCTGTACGTTATAGGCAGTCTCAGTGGAGAGTGCGTAGGTATCTTGTTTATGAAATATTCAGGAAATCGAAGAGGAAAATGCATCAGTACTGGTGCTCGTATCCTATCCGTTTCGTACCACAGGAGGTTCGCTGTTCAGTCACGATGGTGTATCGCTTGAGCTAGTCCTCGGTCAAACTGAATGGTACCCTGGTCATTCATACCACACCCTTTACGTTTGATATGACTGTGATTTCAGATTTGAGCTTGACACGACAAAACCAACAAAGGGGCAAGTGCGCCCAGCGGAGACTCAGATCAGCCCGGTCTGATCAGATTTGCTGTCCGCATGAAGCTTGCTTACACGGCCTGCTTACACCTTTACCTTTAGCCCGAGGCTAAATCTTCCTATGTCCGAATGCGTTTTTCTAGCATCATTTGCAGGGATGATGCTAACAAGTGTGCCGTCCTTCGGATCGGGACATTAACTGGAGGCCCCCTGTGCAGGGAGAGTCATCCCCTGTGCAGGTTAAAGGTTTGGTTTGGTTCCCTACTATAGCTACATGGCTATACCTAGGCTTTCATCCTGCAACACCGGAGTGTACAAAAGTACACCGTCTGTGTCCCCTTCGGGGGCTAAGGCGTAAATGGAAGAAAGAAAGAAAGCTACAATTTAGGCACACGGCGAAGACTCCGATGAGACCTGAAGACTGGGCAGATGCTGATTTACAGTACTGTCGGCCTATTTGGCGCACATAAACAAAAAATCATTAACTGTGTAAATAAGAACGGTAAAAAATAAACTACAGATATTGTGTTTATAAAGTACAATAATCACCCTTTATTTCATCTCAAATCCACCATCTGGTATTGATCACAATATGAAAAGAAACTCAAAACTCATGTACCATTGTGCACGAGGGACCCCGTTTTTGTCGGCCAATTTGACGCAGCTTCTGAAAATGTCTTATTCCTGACATAAATAATGGGCTAATTTGTGAAACAGACTATACTCATGACATCATTCCGTGGGCTGCAGAAGGGGCTTGTGGAAAGTTTCAACAACTATTTGCTTTAGCAGTGTTAAATCATGATCATTTGGACATTAGCTGAGTGAGTTATTTTATAATTCACTTCTTTACTATGTGCATTTATGCAATGCATGCAAAGAGTGATAACTATTATTTACAAATTACAAGTGCTGCTGAAGTGAGTTGACCTACATTCGTGATGTGTGCTCAGAGCCGCTGTGTTTGTAAACAAAGATTGCGAAATAGGGTGTGTATTCAACATATGCCGAGCTGCAAGTAACGTTTGCAAATATCTGCATAAAACCAAGTGCAACTAACCCCTCTGGACAGACATGATCTTCTTTACCGCATATAAAGATCTCGGCTTGAAGGACTGCTTGGATAACAGCCGACAAAAATTATCAACACATGTTTAACGGTAAATTACGTTACGTAACTTGCGCCGATTAAGCCTATGCGCTGAATAGGCCGACACGACAGTAAGTCTGCGCTGCGCGCACAACAGGGATAAAGACTAATGATTATGCCAAAATTCAGAATTTAACATTAGGGGTATGGGCATTTTCTTCCAAATTTCAGGGACCCAGCCCAAAGTTTAGGGGCTTTGGGCAACTGGACCCCTGTTAGTCTTTATCCCTGCACAACCACTTTGTTGGTTTTCTCTACATGTTCCTGGTAAGGCCAGTTTATTAAAATTTGTTTCTTTTTAATTTATGCTGAGCTGGGCCGGGTAGTGCAGTCAGTAAGGCATGTGACTTATAAGCCAGAGGTCCTGGGTTTGATACCCATTCCGGCCACTTACTTTCATTTCTCCATCTGCTGATTCAAGAAGGGCAGTTACTGGTGAAAGAGGAGCACTTAGTAATGGTTAACGCTTAAACGGCTTAGGAGGTCTAAGCTCTAGTCTAAGCCTGCCCAGGAGTAGTGATGTAAGGTTATCTGACCGTCCCGACATGACCTTAGCTCTTTACCGTGGACGTTAAGCACTAAATCAGTCACACCCCCCCCCCCCTCTCCAAAAAAAAACCATTTAACAAAAAAAAATTTTTTTTTCAGATTTGGATTCTTTGTCCAAAGTCACCTACTTGAGAGCTCAAAAATAGGTTTGTATGGTTTGTGCTAAATAGAAATTATTCTTCACACAATCAAATGTTGAGTGTATCATATGCTATACATCTGTGTACATGGTGGCTGTTTGAGATTTAACCTCTTTTTAGCAGTCAAGCATAATGTTTAAGTCTGAGTATAAGATAATAATGCATCTGTTAAACAGATAATGTCAATCAGAAGCATAAAAGAACGACAATATATTACTTATGTGTTTTGAAGTGCACCCTTTTTACCAAGGCCCATGGGGTCTTCAGTTGGGGGATTTGCCATCTCTTCTGATGGCAATTTTCTACACTGTAGAGTGAGTCAGACAAGTACCAACTGTGTGAATGAAGCATATCCCAGTTAACCCAGTTTACATCCCAGTTACCTAGTGTAAGTAAGTGGTTAGGTGCTTCAGACCTTGGATCATAGACTCACAGATCATTCGAGTCTCACTGGACCGTAGATTTTGTCTCTATTTAAATGCCACTTCCGTGTTCAAAGGATAACCCTGAGTTGATCTTGGCCTTTTTACAGATAACTCATAGGTCAGACGTGTGCTTCCTAATGCTTGAGAAATTTCTGCAATTTAATGAGATATCTTTGAATTTGTTGAAACCTTTGGTATAAAAGTTTGTATGTACAGTCAAATAAATGGCTACTTGAAGTTTATTGAGCAACAGAGGTCAGTATCAGTTTTTGATCAAGGTCACTCATATTTCACCAACTTCGAATTTTTCCTGGTAACCAATATGGCTGTCATGCACATATCGTTAAAAAGCTTCCACAATCAAATGACCCATGACACTGAAACTTGGTACATGTACACAGCATTTGAAATTAATATTCAAATGGTGACCCTAGGTTGACCTTTGACCTTTTGACTTAGGTGAGCTATTCAGGTGTTTTCGGTACATGTTACATGTACATGCATTTGCATGTACTGTAAAAATGAATAACTGAAATTAAAATCATTTTTCATTTTATACATTTTAGGAAATTTTAACTAATCTGGCACATCTGATTGGCAGACAAGTCACAGCCTAAAAAGACTTAGATATTTGTATTGGCTGGTTCATACGCATTGGTGTTTGTCTGTGATTAACTCAGCAATCATCAATTCTGTATATTATTTTGAGCTTGCCATACAAGATTTCAACAACTTCGACAAAGTCACCAAGAAGAAAAATTGACAATGCTACATACTGGTTTGAGGTATCTGGTGTTAAGGAAGCCTTAGATATAAAGCTTTAATAGGAAGGTATGTACGATTATGTTTTATGTCTCCCCCCGAAGGGGTCGGAGACATATTGTTTTTGCCCTGTTTGTCTGCCTGTCTGACTGTCAGTCCGTCTGTCTCAAATCGTGTCCGCTCAATAACTCTGTAACCGATTGAGATAATTTCACGAAACTTAGTACAAATAAAAAGCATCATCAGACGACATGCAGAGAGCAAGACCGGTAACTCCACCTACATTTTTTACAGAATAATACCCCTTTTGAAAATTTTAGTATGGTAATCCTGTCTGCTCAATAACTGTAACAGATTGAGATAATTTCACAAAACTTGGTACAAATATAAAACATGATCAGACGATGTGCAGAGAGCAAGACCCGTAACTCCACTTACAATTTTTACGGAATTATGCCTCTTTGAAAACTTTAGTATGGAAATCGTGTCCGCTCAATAACTCTGTAACAGATTGAGATAATTTCTCAAACTTGGTAAAAATATATAGCATCATCAGACGACCTGCAGAGGGCAAGACCCATAACTCCACCTACATTTTTTACGGAATTATGTCACTTTGAAAATTTTAGTTTAGAAATCGTGTCCGCTCAATAACTCTATAACCGACTGAGATAATTTAACAAAACTTAGTACAAATTTAAAGCATCATCAGACGACATGCAGAGAGCAAGACCCGTAACCCCACCTATATATTTTATGGAATTATGCCCCTTTGTAAATTTAGGTATGGAAATCATGTCCGCTCCATAACTCTACAACTGTACGAGATATTTTCATGAAACTTAGTACAAATATAGAGTATCATCAGAGGATGTGTGGAGAGCAAGACCTGTTACTCCACCTACATTTTTTACAGAATTATGCCCCTTTGAAAATTTTAGTATGGAAATTGTGTCCGCTCGATAACTCTGTAACCGATTGAGATGATTTCACGAAACTTGGTACAAATATAAAGCATCATCAGACGAAATGCGGAGAGCAAGACCCATAACTCCACTGACATTTTTTATGGAATTATGCCCCTTTGTAAATTTTAATATGGAAATCGTGTCTGCTCCATATCTCTAAAACTTTATGAGATATTTTTATGAAACTTAGTACAAAAATAGAGCATGATCAGAGGATGTGCAGAGAACAAGAATCGTAACTCCAGTACAGATATAGAGTATCATCAGAGGATGTGTGGAGAGCAAGACCTGTTACTCCACCTACATTTTTTACAGAATTATGCCCCTTTGAAAATTTTAGTATGGAAATTGTGTCCGCTCGATAACTCTGTAACCGATTGAGATGATTTCACGAAACTTGGTACAAATATAAAGCATCATCAGACGAAATGCGGAGAGCAAGACCCATAACTCCACTGACATTTTTTATGGAATTATGCCCCTTTGTAAATTTTAGTATGGAAATCGTGTCTGCTCCATATCTCTAAAACTTTATGAGATATTTTTATGAAACTTAGTACAAAAATAGAGCATGATCAGAGGATGTGCAGAGAACAAGAATCGTAACTCCACCTACATTTTTATGGATTATGCCCCTTTGTAAATTTTAGTATGGAAATTGTGTCCGCTCCATAACTCTGAAACTATATGAGATATTTTCGCAAAACTTAATACAACTTTAAAGTATCATGACTTGATGGGCAGAGAAAATCCTGCTTACATTTACTACAGAATTATGCCCCTTTGAAAATTTTAGTATGGAAATCATGTTTGCTCCATAGCTCTGAAACTATATGAGTTATTTTTGTGAAACTTGGTACAAGTATAAAACATCAGACAATGTGCAGTGAACAAGGACTGTAACTCCATCTACATTTTTATGCAATTATGCCTCTTTGTAAATTTAAGTATGTAAACGATGTTAGTTCTTGAAAAACTTTACAAAAGTTTTGTTATAAATATTTGGAAGTGGCTATTGACAACCGGTTGTCACTAGCCTCACAGGCTGCTGACAACCGGTTGTCACTAGCCTCACAGGCTGCTGACAACCAGTTACTATAAATCCAGTTATTTTCAAATAAAACTCAAGATATTTTAAGCATATTCGTTTCATTGTATGACTATTATATGAGTTGATATTTGTTTTCACTCTGATCAAGTTTTAAATTGATTGAAATTGTAGAAAGCAAGAACCTCTTAAACAAATCAGATGTAAATTTCTGTTGTTTTTTTTGTTTTTTTATCTACATTATTATTGTCTAGAAGTCATGGAGTTGTTCATAGAAATAGCTAAAAGAATTTATGCATCACATGCATACAAATTTTACATTTATCTTGATGGAAAAGATTTTACATAAATTTTCCAGTAACCATTACATTCTCTTCCCTATAGCTATATTCCTGCTGTTCAGACAAGCAAATATATTTTTTCACTGATTCTATCCACTAGGAAAAATAAACTTCAAATTCATAATATGAATACAAGTATAACTACTATTTAATCATGGAGGCAATTGTGCAAACAGAATTAGCACATAAACTTCAGAGAAAATTGCAAGTGGTATTTTGAGTTAGTTCCCTTACAAAGTATGATTTGAGTTACTTCCCTTGGAAAATCTATTTTTAGAAGATATCTCTTCTCCATATGTTTGCTTTGTATCTGCAGATATTTTGTTGTTGTGATTCATATGTAGCTTGATTTAAAGCATAAAACTATGGAGAATTATTTGTGATGTTTTTACAATGAACCAATGCTTCCTGTCCTTTAAAATGCACATTAATTTATTAGCCGGTTGTCAGCAGCCTAACAGGCTAGTGACAACCGGTTGTCTCTAGCCTGTGAGGCTGCTGACAACCGGTTGTCACTAGCCGTCGCCTAAATATTTTCAGCAATATTTATACAAATATAAAGCATCATCAGACGATGTGCAGAGAACAAGATCCATATGTTCTGTATCTTAAAAACCTAAAGAGATATTTTCATGAAATTTACACAGATGTGAAGGAAACAAGACAGTTATTCCGGATTTTTTGGAGTTATCCCTTTTGAGCATTGAAAATAGTACATTTTGCCCTTTTGAGCATTGAAAATAGTACATTTGCTTTATTTAAAGATATTTTCATGAAATTTTGTTCAATTATAAAGCATCATCAAATGATGTGCAGAAAAACAAGATCAGTAGCTCTGCCTACATTTTTAATGAAATTATGCCCCTTTGTAATTTTTCAGTATAGAAATGGTGTTCCCTCTGTAACTTTATAACCGTTGAAGATATTTTTACAAAACTATGTTCAAATATAAACCATCATCAGAAGATTTGCAGAGAAAAGAATCCTACATCCACCTACATTTTTCACAGACATATAAATTTTGGCCTAAACATCATATATACATCCATCTTACGAAGTAGCCATATGAAGTGGATGGGAACGCACGTATATAGGTAACACCTATTTAATTCATATTAGAGTTTACATTTTGACTGTAGGTACATCAAGATGCTAATCCATCTTAACCCTCACTTTACACCTTTACTATAGTTTACCATTTGATTGTCATTAAACCCAGATGTAAACCCACCTCACCCATTACCAATACACCTTTACTAGAGTTTACTTTTTGACTGTAGGTACACCAAGATGTTAACCGACCTTAACCATTACCCTTACACCTTCACTAGAGTTTATTTTTTGACTGTAGGTAAACCTAACTGTTAACCCACCATAACCATTACCCTTACACCTTTACTTGAGTTTACTTTTTGACTCTAGGTAATCCCAGATGTAAACCAACATTAACCATTACCATTACACCTTTACTAGAGTTTACTTTTAGACTTTAGGTAAGCCTAGATACTAACTTACCATAACCATTACCCTTACAAGTTTACTAGAGTTTACGTTTTGACTGCAGGTACACCTAGATATCAAACCACCATAACCAGTACCCTTTCACCTTTACTAGAGTTTACGTTTTGACTGTAGGTACACCCAGATATTAACCCTACATAACCATTACTATACACCTTTACGTGAGTTTACTATTTGACTGCAGGTACACCCATATATTTACCGCCCATAACCATTACCCTTAAAACTTTACTAGAGTTTAGTTTTTGACTTTAGGTACAGCAAGATGCTTACCACCTTAACCATTACATTTACACCCGTACTATAGTTAACCATTTGATTGTCATTAAACCCAGATGTAAACCCACCTCACCCATTACCAACACCTTTATTAGAGTTTACTTTTTGACTGTAGGTACACCACGATGTTAACCCACCTTAACCATTACCCTTACACCTTTACTAGAGTTTACTTTTTTACTGTAGGTATACCTAAATGTTCACCCACCATAACCATTACCCTTACACCTTTATTTGAGTTTACTTTTTGTCTGTATGTATACCCAGATGTAAACCAACCTTAACCTTTACCATTACACCTTTACTAGAGTTTACTTTTTGACTGTAGGTAAACCTAGATGTTAACTTTCCATAACAATTTCCCTTATACGTTCACTAGAGTTTACTTTATGACTCTAGGTACACCCAGATATTAACCCACCATAACCATTATCCTTAAACCTTCACTTGAGTTTACGTTTTGACTGTAGGTATACCCAGATATAAACCAACCTTAACCATTACCATTACACCTTTACTAGAGTTTACTTTTAGACTTTAGGTACACCCAGATGTTAACCCACCTTACCCATTACCATTAGAACTTTATTAAAGTTTACCATATGACTGCAGGTACACCCAGATGTAAACCCACCTTGACCATAACATTAAGACCATTAGCATAGTTTACCATTTGATTGTCATTAAAAACAGATGCAAACCAACCTTAACCATTACCATTACACCTTTAGGTAAATCCAAATGTTAACCCAACGAAATCATTACCTTTGTATCTTTACTATAGCTTACTATTTGACAACAGGTACACCCAGATGTTAACCCACCATAACCATTACCCTTAAACCTTTACTAGAGTTAACTTTTTGACTGTAGGTACACCAAGATATTAAACCACATTAACCATTACCCTTACACCTTTACTATAGTTTACTTTTTGACTAGGTAAACCAAAATGTTAACACACCATAACCATTACCCTTACACCTTTACTTGAGTTTACTTTTTGACTGTAGGTAAACCTAGATCTTAACTCACCAGAACCATTGCCCTTACACCTTTACTAGAGTTTGCTGTTTGACTGTTGGAACACCCAGATATTAACCCACCATAACCATTACTCTTACAACTTAACTTGAATTTACTTGTTGGCTGTAGGTAAATCCAAATGTTAACCCAACGAAATCGTTACCTTAATATCTTTACTATAGCTAAATATTTGACAGCAGGTACACCCAGATGTTAACCCACCATAACCATTACCCTTACACCTTTACTAGAGTTTACTTTTTGACTGTAGGTAAACCTAAATGTTAACACACCATAACCATTACCCTTACACCTTTACTTGAATTTACTTTTTGACTGTAGGTAAACCTAGATCTTAACTTACCAGAACCATTGCCCTTACACCTTTACTAGATAGCAATTAATCAGTCTCTTTAGAAGACTATTAAGAATTGAAATTTTATTTTTCAACGTTTATGATCTGATGAAGCCAGTGGGCGGAGCTAAAATTCCATGATGCGCGAAGCGCTTCATGAAGAATTTTAGCGACGACCACTGGCTTCATCAGATCATGAACGTTGAAAAATAAAATTTTAATTCTTATATTTACACTTTTTTTCGCAGTTGAATCAGAGGCATTTAAGTTAAGTTTGCATCTGCACGACATGAGTATTGACCGATTCGGTTAAACGCCGTGAAGGAAGTTATGTCCCTTCAACAGCCAATTCCCGCCTCTTGACACACCTCCTTTGAATCCATATAAGGAAGAAAAATATAGTTCAACATTTGAAACATTTGCAATTTATTTTTCTTTCTTCAATTCAACTTTTTGCTTCGTAAATATCAGTTAACATAACATTTATGATAATCTTAGCCAGAAATGTCAACTTTTAAGTGTCTTAATATCGATCAATTTAGCGCAAACAGCGCTGTATTTCGTTGAGTTATTCGGTTTGCATATGGCGGCAACAGTTAGCGATGAAAGCTGAAAGTGCAGCCACTAAACGTCGAATTGGATAGAAACCCAGCATTGGCATGAACAGAGGACATGAAGGAAGAACTATAGTGCATGGGATTCTCATTACTGTGTTCTGGAATAAGTGCATTTTGACGGGATGAAGGACCAGGTTGACTTTGAAGCTGCGAAGCTGAGGCCAGCGAGGGTGGGTGGGATGACGTTGAGATTGGACATAGGGCTGAAGTCATTTCAGGGGCTGTTTGACATTTGACAGTAGGGTGCTGATTGACCTTTTCTGGGTTGTTGAACAGTCTCTGTTGTAGGACCTTATAGAGGCCTCATTTCTGTGCCCAGACATATACATTATCTGTCTTGCCTCAAGACCTGCATCATTCATGGTCTGAATTGAAGTTGATCTGAGGCAATGAGCAGTGTAACGCCTGTTGCATTTACCATTCTTTGAGATATCTGCCATGAAAGATTTGAAACTTGTTTTGCTTAGAGGTTTTGCAGAATACCATATTTCAGTTGAGTCTGGTTTGCTAAGGGCATCCTTATCACAAACATTGAATAAGGACTTTGCCTTTGAGTCTGTTTTCTCCAGGAAGAGCTTTAAAATTTTGATAGGACAGTTTTGGTCCCCAGTTGCATACATCCGTTTATCAGCAAGAGCTTCCTTGCTGTTAAGCCCCCCCCCCTGGAAATTTTTCTGTTGGGTTTCATGTGTTAGGGAAGCATATTCAGAGCCTTTTTCATCAGTCAGAAACTGAAAAGAATCCGTGCCAAGCTGGTGATGGAACTCAAGACCACGGGTTACAAAGTGCAGTGCAATATTAAACCAGACACACTGGCGAAGCTTAATTGGTGATAGCTCAGCATCATCAAAATAAGTGTTAATTTTAACAAGATCTTCATGGTCAATAATAGCTTTGTGCTGTGTTGGCCTAGACATAGCATTTTGCATTCTATCTTTAAGGAGTCCATCCAGCACACTGTTGGCTTTTTAAAGTCTTTGTCATGGACTATATCTATGTTATGTCCCATGTCTTGTAAAAAGCGATTTATCGCTGCCCTTAGATTTTTGAGAGTATTTTTATGATATTCTTCGGCATGCTTCTTTGGTAATTCAGCACTCCTTTTCTCTGTGTCCCTTGGCTTTGCCTCACAATAAAACTTTGCAAGCTTCTCGGCAAAGATTCCAGTATCAAGAACCGACAGGTCAAGCTCAGAGTTGTATGTTTCCATATGCCAGTCTGAAAGGGTAAGAATTTAAGATTTGTTTACTTTTTTATACATTTTCTATACACATTTTTAAGGGGCCACAAAAAATTCATGAGCTGATGAAGATTGCAGACTATGTTCCATTATCATGGACACTTCTCGGTTGAACATGTAAAAATACATTTACCTGTATATTTTATTCATTCCATATTCTGTTAAACCCCGCAGGGGTCTTTGATTTCATGAATGGTGGGAATTTTTTAGACACTAAGGAGTTGTAAACCAGCTAGTACTGCCAAAATACTTTTAGTAAACAATTTATAAGATGAACAAATACTTCTTCTTTATTCCTTTTCTCAGGGTTGCCAAGGTCATGGAAAGACATCTGGAAAATGAATTTATTTCCAGGTCAGGGAATTTTGTGGCTGGTCGGGTAAATTTAGAAAGAACTAGAAAAGTCAGGGATTTTAAAAATAAATGGCTATGGCCGTCTTCAGAAAATATTCTTATATTGTTCATGGGGAAAAGAAGTACTTTCTAGAAAGATAGCCTAGGCACATTTCCCTTCTCACTGAGGTATTAATAAAGGGAAACAATTTGCTCTCTCCAGGGATCGAATTGTTTCCTTTAAGAGTAGCTCCCAGTATTTGATGTGACACAATAAGCATTGTAAAATTAATTTTCAGATCCATTAAAAGGGTATGAAAAACTGTAAAATGTCAGGGAAAAGCCAGGGAATTTTGAAGTGGAGGATGAGTGTTTTTTGCCTCCTCTGTCCTCAATCGGCTCTCAAAAGAATTTTCTATTCTACGAGCAAACTTTTTGGCTCCTCTGTGAGCAAATTCAGTTTGCTCCTCTGGGAGTAAATTCTTCCCTTGAAGACTAGACTCCATTTGGATTTATCCCCCCACCTCCCCTCACCGTCTTCATCAGCTCGTGAACGTTAGAAAATGAAAATTCAGTGTTTTACTTTATTTGCGTCCCTTTAAATCACTCAGTAAAATACTGTCAGTTTTGACAGCATCTCACAGGATGAGATGTAAACAAAATGAAGCCAGTCACTCTGTAACTCTATTGCACTCAGAACGGTCAAAGCACCAAAGAGTTTTGGCTGTTCTTAGTGCCATAGGGTAAGAGGCTCTTTCCAGAAAAAAACCCTTACATGTTTTGTTTTTTCCAGAACTGGTCTTTATGTTTTCAGAATTAACATGTCTGAGGGATATTCGGAGGCTGATAATAGTTCTAAAGTGGAATTTAATTGAAAAACAATGGATTAAATGACTGTGTAACTGGCTGGCTAGATGAAGTGTATTTAACATTAGTTGCATGAGAATGTAGTCACATTATGAAATGGTTGTGTCTCATTACTTTGTCATGCATCTTCTGTTGGAACTGAGCAGCAGAAATGATGTCTACAGTGGAATGACTAGAAAATAGTGACAGCAAATCAGAAAATAGTGACAGCAAATCAGAGCTCTGGATAACAAGACTCATATTCTGATTTTTTTGCCAAATATTTAAAAAAATAAAAATAGAAGATCATTCATTAGCTGCTAAATTACTGTTGATCAAAATCAGAATCACTCGAATCAGATTGACGCGGGCTTTGTCATACTTTAGCTTTCAACAGACATTTTAGTTTGTCAAATTCGATAAACCGACAGATAGAAATTCTGGCCTTGTATATGCAGTTTGCACACTCGGGGAGGCATGTAAATACAGGCAAAGTGATGAAAATGAAATCAGTGGCTGAAAATATACAGTATTTCTTCGGTTATAAGACAGTTATTTCCCTTCCAAAACAACCCCAAAATCTAGATCTGTCTTATAAGATGGGTCTAGATTTTAGGGATTGTTTTGGAAGGGAAAACCCCTTCTTATAGCTGAATTTTATGACTGATTTAAATATTTGGGCTCATTTAAGAGAGGAGAAATTTCTCTTATAGCCGAATAAATACCGTGAATAATTTCAGGTTATAAACAAAAATGGTTGGCTATCTAGAGCTCTGATTTTGCTCAGAATCAGACCCTTTCAGGGTGGTACAAAAGTACCTTGAAAAATCCTTATGCCCCATTGTGTGTTTCGCTTTGTGGAGGCACTTTGATGCATGGCCTCGTATTTCTCCATCTCATCGCTAGTCACAGTCTTAAAGCGTTTTGCTGCTGGTGGGGCTGCACTTTCGAATGCAGGCTGGTTGGTAGGCTCTGTTTCTTCCTTTGGATTCATGTTTTGTTGCATTTTCCCATACTGGGGAACTGAAGAAGCCTTCAGCTGGCCCAAATCAATTGTAGAGAGCCATTCATCATCAAGATTGTCTGAGAGGAAGTCCATTTCTTCAAGTTCCAGGTCGGAATCAAGACGGAAATTTCCGGTTTCCATTGCGATGAGCAAAATAGAGAGAAGGATGGCGGAATGAATGAAGCAGCAGACGAAAGAAATTATGTGATTGAAATTTATTTTAGTGACCATTGTGGTTATAAATAACACAAAAACAATTATTTTATTCATATTTATTTTCGAAATAATTAAAAGCAACGGGGAGAGTTTGTCTCGGTAGTACGGTATCGCTTCGAAGGTGTATTTTTATCGATCGAGTCTATTTTTAGAACGTATAGGTATTTTCGGCTGGATAAGAATAGCCAGTGGGAAACCAAAGTAGTCCGATATTCATACGCGCATGTGATATTCATGATCGAACAGCGTCGCTTGACAACAAGTTCACGCGGTGCAACTGTCCTTCATCGGAAAATGAAGTCGGTTGCTTGTATAGGGTCCATTCAAGAAAAGACAGTGGCAAGTGTTCTGCCAAACAACCCCACTGGAAATCTGAAGCAAAAGAAGGTCACCAGTTGAGCCCCGGTGGACCAAGCAACAGACAAAAAGGCTCCGGTCCCAACCAACTAAAATATATAGCTTTAGGTCGGGGCCATCATAGAGTCTGACGACCGATCCCCCGGTGTGCAATTAAAGAGTGCAGCAAAGCTATCAACCGTGATTGGGTTAATCACTAAGCATGCAGACTGTCGCATAACATTTAAATTATAGCCAATACGTTTGTGACCTATTATTATTTTTCGGAATTGATCAGAAAAATCAGTCCTACCCTTAATCTTTTTGAATTTGTATACTAAGTCACCATAAAATTCTGGTTCCGATAGGCCTTGGTGTAAAAGAAATTTTAATCCGACATCAAATTTTGAAACCAATTCATGGTGTCTGCGATAGAATTTAGAAAAAGCCTTTCTAAGCTTATGATACCGATAGCCCTGTTGAAGAAGTTTAGCAGTTAAACATATATTACGAGCATTAAAGTCATCTACATGACTACACACTCTAGCAAATTTTATAAGTTGAGAAATATACACTCCATAAGAGGGACGACGTGGAACGTCACCATCCAAAAATGGAAAATTAACTATATCAAAGTCAAAGTCATCACGTTTATCATAAATTTTAGAAGATACAAAACCGTTAGAAATAGATAGATGTAAATCCAAAAAGGGGGCCTCGGTATCTGAAGTATTAGCTTTATTCAATTTAAGTTCAGGTGGGTAAATTTGGCTAACCATGCTTTCAAAATAAGGATTATCAATATTCAGAAGATCGTCTAAATATCTAGAGGTTGAGTTAAATGCCTCAATGATATCAGCTTGATTATCAACAGAAAGAGAAGTCATGAAATCTCTTTCATAACAAAATAAAAACAAATCGGCCACAAGAGGAGCACAATTTGTACCCATCGGAATACCAACAATTTGTCTGTATAACTTATTACCAAATCTGATGTAAATATTATCTAAGAGATATGATAAGGCGTCACATACATTCTGACATGACCACAGACTATATCCTCTATATATTTTACGGTCAGTAGAAGTGAAAAACGCTTTCTTATCGTTACAGGCAATATAAAAATGCAATTAAACAACGTAAAGGAGCACTACGACAATTCAATAATCGTCCAACACATGATAATTTAAACAATTATCGTGTTTTTCGTGCAAAAGCTCGTCGAACCATCAAAGAATCCAAGAAAAAATCTTGGAAACAATATGTTTCCAAATTAAATTCTCGAACTTCAATAAAGAAAGTATGGGACATGGTTCGGAAGATTCAGGGAAAAGGAAAATCGAGCTCACTCGGACACCTATGTGTAAATAATTCTAAAGTTACTTCCAAAAAAGATATTTCTTATACCCTCGCTGATGCGTTTTCGAAAACTTCTTCTTCTGAAAATTACAGTCCAAAATTCAAAAATATCAAACAGCAAAAAGAAAAACAAAAACTAAAATTTTCATCTAACAACACAGAAGCTTATAATAAGTCTTTTAGTCTTTCGGAACTTAAAGATGCCCTTTCAAAGGCCCATGATTCATCTCCGGGCCCTAATGATATTCATTATCAGTTTTTAAAACATCTTCCAGCCTCTTCTCTTTTGGTTCTTTTGAAAACTTTCAATGATATTTGGGAAACTGGTAATGTACCGAAATCTTGGAAAGAAGCTACGATAATCCCTATACCGAAACCTGGAAAGGATAATACGAACCCGAACAATTACCGTCCCATTGCTTTAACGAGCTGCATATGTAAAACATTGGAGCGAATGATCAATGAAAGACTTGTTTGGTACCTTGAAACAAATAATATTATTACAGAATTTCAGAGTGGTTTCAGGCACCAACGCAGTACTAATGATCACTTGGTTAGATTAGAAACTTTTATACGTGAAGCCTTCATCAAGAAGGAGCACTTAGTTGCTGTCTTCTTTGATTTAGAGAAGGCTTACGATACAACTTGGAAGTATGGTATAATGGATGATTTACATCAATTAGGCCTTAAAGGCCGATTACCAATATTTGTTCAAAATTTCTTATCTAACAAAGAATTTAAAGTACGTGTAGGTTCAACTCTGTCTGAGGCACACGATCAAGAACAAGGTGTGCCTCAATGTAGTATTTTGTCTGTCACTCTTTTCAGTCTTAAAATAAACAATGTTGTTAAATGTCTTAATCCTGGTGTTGACTATATTTTATATGTAGATGACTTTTTGATTTGTTATCGGTCAAAAAATATGCATACGATTGAACGTCAACTTAAACAAAATCTAAATAAAATACAAACGTGGGCGACTGAAAATGGATTCAAATTTTCTAAATCTAAGACAGTTTGTATGCATTTCTGTCATCTTCGTAAGGCGCATGATGATCCAGTTCTTAACCTGGACGGAACGCCGATTCCGGTAGTTGAAGAAAATAAATTTTTGGGTGTTATCTTTGACAGAAAACTCTCATTTATTCCACATATTAAACAACTTAAAGCAAAATGTCAAAAAGCGTTGAACCTACTACGAGTTGTTGCCCATACTGACTGGGGAGCAGATCGTAGAGTTTTACTTAATCTTTATAGAACTATTATACGGTCCAAACTAGACTATGGCTCAATAATATATGGATCCGCTAGAAAATCTTATTTGGAAATGCTTGATCCCATTCATCATCAGGGACTCCGTCTCGCCTTGGGAGCTTTCAGAACTTCTCCCTCGGAGAGTCTTTTAGCAGAGGCAAATGAACCATCACTTTATAATAGACGTCAGAAACTCTCTCTACAGTATGCCCTTAAACTAAAGTCAAATCCATCAAATCCAACGTATGAAACTGTTTTTCGGCCACAATATAAAACATTATTTGAGAATAAACCAAATATGATTCCTTCCTTTGGCATTAGAATCTCTTCAGAATTTGAAAATATGAATTTAGACTTAGACACAATTGAACAGTTTAAGGTTCCAGATATACCACCATGGACATTTACTCAGCCACATGTTTTGTTTTCTTTGCATACTGATAAAAAATCTCAAACTGACCCTCTTGTATTTCGAACTAAATTTAATGAACTGCTGTCTGACTGTCCTAACTATGAGACTTTATATACTGATGGTTCAAAGGATGGAGACAAAGCTGGCTCTGCTTGTGTTGCTCCATCCGAAACATACAAATGTAGATTACCTGCTAATGCCTCTATCTTTTCAGCGGAGATCAAAGCTGTCGATTTAGCCTTGGAACATATTGAACAGTCTAGGAATACAGATTTTATCATCTTTTCTGATTCCCTCTCTGTTCTGCAATCCCTAAATAATCGCCATATTGAAAACCCTCTTCTTTTGGATATTATCTTGAAACATAATGACTTACCCGAGCTAAACAACATTGTATTTTGTTGGCTTCCCAGTCACGTTGGGATAAAAGGCAACGAAAAGGCCGACATTGCTGCGAAAATCGGCATTAGCTCTTCATATTTCTGATCTTAAAATTCCTTACTCTGATATCAAACCTTGCATAAAACTTATATTCATGATAAGTGGCAGATATCATGGAATGCTGCTGTCTTTAACAAACTACATTCTATCAAGCCTTCACTTGGTGAATGGCAACCATCGTATAGAATTGATCGTAAGGAAGAAGTAACTCTGGCTCCACTCAGAACCGGCCATACTTTTATTACTCATTCGTTTCTGTTGAAAGGTGAGGATCCGCCTTTGTGCATTCCTTGCCAGGAACCTTTTAGTGTGAAACATTTTCTTTTAGATTGTATGGAATTTCGTATTACGCGTGCTAGGTTCTTCCGTGTCAACAGTATGAAACAACTGTTTGACACGGTTGAACCAGCGAAAATCTTCTCTTTTCTGAAAGAGATTGGCATATATAGTAAAATAAAGTTTAAGTAAGTCGAGGTATTTTTACAACAGTTGATTTAAATTTGTGTTTACTCATCTCGCTGGTCGAGAGTTCGTTTTATGTTATCAGTCTTAAGATAGCCGTTGATCGGCGCGTTTTACCACATACCCGACTTGATTCATTTTTATACTGTGCATTCATTTCTGACCTTATGCATAAAACACTTTTTCCTTTTTATAGCGTTTTCGGCGCGAAATAGCCCGTTTGGTGCTGATGTGCCGTAAAACCCATATCACTCACTCACTCACTTGCTACTTTTGTTAAGCTTCAGCGACTATCTAGCAGCTTGAGATAGTATGTGTAGAAACTAGAAACATTATAATATCTAAACCGTGAATAATGAAAATACTACAGTATATACATACAGCTTGGTCAGTTTGATGGGCTTCATCCTGAAATGCATAAAACAATATCTAATTCATGTGCAAAGTTCTTTATATATTAGAGTTACAGAACGAGTAGAAAGAAATAAGCAAATTACAACAAATCGAAGGCGATATGTATTCACTTAGTTCTTTCTACGAATTTTTAACTGAATTGTGGTATGACAGAACAATCCATACTATAACTTCCAAAATTGTGAAATTATTGTATGGATTTTCATCCCGCCTCCTTGTTTATTATTATGAAAGCCCTCCTCCTGTGATATTCGCTTGTATTGAATTTAATTTTAGGAGAACTTCAATGGAAAAACAGAAGTCATACTACGAAATGATTTCAATCTATATTACTTCGTTACTAGACAGATGTGATTATAAAACAATATGCTTCTACTACATTGATGGCTGAATCTAATTTGGTAAGAAAATGAATTACTCTGCTGGTCAAAATAATCACAGTCAGTAGTTAAAGTTTCTGGTTCTATTGTATTTAATAAGCTTCTTCTGGGCAGTCTATAATACATACCGTATTTGCTCTATTTAGCGCACCTGCTCTAATAATTGCGCTCCAAGGTCATTTTTAAAATACATGTGCACAAGCCCACCCTTAATTTTGAAGTAGGGTATCAGACACCTGGTAAAATAAAAAATACTTTAATTTTTTGTCGGATTTTCAGATACTGTCAGTTCTATTTTGATTGCTAATGTAATTTCATTCAAAACCTTAATTCATCAATGCCCAAAATAAAATCGCACATGGCCTTTGAAACTAAGAACAGCCACACCAGCCGTTCGTGTGCGTTAACTGGGATGTAATTTCGATGAACATTTTGAGAGCAATTGTGAAAAAAGACTAAGTGCACTGAGCGCTTAATAGAGCAAATACGGTAAGTGAAATAAAGAGCTGTTTTAGGGTTTTCAATAAGATCACATAAAAGATTACTGCTCATGATCAGATCGTTGGAAAGTATTAAGAAAGTTTTAGAATGCATACGTTTAAGATTTCAGTTGACTTTTTTAATCAATTAAAATTGTCTACAAATACATATTGCATTAGATGGAATACTTTCATCAAAATTTTATACATACCAGGTTGAGGTAAACCTTCATATCATCCATTGTCTGTAATAAAATATATGACATATTTAATATTTCATAACCAGCACAGATCGAATAATTAGAATCATAATGAAAGTAAATGTAGCTCAGGATTGACAAATAAGGTAACATTAAAGTGAATTTGATGTCACTTTCAATTTAAAACTATATTGCAGCAAACGAAAACAATGCTATTTGTCAAATGCATCTGTAAAAAGTAAAAGATAAGCTAAAGTATTCCGCTTTATACAATTTGCTTGCTGTAAAATCTAACAGTCTAAACTTTCCCAATCGGAAAAAAACATGAAACTCACACATAGTCTTTGAAATGTATTCTATCAAATAATTTTATTGCATTTGTATATGTGCAGCAATACAAGGAAAAACAGGCACACAATCCCATTCATATTCTTGAAATTAGCGGTCATATTACAAGAAAATACACATTCTTCACTTTGGCAGGAAACATGATATTGAAGGCTTATTTCAAGACCTCACTCTTTTTAATAAATAGATGAAAATAATAAGGGTCTCTAATATACTCACGATTTCGGTATTGATCCCCACTGTCGCTTGATCCTTCTGCTCAAAACTGTCTGTCTCTGTCTGCGTTTCAGCATCTTTCGACTCTGCCTTCGGTTTGCAAGCAGGAGTATGCTAAGGAAAGAAAGGTATTGTTAATAATTTTTATGACTTGATTGTTTGATGTTTTAGGGAATACACCTAAATCCAATGTTGACATATTTGCTGAGTGGAGGAACTTTATGTTAATTGGGGTAGGTGGTTTATGTCAAAATCATAGTCTAATGTTTTTATACTGAAACACTTTAGAAACGCCCCATTTTACATTCACTGTCTCTTCTACCTGGCTGATTTGAGGATGCCTTCTGTTTCATTTTTTAACCTCTCGCTCATATTTTGCTTGAGTGTTTCCATGATGATTATTGCTGAGTACTTATATTGTTCAATCATAGCAAACGTTTTACCAATTAGGTTGCTGAGTTGATGCAGGGATGGGTATGGAGTTTAGTGTTGAGTATGACTTACAGTACAGTCAGTACGACATTTATATCCCTCACGTTCATGTCCCAACAAAAAAGGATTGTGTTCCTCGCCAACCCCATGCAGGTTCCTCACAAAATACACGCTCCTTCCACATTATTTCCACACTCATCCCTTGTATATGGGCTAAAGCATAAAGATGATCCTTTCTACGCTGATCGTAAACCTTTTATTATCCCTTTTCCTTTTGAGTGATTTCATGCTTGTTTTCCACCCACCACGCCACCTTTTCGTTACTGACACACAAAACTCACGCTTTTGTCTTGCAAAAAAGTCATGTGACATGCTAAATTCCATGTTCTTGCTCAGGGGGGATATAAACGTGGCGTTGACCGTTCGGGTTAGGGTTAGGGGTTAGGGTTAGGGGTTAGGATACAATCGGATGGCGCTTTGGTCGCCAAAAATGGCGCTTTGGCCGATTTTTTAGGCGTTCTGGCCGATTTGATAGTCGACCATAGCGCCATCTTGGCGCTATGATCGAAATATTGTGGCGCTTTGGCAGATTTGAATGGCGCCGTGGTCGACTTGTTTAAAGTACGCTATATTGAGCTTATTTTACGTGCTTTTATGTATGTTTTAGTCAAAACGGGCCTGCAGAGATATTTACATGACATTTAGGTGAAAATCCCTGACCTTTAGCACTGATATAAAAGTTACTATGCAAAGGTATGGTTTACTATATATTGCATATAACTTTGGATCTATAAGTCCCAAATGTCTTATAATTCCATGTGATTGTTGCCTATAGATCGGCAAATAGTATAGGCTAAGCCGTACCCCTATCCCTGGCCCTATAACGGATATTTTTTTTTAAGTCAGAGGCTGAATCTTCCCTGGTGTTAGGGGTTGCGTGTGCGGGCACTGGACAGGCATGCGACCCCGAGATCTTCCCCTCTGATTTACAGGGGCAGTGTGTGCGGAGACACTCTGCATGCGACCCCGGGAGAATCTTCCCTGGTGTTAGGGGTTGCGTGTACGGGCACTGGACAGGCCTGCGACACCGAGATCTTCCCCTTCTGATTTACAGGGGTAGTGTGTGCGGAGACACACTGCATGCGACCCCGGGAGAATCTTCCCTGATGTTCGGGCAATCGTGTGCCCTGGTGTTAGGGCCCGCGTGTACGAGGACAGGACCTGCATGCATCCCCGCGAACGTCCCCTCTGATTTAGAGTGTGCGGAGATCACTCTGCATGCTACCCCGCGAGAATCTTCCCCTGTATTAGTGGTTGCGTGTGCGGGCACTGGACCTGCATGCGTCCCCGAGAACGTCCCCTCTGATTTACAGGGGTAGCGTGTGCGGGGACACTCTGCATGCGACCCCGGGAGAATCTTCCCTGCGGTATGGGGTTGCGTGTGCGGGCACTTGAACGGCATGCGTCCCCGAGATCGTTCCCTGTGATTTACAGGGGTACCGTGTGCGGAGACACACTGCATGCGACCCCGGGAGAATCTTCCCTGGTGTTAGGGGTTGCGTGTGCGGGCACTGGACCGGCATGCTTCCCCGAGAACGTCCCCCAGATTTACAGGGGTAGCGTGTGCTGAGACTTGATTGATTGTTTTGGGTTTAACGGCCCTTTGAGACAGTATTTCAGTCTATATTGGGCCGTCTCCCAGAGAGGGAGAAAGAGGAGAAATGATAGACGAGAGAAAAAATGTCCAAACAACCCCCAACCTGCACCTACTGCAGGCACAGTAGGCCCTTGCCCTACAATGTTCCAAATCAGTAGCACGCCCCGGCACTGAAAGTTACACACAGCACCATCGCATCACCCGACCATCCCCGTATGCGGAGACTCTCAATAACGTACATTACAACCCGCACCTACTGCAGGCTTAGTAGGCCCTACAATGTTCCAAATCAGTAGGACGCCCCGGCACTGGAAGTCACACACAGTACCATCGCACCACCCGACCATACCCGTGTGCGGAGACACTCAATAATATACATTATATATATAATAGAGAACAAAGTGTATGTGTAGCCAAAAAAAAAAAAAATTCACAGCTTTGGATTCTTTGTCAAAATTCACTTACTAGAGAGCGCAAAATTAGATTTGTAGGGCTTGTACTTTAGAAGTTATTCACACATTTCGAAATGTTGAATGTATCATATGCAATACGTTGTGTACATGGATGCTATTTGAGATTTTACCTCTTTTTAGCAATCTGGTATACTATTTTGGTCTGAGTGTTAGATAATCATGCATCTGTTAAGCAGATGTCAATAAGTAGCATAAAAGAATGACAGTAGGTGACGTTCTCGGGGAGGCATGCCGGTCCAGTGCCCGCACACGCACCCCCTAACACCAGGGATGATTCTCATGGGGTCGCATGCAAAGTATCTCCGCACACGCTACCCCGCTTAATCAGAGGAACACCAGGAATGATTCTCCCGGGGTCGCATGCAGAGTGTCTCCGCACACGCTATCCCTCTAAATCAGAGGGGAAGTTCTCGGAGACGCATGCCCGTCCAGTGCCCGCACACGCACCCCCTAACACCAGGGATGATTCTCCTGGGGTCGCATGCAAAGTGTCTCCGCACACGCTACCCCGTTTAACCAGCGGAACACCAGGGAAGATTCTCCCGGGGTCGCATGCAGAGTGTCCCCGCACACGCTACCCCGCTAAATCAGAGGGGAAGTTCTCGGAGACGCATGCACGTCCAGTGCCCGCTCACGCACCCCTAACCCCAGGGATGATTCCCCTGGGGTCGCATGCAAAGTGTCTCCGCACACGCTACCCGCTTAATCAGAGGAACAGCAGGGAAGATTATCCCGGGGTCGCATGCAGAGTGTCTCCGCACACGCCACCCCGCTAAATCAGAGGGGAAGTTCTCGGAGACGCATGCCCGTTCAGAGCCCGAACACGCAACCCCTAACACCAGGGATGCATGCGGTCCTGTCCCCGTACACGCGGGCCCTGAACCAGGGTACACGATTGCCCGAACACCAGGGAAGATTCTCCCGGGGTCTTATAGGAGGGTTAGGGTTAGGGTTAGGTTAGGGTTAGGGGTATAGGACAAAAGACGAAATGCGGGATGAGAGATGCGGAGGTCCGCCCACAACTTTTACGTCATAATGCGGAGTGGTCTCTCATTGGTTCAAAATTACGTGATTTATTTTTTGGCACTCTTGCGTTGATAATGTATATATATAATTTTACAGTCTTGCCCTTTCAATTGCGATTTGGATTGTGTCGAGTGCAGATGTAGAGCTTGATTAAATCGAGGTTTTGTTTGAATGGATGGGAATTTGAATTAGTAATTTTATGTAAGTTGTTTCATTAGTAACTTCTTTTCATTGTATTCATCTAAATATAGTTGTTGATATTGACCTTATCAATAATTACAGGAGGTGTTTAGACACAAAGAAAAGACTGTGTATTATGTTGAAATTTTAGTAGATTGACAGCATAACGACATTCTGCATAATGCATAAAAAACGTTTGGGCTTAATAGTATTGTTAATTTGGAATTTCACCAGACTAAATTTCATTTCTCATGAATGTGGTGGAATATATGATAATGGCGATGATGATTTTGATGATGATGTCAGTTATGATCATGTATGTTAAGATATTTGACTAATATGCAGTTAAAATCACTTTAACAAAGGTATTCATTAATCGATGCTTTTCGAAAAAGGTAATATTAATGAAAATGATGATAAAGAAGATGATGTTTGATGATGATGATTGTGGTTAAGAAATACTACAGAGGAAAGGGAAAATTTGTGCTTAGAACAGTTAAAGAAATCTATTTTTGTATACCTCCCGCCTTGCCGTGGTCCCGGGGCTCAATTCTCATGAGGGACGTCACTCGATTGATAGTTGATGTCCCTTCTGCGAAGAGCTAAGTGGAGGTACCACCTGTTTGCCGTGGGTGGCATCCCGTAAGCCGGATGAAAGGATCCTGGAGGTTGAGACGCACCCCAGGGATCTCCAGGTGCATCAACACACCTCTTTGGCCTCGATTTCGGTGTAGACGGGTGGCTGTGTGGATCCGGCACAGTCAATCGGCTGGTCGTGTCAGCTCTGGGATCTTTTGCTTTCTTTTCCTGTCTTTTGTATCGTTCTGATACCGACCGTATGCCCATTTGTCTTTACTCTATGACTTTCCCATTCCTGGAGGCGGCGGCTCAACGGATCAATCGTGCAGCATTTCAGTTGTGCGAGTATCTCTTCTGTGTATCTCTAACACTTGTGAGCAGGAGATCCGCTCCGTTAAAGTGTTCCCTTGTTGGACTCCAAGGCGGGTGGGGAGCACGGAGGATGAAAACTTCTAAATACAATCATGGGGTTGAACAAACGGAAAAGATCGAATCAATCCTCACTTTCTTCGTCAGAAGCTGAATGCTCAGATAATGAACAGGATAATCACAAATTACCTCAAACAGGTCCAGCTTTTCCGCGCTTCATCATCATAGAATCCTCCGATCAAAATACCAGCATTACTTCACTTTCTCCTTTTGTTATTCAAAAAGTTATACAAAGTATTGCTGGAGAACCAAAAAGTATAAAAAAATTAACTAGATCAAATCAACTATTAATTGAAGTTTCCAAGAAAGCACATGCAGAAAATCTCCTTAGAACGCAGAATAACCTAAATGTTCGTGTCTATCCTCATAGTTCACTGAATTCCTCAAGAGGTGTAATCCGTTGCCCCGACTTGAGGGGTTGCAGTGAACAAGAAATCTTGGATGAGATGAAATCTCAAGGAGTGACTGCAGTGAAACGCTTTAGAGTGAAAAGAGATGGACAACTAAAAGATACAAATACATTTGTCTTCACGTTTAATACACCAAATTTGCCTTCAACCATCAAAATTGCATTCCTTCGAGTTAATGTTGAGGTTTACATACCAAATCCACTTCGCTGTTTCAATTGCCAGCAATACGGTCATCATGAAGATAGGTGCAAAAGCCATCCTGTCTGTTCAAACTGTGGTGAACCAGCAATGCATCATGAAACTTTATGTAAAAACCAAACTAAGTGTGTTAACTATGGAGAAGGCCAGAATGCTAACTCCAAGGAATGTAAAATTTGGCAAAAAGAAAAAGAAATTCTCAAAGTAAAATTTACGCGCAATGTCTCTTTTCCTGAAGCGCGGAAAATTGTTGAATCACCAGCTCCTGTTCCAGGGTCTAGCTATGCCAGTGTAATTAAACCCACCGTTAAACATGTATCTTTAACCGATGCCACCACACAAACAGATCCTGTTACTATCCTCGATTCGAGAGAAAGTAACGAACAACACACGTCTGACCTAAACATTACGAAAACAACACAAACAGTTGAACCTACTGCGAATGAAAAGACAAAAACAGCATCCTCTCTTGCTCAGGGTATCCAGGCATCGAAAGAAGAGCCAGTCCTGAAAAAGGCTACCCTGGAGATGATGCGTAAGGACTGGCAGAAACAGCAAAGGAGAGAACGTCAACTAAATAGTAAACCACCCTCTCCAAAAACTAGTTCATCAGATGGTAAAGAGAAGTCATCAAAGAAGAAAATTATTTCAGACAGACAACCTAAAGGGTCTAAAGATGAGATTCAGCTTCATAATAAATATGAAACTTTGAGTGACGAGAGTGAAATGGAGTTCGCTGACACTCAAGAAAACTCTCACACTAGTGACACTGTTTCTTGGTCACCTATTCTTCCTCCATCCCCATAGTCTCCAGTCTTACATAAAGATCTTTATCTCCAATCTATAGATAAACATGGAATTTAAAAGTAAGATAATACAATGGAATTGTCGAGGTCTTAAACCAAATTATAATGAAATATTATTACTTTTAACTCTGATAAGACCATCAGTGTTTTGTCTTCAAGAAACTTTTTTAAAGCCTAATGATAATGTAACATTCAAAGGTTACAACATGTACAATTATATTCATACAGACGGTCAAAAACCGTCTGGTGGCAGTTCAATTTTAATTCAAACATCTTGTCCGCAACGAGAAATAAAACTTACAACAGCTCTGCAGGCTGTTGCTGTTTCAGTCTCTTTAGATAAAGAGATAACTGTTTGTTCTATCTATATACCCCCTAATTTCAAGTTACAGTCTCAGCAATTAGATTCTTTACTGCAACAACTTCCTGCACCTTACTTATTAGTAGGTGACTTTAATGGTCACAATATGCTTTGGGGTTGTAATAAAAATAATACTAGAGGCGAAATCATTGAAAATTTCTTGACAATTAATGATCTCTGTCTTATGAATGATAAGTCCCATACTTATCTTCATCCTGCAACTGGCACTTTCTCTTCTTTGGATCTTTCTTTTTGCCGTCCATCTCTCTTACTCGACTTCGACTGGTCTGTTTGTGATGATCAGCATGGAAGTGATCATTTTCCTATCGTGATTGAAAGTGTAAATTCTTCAGTCGAAGATCATAATCCCAAATGGAAGTTAAACAAAGCTGACTGGGAACAGTTTCATTCGTTGTGTAATCAGTTTTTAAACATTGAAAAGTTTGATAATTCCACTGATCTTGTTGCTGATTTTACTAATTCTCTCACAGAAATATCTAATGCATGTATTCCAAAGACCTCGACGAACCCAAAGAAAAGCAATCCGTGGTACAATGACGACTGTAAGAAAGCTATTAGACAAAGAAAACATGCTTTATCAAAGTTCTGCAAATATCCAACTAAAGAAAATCTAAATAACGTGAAAAATCAAAGAGCCAAAGCCCGCCGCACTATAAGGTCCTCCAAACGAAATACATGGAAATCATACGTGTCAAAACTGAATTATAAAACACCAATTACAAAAGTTTGGAAAATGGTTCGAAAAATATCCGGAAAAGTGAAATCACCAAGTTATACACAGTTAAACACCTGTAGAGAAACGAAAGCAACCAATAAGGAGGATATTGCAAATACATTTGGAGAAACCTTTTTGAAAAATTCATCATCCCGAAATTATTTAGAAAAGTTCAAAAAGACCAGAATACATCAAGAAAAGAATAAAATTAACTTTTAGTCTTCGAATAACGAAGAATATAACAACCACTTTAATTTATTAGAGCTTAAAGAAGCGATTAACAAATCTCATGACACTGCTACAGGACCAGATGAAATACATTATCAGATGCTGAAACATCTACCTGAAAACGCTCTTTTAACACTTTTACACATATTTAATGACATTTGGACAACCGGTGTATTTCCAGAGAGCTGGCGTTTGGCTACTGTAATACCAATTCCTAAACCTGGTAAAGATCATGCAGAACCAACAAATTATAGACCGATAGCTTTAACAAGTTGTCTTTGCAAAACGTTGGAGAGAATGATCAACAAAAGACTCGTTTGGTACTTAGAATCAAATAATCTTATATCACCAATTCAGTCGGGTTTCCGATCTGAACGCAGTACCAACGATCATTTAATCAGACTGGAAACTTTTATTCGAGATGCATTTGTAAATAGAGAACATGTTGTTGCTGTGTTTTTTGACTTGGAAAAGGCATATGATACCACCTGGCGATATGGCATATTGAAAGACTTGCATGATTTAGGTCTTAAGGGTAGACTGCCTGTTTTTATTCAAAGCTTCCTTGAAGATCGAACTATGCAAGTTCGTGTAGGTTCTACTTTATCTGATCTTTATGATCAAGAGCAAGGTGTTCCCCAAGGAAGTATTCTTTCTACCACTTTGTTCAATATAAAGATTAATAACATTGTAAATTGTCTAGACAGTAAAACGGATGGTTCATTATATGTTGATGATTTTGGAATATGCTATCGTTCTAAAAACATGAGAACAATTGAAAGATACCTTCAACAGTGTATCAATAGAATTGAAGACTGGGCTACGAACAATGGTTTCAAATTTTCCAAGTCAAAAACACAATGTGTTCATTTCTGTAAACTTAGAAGGATTCACAGTGATCCTATTCTTTATTTATACGGATCTCAGCTACCTGTTGTTGAAGAATCCAAGTTTTTAGGAGTAATCTTTGACCGAAAACTTTCGTTTATTCCCCACATTCGATACATCAAAGCGAAATGTTTAAAAGCTTTAAATCTTCTTAAAGTTTTATCAAATACGAACTGGGGTGCAGATCGTTCTACTCTTCTACATCTTTATCGTTCTTTAATTCGGTCAAAGTTAGACTATGGATCTATTGTATATGGTTCAGCCAGAAAGTCCTATTTACAAATGTTAGATACTGTTCACCACCAAGGACTTCGTTTGGCTTTGGGAGCTTTTCGGACTTCTCCTGTAACTAGTTTGTATGTGGAAGCAGATGAACCATCCCTGCATTTACGCAGAGAAAAGCTTTCTCTTCAATATGCCATCAGACTTGCCGCTAACCCACCTAATCCTACCTTCAAAGTTACATTTTCACCACAATTTGTGGAGCTGTACGAGCGTAAACCGCATACAATAAAACCGTTTGCTCTTCGAGTTAAACCACTGCTTGAAACTTCAAATATCAATCCTAAAAATATTGAAAAACATTCTACAACAGAAATCCCGCCTTGGTGCATGAAGAAACCTAACATTTTATTTGACCTAAACACAAACAAAAAGTCAGTTACAAATCCACACATTCTGAAACAAGATTTTCAAGACATTGAGACACGTTATACAGAATTTCAACATATATATACTGATGGTTCCAAAGATGGTGAGAAAGTTGGATGTGCATTTATATCTAAGAAATACTGCAATTCTTTACGTATTCCGGATGATTCTTCTATTTTCACTGCCGAAGCAAAAGCAATAGACTTAGCTTTAGACTTTATTGACAACTGTTACCTTAATGACAAATTTGTAATTTTTTCAGACTCTCTTTCTGTCCTAAAAGCTCTAAATCACACCTCTTCGAGGAATTCACAAGTTCAAAAACTATTAGAAAAACATCACGAAATTTCAAACACTAAAGAAATAGTTTTTTGTTGGATCCCTAGTCACATTAACATAGCTGGCAATGAAACCGCAGACAGAAAAGCAAAAGAATCTCTTAGTCTAAATGTGTCTATGTTTGAAATTCCGTTTAACAATTTTAAACCCGCTATCAACAGGTACATCTTATCAAAGTGGCAAACATCATGGGACACAGCTGTTTTTAATAAACTTCACGCAATTAAACCTATCATTGGGAATAACCCTTCATTTATTCGAAATTTAAGAAGAGAAGAAATTGTAATTGCTCGACTCCGCATAGGCCATACAAGAATTACCCATTCGTACTTACTAAATCGTGAAGAACAGCCTTTCTGTATAGTTTGTAACCAGCTCTTTACAGTTAAACATATTCTTATTGACTGTGTTGACTTTTCACAAAACAGAAATAAATATTTTCGAGCTAATAACTTGACGCAACTGTTTCAAGATGTATCTGTTGACAGTATCTTATCCTTTTTAAAAGATATTAACCTTTTTAACAAAATATAAACCTTTTCTACATTTTTACCATGTATTACTTCCATGTTAATAATGCAAAGTTAGTTTTATAATGTGCCGTACCTTCCAGTTTTGTTTATATTTTAGTAATATGCAACCTTCATGACGCAAATGACCCAGTGGGTTGACGCGTCGTTAAATTTGAAATCATCATCATCATCTATTTTTGTATACAACACATTAAGAACGGGGTTAACGCGAGTAAACGATGTTACTAAAAATAGAATTCCTTTGTTCAAAGAAGTTAACCCTTAAAACTTAACTCATCGTAACCCCGTTCGTGAATACTGTGACGGAAACTGTGGGTAACATACTGGAAGATTTTGATTAAAAACGCTAACTCATGGTAACCCACTTTGTCAAAGAGCCTAATCCTTGAACCTTTACTCACCTTATCCCGTCTGATAACTCCAAGTGTAAGACGTTATTCCTTGAAACCTTTACTCACCGTAACACCTTTCGATAACTCCAGATGGAGACGTAAACACTTACACCTTTACTCACCATAAACCCGTATGATTAAAGCAACCCGTAGAGTTGCTTAACCAAAGCGCTATTAAATAGCGCTCTGTTGCGCTTTGCCAACGCTATGAAACGATTTTGTTTTAAAAAAAGCGCTTTTCTGTAGCAGTGCGTTGCACGTTGAAATTTGCCTCGTTTTAATTATGTAAACAGAAAGCGCTACAGAGTTATGTATGTATGTTACAAAAAAGTGCTTTGCAAGGCAGCTCCGGGGATGCCACGTAGCGCTACGAAGCGCTTTTTTTGTAACATACCGTTGTATTGCCAATTGCTAGCGAGCACTACGTTGTGCTAGCGTTAAGCAACTCGCCCCAGTTTGTCAAAATGGTTAACCCTTAAACCTTTACTCTCCCTAAATTTGTTTGATAACTCCATGATCAGGAATCGATACAATTACTCCACACCCCCATCCAAGACATCAAATGGAAAGAAGCACAAATAAATATATGCCTTCATAATAAAAACGTCACGAGTGGAAGCCAAACGGACAATCACTTTGCCACAAAATGGCCAAACTTCTATCCAAAATTAAAAAAAAAATACAGCAACACATACGCACAAGGACGAACTATGCAAACAGAAGAATCGCCTTGGAACGGTCAGTATTCTCTTCACGGGGGGGGGGGGGCTTAAATCGATTTACGTGGTCGCGATCCTCGCCATTACTTCTGTCGTGTTTCTAATCATCAGTGGAACATCTCCGATAACATAAAAATCAAACGAATACAGAGATGAAACAACGATGATGACTCAACAGCATGAAATAACTGAAATGCTGGAGCAAAATAAAACCAACGGTTGAACTCCGGTGGGCCCAACCAAAGACAGAGCATCAGGCACCAACCGACATTACTTAAAAGTAGGTCTTTAGGCTGGCACCGTCATAGAATCTGAGGCCCGACCCGCCGGCGTGCGAGTAAAGAGGGAAGCAAAGTTATCCAAGTGTTAGACGTTAAGGCTTAATACATTACTCATCATAACTCCGTTTGATAGCCCAGTCTGTCAAAAAGGTTTACCCTTAAATTTTTACTCACCGTAACCCCGTCTGATAATTCCAAGTATTTGACATTAACCCTTAAACCTTTACTTGCCGTAAACCCCACGTGAACTCAGTGATGGTAATTTAATAAAGCGTTAATTTATGGTAACCAACTTGATCAAAGAGGTTAACCCTTAAACCTTTTTATTTACCGTAACCCCGTCTGATAACTCCTAGTGTAAGACGTTAACTCTTAAATCATTACTCACCATAACCCCTTTTGATAACTCCTGATTTAAGACCCTAACACTTAAAATTGTACTCACCATATGAAAACCCACTTTGTCAAAGCTGTTTGCCCTAAAACATTTACTCAACATAATCCCGTATGATAACTCCATGTGTAAGACATTTAGGGTTAGGGTTATGGTTAGGGGTAGGTTATAGGCACTATGACGAGATGATCAAGTTGATCATCCTGATCATCTTTTCTGATTGACTGAAATTGCCACGAGGTCTTCAGAACATGCTCATTAGCTGTTACATGAATCAGTTTTTGTGTGAGAATCGTAGTTTGAAGATCGTAATGTTCTTTTTGTTATAGCAGTAAGTTTTGAATTTTATTAAAATAAGTGTTAATTAATCTGATTCATAATTATTTATAGAGTTTTATAAAATATGTTAGTACTTTTTCTTGTGATTCTGCAGTTGTCTTATATATTAATGATAGCGATAATGATTCTGTTGTTGATAATGATGATGATGATTATGACGATGAAATTCAAGATGAAATTCAAGATGATGACCGGTTATAAAAGTGAAAGTTGCTGATAATTGTAGTAGATATTTTGATAATTATACTAAGCACAACTTCTAACCGACCACTTGCTTTGTCTTGAACACTGTCGTTTGAAGATGGTATCCTGACATAATTTTCTTATATTCAGTACTCCTAATGTGTCATGTAAACGTTGTAAAATGTTTGAGCTCAATAACTTTAGAATCGTTTTCCTGGCAGCAGAGGATGCACATGTACCTCCATTTTCGAACTTCGCAAGGATTATGACTGTGGTGGAGAAGGTTTTTTAATTGTGACTAAAATGTTGAATTCTGTATTAAAATAATGCCTTGTTATGAATTCTCAAGTTCATTTAAACATTTTCTAAATATTCACACAAATCATAAGCAAATGCTGACAAGATTCCGAAATGTGGTTATGTCCGAATCGTGAAAATCTGCTAAAATGTTGCGATTTTCGGAAACAAGGGTACCATTATCTTTCTTCTATTCAATGGTATACGAATAAGATTTTTATTTTAGATTTACCTGATTTTCTTTACCAATATTTCAAGTTAATTAAAGATGGAAACAGATGTTCGATTGTCCTTTTTATTTAGCAGAAAAAATGCTATAAATAAGTGGTCGGTTAGAAGTTGGTTCTAGTATATAATTAAGATGACCGTGAGAGATGCTTGGTGCTGATGATGATGAGGAGGAGTCTGAGGAGCGGGAGGAGGAGGACTATTACTGGATTACAATGTAATCAAGGATAACCTGGTGATACAAGGATTACCCGGCGTTACTTTGGTTTATCTTGTGTTACCCTGGGTTGCCATAAGTTAACGCTTTGTTGGCTCGTGTTACCATGGGCTATCACAGTGTTAGCCCGGGATTACCAGGTGTTACCCTCGGTTACCCGTTGCTACCATGGGTTACCAGTTCTTACCCTGGGTTAACAGGTGTTACACTGTGTGAGTGTGTTACCCCTGGTTTATCATGTGTTATATGGGTAACCCAGCGTTACACAGTGTTATCATGTGTTACCCTGGATTACCTGGTGTTACCCTTGGTTAACCGAGTTTTTCCTTCTGTTATTACAGAAACTCTGTCTACCCGTTGGCCATCTTTCTAAAAGATGTTCACCCTTACACCACGTTGAGGTCGGTAGACTTGGCAAGAGGTGGCCAGTCGATTACCGGCCGTAAATCACAGGGAATCAAGGGAGCTCAAAATAATCACACGACCTAAGAATCAAAAAGTAACTTTAACATGAGAACATGAGAAAAAAAAACAATGTAAAAAGCATAAAAGAGAAAAGCTAATCAGAAGAAGCTTCTCCTTCGGGTTGCTGCCTCTGTTCAGACTCGGATTCCGGAGATTGAGGTGGATCAGTTGGAGCTTGATCTGCGATATGTATTTCTTCAAAAAGCTTGAAGTCAACCAAACCGTTGAGTAAAAATTCAACGACCCAATTGGCATCAATTTTCTTGAAAAAACAAACAAAACAAAGCCTACAAAAAACAAAAAACAAACAAAACAAAGATCTCCGTCTGTACCACGTCCATGTGCCATGAATCCACATAGGCTTCCAAGAGGTTAAAATGCCTTCTGTGAACAACAATCAAAGACAAAGGAACGTCCATAGTGTAAGAGAAAAAAAGAGAGAATGGCGGTGCTTAGAGAACGCTGTAGCGCTTCAAATGAGTGTGGCAATCTATTGTTTTAAAAGAGCAAAGGTTTAAGAGTCATTCTCTGTAAGCACCAAAATCAGGTGAAAATGACATGTCTCAGATTTTCACGAAACTCAGTGTCTTTTTTGCTTATGTCAAGTGATGAACAAAAATAAAAAGTTTTTCTTCGATCAAACTATCCGTTGCCATGGCAACCAGGATTTTGTGTTTTTCAGCTTAATCTGGTGATTTTTCAAATGAAAAATGCAAGATTTGACTCCAGTTGTTCTGGTAGTAATTCACAACAAATGGTATTGATACTTACATTTTACAAGAGAACCATGTAAGTGCTGCTTACAAATACAGAAAATTTTCTTCATATTGCTATGGTCAAGCAGTCAGTGACCTTGAGTTCCACCTAGTAAAAGTAAAAAGTATGCAAAGACCAGGAACTGAAACAATCAAAATCCAAATCCAGCCCTCAAACCATAGTTGGAAACAACTAAGATTACAAATAATCAAGATACAGAGAACATATGGCCAACCGAGTGAGCAGCTTGTTCCCAAAAGGTGGCCACTCAGCAACCTAAACCGAACCAAAAATAATAAGAACATAAGGTAAAACATCACAGAAACTCTGACACCAAAAACAGGCAACAGAGAACCACAACAGAACTACCGCCTTGGAACGGTCAGTAATGAATTACTGGGGGGCTTAAATCGATTTTACAGGCCCAACCTCACCCTCAGTTTCTGAAGTGGTACAAAACATTTAGTTGGTTGTTCGGTTCGCATGATAACCGAACAGGATAAGGCGTCTATTTCAAAACATCAAAAATCAGCAAATTTTTAAGACGTTTTACTAAAAAATGCGGCTATAGATTTTTTTCTTTCTCTTGGTGCAGAGAGTACAAAGTGTAGTTGTTGATATATCAAAAAATTGGAGATGGTATATTTTTTAAATTGAAAATATTTTTCTTTGAATTTAGTCACCGTCAGAGAAATCAGAAGAACCTTTAATAATTGAAATTCTGAGATAAAATACAATACCTTGAACATTTTCAAAACATATGAGCCAAAATAAAAGTTGATGCATGATTAACAACTAAATAAAACTACACAGAGAGTTTTCACCCTCAAAAATACGTTGGTACCTTACAATTTGGGGTTAAATTACCCCACCCACTTTCTTTAAATGCAAAACCAAATTAAAAGTTGCATTCTACAATGAATATTTCTCAGTCTTTGCTGATTTTGAATGGTCTAGGGGGATTCTACAAGCTCATTATTTCTGTCGTCTTTCTTTTTTTCATAATATTCCCACAGTGGTTGGTGGGTGGGGGGCGGGATGGGGGACATATTGTTGTTTTGGTGCGGATCCCATCAGCGTGTGTGTAGCCCTTGCCTGCACTCTATGTCCTGTAGGAATAAATGTATTATGACCATACTTGCATGCATACCTAATTGGGTAGGGGTAAAGAACTGACTAGACTTTAATGACCTTGACCCTATTTTCAAGGTCACAGAAGGTCAAAGAATGATGAAAAATGGCTTTTCTGCACCGTATCTCCTAAATGGATAAATTGATTTCTACCAGACTTGCACAAATATATCATGGTGAAATGGAAAAGAACTGGCTAGATTTTTCTGACCTTGACCTTATTTTCAAGGTCACGGAAGGTCACTGAGTGCTGGAAAAAATAGCTTGTCAGCACGATATCTTCTGAACTGAATGGATGGATGGATTTAAAGCAAATCTGCACAGATATATCACTTTGAAATGAAAAAAAATTGATTAGATTTTGGTGACCTTGACCCTCAAGGTCACAGGAGGTCAGAAATGTTGAAAAAAGGCTTGTCTGAACCATATCTTCTGAAGGGATGGATGTGTTTTAACCAAACTTGCATAAACATGTCACTGAGAGATGGAAAAGAAACTGATAAGATATTGGTAACCTTGACCTCATTTTCGAGGTCACGGGAGGTTGTAGCGTGTTGAAATATGGCTTGTCTGCATGATAACTCCTAACGGGATTGATGGATTGCGACCAAACATAGATAAGTTTATAATCGGGAGGTGGAAAAGTACTGATTAGATGGTGGTGACCTGGACCAAGATTTACAAGAGATCCCAACTTTGCAATATTTAGGGAAAATGATACAGCTGAGAAAGGATAGGAGGGGGTTCATCTGTTTTTGTGAAAGAAACATTTCTAGTTTATTTTATTTATCACATAGTAACCATGGCAACCAATACTCTATCACTAGTCTGTTTTTGTTGGAAATAAATATTTAAAATGGATGGATGGATGACTTGAGATTTTATGTCCTTTTCAACAGTATTTCAGTCATATCAGGACAATGGGACGGTGATAATGAAAGGCTATGTGCAATGGAACCCCGTTTACGTTAGGAAAAATTCTCACCTCAAGCAGGTTTCGAACCCGGTCCGCTACCTCAGTTGGCCAGCGCTTAACCCACTGAGCTACCGGGGCTCCTGGATATTCAAGAAACATTCAAATTTAGTTGAAAAGTGTTGATTGTGATTTTCTATCTATGTATACAATTTCTATTGGCCAAATAAGTCTCAGCTTGGACAATGATTCGGTATATTTTAGTTGCTATGGATACAACCAGATGTTCCATCAAAACAGCAATTGACAATCTGAGTGCATCTGGTAGCAAGCAAATAAAGGACATAAAATGAGCAGAAATACATTCAAATATTACATAATGGAGAAGAAAATTTGCTTATATATTTATCATATTGATAAGCATATTTATGTCACTCCACCATTGGGGGAGGGGAGTTGGGGAAGGAGGAAAGGGAAGGCGGGTACGTTGTTTTGATGCAGATCCCGTCTGCATTGGTGTCGGTGTCTGTGTGTCAGCATAACTTCATGTCTGCACTCAATCTATTGAAGGGATAAATGTATTTTCACCAAACTTGCAAAGATACATCTTTGGGTGGGGTAAAAGAGCTAATTTGATTTTGGTGATGTTGACCACATTTCAAGGTCATATGAGGTATCTGAATGGCTTGTTGGTGCCATATGTCCTGAAGGGGTGGATAGATTTAGATCAAACTTGCACAAATATATCACAGGGAAGTGGAAAAGAACTGAAAAAAGTTGGTGACCTTGAAAATATTTTCAGGTCACAGGAGGTCAAAAACAGTGAAAATGGTTTGTATGCACCATATCTTCTGAAGGGATTTATGAATTTTGATCAAACTTGAACAGGTATTTTATAAGGAGGTGGGGAAACACTGTTAGACTTTGGTGACATTGACCTTATATTAAGGTCACATGAGGACTTACAGCGTTAAAAATGGCTTGCTTGCACCATATCTCCGGAATGAACAGATCAAGTGTGACCAAACTTGCACAGACACACCATTGGAACATGGGAAAAAAATTAATTAGATGGTTGTCCAGGGACAACTTGTTGAGCCCACTGTTTGCTTTAGTGACCTATAAGTATGTCAAGACTAACTGCTTCATTTTTTACTTATTAGAAAGAATCCAAACAATATCATGATACAGCATATTTCTTTTTTTTCTTATGAAGGAAAACAAGTGGAACTATGGCCATGACAAGCACACATTATGACAATTTTATTATTTGACCTTGAAGTGTGACCTTGACCTTGGACCAACCTGAACAAACATTTCTACTCGTCAAGGAGAACAATTGTGCCAAATTATTTTGAAATTCATGCATAACTGTATAAATTATATTAAATTATATATTTTATCATTTGACCTTCAAATGTGACCTTGACCTTAGACAAACTTTAATAAAATTCCACATGCCACTTCTACTCATCAAGGAGAACAATTGTGCCAAACTGTTTTGAAATTCATCCTTAAATGTAGAAGTTATGGCCAGGACAAGCCCCATTTATGACTATTTTTATCATTTGACCTTCAAGTGTAACCTTGACCTTGGATATACCTGCAGATATTTCAAATGGTACTGAAATCATCAAGGAAAACAACTGTGCCGTTTTTGTTTTGTTTTTTGTTTGTTCTTTAATCCATGCATAAATGTAGCTGTTATGGCCCGGACATGCTCAATTTATGACAATTTTTATCATTTGACCTTTAAATATGACCTTGATCTTAGCCCTACCTGACCAAATGTTCCAAATGGGACTTTTACTCATAAAAGAGAACAATTGTGCCAAATTATTTTGAAATCTATCGATAAATGTAGAAGTAATGGCTCGGACAAACTCAATATATGACCATTTTACCTTTGACCTTTAAGTGTGACCTTGACCTTGGACCTACCTGAACGAACGTTTCAAATGACACTTCTGTTCATCAAGGAGAACAGCTGTGCCAAATTATTTTGAAATTTATCCATAAATATAGAAGTTTTAAAGGTTCCAGGAAGTCATAGAAAGCTGCTAAATGGATTGTTTGACCTTTATTCTGTTTTGAAGGTCAAAGATGGTCTTTAAAGGTTTTAAAAATGGATTATCTGTAGCCTATTTTACAAAGCATTAGTTGGAATTATGCTAAACTAGCCCTAAATCATCATTTAGAGATGATTCATAACTGATTATTAGGGCCCCGCCGCATGAAGTAATATGTAATTTTGTAATTTTTTTGGTACGGTAATCGTGTCCACTCCATAACTCTGAAACTCTTTGTGATATTTTCATGAAACTTGGTACAAATGTAAAACAGCATCAGACAATATGCGGAGAGAAAGAACCACAACTCAACCTACATTGTTTACTGAAATATGCCCCTTTGTAATGTTTTGGTACGGAAATCGTGTCCCCTCCATAACCTTTAAACTGTTTGAGATATTTTCACGAAACTTGGTACAAATGTAAAGCATTAAAGCATTTCAGAACGGAAATTGTGTCTGCTCCATAATTCTAAACCCGTTTTAGATATTTTCACAAAACTTGGTACGAAAGTAAACCATCATCAGAAGATTTGCAGACAATAAAAACCATAACTCTACCTATGTTTTTTACTGAATGATGCCCCTTTGTTATTTTCAGTACGGAAATCTTGTCCGCTCTATAACTTTAAAACTCTCAAAGATATTTTCATGAAACTATGTACAAATACAAAACATTGTTAGACGATGTACAGAGAATAAGAACCACAACTCCATCTACTTTTGTACTGAATTATTTCCCTTTGTAATTTAAAGTATAGAAATTTTGTCTGCTATTCAGCTTTTAAACCGTCAAAGATATTTTCTTGGAATTTTGTACAAATATCACAGCTCTAGATAAGAGGGGCATTTGATGATAATTGAGGGATAATTTTCTTTATTTCTCAATGAAACCATATGTTGTGACCCCTCATCTGAACCGTCTTGATGAGATGGTTCAAATGAGGGGTCACAACATATGTTTTTATGCAGAATTAATAAAGATTATCCCTTATTATCACCAAATACTCCCTCTTATCTAGGGCACTGAATATAAAGCATTATCAGATGATGTGAAGAGAATTAAAACTGTAACTTCATTTACATTTTCTACAGAATTATGCCCTTTTGTAATTTTCAGTATAGAAATCATTCCACGCTCTAACTTTAAAACTGTAGAAGATATTTTCTTATAAATTGATACAAATGTAAAGCATCATCAAACACTTTGTGGAGAAAAAGAACCATAACTGCACCTTCATTTATGTTAGGCAGAATTATATCCCTTTGTAATTTTTGGTATCGAGACCTTGTCCAATCTATAACTTTAAAGCCTTTGAAGATATTTTCACAAATCTTGGTACAAATATAAGGCATAATCAGAATATCGGAAGGTGTGCAGAGTGCAAGAATGGTAACTCCAGTTTCCTGCTTTACAGAGTGGTTGTCTTTGTTTTAATCAGTCATAATTTTGTTTTTTGCCCGTATCTTAATTACTCTACCAGAGGCCTAATTCCAAACAACATGAAGTCAAACAACATGGTAACAGAAAGCTGTTAATGTATTTTCTGGCCGGGGACATACGACTCAAATTCCACCAGCAGTCTCATAAAGGCGGAGCCCTGTTAGTTACCATATTTCTAGTTAGGTTTTAGTGACTTTAACCCTATTTTAAGGGTCATTTGTTGATTTGTTCTGAAAAACGAAGATGTATTTTGAACCAGTAGATTCATTTTTACCAAACTTGCAAAGATCAACCTTTTAGACAAGACAAAGACTTAGAACTTGGCGACCTTGATGCCATTATCAAGGTCACAGGAGTATTTTGTCGGACCCACTTGCTGTAAGCGAGACAGTCGACAAAACTTCAGTTTGGTGTATGTGCATGCATATATGCATGCGTGCCTCATCAAGAACTTTTACAAAAACAAAGGACAATAGACAATAGACAAGAAAGCTTATGCAGACCAGACATGTGATGAGCAACTTTAAAACAACTGTACCAGGTGCTATTTTATCATCACAACTCATAGTATGTAACTTATGAATTTGTTGTATAACTAAATGAGGTGGGTGGGGTAACTCACCTCCTAGATATACAGATTAAACATATTAAGGAATGAAAAAAAATATAAACATTGTATGTGTGGTATATCTTCTCCAATGCATGTCTCTATTTATGCTCAGTTGCTTTTTTTTTCACTACATTGTACTACATACACTCAGATTGACTGATTTCTTTGTGGAAGGAATTAGTGGTTTTTGTCAAAGCAAATATAAAAATACTGATTTATCGTATATTATTTAACAAAATCAACACTTAGAATGCGTATGCATATGTCAAAAGTAAATAACAAGGAATACATTTCATCAGCATGGAAATGATTTTCTGTAAATATCTGTATAAATGAACACTGACCCATAATAGAATAACGGTATCTATGGTAACCAAATGATAGACAATGTAAAAACAATGACAGCAAACATGTGGTGATCTTTTAAAAATGTTTCAGTATACTCACAATTATGGAAACTTGAGATATATTATATATGGCATGTAACTTTTGCATTCATTTCATATTCAGTGGAAGTGGGTGGGGTAATTGCACCCCAAATTGTAAATTTTAAGCATACTTCTGAATGAGAAAAGTATTTATGTTACTTCCCTCCACTGTATTCAATGTATTTATTTGTATTTCTGCTCATATTTGCTTAACCCTCTCCAGATATTATCTCTTATAACAGATTTTCTGCTATCACAGTTTCTTCTGATTTTCCTGACGGTGACTTAATTCAAAGAAAATTATTTTCAATTTAAAAAATATACCATCTCCAATTTTTTGATATATTAAGAGCTAGGTGTTATACTCTCTGTACCAAGAGAATGAAAAAAATCTATAGCCGCATTTTCTAACAAAGTGCTTTCAAAATTGGCCAATTTTTTATATTTTTAAAGGGATGCTTTACTAGATAGAAGTCAAGGTCACCAACTCCTTGACCATAGCAATATAAAGAATTTTTTTTCTATCCGTACACAGCACTTACATGGGTCTCTTAAAAGACATGAAAGTCAATAACATTTGTTGAGAAATACTATCAATACAACTGGTGTCAAATCTGGCATTTTTTATATGAAAAATCACCAAATTAGGCAAAAAAACAGAAAATCCTCGTTGCCATGGAAACGGACAGTTTGATTGGAGAAAAAATTGTATTTTTGTTCATCACTTGACATAAGCAAAAAAGACACTTATTTTCATAAAAATCTGAGATATGTCATTTTCACCCCCTATTGCAATTTTTTGGTGCTTACAGAGAATGACTCTTAAGGGTTAACGCCTTATACATGGAGTTATCATACGGGATTACGATGAGTAAAGGTTTGGGGGTAAACCTCTTTGACAAAGTGGGTAATCATACGGGTTTATGGTGAGTAAAGGTGTAAGTGTTTACGTCTCCATCTGGAGTTATCGAAAGGTGTTACGGTGAGTAAAGGTTTCAAGGAATAACGTCTTACACTTGGAGTTATCAGACGGGATAAGGTGAGTAAAGATTCAAGGATTAGCTCTTTGACAAAGTGGGTTACCATGAGTTAGCGTTTTTAATCAAAATCTTCCAGTATGTTACCTACAGTTTCCGTCACAGTTTTCACGAACGGGGTTACGATGAGTTGAGTTTTAAGGGTTAACTTCTTTGAACAAAGGAATTCTATTTTTAGTAACATCGTTTACTCGCGTTAACCCCGTTCTTAATGTGTTAAAAACAAAATGAGTGTGGTAATCTATTGTTTTAAACTAGTGGGCGGAGTTTCAGCCCAATCAAAAGTTTGTGTACATACAGAGTAAACATGAGTAAGCCTTGTTACTAAAAATAGATTCCTTTATATAGTCACGTTGCGAAACTTTCAAAAAGCAACATCGGTAAGTGTAAATACTTTACATAGCAGAAAGACCTTAACCCACGAAAATCCAACCCGCTTTGTAATTAGAAGTTAAACAAACTTGTACTCTCTTTTATGCAGTGCGTCGTCACTCTAAGTATATGTCAGAGGCTATGAAGAGAATTCTTCGCAATTAAGAACCTGAAGCGAGCGTAGCGAGCGGAAGGTTCTTAATTGCGAAGATTTCTCTTCATAGCCTCTAACCGGCTTAATGTTTGCCCCAGATAATTAACAGATCCTGGTCTGCCCTGTTTTCCAACATATTTTAGATAATCTTCATTTGAGAGATATTTTGGGTTTAAAAAAATAAAAATAAAGAAATAGTAATGATAAATAAAAAAATAACAAAATGACCACTCTCCAATGTACTTTGATTATAGTAATGATGCAATGTCAAAACATGATGCAATATCATGACAGTCCCAAAATAGCTTTGAGAGGAGAGGGGCTTAATTAGAATACTGCTTTTAAAGCTTTTGCAATGCTTTCATTTAGCTTGGAGAGGAGGAGCATAATTAGAATACTGCTTCTAGAGTGAGTGTCATGCTGTCATTTATAATTTGTGTTCATGTTCAGATGACTTTGCTCATTCCCATTCATTCAGTTTTTGGAGCTCGAACATGGCTGGTCACTTTGATTTTCCTTTGTTGAATGAGGATTCTTTTCTTCTCCTTACACAAATTATAGTTATTTGATTTGTGTTACGAGATGCATCTTATTACAGAGGAACATATAAGATGAGTATTTTGTGATAATTTGGGATTATTTTTATTTCTCCATGAAAAACGTATGTTGTGGATATTCGTTAGAACTGTCTTTTCGAGGCAATTCTAACTAATATCTACAACATGCTTTAAAACAATGCTGTGGATACCCATAGAACTGCCTCAGCGAAGCGATTCTAATAAGTATCTACATGTTTTTACAATATGTGTTTATTTTAAAAATGTTATGGATAGCCATAGAACCGCCTCGTCGAGGTGGTTCTAATGAGTAACCATAAAATACTTTTTATGGAGAATACTGCCAAATACTCCCCTTCATCTGTTCCTTTGTAATGAGAAAAAACGCTCATTCGAGAAATCTACATCGACTTTAAATCAATTTGACCTGTCATGTTGAAGCTTTTTTTAGACGTGACAAGCCACAGAAGACTGTACATTTCTGATCACTTGAATTTTCAAGTCTTCAGAAGATTTATTGGTCAAGACTCTCTTCATGGATAAGTGATGAGTCTACACCAATAAATCTATTGAAAATTCAGGTGATCAGATTGGTTTATTATCTTGGGCAAACACTAATTGTGCTAGGAATGCAAAATACGACTTAGGTGTAAGACGTTAACCCTTAAACCTTTATTCACCATTATCCTGTATATGAACTAGGACGGTAACGCCAACTGGATAACTGTAAAAGACGTTAACTCTTAAACCTTTACTCATGATTATCGTGTATGTTAGCTGTAGGAAGTTAACCCACTTCCTGAATGTGCCACAAAAGTGATATAACACCAATTGTCTAACTGTAAAAGACGTTAATCCTTAAACCTTTACTTACCATTATCCTGTATCTTAACTCCTGATCGTGTAGAAAAGTGATAACCCGCAAAAACACCAATATTATAACTATAATAGACGTTAACCTTAAACCAGTACTCAGCATGATCCTTCGGTAAACCCTCTCGGTAACCCTCGTTAATCCACTTCCTAACTGTGCAAAAAGTGGTAACCCGCGGTAACCCCATTTGGATAACTGTAAAAGACCCTTTAAGCTTTACTCACCATTTTCCTGTATGTTAACTCTAGGACGGTAACTCCAACCGGATGACCGTAAAAGACGTTAACCGTTAAACCTTTTTCACGACTATCCTGTATGTTAGCTCTAGACGGTAACCCACTTCCGGAATATGCTAAAACGTGGGTTAACACCAAGCGTCTAACTGTAAGAGACCTAAATCCTTAAAACTTTACTCACCATTATCCTGTATGCTAACTCCTGATCGTGCAGAAATGTGGTAATCCGCGATAACACCAATAGGATACCTGCAAAGACGTTAACCCTTACTGTACTCACCATGATCAAGTAGGCTAACCCTCTGTCGGTAACCCTCGTTGATCCACTTCCTAACTGCAAAAAGTGGTAAACCGCGGTAATCCCATTTGGATAACTGTAAAAGACGTTAACCCTTAAACTATTACTAACCATTATCCTGTATGTTAACTCTTGGATGGTAACCCACTTCCTGACTGCGCAGAAAAATTGTAACCCGGGAAACGCTAATTGGATAATTTTAAAGATGTAAACCCTTTCACCTTTACTCACCATTATCCTGTATCTTAACTCTCGGACGGTAACCCTTGGTAATCCGCTTCCTGACCGTGGAAACAAGGGGTAATTGACGATAACCTTCCATAACAATTCACAGTAAATATATAGTATGTTATAAGTAAACACTTGCGTAAGGGGTAAGGGAAACTGTAACACCTTAACCCAAGGGTTACTTTAACATAGCATAGTGGATAACCCTCTGTAAAGCCCTTCACGATCGATCTTAAGTCGGTAACCCTCTGATCTAATTTAAAATAACAACTACAAAGCGTCTAACTGTAAGAGACCTAAATCCTTAAACCTTTACTCACCGTTATCCTGTATGCTAACTCTTGATCGTGCAGAAATGTGGTAATTCGCGATAACACCAATAGGATAACTGCAAAGACGTTAACCCTTACTTTACTCACCATGATCAAGTAGGCTAACCCTCTGTCGGTAACCCTCGTTGATCCACTTCCTAACTGCAAAAAGTGGTAAACCGCGGTAATCCCATTTGGAAAACTGTAAAAGACGTTAACCCTTAAACTAGTACTAACCATTATCCTGTATTTTAACTCTTGGATGGTAACCCACTTCCTTACTGCGCAGAAAAATTGTAACCCGGGTAACGCTAATTGGATAATTTTAAAGATGTTAACCCTTTCACCTTTACTCACCATTATCCTGTATGTTAACTCTCGGACGGTAACCCTTGGTAATCCGCTTCCTGACTGTGGAAACAAGGGGTAATTGACGATAACCTTCCATAACAATTCACAGTAAATATATAGTATGTTATAAGTAAACACTTGCGTAAGGGGTAAGGGAAACTGTAACACCTTAACCCAAGGGTTACTTTAACATAGCATAGTGGATAACCCTCTGTAAAGCCCTTCACGATCGATCTTAAGTCGGTATTCCTCTGATCTAATTTAAAATAACAACTTTTAACCGTCAGGCTTACACCTTAGTACCCATGCCAAGTTCTTAGTGATCAAAATAGATAACTCAGACGTTAACCCATCGCAGAAACAAGATAGCCAGTATTCAACTCGTAAAACTTATTAATCCTCGTAAACACCACAAGTCCTCGTGAAACCCGTCATGATAGAGCCCGAAAATACGCTGTAATCCGAGGTAACTATATGAATAAAACCTGTTAACCTTATCTCTTACATCCGTACTCACCATTGTTACATTTGAGTAATCGAAATGAGTAACTCACATGGTAACCCATCGCAGACATCGATAATCTATTAGTAGAATTGTTAATCCTGGTGAACACTGAGTAAACCTCGGTAACCCACCTCATGTAAAACATGTGTTATCCATTAGAAACCCTTACTTGTAACTTTGTCACCTTTATAAAATTTTAAATCAGTATGGAAGTTGTGCAATAGATAACCCCTTTGTAATTCGGGTAACTTTCTGTAACTCACATCATGATCTGTTTTGGATGATTATTTTTTTGTTTTTCTTACAGAACGTCAAGCGTCTACTAGGAAATGGCAGAGTACGAAGATGACGAAACGGAAGGCCTGTTTGATATTATGGAGGAGAATTCCTAATTCGTGGAGTGTTTCCGTAGATATGATAGTGTTATTTCTTTTCTTAAACGGGACGAACATATATATGCTCGCGCAGTCACTGTAGATGAAGTGGAAGAACAAGTATTTCTTAAATATTCTTTAGACGTTGACGGATGTGTTGTGGAAATGAAATCATTGCGAGGTCTAAAGCTGCCTGTTCGGCATTTAACTATTTTGCCAAATGGGCTAATGAGTATACGTGAGATTCAGTCAATGTTGAACAAGCACGTGGATTTGTCGTTGTATTCCAATGCTGAATTGGCCAACTTTAGACACACTGTGGGCTTTCAGTTATTTTACGAGCACGGATGGGAATGCTGGCTGGGACTTTTACCTTGTGTGAGAAGTGGTCATCCTGAGGTACGAAAAGATATACTAAAGGAACAGTGTTTTCTTTACTTTACAAGGGTGAAGACGTCGTTTCAACGGAATCTGCAGAAGCTATGCCTTGGCGAACGGGCAATGAGAACTTTGAAGAAAAATGACTTAAACCGCATTGACAGATTGAGTGTATTGCCTGATGACTGTAGTACTATACTGAGCACTCTGCAGAAAAGTATCGAAGAATGCCCCATAATTGGTGGTTTCCGGGAGGTGATATTTTGTTTTCGTTTTTGCGAGAAAAAGACTGGCGGTGTGTCTTTAAGAGAATTCGAAGAAGCTGACGTAAGTCGAGTGACCGTACATTCTGCAATCAACATCGAATCCGATGTAATGGAACTGTTCTGGTCAACAAGTGGCATACAGGAAGTTGTTGGCAGAAGAGGTATGTTGTACACCTGTGCCTCCTTTACAGCTTGTGGGAATTACCGTAGCAATCTTGACGGAAGGGCGCTTGATATTTCAAAAGAGCTACGGAGTGTCTGTTTCGAAGTTGATAAGCTTCGATTCGTGCAGCTTTATGCGGACCTAGCTCATCGCAGACCTCAAGTTAGATTTCATCCAGTATCCGGGTGTATTGTTGGCGGAATGGTTTTCCCAAAGGAGACTTCAGCAGCATTTAAGAGAGATGCAAGTAGTTACTTGTCAGCATGGGAAACCAATTTTTACCTGATGCAAAGAAGTATATGTAGACTTGAGGTTGTCACTGAGTTGGCTAAGTGGAAAGAAGTGGTGATAGCAAATGACTGTCTCAACGTGGATAAAGTGTTCGATTTGCTGAAGAGAAAACCTATGTTGGTGGCATTTCCAAGAGGTACGATGAGATGCATACAGGACGTGGGCCTAACCTTAACATCAGAACTGAAAAAGCTGCTTGACAGGTATTCTGGCACTGGGAACGTGGAACTTGCAACTTGGAAAGCCTACCAGCTGGAGCTGTCGGTGGAGAAAATGCTATGGGGGTTACCCACTTTGTGGTAGAAGTAGTCAGTACTCGGTAAATCTTGGGCCCGGTAAATTGGAAAGTAGTAGGAGCCTGACAGATTATTTTGGATTTTTAGCGTTGGAACGATGGACAGCTTGTATGGCATCCGAAGACAGCGTACCACCTTGCAAGATATGGACCAATTCTGAAGTCGTTGCAAAGAAGCTTTTACGAGTGGCTGGAATACACGATATACTACACAGCAGCAACTTTGTATTGGGGCGTCGCATATTGGATACACTAATTGGAGACTTGTTCGAAGTTGGGAAAGTGGGGACCTGCATAAGATATGAAGAGTATAAGAAGGAGCTATTCCGTGATAAGCCAAAGGGACTGCCCGTGAACGGTGCTGTGACTGTAAAACAGCTGGTAGGAATTCGCAGTAGCGCTAGGAGAATGCCCGTAGCTATGGCATATGGAAGTGTTTGTGAGCTGTTACGGAAGTGCAATATAGATTTGGAAAGTGTACTCAAAGACGGCTTGGTGCAGATGGAACTTGTACATTTCCCAGCTCTCGATACGTACGACAGAAACCGTAATGCCATCATGAATTGGTCGTTACGCTGTGGGTTGTGGAGAATAGGACCAGGATGCTTCCGAATTTCGTAGGTCTGCAGGAGTGCTTACAATGCTTGTTGTTGCTGAATTGGAGAGGCGTAATCTTGTGTTTGTAAGCAAGTTAAAGAAAAAACCAAGCACTTTTCCATGGATTAGAGAAAGCGCGAGGAAGCTGTACTGTTTGAAGTTGTAAGATGAAGGTCTTGTATTGGTGTTAAGTTTTGTGTCGTGTATTGCGCTGATGATGAACGATTGGTATATTGACTATAACTGTCTTGAGAGACTAATGATTGATATGCCAATCAACCAGTATCGCCGGCGTAATCTAGAGATACAGTCCAAACTTTTGTTAAGCCATTTTAATAGGTATAAGTTGTTCTGCTTGCACCACACGATATCCTTTAGAGTTCCTGCTGTGGAGCAAAAAGTTTCCAGTAAGAAAGAAGCCGAGATGATAGGTGAGGACACAGAAGATGCTGGTGCCATTAAAGAAGTAGAAATCAACAAAATATCTGAGGATGTAAATATAATGAATGCTGAAGAGGTTTCTTTCCGAGCTCCAACCAGTTTGCCACAAGCTGTAAATACGAATCAACGGTGGACTCCGATGGAAATTGAACTTCTGCATGAGGTAGCAAATGGAAAAGGTGAACACCCAACACTGAAATCACCGTACGCTCAATTCAGGCAAAAGTGCATGGAAAACGAAATTCCCTTCAGAACGTTCAGATCCTTTGAGAGCAAATTTTCTAGACTGTAGTAAAACTTCGATGGCTCGAACACCGATAGCTCGCTTACCATGATTGATTTAAACTCATTATTGAGTCACTAGAAAAAATTCTCCGTAGGTCCTGATAAGACATGGCTAGGTATAATTTATAAAGATATTTTTTTATCAAAAGTTACGTTGAGGCGATTCTAATGTCATTCTGACAAAACTTTATGTGCCCACTGTTTAATAGTGATACACATTTATTCTAAGTTTCATGAAATTCTGATGATTGGTTATTTTGTTATGGCCCATTTTATTATTTTGAAAGCAATTCAAGGCCAATAACTCATGTATTACTGAAGCCAGTGTGACAAAATTCATGTGCATCAGCGCCCTATAGTGATATACATTTATTATAAGTTTCGTGAAATTCTGATAATCTGTTACTTAAATATGACTCATTTTATCATTTTGAAAGCAATTCAAGGGAAATAACTCATGCACTACTAAAGCCAGTGTGACGAAACTTCACGTGCATCAGCGCCATATAATGATAAACATTTATTATAAGTTTCATGAAATTCCGTTAAATGGTTACTTAGTAATGGCTCTGGACGGACGGACGGACAGAAAGACGGAAGGAAGGACGGACATGGAGAAAACTATATCCCTCCGCCTTCGGCGGGGATAATGAACGAACCTCTGAATTCAGTGATACTCAGGTTGTATTGTATAGTGACTGCACGAGCCTCTGAACTCAATGACACTCAGATTGTCTTGAAAAATGAATGTACGAACTCAGTGACACTCAGTTTGTATTGAAAAATGAATGAACGAACCTCTGAATTCAGTGACACTCAGGTTGAATTGGATAGTGAATGAATGAGCCTCCGAACTCAGTGACACTCCCCCGAGCTGGTCCCGGGATAGAATAGGCCAGACGTATCCCTCTGCGTGACGTAAAAGGCAGTCTAAAAGGGGGCGGCTCGTTTGCCGTGAGCTGTGACCCGTGTCGTTGGAAGAAGAGATCCTGGTGATTGAGTAGACTGCTTACGACGTATCCAGTCTGCAACACATCACTTTGGCCCTGATTTCAACTAGACGGGATGTCATATGGGCCCGAATATGATCAATCGGCTTTGTCGTGCCATGCCCTGGGAACCAACTTTACCTTTCTCTTCCAATCTTTGTATCATTCTGATACTGACCATGTGCCCATGAACCCTTATTCTCATCTTTTTTCATTCCTAGAAGGCGGCGGCTGAGGGGTCAATCGTGTAGGCATTCTGTCCTATCCGAGTATATCTTCAGTGTATCTCTAGCACTTGGAGTTTTGGATATCCACTCTATATAAGTGCTCCCTTGTTGGGCTCCACGGCGGGTGGAGAACACCGGAGATGAACTATTTTCTTAATCTTCTCATGGCCCCCCCAACTTCAAACCCCAAAGCTTCTCAACATAATTCGAAACGGCCACGTGACATGGACTCTGATGATCCATCAGAGAACGAGCTCAGTCAACCGACATCGTTTACTGCTTCTCCGCGCTTCTTGGTAATTCATTCTCAAGAAGAAAGGCAAATGTCCAGTCTTTCTCCATTCGTTATAGAGAAAGTTCTGCATGGCATGGCTGGTGTGCCAAAAAATATTAAAAAATTACGATCTGGTGACCTCCTCGTGGAATACACGAACAAAAAGCAAATAGAAAGTCTATTACGCTTAGAACAGTTCCACGACCTGAAGGTAAAAGTGTCATTGCACAGCTCCCTCAATACAAGCAAGGGCGTTGTTCGCTGCCCCGACTTAAGGGGGGTCAGCGAACAAGAGGTCCTTGACAATATGAGGGAGCAGGGTGTAGTGGGAGTCCGCAGAATCAAGATTCGTCGAGACGGCTCCCTTAAGGACACTAATACCTTCGTCTTCACCTTCAACACGTCAGTCCTGCCGAAACAGTTGAAAATTGCCTTTCTTCGAGTCTCTGTCGATCCATACATTCCAAATCCTCTGCGCTGTTACCAGTGCCAGTTATTTGGTCACCATGAAGACAGATGTAAAAAGCTAATGGTATGTAACAACTGTGGTGAAACCAAACACACAACTCATGATAAAGACTGTACAAATACAGCAAAATGTGTGAACTGTTCAGGAAACCACCCCGCCGATTCGCGGCAATGTCAGGCCTGGAACACTGAGAAAGAAATTCTCAAAATCAAATACACCAGGAACATATCATTTCCAGAAGCACGGAAAATCGTAGAAAGTTACACAGCAGCGCCAGGTAAAAGTTATGCGAGCATCACGAAGACTGCTGGTGTCACGGTATCATGTATTGATGCTTCGACACAAACAGATCCTGTCCTTATCGCAGGAGCTCCACAGTCTTCGTCTTATAATGCAGCATCATCTGAAACTTCTACTGAAGCAAATCGTAGTCAAAAAGAAAAAGAAAAATCAGAAAAAGCAGACAGAAAGTTAGTACAAATTGTCCGTGACACACTTGTAAAACACGGAAATACTAACAAGAATACATCAAACAAGCCTCCTGACCCTAAACCAAAGGGAAAGGAGAAACATGTACTTGCATCGGACAGGCTGCCGAAAGGATCTACTGATCCGATTAAGCAGCATAATAAGTGGTCTGTCTTGGAAGAAATGGAGGCAGAGGAATCTCCATCCTGTCTTCCAAAAGGAACACTTAACAGAATACCTACTTCATAAGAATAGATCTAACCATTTCGCTCCATTTGACATAATTAACAATAATGAAAAATAGAATTTTACAGTGGAATTGTCGAGGCTTAAAAGCCAACTATGAAGAAACGTTGCTCCTTCTTAAGGATTATGAGCCTGCTGCTCTGTGTCTTCAAGAAACACATCTAAAAGATACAGATAACATTTCCATTAAAAATTACAGCTCTTTCCATAATTTTTCAATAAACAATGAGAGAGCCGCTGGCGGTGTCTCTATCTTTGTTAATAATAATGCTCCTCATAGTCAAATACCTTTACGCACGAATTTACAAGCCGTTGCAGTTAGTATAACTCTCCATCGCGTGGTCACTATTTGTTCTATATATATTCCTCCAAATTCCAGATTATCTCTCAAAGACCTTGATGATCTTGTTCCGCAACTACCTTCTCCCTACATACTATTAGGAGACTTTAATGGTCATAATATCCTTTGGGGTTCCAAAGATATTAATGACAAAGGCAGAATAATTGAAAATTTTATTGATAACCACGGACTTTGTCTATATAACACTAAAACTCCTACATATCTTCATCCAGCCACTGGTTCCTATACTTCATTAGACCTCGCCATTTGCTATCCCACTCTTCTTTTAGATTATGACTGGAAAGTTCATGATGATCTGTGTGGGAGTGATCACTTTCCAATTTTTCTTAATAACATTGGTCCAGATATTGATGAACCTGTTTCAAGATGGAAATTAAATAAAGCTAACTGGACCCAATTTCAAACCCTTTGTGAAACTCGACTTCTTCAAGACACCCTGCAGGAGGCTGATGATCCGATTGAGTCATTTGCATCTATTCTTATTAAAATAGCCGAAGAAACTATTCCAAAAACATCAATAAAATCCAAAAAGATCAAAAAGCCATGGTTTACTGATGATTGCAAATCTGCTGTTAAAAAACGAAAAGGAGCGCTGCGACAATTCAATAATCGTCCAACACATGACAATTTAAATAATTATCGAATTTTCCGTGCAAAAGCTCGTCGAACTATTAAAGAAACAAAGAAGAAATCTTGGAAACAATATGTTTCCAAATTAAATTCTCGAACTTCAATAAAGAAAGTATGGGACATGGTTCGTAAGATTCAGGGAAAAGGAAAATCTAGCTCACTGGGACACTTAAATGTAAAAAAATTCTAAAGTTACTTCCAAAAAAGATATTTCTAATACCCTTGCTGACGCTTTCTCGAAAAATTCTTCTTCTGAAAATTATAGTCAAACATTCAAAAATATTAAAAAGCAAAAGGAAAAACAGAACTTAAAATTTTCATCCAACAACACAGAAACTTATAATCAATCTTTTTCTCTTTCGGAACTTAAAGATGCCCTTTCAAAGGCCCATGATTCATCTCCGGGGCCTGATGATATCCATTACCAGTTTTTGAAACATCTTCCAGACTCTTCTCTTTCGATTCTTTTGAAAACATTCAATGACATTTGGGAAACTGGTAATGTGCCAAAGTGTTGGAAAGAAGCTACAATAATCCCCATACCAAAACCTGGAAAAGATAATACGAACCCGAACAACTACCGTCCTATTGCTTTAACGAGCTGCATATGTAAAACATTGGAGCAATGAAAGACTCGTTTGGTACCTTGAAACAAATAACATTATAACAGAATTTCAGAGTGGTTTCAGACACCAACGCAGTACTAATGATCACTTGGTTAGATTAGAAACCTTTATACGTGAAGCCTTCATCAAGAAGGAGCACTTAGTTGCTGTCTTCTTTGATTTAGAGAAGGCTTACGATACAAGTTGGAAGTATGGTATAATGAATGATTTACATGAAATAGGCCTAAAAGGCCGTTTACCGATATTCGTTCAAAATTTCTTATCTAACAGAGAATTCAAAGTACGAGTAGGTTCAACTTTGTCTGATGTGCACAATCAAGAAGAAGGTGTACCACAAGGAAGCATTTTGTCTGTTACTCTTTTCAGTCTTAAAATAAACAATATTGTAAAGTGTCTTAATCCTGGTGTTGACTGTTCGTTATATGTAGATGACTTTTTGATCTGCTATCGGTCAAAAAATATGCATACCATTGAACGTAAACTTCAACAAAATCTTAACAGAATTCAAACGTGGGCGACTGAAAATGGATTTAAATTCTCTAAGTCTAAGACAGTTTGCATGCATTTCTGTCACCTTCGCAAAGCACATGATGATCCAGTCCTTAACCTGGACGGAACCCCTATTCCTGTAGTTGAAGAAAATAAATTTTGGGTGTTATCTTTGACCGAAAACTCTCATTTATTCCGCATATTAAACAACTAAAAGCGAAATGTCAAAAGGCGTTGAACCTACTACGAGTTGTTGCCCACACTGACTGGGGAGCAGATCGCAAAGTTTAACTTAATCTTTATAGGACTATTATACGATCCAAACTTGACTATGGTTCAATTATCTATGGATCTGCAAGAAAGTCTTATCTGGAAATGCTCGATCCAATTCATCATCAGGGACTCAGACTCGCTTTGGGAGCTTTTAGAACTTCTCCCTCGGAGAGTCTCTTAGCAGAGGCAAATGAACCATCACTTTATAACAGACGTCTTAAACTCTCTTTGCAGTATGCCCTTAAATTGAAATCAAATCCATCAAATCCAACGTATGAAACTGTTTTTCGGCCCCAATATAAAACACTATTTGAGAATAAACCAAACATGATTCCTTCCTTTGGCATTAGAATCGCGTCTGAATTTGAAAATATGAATTTAAATTTAGACAGTATTGAACAGTTCAAAGTTCCAGATGTACCACCTTGGACATTTACTCAGCCACATGTTCTATTTTCTTTGCATAGTGATAAAAAATCTCAAACTGATCCTCTTGTGTTTCGAACTAAATTTAATGAACTGCTTTCTGACTTTTCTAACTATGAGACTTTATATACTGATGGTTCAAAGGATGGCGTCACAGCTGCGTCTGCTTGTGTCGCTCCATCCGAAACATACAAATGTAGACTACCTGATAATGCCTCTAATTTTTCAGCGGAGATTAAAGCTGTTGATTTAGCCTTGGATCACATTGCACAGTCTCGGAATACAGATTTTATCATCTTTTCTGATTCCCTCTCTGTTCTGCAATCCCTAAATAATCGCCATGTTGAAAACCCTCTTCTTTTGGATATCCTTTTGAAACATAATGACTTAGCTGAGCTGAACAATATTGTATTTTGTTGGCTTCCCAGTCACGTTGGGATAAAAGGCAATGAAAAGTCCGACATTGCTGCAAAATCGGCATTAGCTCTTCATATTTCTGATCTTAAAATTCCTTACACTGATATTAAACCTTGCATAAATACCTATCTTCATGATAAGTGGCAGATATCTTGGAATGCTGCTGTCTTGAATAAACTACATTCTATCAAGCCTTCTCTTGGGGAATGGCAACCATCTTATAGAATTGATCGTAAGGAAGAAGTAACTTTGGCTCGACTTAGAATCGGCCATACTTTTATTACTCATTCGTTTCTGTTGAAAGGCGAGGATCCGCCTATGTGCATTCCTTGCCAGGAACCTTTTAGTGTAAAACACTTTCTCTTAGATTGCGCGGAGTTTCGTGTTATGCGTTCTAGGGTTTTCCGTGTCAACAGTATCAAACAACTGTTTGACACGGTTGAACCAGTGAAAATCTTTTCTTTCCTAAAAGAGATCGGCATATATAGTAAAATATAGTTTAAATAAGTTGAGGTATTTTTACAACTATTGTTTTAAATTTGTGTTTACTCATCTCGCTGGTCGAGAGTTCGTTTTATTTTGTCAGTCTTAAGATAGCCGTTGATCGGCGTGTTTTACCACATACCCGACTTCATTCATTTTTATACTGCACTTATTTCTGACCTTATGCATATAACACGTATCTTTTTGTAGCGTTTTCGGCGCGAAATAGCCTTTTTGTGCTGATGTGCCGTAAAACACATATCACTCACTCACTCAGTGACACTCAGGTTGTATTGGATAGTGAATTAACGACCCTCTGAATTCAGTGACACTCAGTTTATATTGAATAGCGAATGAAAGAGCCTCTGAACTCAGTGACACTCTGGTTGTTTCGGATAATGAATGAAAGAACCTCTGAATTCAGTGACACTCAGGCTGTATCGGATAGTGAATGAACTAGCCTCCGAACTCAGTGAAACTCAGGTTGTATTGCATATTGAATGAACGAGCCTCTTAACTCATTGACACCCGGTGTCTGCCTTAATTTTCTTTATATATGTGGCCTGGGTGTGTGATAACGTGACCTTTATATTTAACTACGTTACATTTAAAATGATTATATATAGTAAATTGTAATGGTGGAAGCAATTGAAATTGTAGGTATTTAAGGGCAGAACCCATTAAATTGAATGTTTTTTTTTTCATCATTTGCTTGTTATCATCGTATTACAATAAATTCATCCGCGACCTTACAACAGAACAATTATTGGCTGGAATATATGCTGTGAAATTTCTTCTAATACGACCAAATAGCTGAAAAATGTTAAATACCTTCAATTTTATGGGCACCACGATTACATTTTACTATTTATTCTTTATTGGTCACGTGAATACTTGCTCTGGTCACAGTGTTTTAATATCTGACCGCCTAGCCATTGTCCCTCCTTACTAAATTTGGTGAGGAAACGTACACGTACACCAACGTTAACCAATTTTGGTACCAGTAACCCTGGTTTGAACTTTCTCTCGGGTGGTAAACCTAGAAACTACCACGAAATTGTGTTAACGTATTTTTGTTCCCAAGCCACAACGGGGTAGTTTCAACATCATAAATCATATAAACAAAGGTTGGTGTCATATTGATTTTTATTTTATTTTACCAGGATGAACAAATTGTGGGGAAATCGGGCAATGTGGTTCCAAATAAATATGTTTTAGCTTCCTCTATAACCCCAAATTAAAACACATTTATTTGGAACCACATTGCCCGATTTCCCAATAATTCGTTCGTCCTGGTAAAATAAAATAAAAGGCTATATGGCACCAACCTTTTCTTACTTGATTAACGATGTTGGAACTACCCCGTTATGTCCCGTATGTGGCGTGGGAACAAAATTACGTTAACACAATTTCGTAGTAGTTCCTAGGTTTACCACCCGTTTATCTTAATAGTGAAGTGCGGGTAGCAACAGTTCATTAAAAATGATTACATTGAGTCAATTGTAATGGTGGAAGCCATTAAAGGAAAACACTCACTAAAATGCATGTTAGACTCAAATTGAAGATTCTAATAAAACATAAAATTTGCCGAAAAATTTATGAAAATCGGACTTACATGAAGAAAGATATGATAGTTTAAAGAAATTAAAATGTTGATCTGGGAACCAGCAAATCTGTGAGTTAATGACGTCATAAACTCACAGTCAAAAATGAAAATCCTAAATAAATTAAGATTGAAACAAACTGTAGATAAATAGAATGCATAAATCTATATTTTACTTCATAAAGAAATGATCAAAACTAAATAATACTGTAAAAGTACTCAATTTATGCTCTTCTTCTAGATTTAAATATTTATCATTTATTATTATTTTTAGAATCTTCATATCATTCTTATTTTAAGTCCGATTTTCATGAAATTTTCACAAAATTTAATTGCTAATCAAGACCTATAATTTGTAGTCTGTTTATATTGAAGTGAGTGTTTTCCTTTAAATTGTAGGTTTTTATCATTTTCCCCTGTTACTGCCGTTTTCGAATAAATTCCAACGCCTTTGTTCCAGCCAGTAATTTTGCCATTCCAGCTACACATAATACGGCATTGCATGTCTTGTAATTATACTGTTTACCCTTCCGAGAATGTTGAAGCTATGACATAACGATTGTTTGAAAAAATAGATCACCGCATGGAGGGTAAATAGGAGAAAGGGTTAATAGGAGAAATATAAGAGCTTCAACGCCGTATCATGTGGCAAGAAGATATGCGGAAAATGTATTCAAATACGACAATAACAAGGTAAATAATTAACGGGCGACGCAATTACATTTCACTGTGTAATCATTTATTTGTCTACGATGGCCCAATTGGCTCACTTTTCATTTCCATACTATTTCACATTTCCGAATTCCGAAATTTGAATTCCGAATTCCGAAATTCGTAGAGCAAACTGGACGCTTGATTATTCTTACTTGTTTCATATCGTCAAGCCTTTAAATGAAATGATTGATGTATACAGCATTTAACAAATAAGATTCAAAATACAAAATGACTCTTTGGAATTAAATTCAATGAAAAGGTCATGAAAATCTAGATACCCCAAAATAAAGTGGGGGATAGTTCAATAGAAAACTAGTATTCTTAATATAAAGAAACGTACATCACAGACCCTAGATCTAGATACCCCCACGAATTTTAGCAAGAAATAATTACTTAAAACACGACCTCCACTGATGCCTGTAGTACATACGAGACCCGGTAGCTCAGTAGTTTAAATCAAGCGGTCCCTGGTTCAAGCACCGCTGGAATCTTTTCAACCATGAACGGGATTCGATTACACACAGCCTTTCATTATCATCAATCTATCGTCCTGATTTGTCTTAAATACTGTTAAAAAAAGACGTAAAATCACAAAACATCGATCCATCCTTTGGTATATGTAAATTATAGTATTATATATCTCTATCTGTTTAGTTGATAATGAGGAGTTCCGGTATCTCAGTAGGTTAAGCGATGGCCTGCTGATCTAGCGGTCCTGGGTCCATCGTCCTGATAAGACTGAAATACTGTTGAAAGGATGTAAAATAACAAGTCATCCATCCATCTATAAGTTGATAACCTTCTAGATAAATCATCTTCCCGAACAAGCGGATAAACCTTGCTCTATCTTCTATGAGGACTGCCTTGAAAATTAAACAAGAAAAGATATGACGCATGGTGTCATATCAATAGACTCGACGAGTCTATTAAAACGTTTATTTTTCTGTCAGTTTAAGTCATGGCGGCCTGTTGTTTTTGTTTGTGAGTTTAAATACCCTCTAAAATAAAGAAACTATTACCACGTGTCCCTATACCACATACTTCACAATTCCGAATTCTGAATTCCGAATTCCGAAATTCGTAGAACATACTAAACGCTTGATTATAATGACTCTTTACATTTTGTCAAACCTCTGCATGATATGGACGATTGCTTAAATATGAGCCGCGACACGAGAAAACCAACAAAGTGTTTGTGCGCCCAGTGCAGACTAAGGTCAGCTTTGCATGCGTCCATTCTGATCAGACTCTTTGCTAAGCACTTAAAAAGGGTAGCTAAGGGTCTAAGCTACCTCCATGCGGATAGCGAAGACTGATCAGACTGGGCGGATGCCCAGGATGATTTGAGTCTGCACTGGGCGCACATGCCACTTTGTTGGTTTTGTCGTGTCGCGGCTCATATAATGTTTATCCTTAAATGTGACAGACTAAATGAAGAATATTTTACAGATAAAAGGCTACGGACTAGAGACAGACAGACAGACAGATAGAGACAGAGAGAGAGACTATCACAATCCACAGTTTCGGAAGGGTTCTTTCAGTATAAATGACCTAGCATGAGTACAGGGATTACTCAGATCAGCCTCCGCATCTTCGATCATATATATATGCGAAAAAGGAAGACTCTGATTAGATTGTGTAAATGCGCAGGCTGATCTGAGTAATCCCTGTACTCATGCAAGGTCACTTATACTGAAAGGACCGCTTCTAAAACTGTGGATTGTGGTAGAACAGAGAGTCTGTCTCTGTCTGTTTGTCTCTGTCTGTCTGTCTCTCTCTCTCTCTCTTTCTCTCTCTCTCTCTCTATGGTACGTAGCCTTTTATCTGATATATCCTCTTCATTTAGTCTATGTCACATTTAAGGATTAACATTATATGAGCCGCGACACGACAAAACAAACAAAGTGGCACGTGCGGGCAGTGCAGACTCAGATCACCCTGGGTATCCGCCCAGCCTGATCAGAGTCTTCGCTATCCGCATGGAGGTAGCTTAGACACTTAGCTACCCTTTAAGTGTTTAGCAAAGAGTCTGATCATAATGGGCACATGCCCAGCTGATCTGAGTCTGCGCTCGGCGCACAACCACTTTGTTGGGTTTCTCGTGTCGCGGCTCATATTTAAGCAATCATCCATATCATGCAGAGGTTTGACAAAATGTAAAGAGTCATTATAATCAGCGTTTAGTATGTTCTTCGAAATTCAGAATTCATGACTTAAATTGACAGAAAAATAAACGTTTTTTAATAGACTCGTCGAGTCTATTGATATGACACCATGTGTCAAATCTTTTCTTGTTTAATATTCAAGGCAGTCCTCATAGAAGATAGAGCAAGATTTATCCGCTTGTTCGGGAAGATGATTTATCTAGAGGATTATCAACTTATAGATGGATGGATGACTTGTGATTTTAGATCCTTTCAACAGTATTTAAGTCATATCAGGATGATGGGAGGGTGCAAATGAAAGGCTGTGTGCAATGGAACCCCGTTTACAATTGAAAAGATTCCCACCGCCAGCGGGTCTCGAACCCAGGACCGGTAGATCAGTAGGCCATCGCTTAATCTACTGAGCGCCCGGAACTCCTCATAATCAACTTAACAGATGGAGATATATAATGCTATAACTTACATATACCAAAGGATGGATGGATGTCTTGTGATGTTACGTCCTTTTTAACAGTATTTAAGACATATCAGGACGAAGGATTGGTGATAATGAAAGGCTGTGTGCAATGGAATCCTGTTCATGGTTGAAAAGATTTTCCGCAGGCCTTGAACCAGGGACCGCTTGATCAGCAGGCCATCGTTTAACCTACTGAGCTACCGGGTCTCCTATATACTACAGGCATCAGTGGAGGTCTTGTTTTTAAGTAAGTACTTCTTGCTAAAAATCGCGGGGGAGTGGGAGTGGCGGGGAGGGGTATCTAGATCTAGGGTCTGTGATGTAAGATTCTTTATATGAAGAATAATAGTTTTCTATTGAATTAATCCCAGCTTCATTTTGGGGTATTTAGTATTTCATGACCTTAAAATTGAATTTAAGTTCCAAAGAGTCATTTTGCATGTTGAATCATATTTTTTTAATGCTGTTTACATCAATCATTTCATTTGAAGGCTTGACGATATGAAATAAGTAAGAATAATCAAGCGTCCAGTTTGTTCTGCGAATTTCGGAATTCAGAATTCGGAATTCAGAATTCGGAATTGTGAAATAGTATGGAAATGAAAAGTGAGCCAATTGGGCCATCGTAATTTGTCACTTGATTTCCCGCTCTGCTAACAGTGTCTAACATCTGATCGTCTAGCCATACTAAGTTTGTTAAAGAAACATACATGTTCTAGATCATTAGCCTACTTCGGTGATTCTTAGTGCTATACATAGCTAGAAGATGCTAAACGTTATTCCTTCAGCAGTACCCAGTGGGTAAATCCTCGGTTAACCTATGGATCTTGTGTCTGAGGATTGGAGTTAAGTACTGGTTATTGCCCAGGCACGAATGTAACTTGTACAAGCGGTTATTTTGAATGAAATAACAATAAGAGATAGTATTGGATATAATTTAATTGTAAGTCTGACCGTTGGCCATTAGTAGCAGCGAAATGGCAAATAGCTGCCAAGTGCTGCTACTAATGTTCACCTCCGCGGGACGATGACCCCGTCAGACAGGCGGAGGAAAATGTTTGATTTCAAATGATTATTACAATCTATCAAGAAATAGTTAACACAATTAGAATGAATCACACGAACAATTTTCTATATACAAAAGCCAGCAGTCCTATCTACCCTATGTAGCCTTAATATTGCACTTTTCCCAGGCGCCGATTTGAAATGATTGTTACAAAAATAATTGAGTGTGTAAACTAATCACAAAGAATCACCAAAAAATCATTATGTACATCTGCTATCAGTCTTTGTTGTTAATCATCCCTCTAATTAACCGTCGTCCTCGGTAACATGATTGCAAATGATTATCACAATCTATTAAGAAAGAGGTAACACAATCACAATGAATCACACGAACAATTTTCTATATACAAAGGCCGGCCGTCCTATCTACCCTATGTAGCCTTAATATTGCACTTTCCCCAGAGGCCGATTCGAAACGAGTGTTACAGAAATAACTGAGAATCTCTCTAATTAACCGTCCTCGGTAACATCCTCTTCTTCCCTTTCAGTCAAATCAAGGCTTACCACATCACCTAAGTAAGAAGTTATTCTTTCATTTGTGGTTTTTAAAAGTTCCTCTCTTGTCATTATTTTTCTTTCATTTTTAATTCTATTATATATGTACTGGAAGGAGGTCACATCTGGTGAGGGCTTGAAATCTTTACTCCAAATTCTGTCCTCAACTCCTTCCTCTATCATGGCCTGGATGAACGCGTCGTTGACTTTCTGACCGGTCTTTTTCAGTTCGTTAACCTTATACTTGACAAAAACTCTCTGCACTGTATTAAGTTTGTCCCTAGTAGAACACTTGCTCTCTTTTGAAAACGGTTCTAGCCTTTTTAGTATATCCTCAGGGAGCGATTCCATCTCAGTGTATATTCTAAAAGTAGAAAGAATATATTCTTTTATGTATTTTATGAAGCACATCACTAAAACACTCTTTTACAATTCAACCCCCACTATTATCTAGTGAAACTGGGGTTAACAGGGGCATACATATTTTTTTCATATTTTTTTCTTAAAACGTAGATTGTGAAAACTCGTTAGAATCGCCTCGCCGATGTGGTTCTAACGACTACCCATAATCTATTTTCAGCAGAAATATGAAAAATACCAAATTTCTTTTTATTTGAAAATTTTCAGTTTTTGTTGATAAAATTTTCAGTACATTTAAATAGGCGTGCTTTCGTAATGATTAAATTGGAGTACCCACAACATAGTTTTAAAGCTTGTCCACAGGGTACAATCGATTCCGCCAATTTTCGCTTGCTGCAGAGACTGTCCGTCATATTTGGCTTCCACCGAGACTGTCCGCGATCTATTGCTTCCTGCAGGGACTACAACTGTCCTCGAAAAATGGCTTCCTGCCGAGACTGTCCGCGTGACTCTGCTTCCTGCCGAGAGCCTCGGCAGGAAGAGAATCACGCGGACAGTCTCTGCAGGAAGCCATTTATCATGTACAGAAGTCTTGGCAGGAAGCAAAAATCGCGGACAGTCTCGGTGGAAGCCAAATATGTTGTACAGTCTCTGCAGGAAGCGAAATTAGCGGAATCGATTATACCCTGTGTTGTCGTGGATACTCATAACAACTGCCTCGACAGGGCAGTTTTAATAAGTACCCACGACATATTAATTTACAACACATTGTGGATACCTTTTAGGATCGGCTCTGCTAGACACTTCTGCAATAATGTTATCATTGTGAAAAGGCATGTTGTGAATGCTTCTTAGAACCACCTCTTTGAGGCCGTTCTAATAGGTATCCACAACCTACGTTCTATAAAAAATGAGAAAAATATTCCCACATTGTCTCAGACTAAATTTGATAATAATTACTTTTCTGACTAGCCAATAAAATATCCACATTCAACAGGACATATCATCAAAGTGGCCTTCCATGTCTGGGCTCAAAAACCCAATGAAAGGTAAAATGTTTTGTTTGATTTGAGGTTTAACGTACCCGTCGACACTATGTAGGTCATTTTGGAGAGTTTGCTTCCAGTTTTGAGGGACTTTTACCCGACATTGAGATCACATGACATCTCAAGTCCTGTCGCCCAGTGAAACAAATAGGGTTAATCGGAGATTTTAAGATTCTAATTTTACCTCACTGCAGCTGGTGCTGAATTTTAAGATTCTAATTTTACCTCACTGCAGCTGGTGCTGTGCCGTATGGCGGCTGTAAAACGTCTCCCCGTACATCATCCATAGTGCAGATTATATCTTATTTACGTCCTTTGAGATCAGAGGATAGATTTTGAGAAATCTAAAATTTGAGATTCATTTAGACTATTATTCTAGATCATCGGCTTTTATATTATTTGGATCCTTATGAAACTAATCAGTCTTTGAACCGACTGTCCAATTAAACTTAAGAAATTACAGTATGCTTTTTTCTGGTTTCGTCACCAGATATTGTCAGGGCCACTGACGAGGCTTTATTAGCCGAAACTACGTAGTCTGGCCCATGTTCCTACTTCTGTATGTATTCTCTGCTCTTGAAGGAACTTTTTAAGATTCTAATAATCGCACCACTTTGCCTGAGCGGGCTTAGATCCTCTAAGCGGTTTACCTGTACTCATGTACGGTCGGTTTCAGCTCTGCGTGGAAGCATCATGCAGCCCATCTATTTCTTCAAGGCCGATGGGCATAAAATGCAATGACATATGAGACCAAAAAATGACAGCATGAAACTCCTTTAGAAGTAACATTGAAATTATATTCATTTTAAGCCCCTCCTTTCCAAGCTATTTTAGGACTGTCACAAGACTTAGTAGGGGCAGGAAATGAAAATAGGTCAACACAGATCAGTCAATTACCAATAGTACCATAAAAATGGGACCACAACAAGATTTTTTTTCATGGACTTTTTACAGAATTTTTTTATGTTTTCTTTTTTTCAACAGTGTAGAGTCAGAGTGGTTATTATCTTTCGCAAACACTTAGCAGGTTTTTGAAATCTTCACCATTTAGAATCTTACGGTCGCTTCGCTCCCTTCAGATTCTTAATGGTGAAGATTTAAAAATGTCAGACACTAACACTAACCCTTTATGAAGCAAAGACTACACTTAAACACTGAAAGCTAACGAGTTTACGAGTTAATCTGGACCAACATTGCTAGTTTCGGTCAATTAGGCCTCATCAGTGACCCTCAAACATTTTCCAATTACTACAGTAGAATTCATGATTCCAAAGGACTCGAAAATAAAATTTCCCCTATGATGAAGGGCAGGGAGACTTTTTAGGACAGCCACACATGCCCTCAGCACCAGCTGTAGTGCAGTCAAATATTTTCTATAAAAAGGTCATTTTTTGAAGCAACAACTACACCTAATAACTTAAAATTGTCGAGTTTACGAGTATTTCTGGGCCAGACTAGCTAGTTTCGACTAATAAGGCCTCATCAGTGACCCTAAAACATTTTCAAAGCTCCACAATTGAATAAATGATCCCACATAACAAGAAACTACAAACTAAAATATGATGAAGGGCAGGGAGACTTTTTAGGTACGCCTCACATCCCCTTAACACCAGCTGTAGTGAAGTCCATATGAGCCGCGACACGAGAAAACCAACAAAAAGGTTGTGCGCCCAGCGAAAACTCTGATCAGCCTGGGTATCCGCCCAGTCTGATCAGAGCCTTTGCTGTCCGCCTGGAGGTAGCTTAGACCCTTAGCTAACTTTTAGGCGCTTAGCAAAGAACCACTTTCTTGGTTTTCTCGTGTCATGGCTCATATGTTCTATAAACGTTTATAATTTGGAAGGAAGGACAACACCTAAGAACTCAGAACTGTCGAGTTTACAAGTGTATCTGGGCCAGACTAGCTAGTTTTGGCCAAACTGGCCTCATTAGTGAACTTGAATATCTATAAATTTCTACAATGGAATCAATGATTCCAAAGGACTAGAAAATAAAATTTTTCACTGTGATGAAGGACAGGAAGAATTTTAGATCCACCACACATTCCGTTCACATCAGCTGTAATGAGTTCAAATATGTTTTATTAACAAAGGTATCCTACGTCTCCTACATGAAGTACAAAGTGCAATGAAAAAGTGACAATTGTTGTAAACAGGTCTCGAAACGATGTCCCTTAATATGTTAAATGCTTTAAATGAGGAAATTAAAACTTACCCCGACGTCGCAGAAGACACTTGAGTGAACTTTCTTTTCCCCAGATTAACTGTACAGGCCTGATACAGTTGTGGGCCTGGGACTGGTACTAGTTGCTGTGGCGTGCTGGTTACCTCTACATATGACATAGGTTCAGGCGGTAATGGGTGCACTACTGATATGTCTGTGACACTCATATCCGTGACTGGTACATTGCTGTCAGGGAGTATACTTTGCAGCGCCGACGCAAACGCCTTCTGCATTGTTGCTTTACAAGTACTGTGAGAATTAGCGTTATCCACTTGTGTCTGCAATGTCCTCACTTGCTCCTGTAGACTCTGGTTTTCAGTCTGTAGAAGAATGATCTTCTGATCTTGTGCCTTTAAATCAGTTTGAAGGTTATGAATTTTGACATCTTGTTCTTTCAATTTTGTTTCCGACACTTTTAAAGATTGGTTACAGTTTTTTACCTCGCGTTGTAATTTGGTTATCTGCCCACAAATCAGTTTTTCTGATTGTTGCACAATCCTTTGAACACAGTCTATGTCATCTGCCACATTCATGCTTGTCTGGAATTGTAAAGGAAAGAAAAGTCACATAATACTACGCAAAATTGATTTATAACGTACGTAGCAAACGTTAAAGGTCAAATGAAATGATTTTCACATGGGCTGAAAATAGTCTAAATTAACAGGCTTTGCTTTAACTAGAAGAATGTCGAAAACTGCTCTGAAAACTTACAAATGGATTTAAAGTTATGAGGAATAAAAATTTAGGTTCTGCACTAATTAGCTGAAAATATGCAAGGACTCTTTTGACCTCATTTGAGTAATTAAAATAATTTAAGCTAGAAATAATTCTGTATAATACATTATTTTCATCAGTATTTCTCCTAGAACTTATTAAGAGTGACATGATACAACATCCAATAAAGAGAATAGAAACATTTTACTAAATGATATGTTGATATTTACTCCAATTGAAATTACAATATCCAAATAATTTTCCAGATGGAAAAAGTGGGCGGAGAGCTTAAAAACTATTTTGCATAAACTTTAAGCCTTAATAATAACGCTTTGAATTAGAATGGGGTTTTCAGCATATTGTGTCTCTCACAAATATCTGAAAATGAGACTATCTCTGGAAAGAGTGAGAGTTTCTTCTCATTTGCCCTTTAACGCTTAACACCTTTACTTATCATAACCGTGTAGGTTAACCATGTGATAGTATACCTCGTAAAACCACTGAATAATTAAGTGAAAAAAGGTAATCCATGGTAACTTTGTGAAAGACGTCTACTTTTAACCTTTACTTACCAAAACCCTGTATGACAACCCCAAGGGCTTGGGTTATCGGTAACGCACGGTACCCAACATAGGTTAACTGTTAAACCTTTACTTTCCATGACCCGTATGAGAATTTCAAGTGAAGGACATCCTTAAACCTATACTTTTCATAACCCTTCGTTAATTGTGACGGTAACCATCGGTAATCCACTTGATGACTTTGCCAAAAGAAATGTTACCTCTTAACAATAATCCTTTAGAAGACAGATCACAATGTTTGTAAAAACAAACCTAATGATAATATACCCTGCTTGCATCTCAATTTCCTAACAAAATCTGTTAGTATGTTAAAAGTCACACTGTATTACACTCTAGTAAGCATATATCAAAGTTAGATTTGACGCTAACGTTTTCATAACATAGTATAGATGTTAAAAATAATCCCTTAAAAATCCTAAAAAAATAACAAACTTGAAAAAACACTTAACAGAAAAGCCCAGTTCACCTCACGTGTATTCTCACAATAATCCTATACAATCCAAACCGATATCCAAATATCGTTAACGTCTCCGTAGAGAGACCACTACCTACTAAATGGATAAGGACGGTGCATTATGTGTTTATTACAGTAGACGGAGTTAAGGTGAGTAAACAATGTAACTAAAACCAGAGTTCCTTTGTTTAGAAATGGGTAGAAAATTTCGAGAACCCACTCTGTAATAACGTAACTTATATTTACTCAGGATGACACATTAGATTAAACCTTGGACGGTAACCCTCGGTAACCCAAGAGCTGATTTTGCGGAAAAAAAGCGGTAACCCTCGGCATCCCACTTCCGATAATACTTACACCTTTAATTAACAGGACCCAGTATGATAAGCCTTAGTTTCCTCCGCCCATCGGGGCTTGGAGAAATAAATTGGGCTGCATGATGCTTCCATGCAGAGCTGAAACCGACTGCACATGAGTACTGGTAAACCGCTTACAGGGTCTAAGCCTGTCCAGGCAAAGTGGTGCGATTCGGACTGTTCATGCATATAAACCCTAATGGTTTCACTGGGCAGCAGGGCTTGAGATATCATTTCATCCCAAAGTCAAGTAAAGCTCCCACAAAATAAAGTATATAGTGTTGTTGGGGACGTTAAACCCCAAATCAAACAAATGATAAGCCTTAGTGCTGAAGAAGAAGAAGCCCAAGGTTACCCACTTTGTGAAAGACGTTTACTATTAAAGCATTACTTACAATGACCCCGTATGACAACCCAAAGTGTAAACGGTAACCCTTAAACCTTTACTCACCGTTATCCAGTCTGATAACCTTCTTTGTCAAACACTATAACCCGGCATGATATATCCAGAAGTGAGACGTTACCCCTTAAACCTTAACTCAGCATAACCCGTATGATAACTCAATTTTTCAGAGGTTAACCCTTAAACCTTTACTCACGGTAACCTCGTCTAATAACTCCAAATGTAAGACGTAAACCCTAAACTTTTACTCACCGTTACTCCGTACGTTTACTCTGTGACGGTAACTCTCGGTAACCCACTAGATGATTTTGCAGAAAAAGCGATTACCCATGGTAACCTACTTTGTCAAAGAGGTTAAATTTTAAACCTTTACTCTCTGTAACCACGTATGATAACTCTAAGTGTAAGACTTTTACCCTTACACCTTTACTGACCATAACTTTGTCTGATAACCCAGTTTGTCAAAAAAGGTTACCACTTAACATTTACTCACCGTAACCCATTTTGTAATCTCCAAAGCTAAAACGTTAACCCTTCAACCTTTACTCAACATTACCCCGTATTAAAACCCAGTTTGTCAAAGAAGTTAACCCTTAAACCTTTATTCACCGTAACCCACACGTTAACCCTATGACGGTTAGGGTTAGATAAGCCAGAAGATGATTTTGCTTAAAAAGCGATAACCCATGGTAACCCACTTAGTCAAAGAGATTAACATTTAAACATTTACTCACTGTAACCACGTCTGATAACGCCAAGTGTAGTACTTATGGTTACCCTGTTTGTGAAAGAGGCTTACCTTTGAAACTTTAGTTACCGAAGCCCCGTCTGATAACTCCAAGTGTAAGACGTTAGCCCTTGAACCTTTTCACACCCTAACCCCGTATGATAACCGAGTTTGTCATAGAAGTTAACCCTTAAACCTTTACCCACCGTAACCCTGTATGATATCTGCAAGTGTAAGACGTCAACCGGGAAGTCTTTAACATGTCTCAAAAATCACTAGGAATCTTTAACTCTGTAAGCCCAAGAAGGGTATGAACGTTGAAGATCCTAGATCAAGTGGTTCTTGTGTTATTGATCGGAAACCGTTTGTAGTGTTCGGGCGCTAGTGACCTTGACATTTTATGCTGAGACCGCAAAACTAAATAGAGATCATCCACTTAATACGCCCTACCAGCGTTAAAAATTTGAAGGTCCTAAGTTTTATGGCTCTTAAGTTATTAATTTGAAAGGAAGTGTGACGTACGGACAGACTATGTAAAAGATACCTTTTATAAAAAAATCCTTTATAAATATTTACAAAGTTAGTCAAACTAACCGAATGTTAATACCATCTGCTTTCTTCCGAATTTCCGAAAAAATAGGTAATATATAAAGAGTGTATTTGGTCCTACGTTCTAATCATGCACATTAAGAATTGTTTAATCGTTTCTGTTATCGTACGCTACTATAAAACAAATCTTACCTTTTCAAAGTAATCCTTCAAAAAATTCCTAAAAAAATCACAAAGTTCACAAATCACTAAACATAAAATCTATGTCCATTCTACAAGTATCCTCACAATAATGATTATCAAATGCAATCCAAACAGAAATCAATACATTCTATATCTTAACGTCTCTCTTGAAAGACAACTACCAACTGAATCGACAGCAATGGAGCATTCGATATTTATACAGTAGATGGAGTTAAGGTCAGTAGCCGATGATACTAAAAATAGAATTAATTTGTTCACCATAACCCAGTTCGTAAACAATGTGACGCTAATTGTAGGTAACCCACTGGATGATTTTGCTTACAAAAAAACGTTAACCCATGCTAACCCACTTTGTCAAAGAGGCTAATCCTTCAACCTTTACTCACGGTAACCCCGTCTGATATCTCCAAGTGCAAGACGTTAACCCTGCAACCTTTACTCACCGTAACCCGTCCAAAAACTACCAGTGCTAGACGTTAACCCTTTAACCTTTACTCATCGTAACCCCGTCTAATAACTCCCAGTTTAAGACGTTAACCCTTAACTTATACTCAACGTAACCCCGTCTGATAACCCCAAAGGTAGGACGTTAACCCTTACCTTTACTCACCGTAACCCCGTCAGATAACCCCGTGTGAGGCGTTAACCCTTAAAACATTTTCTCATCATAACCCCGTCTGATATCTCCATGTGTAAGAAGTTAACCCTTAAACCTTTACTCATCATAACCCCGTGTAATAACTCCCGGTGTAAGATGTTATCCCTTAAACCTTTAGTCACCGTAATCCCGTCTGATAACTCGAAATGCAAAACGTTGACCCTTAAACATTTACTCATCATAACACCGTCTGATAACTCCCAGTGTTAGACGTTAATCCTTAACCCTTTACTCACCGTAACCCCGTCTGATAACTCCCTGCGTAAGACGGTTACCCTTAACCTTCACTCGTAACCCTGCTTGATAATCCCAAGTGAAAGATGTTAAACCTTATACCTATACTCACCGTAACCCCGTCTGAAAACCTTAAATGTAAGACGTTAACACTTAAACTTTACTCACCGTAACCCTGTCTGATAACTCGCTGCGTAAGACGTTTACCCTTAACCTTTACTCACCGTAACCCCGCCTGATAACCCAAAGTGTAAGACGTTAACCCTTAAACCTTTACTCACCGTAATCCCGTCGAAAACTCCCAGTGCAAGACGTTAACCCTTCAACCCTTACTCACCGTAACCCGTCCAAAAACTCCCAGTGTAAGTCGTTAACCCTTGAACTTTTACACATCGTAACCCCGTTTAACAACTCCCAGTGTGAGACGTTAACCCTTTAACCTTTACTCAACGTAACCCCGTCTGATAGCCCCAAATGTAGGATGTTAACCCTTACCTTTACTCACCGCAACCCCGTACGATAACCCCGTGTAAGATGTTAACCCTTAAAACTTTATTCATCATAACCCCGTCTGATATTTCCCTGTGTTAGACGTTAACCCTTTAACCTTTACTCATCATAACCCCGTGTGATAACCCCAAGTGTAAGACGTTAACTCTTAAACCTTTACGCACCGTTATCCCGTTTGAAAACTCCCAGTGCAAGACGTTAACCCTTCAACCTTTACTCATCGTTACCCGTCCAAAAACTCCCAGTGTAAGACGTTAACCCTTTAGCCGTTAAACCTCTACTTATGGTGACCTGGTTTGATAACTCCCAGTGTAAGATGTTAACCCTTAAAACTTTACTCACCGTAACCCCTTCTGATAACTCCAAGTATAAGACGTTAACTCCTAAACTTTTACTCATCGTAACCCCGTCTGATAACCCCAGGTGTAAGACGTTAATCCTAACCTTTACTCACCGTAATCCCCGTCCAATAACCCCGTGTAAGACGTTAGCCCGTAAACCTTTACTCGTCGTAACCCGTCTGATATCTCCCTGTGTAAGACGTTAACATTGAAACCTTTACCCATCGTAACCCGGTCCGATAACTCCCAATGTAAGACGAACCCTTAAACCTTTACTCACCGTAACCCTGCTTGATAACCCCAAGTGTAAGACATTAAACCTTAAACCTTTACTCCCCGTAACCCGTATGATAACTCCAAGTGTAAGACGTTAACCCTTAAACCTTTACTCACTGTAACCCCGTCTGATAACCCCAATTGTAAGGGTTAGCGTTACCTAGAGGTTTACTTTTTTGAAGGAGGGCTTACATCTCACCACATCCAAGGCGTACCCAAAGGCTTACCTACACTTTAATGTTAACTTGTACTGTCCACTATTTACTAAGGCAATGTCACAAAAAGGTTACCTGCAAATTTTCTTTCTAACTAGGACTTACTCTTCATATAAAGGTTACCTTGAGGCTTAGTTTACAACTAAAGGCTTACATGCTGACACAGACAAGTCCTACCCCTTACCTTCCCTTACTGAATTATCTTAACCTAGGTCTACCTACAAAGTAAAGTTTACTTAGAGGCTTACTTCTCAGATAGTGGCATGCATCTAACAACACTTAATGGCTACTGAAAAGTTTAACTTGGCTCCAAGGTATTTTTTGTTTTAAATTTCAAATTTACTGCCCACCCTTTACTACAGATAGCATAGATAATAAAGTTCACCTACAGGCTTACTTTATGAAAATGGGCTTATGCAAGCTATACATGAGGGTTACCGAAAGGTTGACCTTGCATCCAAGTTGTACTGTATACCCTTTACAAATGGCTACATTTTTCTGAAGATTTACCATGAGGTATGCTTTGGCATTAAAACAATACTTTGACCCCTACTCAGACCTACTCGAGTACCTACGTTATTGATAACCATTACTGGCTAGCCTTTATAAAAGCAAACCTACAAAGACAGGTTACCTTGATGCTTAGAGTTTTAATAAAGTCTTACATGTTAGAGAGACAGATAGAGGCTTGCTTCTCAGTGAGGCCATATATCAAACTACATGTAAGGGCTTATTAAAAGGCTTACCGTAGCTCTAAGGTACTGTCCATCCTTTACTACGGCCAACAATGAAAATAAAGTTTATCTTCAGTTTACTGAAAAGCTTACCTACCCTTACTGATTACCCTTCACCAAGGCAAACTTACCAAGTAAATGTTATTTAGAATCTTACTTCTGAATTATGACACAAATGTTACGTGCCTGAATAAAAATACAATCTGTAAACGAAAATAACACAAACATCTTACCTTACAAGTACTCTAAATCCGACAAAGAATTAACTAGCTAATTTAACTCAAAATATTTGGAGCTCACGTCTACACACTTTGACATCCACTGCCAGACTGACAACTCAAGAGAAGTTTGTTGTTTTTTATCCAACTGCTTAATTTCTGTTTTTAGCGATGTGTCCTAAAATTCCAGATTTTACAATAATAATTAAGAATTTTCATATAATATATTGGTGAAAAACATATGCACGCGAAACGACAAGAGAAAATCTTCGTTAAGAAATTCACATCATCAAACGATTGAAAGAAATCTTGAAGTAAGTCCTTGGCTTATTATATATAGCATGTATACATTGGCTATAACTTGAACTCTGTGTGTGTGTGTGTGTGTGTGTGTGTGTGTGTGTGTGTGAAGAGAAAACATGTTTTAAAGCATATAACAAATGTACATATCGTAATTAGAGTGTATACAAACGCAGTCTGATCATGACATGCTCATTTCAGTAATATTGTTACCTTACAAACCGTTTTCTCACGATTCATATATCGATTTTTTTTCAGGATAGTTCTATACATCTGAAAATTTGGATACTGACGATGGAGGATAATAGCTCAGAGAACAGTTGTGATGAGGATAAGAAGGTCACATATGAGATATGCCTTTCAGTGGTTTGTGATATTGTTGATGAGGCTGAGATGGAACACACTTTTATGAAGGGACATTTGTCTCCTCAACAAACTGTAAACTCTCCTCCGAAGGAATGCAACCTTTTTAAACCGTGTCTTGAATGTAGCACATAGGGCGAGTTTAAAGCATGGCTATTCGATATTATTGGCGAAACCCTGTTGGTAGCTACAGATAAGGCTAAAACTCAATGCACATGAAAGCAGACCTTCTAACTGCCTTGGATGAAGTCAATAAATGTCTGAATGACTAAAAACGAAGCTGGGAATAAAGAAAAGTCAGAGACTTTCAGACAAATTTCTAAGCTTGCTATAAAAAAATTCTCATGAAGGGATGTTCAAAATTTATGTGATGTTTTATCTTTATAGTTTCTATTTGTTGTTAAATTTCGCACTAAATAGGAACCTAAATTTTAAATATAAACCCCAGCCTAACTAAAATTCCCAACATGGTTGACAGGTTCCTTCGTTAAGTTGGAAAATCTCAGTATGCTTTCACTTAGGATTTTCTCCAGGATTTTTGTTAATTTTTGTGGGAATATTGAATTTAATGAGCGATTTACTCCTGAGAATATCCAACCCAAGTGAAATCCCCGCATAGTTTTGAACATTTCTTAAAACAAAATGAAAATCTCGATTTCTTTTGAGTAAGAATTTTGATTTTTCAGTAAATCTCAGTATTTTAATTTCAGATCTCTATTGTCGGATTATAATATAGGGTCATTGATGAGGTTAGGGTTAGGCTTGATAACCCTTAACCATGCGGTATGGCCCACATTCCGTCTTATAAATGTGTTAACAAATGTGTTCACAAATTAAACAACAACAAAAAAACACACTCTTTTTAGCCTTTTATATACATTTTTAAAAAAGGCTTACGTTTTACCACATCCGAATCCTCAAAGAATTCTTTTTATCAGGTTGATCTAAAGCTAAACCAGACAGATCCGAGAGCCGTCTAGGCTTGATAACCCTTAACCATGCGGTATGGCCCACATTCCGTCTTATAAATGTGTTAACAAATGTGTTCACAAATTAAACAACAACAAAAAAAACACACTCTTTTTAGCCTTTTATATACATTTTTAAAAAAGGCTTACGTTTTACCACATCCGAATCCTCAAAGAATTCTTTTTATCAGGTTGATCTAAAGCTAAACCAGACAGATCCGAGAGCCGTCGTTGCTTACATTCGGTATAACCAGACTGAAGTTAGACAAACAAGTAATATGATCCTATGTTGAGCTCGTATTCATCCAGTTTTACGTTCGAGCATCCTTAATTAACATTATATTGTTTTGAAAAAGGGTGATCCGACAGTGAACCAGGCTGAATCAAGGTTGAACATTGATCCCTGCAATTGTTTCTTCATACGAAGCTGCCTAAAAGCAGATCAAAGCTAGTCCACATGGTTACCAATGCTTTATCGTTCCTGCTTGCAAGTCGGGAAACGATTTGGAGACAACACAAAAAGATAATTTCAGGATTTATTCGCTGGATGTCATCATAATTGTTGCAAAATCGGATTTCAAATGGTTATACAATGATTATTCTTACATATTGATTTAAATATAATTATCATTTAATTATTCATATTACAATTAAAGAATATGCATAATTATCTTGAAATTATCAGAATTATTATATCTTTTTACAAAATAATCATATCAATTTACAGATTTAAAGAATTATTCTTTTCTGAAATAAAATATTTTCAAATGATTTCTGGTAATGAACATGAAACATTTAATTATTTGAGCCCTCTCCCTTTTTGAAAATTTCCTGCCGCTTTATGGCATCATGCAGCTTGAAATTTTCTCTTGTCAAATGCAATCAGAAGCTGCATGGCAGCTTAATCAGTTCTGCCGCCTGCCAAATGTGGTATGCTGCCATCATCTGCCGTGCGCAGGGCATGCAAACATAATGTTTGCATTCACATCGAACGACAAGTGATGTGACGCGGCCGCATGGCTTACATTTATGATTCATGAGGCTAGGGAAGTGATCGATGGATTGAATGTGAAGGCTTATATAGGTGTTTATTGTTCACAAATCAATAAACATAAACTCTCTGTCCATTCTACAAGTATCCTCACAATAATGATTATCCGATTCAATCCAAAGAGAAATCAATACATTCTATATCTTGAACGTCTTCCCTGGAAGCCAACGACCAACTAAATCAAGAGCAATGGTGCATTAGGTATTTATACAGTAGGCGGAGTTACAGTTAGTAAACGATGATACTAAAAACAGAATTAATTTGTTCACCATAACCCAGTTCATTAACAATGTCACACTAACTCTAGGAAACCTACTGGATGATTTTGCTTAAAAAAACGTTAACCCTTGCTAACCTACTTTGTCAAAGAGGTTAATCCTTCAACCTTTACTCACGGTAACCCCGTCTGATATCTCCCAGTGTAAGACGTTAACCCTTAAACCTTTATTCATCGTAACCCCGTCTAATAAATCCCAGAGTATGACGTTAACCCTTAAACCTTTACTCAACGTAACCCCGTCTGATAACCCCAAGTGTAAAACGTTAACCCTAACCTTAACTCATCGTAACCCCGTCCGATAACCCCGTGTACGACGTTTACCCTTAAACCGTTACTCATCGTAACCCCGTCTGATAACTCTCTGTGTAAGGCGTTAACCCTTTAACCTTTACTCGTAGTAACCCGGTCTGATAACTCCCAGCGTAAGTAGTTAACCCTTAAACCTTTACTCACGGTAACCCCTTCTGATAACTCCCAGTGTAGGACGTTAACCCTTAAACCTTTACTCATCGTAACCCCGTCTGATAAGCCCCAGTGTAAGACGTTAACTCTAAAATATTTTCTCATCGTAACCCCGTCTGATAACGCCAAGTGTGAAACGTTAACCCTTAAACCTTTACTCACCATAACCCCGTCTGATAACCTCAAGTGTAAGACCTTTACCTTTAAACCTTTACTCATCGTAACCCAGTGTTAGACTTCAATTTGATACCATGTTTGTTCTTATGCATGAAAAGTTAAGCGGATAATCATTAAAAGTTCCTTTTTTTAGTGGAGTGGACTCGCTTTTTTGAACTACCTCGAATATCTTCGGAATTATTGGGTTCTGATATGTACATATATTTATCAGCTTAAATAACTTTTCATAAGCTTCAATTTGATACCAAGTTTGTTGTGATAGTCAAAAATTTGAGTGATTAAGGGTCACTTCGCTTGTAGCTTTCGAAGGAAGCACACGTAGTTTTGGTCGCTCTTCAGTAAAGATGTCGGATGAAGAAGATCCAAGCCCCCTGGCTCTCATCATATTTTGGAATAATGATGATTTAGAACTCTTGGAGGACTTCTGCTCTCAGAATTCTATGGAGGTCGTGCGGGCAGAGGTGGGCGGACGTTTAGGGTGAGGGTGAGATGTTCGACTGCCTGTCCTTTCTAGGACATTTGGCAGTGCCTGTCACCCTGCACAATATAGCCGAACCCATCTACCCCTGTCCACCCTGCCCGTCGCCGCCATCTTCCGGGTCAAGTACTTCGTCCTCTGACGAAGCTACTTTGGTCGGGGATTCTGGGAGTTTGTAAGTCCCCAGAATAGTAAGTAAGTAAGTAAGTAAGATTGTCCGTAAGTATGCCCGTGTAAACACCGGTCTGGCATTCGACATCGCGGTAACAAAGGCAACGTACACTTGTTAGTCTTTACTGGTCTGAACTTTTAAGTTCTTTTGATACTAAGTTTGTTCTTATGCATCCAAAAAATTAGTTGAGGTTGGCTTAGGGCCTGAACTTTTAAGCTTAGTTAATGATACTAATTGAAGGGGTCAGTGCAACAAGGTACCTATCTCCATTTTTCATAATTTCGAGAAAAAGCAAAAAACATCATTTTTTCTTAAAACTTATATTAATTGATTTTTGTTGCACAGTTAGTCATTGTATGTTGTGAAACATTGATTTCAAGTGGTGTTGCGAGTATTTCAGTAGTTTTAAAGAAATAAATTGGGAAAAACTGGATTTTAGCGAGTTTGTTTGTGCAAGAAAGGGCCTAACTCCATATTTCATAAAACTGAAAATTGCTTTTTAAAAGTTAATGTTGCCATATCAGTAACCAAAAGGTACATAACATGGTGAGGATAACTTATTTCTAGCTTTAGCATTTGTCAAAATACGAATAGGTCCCATATTAAGCAAGGTTATCTCTAAAGAGATAAGATTGTTATGCAACAAAGGTCCTAACTCCATCATGTAATTTTGAGATCAAGTTTTTACTATCTAAAACAGATAAAATTTAGTTGAAAATGACTTTTATCACCAAACTGTGTAAATATTAAAATACTTAGATGCTTATTTTCACTCTAAGCTGATACTTTGATGAAATATAGTGAAGAAACAAATTCGGTGGATTTAGGTCTTTTGTTGCATAATAATTAAAAAATGGAGATAGGCCCTTTGTAAAAATTTTGCAACATCATTAAAAACCATTTTTGGCTGATTCTATGGTCAGAGGGGAAATAAACAGGTGAGGAAACATGTTTTCTACATGATAGAGTGCTTAACTCATTTTTGGCCGAATGTGGAGATAGGTCCCTTGTTGCACTGACCCCTTCAATTTTGTTCTTATGCACATAAAAATTAAGTTGAGGGTGCTTGGGTTCAAGAAATTAGAGTTCTCTTGATACTAAATTTCTTCTTATGCATCGAAAAATTAAAGTTGAGGGTGGCATAGGGCCTGAACTTTTAAGTTCAGTAAGTGACACTAAGTTTGTTTTTATGCACACAAAAATTAAGTAGTGGGTGCTGGGGTTCAAGAAAATAGAGTTCTTTTGATACTAAGTTTCTTCTTATGCATACAAAAATTAAAGTTGAGGGTGGCTTAGGGCCTGAACTTTTAAGTTCAGTTGATTGATTGATTGATGTTTATTTGGTAAAATCAACACAACATATACAAACAAGTAATGATATAAGCACATATGTTTAGAATGAAATGAATAAATAGCACTGAATAAACAATTAAATTACTAAGATCCCTGAGCATCTAAAAATAAGATTATATTAGAATATAAAAAAATTATGCATTCATTTGAAATAATTATATCACAGTCTACTACTTGTTTACTTATTTCGTAACAGCCCAAGCTAATATACTTTGCAAAAGGAGAGTTTGCAAAACAAGAATATCAAACACCGAACTGGACGGTAGTGCTTTGCAAGTGGCAGCTCAATTGCTAAACATCAAGCTCCACACTACCGCACAGTCGATGTGAAAAAAACTCTACCCCTTCCAAGGTGCAATCGGACTGCATTAGGTACTCACTTAAAAAAAAGAATATGTATATCACAGAATTTCATCCTACTATCACAAGTTTTTGCTGAGATCAAAAGCAACAACATGTTGTGTGGAGACTTTTGAATTTTGACTAGAAAAGTAAATCGAAATCGAAAACAGGAGATGTATATCTTGTTGATATAACCTAGGATGGCCCATGAAAGCCCTAAGGCTTATTTCCAATGGGGTTCTAAATTTGTTCTTATGCACACAAAAATTAAGTAGAGGGTGCTGGGGTTCAAGAAATAAGAGTTCTTTTGAACCTTTTGTGAGGCCGGTTCTTTACTATGTGCACAGGGATCAGCCTTTGTTTAGCCTGGTTCAGCCTTTGTTAGACTTCAAAGCAATCTTTTCTGAAAAGATTGCAGACTGAGGTGAAGCTAAGCATCGGTTCAAATTACCTCCGAGTCTTACGCGAGGCCGGTTCTTTTTTTTTATGTAATCAGAGATCAGCCTTGGTATAGCCTGGTTCGGCCTTTGTTCAACTTAAAATAAATATCTAATGACAACATTGCAATTAAAAGAACGCCAAAAGGAGACTTACCCAGGCCGAGCCGTTGCTAAACATCGGAACCAGGCTAAACAAAGGCTGATCCCCGAGCACATGATGAACAACAGGCCTCGCATAAGACCCAGAGGTAATTTGAACCAATGTTTAGCTTCAGCTCAGTCTGGTTTTGTCTCCGTTCAGCGTTCATTTTAATTGCAATATTGTCAGGGAAATTAATATGAAGTTGAAAAAAAGGCTGAACCGGGCTTGCTAGACCAAGGCTGATCTCTGCTAACATAAAGAACAACCGGCCTGATGTAAGACCCAGAGGTAATTCGGACCGATGCTGAGCTTCAGTAAGGCTGGCTAAGCCTCCGTTAAGCTCTCATTTGAAATGCAATCTTCTCAGTATAGTTTGATTTGAAGTTGAACAAAGGCTTAAACAGGCTGATCCAAGGGTGATCCTTGCTAACTTTAAGAAAACCTGTCTGAAGTAAGACCCAGAGGTAATTGGAAACTGTAGTTAGCCTTCGATAAGCTTGTCATAGACGAGACTGAGCTGAAGGTGAACCTTGCTTAACCAAGGGTGAAAAATTAAAAATAAAAATAATAATGATAAAATGAAAAAAAGGGGAAAAAATAAATGTAGCGTTTTACATAAACTTTGCTAAATTAATTATCTATGAAAATAAAGTAAGAAATACTTACAACGCAGAATGAATTTTACTATCCAGAATATTAGTAATGCACGAGTTCCTTAAAACACGTCTTCTCTGTTCGATGTCTGAATGGCAACTGAAGAAGAATACACCTGGACGATATATAAATACATGGTCACGTGATGGCACCTCCTTAACGGTAGGTTGCAGACCCCAACATATATTTATCAAATGAAAGCTCTTTGAATAAGCTTTAATCTGAAACCAAATGTCTCGTTAAAAAATTAATCTGAAAAAAAGATACTTGCGAAAAAGAAAAAAAAAACAGAAAAATGCATTTTCAGTTCGTTTTCATATAACAATTAAAGTACATGCATAATTATCTTGAAATTATCAGAATTATTATATCTTTTTACAAAATAATCATATCAATTTACAGATTTATAGAATTATTCTTTTCTGAAATAAAATATTTTCAAATGATTTCTGGTAATGAACATGAAACATTTAATTATTTGAGCCCTCTCCCTTTTTGAAAATTTCCTGCCGCTTTATGGCATCATGCAGCTTGAAATTTTCTCTTGTCAAATGCAAACAGAAGCTGCATGGCAGCTTAATCAGTTCTGCCGCCTGCCAAATGTGGTATGCTGCCATCATCTGCCGTGCGCAGGGCATGCAAACATAATGTTTGCATTCACATCGAACGACAAGTGATGTGACGCGGCCGCATGGCTTACATTTATGATTCATGAGGCTAGGGAAGTGATCGATGGATTGAATGTGAAGGCTTATATAGGTGTTTATTGTTCACAAATCAATAAACATAAACTCTCTGTCCATTCTACAAGTATCCTCACAATAATGATTATCCGATTCAATTTAAAGAGAAATCAATACATTCTATATCTTGAACGTCTTCCCTGGAAGCCAACGACCAACTAAATCAAGAGCAATGGTGCATTAGGTATTTATACAGTAGACGGAGTTACGGTGAGTAAACGATGATACTAAAAACAGAATTAATTTGTTAACCATAACCCAGTTCATTAACAATGTCACACTAACTCTAGGATACCTACTGGATGATTTTGCTAAAAAAAACGTTAACCCATGCTAACTTACTTTGTCAAAGAGGTTAATCCTTCAACCTTTACTCACGGTAACCCCGTCTGATATCTCCCAGTGTAAGACGTTAACCCTTAAACCTTTATTTATCGTAACCCCGTCTAATAAATCCCAGAGTAAGACGTTAACCCTTAAACCTTTACTCAACGTTACCCCGTCTGATAACCCCAAGTGTAAAACGTTAACCCTAACCTTAACTCATCGTAACCCCGTCCGATAACCCCGTGTAAGACGTAAACCCTTAAACCGTTACTCATCGTAACCCCGTCTGATAACTCTCTGTGTAAGGCGTTAATTCTTTAACCTTTACTCGTAGTAACCCGGTCTGATAACTCCCAGTGTAAGTAGTTAACCCTGAAACCTTTACTCACGGTAACCCCTTCTGATAACTCCCAGTGTAGGACGTTCACCCTTAAACCTTTACTCATCGTAACCCCGTCTGATAAGCCCCAGTGTAAGACGTTAACTCTGAAATATTTTCTCATCGTAACCCCGTCTGATAACGCCAAGTGTGAAACGTTAACCCTTAAACCTTTACTCACCATAACCCCGTCTGATAACCTCAAGTGTAAGACGTTAACCTTTAAACCTTTACTCATCGTAACCCCGTTTGATAACTCCCAGTGTTAGACTTTAATTTGATACCAAGTTTGTTCTTATGCATGAAAAGTTAAGCGGATAATCATAAAAAGTTCCTTTTTTTGGTGGAGTGGACTCGCTTTTTAGAACTACCTCGAATATCTTCGGAATTATTGGGTTCTGATATGCACATATATTTATCAGCTTAAATAACTTTCCATAAGCTTCAATTTGATACCAAGTTTGTTGTGATAGTCAAAAATTTGAGTGATTAAGGGTCACTTCGCTTGTAGCTTTCGAAGGAAGCACACGTAGTTTTGGTCGCTCTTCAGTAAAGATGTCGGATGAAGAAGATCCAAGCCCCCTGGCTCTCATCATATTTTGGAATAATGATGATTTAGAACTCTTGGAGGACTTCTGCTCTCAGAATTCTATGGAGGTCGTGCGGGCAGAGGTGGGCGGACGTTTAGGGTGAGGGTGAGATGTTCGACTGCCTGTCCTTTCTAGGACATTTGGCAGTGCCTGTCACCCTGCACAATATAGCCGAACCCATCTACCCCTGTCCACCCTGCCCGTCGCCGCCATCTTCCGGGTCAAGTACTTCGTCCTCTGACGAAGCTACTTTGGTCGGGGATTCTGGGAGTTTGTAAGTCCCCAGAATAGTAAGTAAGTAAGTAAGTAAGATTGTCCGTAAGTATGCCCGTGTAAACACCGGTCTGGCATTCGACATCGCGGTAACAAAGGCAACGTACACTTGTTAGTCTTTACTGGTCTGAACTTTTAAGTTCTTTTGATACTAAGTTTGTTCTTATGCATCCAAAAAATTAGTTGAGGTTGGCTTAGGGCCTGAACTTTTAAGCTTAGTTAATGATACTAATTGAAGGGGTCAGTGCAACAAGGTACCTATCTCCATTTTTCATAATTTCGAGAAAAAGCAAAAAACATCATTTTTTCTTAAAACTTATATTAATTGATTTTTGTTGCACAGTTAGTCATTGTATGTTGTGAAACATTGATTTCAAGTGGTGTTGCGAGTATTTCAGTAGTTTTAAAGAAATAAATTGGGAAAAACTGGATTTTAGCGAGTTTGTTTGTGCAAGACAGGGCCTAACTCCATATTTCATAAAACTGAAAATTGCTTTTTAAAAGTTAATGTTGCCATATCAGTAACCAAAAGGTACATAACATGGTGAGGATAACTTATTTCTAGCTTTAGCATTTGTCAAAATACGAATAGGTCCCATATTAAGCAAGATTATCTCTAAAGAGATAAGATTGTTATGCAACAAAGGTCCTAACTCCATCATGTAATTTTGAGATCAAGTTTTTACTGTCTAAAACAGATAAAATTTAGTTGAAAATGAATTTTATCACCAAACTGTGTAAATATTAAAATACTTAGATGCTTATTTTCACTCTAAGCTGATACTTTGATGAAATATAGTGAAGAAACAAATGCGGTGGATTTAGGTCTTTTGTTGCATAATAATTAAAAAATGGAGATAGGCCCTTTGTAAAAATTTTACAACATCATTAAAAACCATTTTTGGCTGATTCTATGGTCAGAGGGGAAATAAACAGGTGAGGAAACATGTTTTCTACATGATAGAGTGCTTAACTCATTTTTGGCCGAATGTGGAGATAGGTCTCTGTTGCACTGACCCCTTCAATTTTGTTCTTTTGCACACAAAAATTAAGTTGAGGGTGCTTGGGTTCAAGAAATTAGAGTTCTCTTGATACTAAGTTTCTTCTTATGCATCGAAAAATTAAAGTTGAGGGTGGCATAGGGCCTGAACTTTTAAGTTCAGTTAGTGATACTAAGTTTGTTTTTTTTGCACACAAAAATTAAGTAGTGGGTGCTGGGGTTCAAGAAAATAGAGCTCTTTTGATACTAAGTTTCTTCTTATGCATACAAAAATTAAAGTTGAGGGTGGCTTAGGGCCTGAACTTTTAAGTTCAGTTGATTGATTGATTGATGTTTATTTGGTAAAATCAACACAACATATACAAACAATTAAAGATATAAGCACATAATCATAAGAATGAAATGAATAAAAAGCACTGAATAGACAATTAGATTACTAAGATCCCTGAGCATCTAAAAATAAGATTATATTAGAATATAAAAAAATTATGCATTCATTTGAAATAATTATATCACAGTCTACTACTTGTTTACTTATTTCGTAACAGCCCAAGCTAATATACTTTGCAAAAGGAGAGTTTGCAAAACAAGAATATCAAACACCGAACTGGACGGTAGTGCTCCGCAAGTGGCAGCTCAATTGCTAAACATCAAGCTCCACACTACCGCACAGTCGATGTGAAAAAAAAACTCTACCCCTTCCAAGGTGCAATCGGACTGCATTAGGTACTCACTTAAAAAAAAGAATATGTATATCACAGAATTTCATCCTACTATCACAAGTTTTTGCTGAGATCAAAAGCAACAACATGTTGTGTGCAGACTTTTGAATTTTGACTAGAAAAGTAAATCGAAATCGAAAACAGGAGATGTATATCGTGTTGATATAACCTAGGATGGCCCATGAAAGCCCTAAGGCTTATTTCCAATGGGGTTCTAAATTTGTTCTTATGCACACAAAATTAAGTAGAGGGTGCTGGGGTTCAAGAAATCAGAGTTCTTTTGAACCTTATGTGAGGCCGGTTCTTTACTATGTGCACAGGGATCAGCCTTTTTTAGCCTGGTTCAGCCTTTAACAGTCACCAGAAAATTTTTGTTAAACCAGTTTTTGGCAAACTCACCTTGTAATTTTACTTCACTAAGAGACCTCATATGACTTGTGTTATATGAAATAGAGGTTTCTAAGTAAATCCTGTACCTTCTGGTCCAAAAATAATAAGAGGTCTAAAAATTATTTAGCAAAAAAGGTCAAAATCCCCATGGGGTTTTTGAAAACCCCGTGGGGAAAAAAAATCCCCATGGGGAATTATGACCCTCCCCATGGGGAATATTCCCCATATTTTTTCAAGGGGAAAAATTCCCCATGGGTAAATGTAATGAAGAAATATTTATTTAATATTCACACTTAGAATATCAACAAAGACAAATATTAAACCTGCTACGCAATATTAGCCACCCAACCAAACCTTGATATTTTCCCCATGGGGTTTTGTCCCCGCGGGAAAATTTTGGACAAAATTCCCCATGGGGTTTTTCAAGAAATTTAAATCCACAAATTTGTCAAATATTAAATTTGACATGGATTTTTTATCTTAAATAATTCGTTATGGATTGATTTCTGATTTTTTTGTTAAAATCAAAATTTTCCCGCAGGGAAACCTCCCCATGGGGAAAAACGTATGTTGAATATTTTTCCCATGGGGAAAAATTCAATGGTATTCTGAAAAAATATACGTCTTACAGTTAATTAATAAACGAATGAAACAGTTCAGTTTGAATATATCTGTATTAAGTTTAAAAGTAAAAAAATAATAATCAAAACAAATTGACATTATCCCCATGGGGATTTTTGGGCATGGGTTTTTTTTTTCTCATGGGGAATTTTTTCCCATGAGTAAAATTTCCCATGGCTCCCTAAAGATTTTGGTGAATATTCCTGTCTTTGCTCAAAAATGTTTGTCCTGAAAATTATGTGTGATGTTATTCTTAGGTATATTTAGTTTTAAGTATTAAGTTTAAACGTAAAAAAATAACATAACAAAAATTGAGATTTTCCCCATGGGGATTTTAGGCCGTGGGGATTTTTTTCTCATGGGGCATTTTTCCCGCGGGTAAATGTTCCCATTGGTTCCCCAAGTCCTATTAGTTTGTCCTGAAGATGTATAATTTTCTAAATTGTGTTGCTAGCGCTCATTGGAACTGACTCCATGAGTTCCCAGCATATATTTTTGAAGTAGAAATTATGTTGAAAAATAAACAGTGTCTCTGCAACCCAATTTTTTCTTTTGTATAAAATTGGCTTTTGGGGATCTTCAGCATTCTATAGTTGGCTGTCCAAGCCTACCACCTAAGAGTGGAAGTCATCATCTCTGCTGTTCCTTGTGACATTCCCTGTAGGTGTGGTGTAGTTACTAAATGTGACTACTGCATAATTATGTAATATTTGAGCCCCGCCACAAGAAACCTACTTTCAGAGTTCTGACTTCTGTAGAAGGTTTGGTAATTGGTTACTTACTTATGGCTTGTTTTATTGATTTAAAGTCAATTCAGAGCAATAACTCATGCACTACTGAGGCCAGTCTGATGAGACTTCACGTGCATCAGCAGGTTATAGTGATATATAATTATTTTAAGTTTCACGAAATTCTGTTTAGTGGTTAATTTCTTATGGCTCCGGACGACCATAGGGACGGGAGGATGGAGGGAAGGACGGACGGACAGACAAACGGACATGGGGAAAGCTATATCCCTCCGCCTTCGGCGGGGGATAATGAACTAAATACCGTTTAGGCATACCATTCAAATTTTCCATCTGCAGCGTTTTTTGTGGTCAATGTGAATGGAACCAAATGTGAAAAATTAAACTAATTGTCGTTTCTTACCAAAGCCTTACAAATTCTGAAAATAAAATGATTTAATAAAAGCATTTTGGTTGGAGTATTTTATTATTATTTTTTCTTGTATCGTTTTTTTTTTTTTTTTTTTTTTTTTTTTTTGAATCTTTCCGTCAGGGTAATATGAGACTAATTGACGCTGTATGGATGAATAAAGGCTAAAATAGCCAAATAGCCAAATAGCCAAAATAAATACCTTCCTTTCTAAATCTAAATCTTATTTTCGCAAAAGAAGTACTCCTTTGTTGAAAAAAATGCAGAAAGAAGTTTCCTTTCGCACCGTAACAACCCGCAATGACGCTGAAATTACAGTTGCGGCTATACTCTATTTGATAAGAGTTACAATTATTGTACTTCAAATCTCTTTCCCGTTTCGATTCACAGGAAAAGCAAGCGGCCAGGTGCATTGGGTGCGTGTGTGTAAGCCCAGCGCTGACTCCGATCAGCCTGGGCATCTTTGCTGTTCGCATGAAGGTAGCTTAGACCGTTATCTACCCTTTAAGCGCTTAGGAAATACTCTGCTAAGACTAGGCAGATGCCCAGGCTGATCTGAGTCTGCGCTGGGCGCACAACCACTTCGTTGATTTTCTCGTGTCGCGGCTCAGTCTTAATGTTTTGCAGCGCGGTGGCTCAGTGGTTAGTGAACTTGTCTGTGAAGCCATAGGGTCGTGGCTTCGATCCCCGCCCAGGACAAAGTCTTCCTATGTCCGAGGAGTCCCGATAGCTCAGTTGGTTAAGCGCAGGTCTACTGATCTAGCAGATCGGGTTCGAGCCTCGCTTGAGGCGAGAACGTTCCTATCGTAAACGGGGTTCCATTTTGACACAGCCTTTCATTATCACCGTCGCATTGTCCTGATATAACTGGATTACTGTTGAAACGGACGTAAACTCGCAAGTCATAAGTATGCCGTCCTTCGGATCGGTACGTTAACTGGAGGCCCCCTATGCAGGTTAAACATCCCTACTACCATCATATTTCAATTCTCATATCGACGTTACCCCCGCACCTATGCCCTCCTTCGGATTGGTACGTTAACTGGAGGCCCCCTATGAAGGTTAAACATCCCTACTACCATCATATTTCAATTCTCATATCGACGTTACCCCCGCACATCCCTGCTATACAGCTACATGGCTATATGTAGGCTTTCTTCGTGCAACACTGGAGTGCACAAAAGTACACCTGCTCATAATGCTGTAGCAGTATATATAGGAAGAAAGAAAGTTTTTTCGTAATCTTATCTATCTTTATATATGACATTGACGAAATCGGTCAACCGGGAATTGGAGGTTACAGAAAATTCCCTTTAATAATCAGGGCATAGTTTAAAACATGGAGTAATTTGGAGTGGAATCTACAATTTGCTCTATGAGCCTTGAATGAAGCTCTTACATAAATTTACATGAATTTGCTTCCTCGGAGGGAGAAAATTGTTTCTTTTAAGACTAGCATTCCTATGGAGGAGAGTCTCTATGCGTGTCCATTTCACTGAATGGAGGAGTGAAATGGAAAGGCAGGGAGACTCTCCTCCACTCTATTCCATTGATAGGGATGATAGTCTTATTAGAAACAATTTTCTCCCTCCGAGGAAGCAAATTCTTTTATGAAAGAGCCCAATTCAGAGCTCAAAGAGCAAATTGTTGTAGACAACAGAATGTACATTATCTCATGCATTCTATTCCATTCCATTCTAATCCATTTCATTCTAAGGTTTAAACTATGCACACCGTAAAAACGTCCTACTTGCAACACTGATAAATGGAGATTATTACATGTTATTTATTTATATTTTTTTTCGTTATCTCCTGTTTCTCAGCCCGAGTTCCAGTATCGGGCCGAGGGCTTTCCCGAGGTCCGATATTGGCCGAGGGCTGGGAAATAGGATGATAACAAATGTTTATCATCATATAGATTCTAGCTAGAAAAATAACATGTGCAGAAACAACTATAAGCATGTTTGAAGTTGTGGAAACTTGCTACTGCTGAAGCCGGGCCGCGTAGCGCAGTCGGTAGCACGTCCGACTCAAGAACCAGAGGTCCCAGGTTCGATACCCTGTCCAGCCATATGCTATCGTTTCTGCTTCTGCTGATTCAAGAAAGGCAGTTGTCAGTTTATAGCGAAAGTATGTGCACGTAGTACTGGCAAGCCGCTAAGGGGGTCTAAGCCTGCCCAGGAATAGTGTGGTTAGGGTAACTGACCGTCCCGACAGTTTACCTTGGACGTAGAGCAACCAAACGACATCAACAATGCTACTTCTGAAAGCCTAGGCCACATAGGGAATCTAGAAAATACAACAGGAGCGGCATCCGAGTGTGATTGTAATATTGACTCATGAAAAGAGTCAACATCTGACGATAATTATCTAACGAAACGAGACAGGCTGATGAGTGTTAGACAGGCCCGGATACTAGTGGGGCCCTGGATGACTGATAACTGGCGGGGCTGAGAGGTGCCGAGAGCCGAGATATATTTGGGAAGTGGGAGGGGAAGGGTTCACTGATTCCATTGTAGAACTTTGAAAATATTTGAGGATCACTGATGAGGCCTAATTGGCCGAAACTAGCTAGTCTGGCCCAGAAAACTTGTACACTCGACAGTTTTCAGTTCTTTTGTGTGATCCTTGCTTCCAAGGGATAACCCTTTCATAGAACATATTGTTTGGGCGGAGGTGAGGCTTGAAAATATATGACATAATAAGGGATCCATTTGATGAGAGTTTTTGGTGTCTTTTTGCGTGTTTTTGGTGTCTTTAGAATCGCCACACCGAGGCGATTCTAATGAGATCTCACAACATATATTTTAATCTTACCGGGTCCAGGTGGCGGGGCTGAAGCCCCAGAGCCCAACCCCTGGATCCGGAGCTGGTTAGCAAAATCATACAGCATCATTGCGCCAGCTGAAATGTTTTCCGGCCACCCAATCTTGTAGCGGTTGCCGTTTTGATGTGAAATAAAACATTCAGCCATTTCATATTAATTTTGACACCAACGTGTTCCTTGTGATCTAGTTAAGACAAGAATTCCTCGGAATGCTATGTCGCACCTGCATTGCACTTCCACAGAAGCAGAGGTCATGGCCCACTGATCTTCCATGCAATATTGCAACGGAATATACCAAGAGGTTCTGGAATAGAAGCTGACTTTGTTTTTTTTTTGCATATTTAGTAATGGTGGTCATCTTGGATTCTCGACCTGGCTGAATTTACCATTCTGACGTGTTGCAGTCTGGACATAATCGGTATGAAATTGGAGAACTATGGTAGCAGTGGTTTTGGAAAAAATAAGTTAAATAGACGTTAACCGCAGGGTTAAAGTAAATGAACGTTTTAGTTGCAATGATGGCCATCTTAGATTCTCACCCTGGCTGAATTTTACCATTCTGAAGTGCTGCAGTCTGATTATGCTTCATATGAAATTTGAGAACCATGGCTGTCATGGTTTTGGAGAAATTAATTAAATAGACTTTAACGCCAGGGTTAACGTAAATGTGAACGGAAATTTGTTGCAATGGCGGACATCTTGGATTCTCGACCTGGCTAAATTTTATCGTCCTGAAGTGTTGCGGTCTGGTCATGTTTTACATAAAATTTGAGAACCATTGGTGCAGTGGTTTTGGAGAAATTAGATAGATTTTAACGCTAGGGTTAACGTAAATTTTAACGCCAGGGAACATAAATGTGAACGGAATGACTGGCGGACGGACGGAATGACGGACGGGCGGAAACCCGGAAACCTATATCCCATC